>OY776117.1:124109936-125309936 GCA_963675035.1 Allygus modestus | reverse complement strand
GAAGTCGTTACAGTAAGTGAAATTAAAAAGTTTAAAATTACAGGGCCAAAGAGAAGATTTAATGATGATCACGACACCCTGCCTTTCGGCTTTAAAAAACAAAGAGTTGCTTAATGGAGCTGTCACTCACACGGGTACTGAGCGTATATACCTCTAAACATCAGCTCTATTAACTCATTCTGTTCTGAGACGTGGTAGTGAACGGACGTGTCTGTGTCTGTTACTGTTTGTCTCTTCTTGTAGAATGTCTGCTGAAAATAATACACTCCCTATTCAAGGGGTGTTTTTGAAGTTTATATCTAAAAGGAAGTTAAATGAAAATTCAAAGTTTCGCATTAAATCCTCAGAGTATGAGTTCTTTCTTACTGGGCCAATAAACGTATCGGAATGGCCTTTAGTGTTTTCGGAGTACATAGTAGATAAAATAACGGAGAACTCCTCATCAAACACCTACATTGGAGTATCAATAAAGTACGGTGATATCTCAGGAAATATACCATTCTTTCCTTTAGGGAATCTAACACCAACAGTCTTTGATGATCACTTTGAAAACATATTTTGTAACGTTAAGAAACTATCTGGTGTTTTACGTCTTGAAGTAACACTTGTCTCAATTCCGTGTTGCTACCTTCGATGAAGGTAGCACCTTTCCTTACGGAGCAATGTTACTCCTGTATATACCAAATGTCACTAGTACAGTTCATCATTCTGCTTCGAGTCGTGATACTGATCAGACGTGTTTTGTGCTGCTCTTGCCTGTACTATTGAGTAAATTGTGACATGGCTGCCAAGTTCTATACATTCAATAACAAACCGGTATTGGTTCTGTTTGATAGTGAAGGAAAGCCGTGGTTTAAAGCTAGAGACGTAGCTACTGCTCTAAAGCATGTTAATGGCTGGAGTGCAGTTCGGAAACATGTAGATGACAGTGATAAATTAACTGTTGGAAGTTTTTCCGACGCTCAAAAACAGGGCGTTGGACCGATTGAGAAAACAACGGTTTTCATAAATGAAGCCGGATTATGTTCTTTGATGTTAAAATCAACTACTCCTGAAGCAAGACTGTTAGTAAGAAGTCTGTTGCCGGAGAAGTTTTACCTTACTTACACAAATATGAAAGATGAAAGTTCACTTTAAATGTAGTTTTTCTTTAAAATCACAAGTTCCCACTGTATGTGTGTGTGTGTGTGTGTGTGAATGAAGGTCACTGGCGCGGGTGACTAAAAGCCCCGTAAACCTGAATGAAGGTCACTGGCGTGGGTGACGAAAAGCCCCGTAAACCTGAATGTGTGATGAAGGGTTTAGTAGATTGAGGCGCCGGGCTAACACCCCAGCTACTCCTTCAAAAAACCCGGTGTGAATGAAGGACTTTGTACATTGAGGAGCCTGGCCAACACCTTGGCTACTCATTGGAACAGTCCGTACGGTGGGACTTGTAAAAAAGTATAAAAGTAAAATACAAAAAAAATAAACGGAGGAGACAACCATTTTGTTTTGGAAGGTCTCCACGAGTCATGGCGGTGGAGGGGCCATGACTTTACTAAACATTCTCTGTTTATCTTAGTAAATGTAGAGTTTAAAGGTGTTAAAATGAACGGACTTTGTCTTAGTAAATGACCGCCTTCCTCATACACAATGAACGGATTGACAGAGAATACAAAAAATATATAAAAAGGAGGTAGCATTTTGTTATGGAGTGGCTACCACAGTGAGAGGCGATGGTTGGGGCCTCTCACCCCAGAGGTTAGGCCTCCAGGGGAAGCTCTGGGTAACCAAAAAGAACGCGCCGACGCTCCTACGGCCTAGCCTAAAGGCTTACCGTGGTGTGGAAACGCGAGCGTTCAAAATTATTTCATTGGGGTTAGCTTTCTTGCCTGTCCATTTCTGCTAGTGTTCTGCTAGTATTCTCTCCTTTAAGTTATTATAGGTTTTCAAAAAGTAATCCTGCTACCATAAGTATAAAGTTCCAAATATTCCTCAACGTAGAGTTTTTAAAGCAACTAATTACACCAAAAAGCCACATCTGAACTCTAAAATGTGTAATCTCTGTACCTTTTTAACTTTACAGAATACCCTACTGTCTCTTTTTACACAGTAGTTTTAATTCATAATCAGCGGGCCATGCATGTAGATAGGTCTATCCCATAGACCATCTACAAATGTAATTTTTATTAAAGGGATGCAGGCAATGTAGTGATACTGACCAAATTAATAGGAAAAATCTAACTCCACCATTACGGTGGGGTTTGAAAGTAATACCATTACCACACCCTATCATACCATACCATACAATACCATACCATACCATACCCTACCCTACCATACCTCACCAAAGCCAAAACATCCTATACTAAAGTCACCATATCCTAACACCCCACCCAAATACCATACAATAACATACCCTACCCTACCATACCTCACCAAAGCCAAAACATCCTATACTAAAGTCACCATATCCTAACACCCCACCCAAATACCATACAATAACATACCCTACCCTACCATACCTCACCAAAGCCAAAACATCCTATACCAAAGTCACCATATCCTAGCACCCCACCCAAATACCATACAATAACATGACATTCCACACCCTACCATGCCTCCCAATACCCTACCATGTCATACCATACCATACAATATCAATACCCTACCATAGCTCCCAACACCCACACCATATCAAACCATCAAATCCCATACCATACCATTACCCTGCCATACCCTACCCTACCATTCCTCCCAATACCATATTCTACCCTACCATACCTCCCAATGCCCTATCATACCATACCATACACTACAATACCATACCATACCCTACCCTACCATACCTCACCAAAACCATAACATCCTATACCAAAGCCACAATACCAATACCCCTACCAAAGTCACCATATCCTTACACCCCACCCAAATACCATACAATAACATGACATACCAAACCAATACCCCATCATACAATACCCTACCATACCATACCTCCCAATACCATATTCTACCCTACCATACAATACAATATCAACACCATACCATACAATACAATACCACACCATACCGTACCATACAATACCCTGCCATACCATAGTAATGTTATAGAAAGGGTACGGGAATTGCTCACCCCTGCTGGTTTTCATACTTTCGTTGAAGTACAAAACGTGACCAAAATACCTTCAGTTTATTTTATTAAAAGAGAGTCCCAATTCCAAACCCATGGAGTGAGGGTATAGTTTTCTTCTCTGTCCATTTCTGCTGGTGTTTACAAGCCTCTTCTCTCCTTTAAGTTATTAGAGGTTTCTAAACAATTAAATGCATAGAAAGTTTCCCAAAGTAATTCTTTAGTAACACTTAATTTACAGGCATACATAACAGCTACAATTATTCACTCATGAAGCTAAAATCCAGCTAATTCCCCAATGCCTCAAGACAATGTCCCTAAATAACAGCTAAAACCCAGATAAAGCTTGATGCTCCTAAATAACAGGTAAAAGTCAACGTACTTTATTAACAATTATTTTTCGTCATAACAGCTAAATATATCCAGAGGGTCATTTCAGCGAAAGGGGGTGTATTGACCCCTTCAGTACCTTTATCAGCTATATTCACAGTCAGTCAAAGTATAATTTATTTTGTGTTGGTTCGTCACTAATTTTCTTGTATATGAGTTTGTTTCAATTACATATATTTTACAGTAGTATGATTTAAGAGTAGCTGAGATCTTGGATGATGTAGAGAAAACAGTGCTAGAAGGTCGGGGTAAGGCACTGACCCCCTTTAAACTATCAATCAAACACAGTTTACACCAATAAAACAGACCTTTACTATATTTAACATAAAAAACATAAGCTAAAACTTTCTAACATCCTGAAAAACTAGAATGACAGAGCTTGAGATATGGTCCTGTCCAGTTTTGTGATGTTTCTTCTTTACAGAGTTTAAATTGTAGTGTGGGTAATAAGTACCAACAAATCTCAAGATATTACATTTTAAAGTATAGCAACTGTCTTGATACTTACCCACAGTACAGAGTCTTGGTTTTGGTAAGATGTAGTGGAGGTTAACAGGTACGTACATTCCAAGTTTCATGTAAATCAGCCCTTCCGTTCTCAATAAATTACATTTCAAAGTATAGCTCCTGCAATTGTTTTGATGCTTACCTGCAGTACAAGGTTTAGGTTTTGGTAAGATGTAGTGGGGGTTAACAAGTACATACATACCAACTTTCATGAGAATCGGGCAAGCCATTCTCAAAATATTACGTTTTAAAGTTTTACACCCTCCATCATCCCTTAAACAACCCTTTCCCACCCTCCAACAATATTGAAAGTTAGAGGAGGTTAACAAGTACCCGCTTACCAAGTTTCATTAAAATAAGCCCAACGGTTCTTAAGATATTGATTTTTAAAGTATGGCTCCTTCAATTATTTTGATACTTTTCCACAGAACAGGGTTTAGGGTTTTGTAAGATGTAGCGGGGGTTAACAGGTACCCACATACCAAATTTCATTCATATAGGCCTACCCGTTCTTGAGATATTTAATTTTGAAAATTTGCCCCTTCATTTTTTGAGATGCAACCCGCAACTTTTTGGTTAATATTTTTCATCTGGGTAGGTGTCCCTCGCGCGCGCCTACACTACGTAGTAGGCGAAATCTGTTATCAGAATTGCTCTAGGACTTACCGTTTTCGAGATATTAGCGATTTTAGGATAATCAGACTCAAAAAAGAGAAGAAGAAGAAGGAAAAAGAGAGAAGCAGTGGCACGGAGTGGTGAGGGGGAGAGGGGAAGGTGAGGGGAGTAACATAGCATGCAGAAGGAGAAGAAATAAATCAGAGGATGGCTGAGGGGGAGTGGGGAGGGGGAAGGTGAGGGGAGAGAGGAAGAAGAACACGCAAGTGCTAACAGAAGTGATCAGTAGGAGGCGCGGGAGATGAAGGCTAACATGTTTTGTTCTTTTATATATGTTCATTTGTTGGGAAGTGTTGGCAACACTGCTCATGCTTCAGCGTGACGTAATTTTTGCTTGGTCACGTAGCGTGACGTAAGTTGCCAACAGGTATTTTGTTTTCTTAAGTTGGTACCACTGGTATGTAGGTCATATTTTTTGTTTTGAGATTTTCTTAGGTTGGCAACACGTTTTCTCATATAAAACAATGTTAGCGCTGAACGACCGGGTAGCCTACTACTGATCACTTCTGTTAGCACTTGCGTGTTCTTCTTCCTCTCTCCCCTCACCTTCCCCCTCCCCACTCCCCCTCAGCCATCCTCTGATTTATTTCTTCTCCTTCTGCATGCTATGTTACTCCCCTCACCTTCCCCTCTCCCCCTCACCACTCCGTGCCACTGCTTCTCTCTTTTTCCTTCTTCTTCTTCTCTTTTTTGAGTCTGATTATCCTAAAATCGCTAATATCTCGAAAACGGTAAGTCCTAGAGCAATTCTGATAACAGATTTCGCCTACTACGTAGTGTAGGCGCGCGCGAGGGACACCTACCCAGATGAAAAATATTAACCAAAAAGTTGCGGGTTGCATCTCAAAAAATGAAGGGGCAAATTTTCAAAATTAAATATCTCAAGAACGGGTAGGCCTATATGAATGAAATTTGGTATGTGGGTACCTGTTAACCCCCGCTACATCTTACAAAACCCTAAACCCTGTTCTGTGGAAAAGTATCAAAATAATTGAAGGAGCCATACTTTAAAAATCAATATCTTAAGAACCGTTGGGCTTATTTTAATGAAACTTGGTAAGCGGGTACTTGTTAACCTCCTCTAACTTTCAATATTGTTGGAGGGTGGGAAAGGGTTGTTTAAGGGATGATGGAGGGTGTAAAACTTTAAAACGTAATATTTTGAGAATGGCTTGCCCGATTCTCATGAAAGTTGGTATGTATGTACTTGTTAACCCCCACTACATCTTACCAAAACCTAAACCTTGTACTGCAGGTAAGCATCAAAACAATTGCAGGAGCTATACTTTGAAATGTAATTTATTGAGAACGGAAGGGCTGATTTACATGAAACTTGGAATGTACGTACCTGTTAACCTCCACTACATCTTACCAAAACCAAGACTCTGTACTGTGGGTAAGTATCAAGACAGTTGCTATACTTTAAAATGTAATATCTTGAGATTTGTTGGTACTTATTACCCACACTACAATTTAAACTCTGTAAAGAAGAAACATCACAAAACTGGACAGGACCATATCTCAAGCTCTGTCATTCTAGTTTTTCAGGATGTTAGAAAGTTTTAGCTTATGTTTTTTATGTTAAATATAGTAAAGGTCTGTTTTATTGGTGTAAACTGTGTTTGATTGATAGTTTAAAGGGGGTCAGTGCCTTACCCCGACCTTCTAGCACTGTTTTCTCTACATCATCCAAGATCTCAGCTACTCTTAAATCATACTACTGTAAAATATATGTAATTGAAACAAACTCATATACAAGAAAATTAGTGACGAACCAACACAAAATAAATTATACTTTGACTGACTGTGAATATAGCTGATAAAGGTACTGAAGGGGTCAATACACCCCCTTTCGCTGAAATGACCCTCTGGATATATTTAGCTGTTATGACGAAAAATAATTGTTAATAAAGTACGTTGACTTTTACCTGTTATTTAGGAGCATCAAGCTTTATCTGGGTTTTAGCTGTTATTTAGGGACATTGTCTTGAGGCATTGGGGAATTAGCTGGATTTTAGCTTCATGAGTGAATAATTGTAGCTGTTATGTATGCCTGTAAATTAAGTGTTACTAAAGAATTACTTTGGGAAACTTTCTATGCATTTAATTGTTTAGAAACCTCTAATAACTTAAAGGAGAGAAGAGGCTTGTAAACACCAGCAGAAATGGACAGAGAAGAAAACTATACCCTCACTCCATGGGTTTGGAATTGGGACTCTCTTTTAATAAAATAAACTGAAGGTATTTTGGTCACGTTTTGTACTTCAACGAAAGTATGAAAACCAGCAGGGGTGAGCAATTCCCGTACCCTTTCTATAACATTACTATGGTATGGCAGGGTATTGTATGGTACGGTATGGTGTGGTATTGTATTGTATGGTATGGTGTTGATATTGTATTGTATGGTAGGGTAGAATATGGTATTGGGAGGTATGGTATGGTAGGGTATTGTATGATGGGGTATTGGTTTGGTATGTCATGTTATTGTATGGTATTTGGGTGGGGTGTAAGGATATGGTGACTTTGGTAGGGGTATTGGTATTGTGGCTTTGGTATAGGATGTTATGGTTTTGGTGAGGTATGGTAGGGTAGGGTATGGTATGGTATTGTAGTGTATGGTATGGTATGATAGGGCATTGGGAGGTATGGTAGGGTAGAATATGGTATTGGGAGGAATGGTAGGGTAGGGTATGGCAGGGTAATGGTATGGTATGGGATTTGATGGTTTGATATGGTGTGGGTGTTGGGAGCTATGGTAGGGTATTGATATTGTATGGTATGGTATGACATGGTAGGGTATTGGGAGGCATGGTAGGGTGTGGAATGTCATGTTATTGTATGGTATTTGGGTGGGGTGCTAGGATATGGTGACTTTGGTATAGGATGTTTTGGCTTTGGTGAGGTATGGTAGGGTAGGGTATGTTATTGTATGGTATTTGGGTGGGGTGTTAGGATATGGTGACTTTAGTATAGGATGTTTTGGCTTTGGTGAGGTATGGTAGGGTAGGGTATGTTATTGTATGGTATTTGGGTGGGGTGTTAGGATATGGTGACTTTAGTATAGGATGTTTTGGCTTTGGTGAGGTATGGTAGGGTAGGGTATGGTATGGTATGGTATTGTATGGTATGGTATGATAGGGTGTGGTAATGGTATTACTTTCAAACCCCACCGTAATGGTGGAGTTAGATTTTTCCTATTAATTTGGTCAGTATCACTACATTGCCTGCATCCCTTTAATAAAAATTACATTTGTAGATGGTCTATGGGATAGACCTATCTACATGCATGGCCCGCTGATTATGAATTAAAACTACTGTGTAAAAAGAGACAGTAGGGTATTCTGTAAAGTTAAAAAGGTACAGAGATTACACATTTTAGAGTTCAGATGTGGCTTTTTGGTGTAATTAGTTGCTTTAAAAACTCTACGTTGAGGAATATTTGGAACTTTATACTTATGGTAGCAGGATTACTTTTTGAAAACCTATAATAACTTAAAGGAGAGAATACTAGCAGAACACTAGCAGAAATGGACAGGCAAGAAAGCTAACCCCAATGAAATAATTTTGAACGCTCGCGTTTCCACACCACGGTAAGCCTTTAGGCTAGGCCGTAGGAGCGTCGGCGCGTTCTTTTTGGTTACCCAGAGCTTCCCCTGGAGGCCTAACCTCTGGGGTGAGAGGCCCCAACCATCGCCTCTCACTGTGGTAGCCACTCCATAACAAAATGCTACCTCCTTTTTATATATTTTTTGTATTCTCTGTCAATCCGTTCATTGTGTATGAGGAAGGCGGTCATTTACTAAGACAAAGTCCGTTCATTTTAACACCTTTAAACTCTACATTTACTAAGATAAACAGAGAATGTTTAGTAAAGTCATGGCCCCTCCACCGCCATGACTCGTGGAGACCTTCCAAAACAAAATGGTTGTCTCCTCCGTTTATTTTTTTTGTATTTTACTTTTATACTTTTTTACAAGTCCCACCGTACGGACTGTTCCAATGAGTAGCCAAGGTGTTGGCCAGGCTCCTCAATGTACAAAGTCCTTCATTCACACCGGGTTTTTTGAAGGAGTAGCTGGGGTGTTAGCCCGGCGCCTCAATCTACTAAACCCTTCATCACACATTCAGGTTTACGGGGCTTTTCGTCACCCACGCCAGTGACCTTCATTCAGGTTTACGGGGCTTTTAGTCACCCGCGCCAGTGACCTTCATTCACACACACACACACACACACATACAGTGGGAACTTGTGATTTTAAAGAAAAACTACATTTAAAGTGAACTTTCATCTTTCATATTTGTGTAAGTAAGGTAAAACTTCTCCGGCAACAGACTTCTTACTAACAGTCTTGCTTCAGGAGTAGTTGATTTTAACATCAAAGAACATAATCCGGCTTCATTTATGAAAACCGTTGTTTTCTCAATCGGTCCAACGCCCTGTTTTTGAGCGTCGGAAAAACTTCCAACAGTTAATTTATCACTGTCATCTACATGTTTCCGAACTGCACTCCAGCCATTAACATGCTTTAGAGCAGTAGCTACGTCTCTAGCTTTAAACCACGGCTTTCCTTCACTATCAAACAGAACCAATACCGGTTTGTTATTGAATGTATAGAACTTGGCAGCCATGTCACAATTTACTCAATAGTACAGGCAAGAGCAGCACAAAACACGTCTGATCAGTATCACGACTCGAAGCAGAATGATGAACTGTACTAGTGACATTTGGTATATACAGGAGTAACATTGCTCCGTAAGGAAAGGTGCTACCTTCATCGAAGGTAGCAACACGGAATTGAGACAAGTGTTACTTCAAGACGTAAAACACCAGATAGTTTCTTAACGTTACAAAATATGTTTTCAAAGTGATCATCAAAGACTGTTGGTGTTAGATTCCCTAAAGGAAAGAATGGTATATTTCCTGAGATATCACCGTACTTTATTGATACTCCAATGTAGGTGTTTGATGAGGAGTTCTCCGTTATTTTATCTACTATGTACTCCGAAAACACTAAAGGCCATTCCGATACGTTTATTGGCCCAGTAAGAAAGAACTCATACTCTGAGGATTTAATGCGAAACTTTGAATTTTCATTTAACTTCCTTTTAGATATAAACTTCAAAAACACCCCTTGAATAGGGAGTGTATTATTTTCAGCAGACATTCTACAAGAAGAGACAAACAGTAACAGACACAGACACGTCCGTTCACTACCACGTCTCAGAACAGAATGAGTTAATAGAGCTGATGTTTAGAGGTATATACGCTCAGTACCCGTGTGAGTGACAGCTCCATTAAGCAACTCTTTGTTTTTTAAAGCCGAAAGGCAGGGTGTCGTGATCATCATTAAATCTTCTCTTTGGCCCTGTAATTTTAAACTTTTTAATTTCACTTACTGTAACGACTTCCCGTCTCTTTGTTCTCCTGATTCTGTTTTCTTCAATTTCTAAAATTTCAGCAGCTTCACTAAGGACCATCTTTTTTAACTGTTCAAAATTTAATGTTTCGGAAGTCTTCATATTGAGGGTGAGGCCCTTGATTTTACACACAGTTTCTAGCTTTTGGTTTTTGGTTGACCAGACAAGGTATGCGTAGGTCTTTGGTCCCCCAGAAACAAACTCTAAGATATAAGAGCCGGGTCCGTACTCACTTGCCAATTCGTCCGTCATTTCCCCGAGGTAATCTCCCGTAGAGACCTTGTACAATCCTCCCCTGTATAGATAAATACACGAGTCCGTGTCATAGTAAAGGACTTGACCTCCAAGGGCATCTAGATGTTCATACAGTTTAAGCCTGGCATGAGCAGTGGTGTAGGCCGCAATAACAACATTTACAGTCTTTAGAGCCTCACCGGCATCATCAACATTCTGCCAATTAACTAATAAAACCTCTTGGTTAATTACTTCAACAAACTTTACTTCCTTTCCTGGTTGAGTTAACGAATTGAATAATTCTTTAGAGTCTCTCACGATTTCAGTTTTTGTCATGTTTTCTCGCTGACCAAACTTGCCCCAGAATGAATTTAACATTAATTTAGCTACTGACCTGAGTCCTCCATTTTTAGCAATTTTGTCTTTCTCCATTTGAATACCCTCACGCTCAAAGAAATCAGAAACATACTTGTCTTTATCTTCCTCCGTTTTACACCATGCGGGATACCCTGAGGCTTCCTGCTTTACTTTCAAGAATTTATTAATAAAGTCTGTAAACAATCCATCTTTCTCGTATGTGGCGACTTCATACTCCCACAACTCGTACATGTCCAAGATCACATAGCCTTTTTCTACAGCTTTTCTAATTTCATCCATAGTCCATGTTCCTACCATTGCCCTTTCCTCACTATCATGAAAACATTCCCCTTGGTTTAAAGTCTCACCGCAAGTTCTACACAAAACAAACATCAATTTATTATTCATTTTAGCGGGGAGTACGGGATGATACAAGTTGTAAGGAGGTAGAATCTTACATTTCAACAAGCCCTCTACTTCAAGGCCTCTCTCTCGGCAGTCATTTCCAACGTAAACAGTAGGGTGACCAACGGGATACTTACAATATTTATTCACAAACGGATAAAGGGAGCAGACATCAACGTATTGTATTGTTTCTCCCTCTTCACATTTACAATACGTTTTAGTATTACCCGTTCTGCCTCCAAAGAAGGAATCCCTAGGATTAAGCGGAAGTGTGTTTAGAATGGACAGTTGGTTCAAGTGATTTAGTTTTTTGTCCTTTTTCAAAGCTCTAAATTCACACTCCCACATCTCCACAACATCACAGTCGTTAAATTTTGCCATTTTGGATTTGGTTCTCTCGTAACGGAGATGCAAACTGTCTGAGGGATCCTCCGGCAGAGGTTCTTCTCTGCTATATTGATAACATTTTGGACACCCGTGCCAGTAACACCCGTGAAACTCGTAAATTCGTTCCCCGTCAAACCCATCTACTTTTAGTCCATTAATTTTAGCTTCTCTGCCCCGGCCCGCATGTTGAATCTTTACTCCACGTTTCTCCTCCTCCCATGTTAACCACTGTAAAGCAACGGCTGACTGATTGTCTGCAAGTCGGTACCCTGATTTTGGTATTAGTCCAATAGTATTTTCTTTTAAGAAGTTACGGCGGAAGGCCAAGTTACATGCACTGGCGATTGTTATAGCCTCGAGAAAAGGATCTACGTTACATTCTTGAAGAAGTAAGGCTCTAAATTTAATACATGCCTGAGCTAAAATCTCCACGTCTGAAATACAGTACTCCAAGATTTCCTTCTTAAAATCAAACACGTAGTCTTCAGCGACTCGTTCGTCATACCATTCTTCAAAGGCCTTGTGTGGTTTCTCAAACATTGATTCCGGACAGTAGTATTTTTTGTCGGGCATAGGACCTACATAATTTTGGTTCGCTAGAGTGTTGAAGAGGTGGGGAAAGTAGCCCTTCTTTTTCTCGGGAGGCAGGTCAAAGGCTTTAGGGAGTGCAGAGAGGGCCATGGGAAAATAGCTCAGTGAGTCCACAAACCTTACGTTTGCTACTTCAATCAAAATAGCTTTAGTTCCCCGAGGAGTTATTTTTGGTGTAAATTTAGTTTCTTCCATAATATACTGTAGTATGAATTGGAAATCAAAACCCTGCCCGTTGTGGGCAATTACACAGACATCTTTAAATTTTTTTCGAATTCCCATGATATAGTTCATGAAGTGTTTTACCGGTTCTTTTTCAAATACCCTTTGCCGTTCCGAGCAAGTTTCACACTCACCCCCATTTATACATTTAAAGCAGTACTGTTGTGAGACGCACAAGTTTACTTGATGTACTTTTTTATCAGGGTCAGAAGGGAGAGACTCGTCTTGCCTTGTTTCCAAGTCAAAGAAAATAAACAAAAAATCACGGTCTTTCGGTGTTCTCCTATCTACCCTCATGAAACACTGATGCGCTGGGTCTTTGAACGCCTCACAGGGCTTACAGAAAACTTCTCCGCATACATGAGCTGTCTTACGTCTTTTTGGATAAATCATTTTCTTACAGTCACGGCAGAGTTTTACAGTTTTACAAATTTGCCCTTGATGAGCTACTAAACACCGCTCATTTTTGAAGGAGCGGTTGCAAAAACGGCATGTGATGCCTCCGTGTTCTAGTTTACAGGGCGGGGAGATGGTATGACAGGACAAGCATCTGTTAGAGCACCGATGCTCATGTCTGTTGCTGTAGGGAATATGACAGGCTTCACAAAAGAAATTGCAAACAAACGCAGCAGTTAAGTTTGTAATTACATTATAATGACCGTTGTGAAAAAGAAGGTTAATTTTTAATTTAGCGTCTCCATTACCTCCTTCAAAGTAAACATCCCGGCCTTTTCTGTCGTAGTTGTAGACGGTAATTTTGTATTTTTTAAGATGGGACTGGAATTTTTCAAGCTCAGGGATTCCTGCACCCTCCTCGGGCATTTCTACACGGGCTTTTGCTATGAGCTTATTAGCTCTGAAAGTTTGTCTTTTTCCCTTGTCCTGACGTATTGCTTTGTACTGAGGATCATTTTTCGCATACGCTTTGCCTACTACCAACGCTCTAGCCAAACATAAATTGTCTTTATTATTAATTACTATAATACCCTTCCTAGCTTTAGATTCTTCATCAAAGGTATTGTAAAAGTCGGGTCTTGCCCTTCCTTTACCTACTGGGACGTTAATCCTTGTAACATCAACTCTAAACGTGTCACTAGAGGTTATAGATTGCGCATTGCTTTGAATTATGCCCCCGAAAATATCCCAGAGAACATCACCGCTAACTTTAGAGACCGGTCTCAATGATACGTATCCCGGTTCAGCACTTTTTAAATTTATAGACTGTAATTTAAACCCTAGATAATCAGTGGGTGCAACGTTGGCTTTGGATGTCTCTACAATTTGATTAAAACCTTTACGAATCCAATCAAACTCAGAGATACCTTTGGGAGGTTTAGTGAATTTGAAAACAGTGTTAGTCCCGTAAAGTCTAAAGTGACTAACGTAGGTTTCATCTTTACTAATTAAATTTACCGGGTTTTGAGGGTCCTTTTTAGAAACATCCATCCTTCAACAGAGAATTGAATACTGAAAACAAGCTAAACTGTGTTAACGCTTAAAACAGCAAGTACCCCGAACAGAGTCAAACTCACACGGATATAACTGAATTACGCAGAATCAATAATAATCTGTGCAAGAGAACACTTACGCAAGAGCAGCACAAAACACGTCTGATCAGCGTCACGACTGAAATCAGACTGAAGAACTAGAGCTTGTTGCAAGAGATATATATAGAGAGTGGACCTGTTACTTTTTCACTGTTTGATCTACTGAAACTGATACTTTTGGACCTGTTACCTTGAAAACTGTGGGAGTGGGAGTGGGTAGTGTTGGACCTGTTACTTTATTGGAACGGTTACTTTTTGGAACTGTTACTTTGTGGCAGTCTTCATCGATATTAAATGAACAAGATATATGATGTAACTGTAACACTTGGAACTGATACTTTAAAGTCACCGATCAGGTTCTCTAAAAGAACAGGTACAGAGGATCTACAAAAGAGCACAGTACCTCTGTATTACTACGCAAGTCAGAAAAACACTAACACACAGACTACGCAAGTCAAACCAGAACTACAGGTTAACTCTAATGAAGGTAGCAAACACCACTCTAACCAAAACTGCATTAAAGAAAAGTGAGATTACTGTTAAGCAGCACATAAAAACACAACACTACTCTTGACACAAGGATGTGAGGTTAGGAAAAGTGAGGTTATGTTAATCAATACATACAAAAACTGCTCCAACCAAAACTGCATAAAATAACAATAATAGAAAGTGAGGTTGCTGAGGCGAATTTACTGTACAAAAGAACCAGGGCAAAAAATCAGGTTACTGGAGGTTATGTTAGTCAACACAACACTACTTTAGCCACGAGGAAGTGAGGGTATGTTTACTTTCTTTACTGTAAACTACCAAATCAAACAATTAAATATAAACACAACACTAATCTAGCCAAGACAATAAAATGAAGTACAACATGCACGGAAAATTAATATAACACAGTAAAGTTGGAGTGTAACGGGTGAGGTTAGAAAAAGTGAGGTTACGTCATATTAGGTTATGGTAAGCAGACGGTTGGTATTG
The DNA here is from genome assembly GCA_963675035.1 of Allygus modestus. NCBI lineage: Eukaryota > Metazoa > Arthropoda > Insecta > Hemiptera > Cicadellidae > Allygus > Allygus modestus. The sequence continues at coordinate 125,295,110 of OY776117.1, read as the reverse complement.
AGGTTATGTTAGTCAGCATATACAAGTACGTCACTACCAGGTAAAACAAAATGGTGAAGTTACTTAATAAAGAACAAGGACAGAAAGTGATATTACTGTCAGTCAACACATACAAGTACGACACAACTCTTGACACAAGGAAGTGGGATTACTGTTACCGGCATGTTAGTCAGCACATACAAACACTAATCTAGCCAAATCAAACAATTAAATACAACACACAAAACTACTCTTACAAGAAAATAAGGCTTTTGTGACTCTCAAAGGTTACTGTTATGTTAGTCAACACATACAAACACAACACTACCAAGTAAAACAAAATTGTGAAGTTACTCCATAAAAGAACAAGGAAGTGAGATTATGGTAACTCTCAAAGGTTACAGATGTAAGGTTATGTCAGTCAACAAATACAAGTACGACACAACTCTTGACACAAGGAAGTGGGATTACTGTTACCGGCATGTTAGTCAGCACATACAAACACTAATCTAGCCAAATCAAACAATTAAATACAACACACAAAACTACTCTTACAAGAAAATAAGGCTTTTGTGACTCTCAAAGGTTACTGTTATGTTAGTCAACACATACAAACACAACACTACCAAGTAAAACAAAATTGTGAAGTTACTCCATAAAAGAACAAGGAAGTGAGATTATGGTAACTCTCAAAGGTTACAGATGTAAGGTTATGTCAGTCAACAAATACAAGTACGACACAACTCTTGACACAAGAAACTGAGGTTACTGGGTGTGAGGTTATGTTAGTCAAAACAACATTACTTTAGCCAGAACAAACAAGAAACTGATGTTATTGTACACTAGCAAGTCAGATAACGCTAAAATCACACGACACGCAAGATTACTATAATACAAAGTGAGGTTATGTTACACAGAATAAAACAAATTAAAAGTGAGGTTAGAAAAAGTGAGGTTAGGAAAAGTGAAGCCGCTATGGGGAGCAAACGCTCAAGTTTTATCTTTGCAAAACGCAACGAACGGAGCAGCGCAAAAACACGTCCGATCGCAACGGGAGCAGGCAGCAAAGAGAGAGAGAAAATGCGCGGCAAGATAGCAGGTATTGTGGTGGGGGCTATGTCTCTTTCAATCACAGAGCCCACAGGTAACAACTAGTTACAACGAGTTTGCTGACAGAGACTATGTTGAGGATGTTGTGGTTAGATGTACAGAAGGCTAGATGATTAACAGCAGAAGGACACGAGGGTCAGATAATTACCACAGAAGGCTAGATGATTAACAACAGAAGGACACGTGGGTTAAATAATTACCACAGAAGGCTAGATGCTTAACAACAGAAGGACACGAGGATCAATTAATTACCAAAAACTGTAGATAATTAAACACAGAGAGATGCAAAAGATAAATAATCAACCACAGAGGGTAGCAAAAGAGCCACAGAGGGAGGCAATTACACCCTAATTCCATTCCTCATAAGAGCCCATGTTATTCTATTCTCCGTAAGAGTCCATGTTAATCTATTCTCCATAAGAGCCCATGTTATTCTATTCTCCATAAGACCCTATGTTGGGGCCAAAGCGCGCGGCATGACTACTTACGCTGTACCTATTTTAATATGTAATACGTCATTTGAAACCTCTAGTGCAAATGTTCCAATAATTATGAAAATCTGATATGATTTATGATTTACATGATTTATGGAACAAAATCAAATTGTCCCCAAAAGAAATTCAGAAGAAGGTTGGGCTGACGTACACTTCGTCCGGCGGTTGGGGCCCCAAGCGCGAAAACAGTTCACTTCGTCCGTGGGGCAGGTAGTCTATAATCTATTAATTTCAGTTCGACGCCAAGTATGGTATTAATACAAAAAACTACTAACTGTTAAAAACATGTTGACGTCTTAGCTGTAATTAGGCTTACCATACGTCCGGGATTTCCCCGGACAGTCCGAGTTTTGAGCTTGCGTCCGGGAAAATGTCCGCGGAGTTGATATTTGTCCGGGATTTTAGTCAGCCTGGGAAAACACGGTTGAAAGTGATTTGGAATGGTACTCGCACAATTTGTCTTCCCGGAGAATCGGCAACGGCAGAAACAATGTTCTCCTTCATGGGAAATATATGGTCGGCAGAAATAGGGTGACTATCAATTTTTTTCATGGTCAGGGAACTTTTAAATGTAAAAATAAATTTGAACCTGCTCATACCTTTATGATAGAATAAAGCACAATAAACAGTTTCTTTCTCAGGACGTGTCCTCAGAAAAGATAACATCAAAATCAACATGCAATGATGATCAAAAACTCCCGGGGCTCATAGTTTATAAAAAACTAGCTGATGTACCCGTCCTTCGCACGGGTTGTACATAAATGGCAGATTAACTAAATATATTAACAATCCACATAATTTTACAATATTAAAATTACATTTTACACTTTTAAAGTAGAATTAAATTAAAGTTAACGAAATATACTATGGCAGATAGTTCGGGTACTGTTGCCAAGTCGAGGAACTCTGTCGGGTAGTGAACGGTGTGGTTTTTGCGACTCCAAATCGGTACACGTAACACTTTGGATTCGATTTTAGAAATAAAAGAACTCAAGTACAACAAAATATTAACCCTGTTTAATTTAACATTTTAAATACTTTGATACATTAAGCTTTACATTCCAATAAATTAATAGTAATGTAACGAAACAATAAACTTTAAAAACATTGACAAACCACTTTTAGAATCACCAATCTTGGCAGGTCCTGTTTTCATTATAATTGTAAATAAACAATTTAAACTTGGTAAAATCATATGTTTTGAAAACATATGACTACTTGATTTTATTTAAATAAATGTAAATCAATATATACGAACTGTTCTAACAGTGATCATGGTTGAATGAAACGGTATTAAATATTGTATATGTTCGTTCCTTCCTTTGTAATAGACCTACATTTGTGTTGATCTCCGTTGCTTGATCATTGGTGGACGTGAGGATAGCACAATCACAGAGCCAGGCACTTTCCAGATTAAACTGTTTATGAACCTCGGTGTAACAAACTGTTAATCAATAAATCCTGTGGTTCATCGATAGTGCAGTGAAGGATAGATGTTTCTGAGACCTTAATTTGTTTTTCAATGTCCCAATCTCAACTTTTAAAAGCGCATAAGAAAACTGATCAACCCCTTAATCTTCTCAAAAATACATTTTCATATTTACTGTTAAGTTCAGACGCTCACTGGTTGGCTACATATAATATATTTTTAGAGAGGCATAGACTCGTCCACTCATGTCTCACTTACGACAAAGGGTCTGTGTGAGATCTCCAGAGAACAACACCGTGACTCCCCATGATGTTGTTTCTTATTTCCTTTAAGGCATCAAATTTCAGCTCTACTGGTTGAGTAGTTTGTGTGTTATGACTAACGCGCTTATATTAAAGGCCATTGGGCCAGAGTCCTTGAGTATATTTGTGTCTGGAGTAGGTAAATGTCTGCACTGACCTATCAGCTACATTCCTACCAAATTTCAGATCCACCAGTCCAAGAGTATGTGCAAGATTGTTAAAATATTGTATTTTGAAATACCGGGGGGCGAAGCACATAAACATTTTCGTAACAGGAATAGGCTGCGTTTTTTTCTGATGAATTAGTTATGTTCCTACCGAAATGTAACTTACAAAGGTCCAGAAAGTACTAATACTCATACAATTGCCATAAAAGTAAATTAGCGAAGAACCCTATAGGACTTTTTTAAACGTATTCTTATTGTGAATCTGCAGCATAGGGGGAACCACCATCCAAAATTTTATCTTCAATAGACATTGTCGTTTCTTAGATAAAGTGTCAGTGAGTGCATGAGTCTGACAAATATGGATTTAGATCATATATCCACTTATGTTATTTATTACCAATCTTCACTCAACGTTTTAAAAAAGAACTAAAAAACCTATTAATAGAATAACTATTCCATCATCTGGTTCAATATAAATAAATGCTTTGTCCATAAGAATAGCATAGGATCTTAAAAACCCTATGGGTCAGTGTCCTAAGGTAATTTAAAACAATCCAATTAGCCTAAAACCTTCTAACGCACATATAGAACACAGAAAAAAGTTGCATAAAAATCGGTGCACCCTTTTTCCTGTGAAAAGCGAACAAAACATGACCAAAACCGCACAAAATCACGTTTTTGAGCGGCCGCCATTATTTTTTAAAAAAGGCGTATGCCAGTTTATAGTGCCCTAAAACCTTCTCACGCATATATAGAACAAAGAAACAAAGTTTCATTAATGCCACTGCACCCGTTTTCCAGTGAAAAGCGAACAAAAACCGGTCCTTGAGCGTTACCGGCAGACAGACAGACATAAATTGAGATAAGATTTGTTTTGGTTTCTCTAGGGTGTAAAACGTGAAAATATGCAAAAATTTCATAATTCCAAGCAATGTACAGACAAAACTCTAATTTATTTATATAGATTAATTATACGGTATATTGAAATAAATAAATAAATATATATATATATATATATATATATATATACTTGATGTACACGTTCTTCGCACAGGGGTTTTCCTTACCCGTTCTATAGTCAATGCAAATTTCATTTTAGTTAGCTTGAAACAGCTGTTGTTCTTGCTTCTGCTGTTTAAGCTGTCAAATGTAAGTATCCTCAGCTGTTCGCATTACAGTTTCTCAATGTTTACTTTCTTATGAAATGTAAACATTGAAACTTAGGACGTTCACGGGGCGTAGCCCGAGGGGATTTTAAGGAAGTGAATAGGCCTATGTGTTGCATGGGTTCAAGATCTACCTTTGTGTAAAGTTTCAGCCCAGTCGGTTAAGTAGTTTTTACGTTCACCCGGAACATCAGACAGACAGACAGACAGACAGACAGAAACCACCTCTTCTTTATAATATTATATTATAGAAGATTACATTTTTGAGTTATTGTATATAACTTATTAGATAATGTTAATGATTATATTTATTTCGTGTTTAATTTGTGATCTTTTAATCCTAAACTTGTACTCTTTATACTCAATAAAGACAAAATAATTACATGTTTCTTTTGATGAAACATTATACACTCTATTTGTTGTAATTTAATTTTCCCCTTTCCAAAATGTCATATTACACCACCCCACACCACGTTGTGTCCGGGGTTGGCTCTACAAATGTATGGTAAGCCTAACTATAATACAGTACAACTTTGACTCCTTAACAAGGATAAAGAAGCCGTCTAAAAGATAGTTTCATACCGCATTGTTTGTAAAGGTTAAACTAAACAAATATGAGTATTAAAATAAAGAGTAATTTGGAGTCCATGAGTAGTTTAATATAACATGCAACTTAGTTGCCGCAGCCCGCGGGGGCGGGAGAGGTACGTCACGCCGCGGATGAAGTGGAAGGGTTTCGCACCACCGATCTAGACCTGATATAATGACCCTTTTTTATACAACCTGTCCCACGGAAGAAGTGAACTGTTTTCAAGGAACCTGAAAGTTTGTATTTATTGTCTGTAGACCGTTGTATGTTATGTGTCTTTCTTGGTAGTATGCCACAGGAAAGTAATACGTAATTTATTTATCTTATTACTTCTCTATAATCACGCACTATTTTTACAAAATCATACAAATATTCAACGTTCTTTCTCAATATATGCCCGTACTTAGTAAAATTTTCAACTCACCGTAGAACTCTAGTAGGCCAGCAAAGCAAAGAAGCGGTAGTCAGAGAATTTCAACAAGAAAACTGAATCGTCTGCCCCAAGAACTATTCCTACGCAACTACCGATCACACTGTGTCAACTGTAGTTTGTGACAGATACGTGGAGACTAACGGGTGTGAAGTGACCACTGGCGGATGTACCATGACTGGTTACCCCGGGGCCTAGGTGGAGATATGGACACGACGGACCACGACGGCGACCTTGGTTGGTGAAAGACTCCGTCGTCACGGCCCGTGGGAGGACACGGACAGGGCGAGGACCGAGAGAGAAGGTCCAATAGAGAAAAGTTATTTAATGTGTACTTTCCTTGTTCAAAGTTTTTGCAAGACGAAAGGAAGTTTCTTTGAAGCGTTTTTGTTTCCGATTATCACGCTCAAGGTCGTCTGAAATATAGTGCAAGGTTCGTAACAGTGGGGGTTAATCATCTGAATCGGCACAAGTTCTGAGAATTTAGGCTGAGCTTTAATCAATTCTTAGTAATGGAGAGAGCTGCTAAGTTTGATTTGGTGTAACCAGCGATGTGAATAATGCTGGGTGTAACCTAATATGGTTTATTTAATGAAGCAATTATGCACTGATCACTAAGATAAATCACATAGATTTAACCTCAAGTCTTTGAGCCACTTTAAATCACAGCGACATCGTTTTGAAGTAAAACGATATAATATAATCCTAAATAATATTTGTCTCTTGTTAGCAAACAAAACTAAATACCCCCGTCACAGCAAACCTGCGTACTCAGCGAATTTCCAATGCATTTATATGTTTCTCACTCCTACATAAAGCCACTTACCAAGTTTCACAAAAATGCATTTATAAATAAGTGATTTATAACATTTTATTTATTCTCCATAAGAATAACATTACGACTGAGTACGCAGGTTTGCTGCAACGAGAAAGATAAAAAATTAGTTTTTATGCAATTATCAATATAACTGAACCAGGTGAAGCTACATTACCAAGTTTTATTAATTTATGTTCATAATTAAGGGAGATATAAAACTTTACATATTCTCCATAAGAATAACATTAGGGCTGAGTATGCAGGTTCGCTGCTACGGGGACAATCAACAACAAATTTATTTGTTGTGCAAATATCAATATACCAGTACAACATGAAGCCACATACCAAGTTTCATCAATATACATTCATAAATAATCGAGATATCAAATTTTATTCATTCTCCATAAGGATAACATTGGAAAACGTACTGTGTTTAGCACTTTGAATATCTCTGCAATGGTTGGACGTAGAATCACAATTTAAACACCAAAATGATTGCTTTGTGGAGCAGAAGTGATTGGTAAAAGCAAATTTTAAGATTAAAGTAAAATTAACTGAGGAAAAGCCAAAAACCTTTTTCCCATAAGATTAACAGGGGAAATTTTATGAGCAGGTTTTTTGGATTTTTTCCGCAACCACTTAACCTAGGTTAACAATTCAAAATACTATATTATTTGTTTTTTTAAGCTCTATAACATGGTCAAAACCAAAATTAAATGTTCTAAAAATTGTAGGGTGAAAAATGCAAAAAACTGATTTTTGGAAAATTTAAAACCCCCATAAACCCCCCTTCCCATGGTCCGATTTTTCTGGTTTTCGAACTTAAAGTCATAAATGTTACTTTACACATTTGAGCCAAATTTCATCGAAATCGGACGTTTTTTACTGAAGTTATCGCATTCACGGACACACACATATATATATATATAAATTTGAACGAATAGTGTTTTTGGCTTCTGGGGACCTCAAAACAAAAAGTTATCATGGTCTCGGGCTTAAGTCTCACCATGAGACCTACGGTAATAGCTTCTTCCCTATAGGGGAAATTCGCTACAAAGCCCAAAACCGAATACATTTTCATCTCTTTATGTCTGGCCGGTTAGTTGCACATCATATTTTTTTTAAGTATTTTTTTAATATGTTTAGAAGCATTGCAATTTTTATTTAGGCCTTACCATTTATATAATGTGAATCTTGCTTCGAATTCCAAAACGTTTACTCCAGAAAGGTTTTATTCTTCGATCAAAGGCCGATTGAACTTCAAATAAAGATTCACATGTTTTGCCATAGTTAGAAAAGATAGTGTTCGGTACCTTATGAAAATGAACATGAAACGAGTTCGCACGCAGCACGCTGACGTGAGGGAAGTGAATTTCCACATAAAAACTTTTAAAACTTAAAATTAGTCTAAAAACATACTTGTATTCCAATTTTTATGGAAATCTTAAAACATTGATTTTTTGGCTGTTTTGATGCTCCTGGCTTCATTTACCTGCAAAGCTGGGAATACAATTTTGCGCATTATAACGTTAGGAGAAAGTCCAGGCAGGCTTGAAAGTAGGCGTGAGGTTGCTGGGGATGATAAAAGTACTCTAACAAAGGAGTAGCAGGCTTTTCTAGTCTAAAACCCCCATAAGACAACGTACTGTGTTTAGTCTAAACACATTTTCTTTAATAACTCGGTAAATATTTATGCTAGAATGACGAAAGAGGGCTTAAAACTTTCGTCTCACTAATTCCCATCTTTTTACATGCATTAATTTTACATCTGGGGCTTTTCTGACCCTTTTTGGGCCCAAAACTCGAAATTTGAAAGATTAATCCCCAAAAAATGGGTTTAGAGTTTTCCGATTGTTTTGCCCAACGAAATTGTCCAACAGATTATAGAAAGGAACGTCCCTACCAAATTTGAAGTAAATCGGACAAAAAATGCGACCGCTAGAGTGCATACACACACATATATATAAAATTTTGAACGACCCTTCAAAACGTGTTCAGGGGGTCACCTTAGGAACTTCTATGGTGGTCCCGGGCTTAAGTTTCACCGTGCGGGTCACGCTAATAGTTCACTTTCCAAAGGAAATTCACTAATAAAGATTCACATTTTTGCCATAGTTGGAAAAGATAGTGTTCGGTACCTTATGAAAATGAACATGAAATAACTAATGTTACCAAGGTGACGATATTACACGAAACTCAAAGAGAGCCGTAAGTGTTGTCTTTCAAAGTCAATATTTGGTACTGGTCACCGGAAGGAAAGGAACTTCCTGGGACTAAAAATAGGAGAGAATGGGTAAGTTTATTCAACTCTTGGAAAAGTCCTCGTGTGATGACATCCCATTAGAGGAGGGTAGCATCGATAATCCTCTTCCACCCCGGTTCAGACTGTATCCAAGATTAGATAGTGATTACAGACAATATATTGTGTTCAAAATGGATGAACCTATTGTAGGAGATGATTTGAGGACCAGCTATCAATACATACAAAGTGTGTATTCATTGCAGCTAGCAAACAAGGGTGAGAGGATTTGAGGACCAGCTATCAATACATACAAAGTGTGTATTCATTGCAGCTAGCAAACAAGGGTGAGAGGGGAAAATTTACCCCACCGCAATACTTCCTTGTTTGTCATTGGACAAAGCCATTTGATTTATTTTTTTACTAGATGACCCGACAGACGTTGTCCTGTCTTTAATGTGGATATCGTTTATTGTAATGCTTTTTGGTTGAAGCTTTGAACTAAGTACAATTTCTAAATCCTTAACGAAATAAAAACCAAAATGTAAACAAATAAACACATGTTTTTTAACTCATTAAAATCTTAGTATTGATTACATATGATCAAACCAAATGGCATTGGATATTTTCAAATATTAGGTGCTGCCATCTAGGGGATAAATTGTTAATGGTTTGGGATAAGTCTACAGGAGAACGTTGTCCCCCAAATTCTTATATTAATGATTTATTTGTTCACGAATTATAAACCCTTTTTCTCATTTGGGGAAAACCTTTCACTATATACTAAGTACGTTATGATTCATGAAATGTATTTGATTGATATTTAATCATGATAGTTTCTTTGTAATTGGAAATTATCTCTTTTGTATCTCACAGTTTAATAAAAGCATTTTCCACCAATGTTAATTTAAAGGCATTTTTTAAAATTTTTAAAGTCAAATTACTAAATAATGGTTGGGTGGATTAAAAATTTCTTTCATACAAACCTTTCCCTGGCATTAAGGAACACAACAAAAATGAATCGTCCAATTTGGTGCACTCGTTCTCGAGTTATGGAGTCACGTCAAAAAAAGGGATTGTGATTTATTTATATAGATTGCAATTTTATCACAGCTGATCACTAAACATGATTACATTTCAGTGACAATTTGTTTGTTTGGCTGTATCTACAAAGAGCGTATGAACAGTGCCCCCCAAACCCTTTGTTTACTAACTGGCCATTAAGTCATCTCCTTCTAGTGTAGATAGACTATCCAGTTATATACTCAAAATATTGTTGTCTGGTTTGATATGGACCAGTCCGAGAACAGAACTAAGTGGCTTTGTTGGGGCAGATCGCCATCATTGTCATTGACAGCAACCACAGAGAAGAAAGAATCATAGAGCATTTTCCATATCACGAAATTTGAACAGGGGGAGCGGATGTCCACTTTCCTATTTTACTACTTCCACGGTGTCAAGCTCTAGGCCCTACTCATAACGTTTCTAGTAAGAAAGCGACCTCTGATTTTTACTTTCTCCCTCTATACATAGTATATGGAGAAAGTATTGTTTTCGTAAAAGTTTTCGAATTTGAGTTGTTAGTGGAAATATTCGTTTTGGTGCTCCCTGAATCCAAAAAAGTGGTTTTTACGTGATGTCTGTCTGTGTGTGTGTGTGTCCGTGTGTGTGTGTGTGTGTGTGTGTGTGTGTGTGTGTGTGTGTGTGTGTGTGTGTGTGTGTGTGTGTGTGTCTGTGTGGATGTGTACAGAGCTAGAGCCCTAACCTATGGGCCGATTTTTATGAAATTTGGTATGTAGGTACTAATCCACGATATCTCCAGGCTTTTTTTTCATTTTTTTGAATTTTTTATTTTTAAGGGTAATTATCCCCCAAAAACCGCCAAAAAACATGAAAAATCCAAATTTCTCAAAAACGGCTCTAACGATTTTAATTAAACTTTCGTGGTTTGTAGAACTTTAGGTTTCCAACAAAATGACACCACCCGCATTTATGGAAAAATGTGGGTTCAGAAATTACAGGACTTAAAACATCAAAAATTCAGGTTTTTGGATTTTTCATAAAAAATCATAAATGTTAAAAAAGATTACTATTCACCATTAAAAAGAGCTCAAAAAACTAAATAAATTAGTATTTTAAATTACTATTCTACGATTGCTAGTTGCGGAGAAAATTGAAATTTTCATTTAGCGGTAAACACAGTACGTTGTCCAATGTTATTCTTATGGGGAATACAAAAATAACTATTTCTCTCTTATTTACTGATCAATTTCATTTGATATGCAGGTCAAGTTAGCATTGACCAACAGATGATGTTCGAAATGTGTTGCTATTTAACCCTGGGGGGGCAAGGGGGCATTTCCCCTCTCAAAACTACTGTGTGTAGCAACGGACTCTATAGTGCCTCCAAAAAAGCAATTTGGGTGGATATTTCTGAAAACAACTATTTTAGACAATTTTCTGTACATTTATCTATACTTCATATTCTATATTTAGTAAATAACAAATATTTTTGTCATTAAAGTTTGGCTAAAAGGGAGAAAGTATGTGTCAGTTTCCTGATACCGTTTATTATTCATGATAAAGCCTTCCGGAATTGCTTATCAAAATAAACAGGTTAAGATACATTGACGAACTAATTCCTTACATTACAATTTGTTGACTAGTTTCAGCTCACTAGGAGTCATTATCACATCTGTTGAATGTTACTATAATTTTATTATATGGTCATCGGCGGCCCCCCGGCACTCTCACCTCGCCTCAGCTGTAGAGGTGCTGAGGCCAACGTCGTAACACCTAATAGCCACGGCGACTGGTGACTGGTGACTGGTGACCCGTTTAACGGCGTGGACGATGGAATGTTCGCCCTCGGTACAGCCAGCCGTAAAATCGGCAAATGGGTTAACTGGAGGCTCAAGGTCTCCGTGGGCCATAGAGACTACGATTATCTGGCGACATAATTAGTAGGAGGTATAATAACAATAATATTTATTATGTGACCATAATTTACAATATACCGGAATTTACAACAAATATTTTGAGAGGAAATGGTTTATCCAATTAAGGTAGGACATAATCTTTCCCTTCCTGGCGGAGTAAATCCCTTTTAGCGAATTTCCCCTATAGGGAAGAAGCTATTACCGTAGGTCTCATGGTAAGACTTAAGCCCGAGACCATGATAACTTTTTGTTTTGAGGTCCCCAGATGTCCAAAACACTATTCGTTCAAATTTATATATATGTATATATATATATATATATATATATATATATATATATATCTATATATGTGTCCGTGAATCCGATAACTTGAGTAAAAAACGTCCGATTTCGATGAAATTTGGCTAAAATGTGTAAACTGACATTTATGACTTTAAGTTCGAAAACCAGAAAAATCGGACTATGGGAAGGGGGGTTTATGGGGGTTTTAAATTTTCCAAAAATCAGTTTTTTGCATTTTTTACCCTAAAATTTTTAAAACATTTAATTTAGGTTTAGACGATGTTATAGAGCTTAAAAAAACAAATAATATGGTATTTTGAATTATTAACCTAGGTTAAGTGGTTGCGGAAAAAATCCAAAAAACATGCTCATAAAATCTCCCATGTTAATCTTATGGGAAACAGGTTTTTTGCTTTTCCTCAGTTGATTTTACTTTAAACTTCACATTTTCTTTTACCAATCACTTCAGCTCCACAAAACAATCATTTTGGTGTTTAAATTGTGATTCTACGTCAAACCGTTGCAGAGATATTCAAAGTGCTAAACACAGTACGTTGTCCAATGTTATCCTTATGGAGAATAAATAAAATTTGATATCTTGATTATTTATGAATGTATATTGATGAAATTTGGTATGTGGCTTCATGTTGTACTGGTATATTGATAATTGCACAAAAAATAAATGTTTTGTTGATTGTCCCCGTAGCAGCTAACCTGCATACTCAGCCCTAATGTTATTCTTATGGAGAATAAGTAAAGTTTTATATCTCCCTTAATTATGAACATAAATTAATAAAACATGGTAAGTAGCTTCACCTGGTTCAGTTATATTGATAATTGCATAAAAACTCATTTCTTATCTTCCTCGTTGCAGCAAACCTGCGTACTCAGTCCTAATGTTATTCTTATGGGGAATAAATAAAATGTAATAAATCACTTATTTATGAATGTATTTTTGTCAAACTTGGTGAGTGGCTTTATGTACTAGTGAGAAACATATCAATGCATTGGAAATTCGCTGAGTACGCAGGTTTGCTGCGACGGGGGGTATTTAGGAACTATTCCGGAATTTGCCTAACTGTGATACAACTCATCTCAGAATGGCCGGCTTCTAATGACACCCGAGACCACCAGAATGTGAGGTGCAATAACTGCTAGCACACTCGGTTGCATATTTTAAAAACATTTGTAAATAGCACTTTTTGCAATTTAATATTCTATTATATTGTTTGTATAGGCTTATGATTTTTAGACAGTTTTTTTTGTATTCCCCTTACAAACTGTTATTCTTCACTATTGTAACAATTTCTTTATTGAGTTAAAAACGTCAGTATCATTGTGAGAAAAAACATATTGTTAAAGGATGCTGTATTTAACAGTTATGAACTCTGATGTTTTCCGGAATTTAAACTAGAAAACTGTATCCAACCACCCCGTTTACATCCTTACACATTTTAGAAAAACCTGAATGTGATAGGCCTACGTATGTTAAATAGTTATCTTTTACACCAGCCAAGACAATTGTAAAAGTAATAACGCTCCATTTGGATGGCAAAGCAAGCAAACGAAAACAGATAAATCTCAGTCACCAGTACATTAACCACTTTATTGATTGCTCTTCGCTATTCGCCACACGTCGCGGTTAAATAGCCTCAGAAAAACGTTTCTCCGAACAAAAAGCAGCTGAATTGAACATTCCATCGGAGCAAGGCGGCAAGAAAGGTAGCAAGGTTGAACTGGTTTGTTGGGAGATGCAAGTAGGACTAGATCGATTTGTACCGTCGCCACAACGCCTTAGAGGGCGTATTGTGTAATTGTCAGCCCTGGAACCGTTTGTAGTCTACGCCAAATACCGTTTTACTTCTCTTATCCGATCAATTCTTTTGAAATGTTAACTTTCGTGGTGAAATGGGTTTCCTCTTAAAACAAATTGCTATGTCGTGTACCTTACTGGTCTATATGCACTTCTGTTATATATATCCTTACATTTGTAAGGGTATCCACTTTTTTAAAGCAGGGCAAGGATGCAGAATGAACAATTTTAAAGAAACGATTTGTATGTTTACTTTTAATTTTGTTAGAAATTAAAATGTTAAAATAAACAGTAAGCTAAATTGGGGTTTTAAGAATTTTTCAAAGGATTTTTACGATTTTTAAAGATCACTGAGAAAAGAAAATATAGCTACATAGAACAGGTAAAATCCAGTTAATACTGTGGCTATTCTTATAGTATACAGAATGAAATTATGAACTGAGCAGGATACAAACTAATTTAAAGGAATTTGAATAACTTTAAGCGGACTAGTGTTTTGATGAATATATAAAGACTATCTTAGAGATAAATTACATAGTGCTACCAAGTTTTCAATGGAGAATTTGAATTCAGAAAGTAAAATTAATTTCCGTGCACAAATTGTGAAACAAAATTCAATGGTAATTCCAAAAAATGTACCGTTTTAACAAAATCGTAAAACTTCCCCATAAAAAATTATGATTAGTGAGAGAATAGTGATGAACAGTTTTCGTAATTATTATTTTGAATTTTTCTGAGGGGTTGCTTAAAATGTAAAACAATTAACAACTGGAGATAGTAAGTCTTTGTTGGCTGAAGTAAGATTATATTACTACATTTTCAAAACAACAAAGATAAATCAAAATGGATCCCTTATTAATCATAGGTTCTCTTGCGGCTCATTCGTATTGTGTAAATAGTAGCAATTAAATTAGAAGTGAGCGAGTACCAGACAATTCGACCGGACGCGGACGCTCATTTTTCTTATATTATTAACAATGTATTTATTTTTATGCGGCGTCAGCAATGCGAATTTTTCTGTAGGGTGTGGATCGGAGCCTTACACTTTTAAAAAGCTTGATCAAAACCTAGCAACTTGTTCTCGCCAAATTGCTGTAGAACGCTAAGATACAGAACTGCGTTACCAATGATCACGCAATTTCCGTGAATGACAACCAAACTTCGTAAAACCGACAGAAAATAACGATGGAATTACACTATCAGCCGTAAAATGGCGATCAAATGATCAAATCGAGTGTAGCAGCGGACGAAAATCATGGCTCGGTCACGTGATTTCGGCCGAATGCCAACGTGAAAGAAATACTCCACAAACCTAATTTTTAAGAGGTTAGCGGCCTAGCGAATTTCCCCTATAGGGAAGAAGCTATTACCGTAGGTCTCATGGTAAGACTTAAGCCCGAGACCATGATAACTTTTTGTTTTGAGGTCCCCAGATGCCAAAAACACTATTCGTTTAAGTTTATATATATGTATATATATATATATATATGTGTGTGTGTGTGTGTGTGTCCGTGAATGCGATAACTTGAGCAAAAACCGTCCGATTTCGATGAAATTTGGCTCAAATGTGTAAAATGACATTCAAGACTTTAAGTTTGAAAACCAGAAAAATCGGACCATGGGAAGGGGGGTTTATAAGGGTTTTAAGTTTTCCAAAAATCATTTTTTTGCATTTTTTACCCAAAAATTTTTAAAAACACTTAATTTTGGTTTGGACCATGTTATAGAGCTTAAAAAACAAATAATATGGTATTTTGAATTATTAACCTAGGTTAAGTGGTTACGGAGAAAATCCAAAAAAACCTACTCATAAAATCTCCCATGTTAATCTTTGGGATAAAGGTTTTTTGCTTTTCCTCAGTTTATTTTAATGTAAACTTCACATTTGCTTTTACCAATCTGTTCAGTTCAACAAAACAATCATTTTTGTGTTTAAATTGTGATTCTACGCCCAACCATTGCAGAGATATTCAAAGTGCTAAATACAGTACGTTGTCCAATGTTATCCTTAAGGAGAATAAATAAAATTTGATATCTCGATTATTTATGAATGTATGTTGATGAAACTTGGTATGTGGCTTCACGTAGTTCTGTTATATTGATATTTGCACAACAAATTGATTTTTTGTTGATTATTCCCGTAGCAGCAAACCTGCGTACTCAGCACCCATGTTATTCTTATGGAGAATAAGTAAAATGTAATGACTCCCTTAATTATGAACATAAATTAATACAACTTGGTATGTAGCTTCACTTGGTTAGGTTATATTGATAATTGCATAAAACCCCATTTTTTTGTTCCATGTTGCAGCAAACCTGCTTACTCAGCCCCCATGATATTCTTATGGAGAATAACTAAAATGCTATATAGCGCTTATTCATGATTGAATATTGATGAAACTTGGTATGTGACTTCGCCAAGTTAAATTATATTTATATTTGCATAATAACCAATCGTTTGTGTTCCTTGTTCCAGCAAACCTACGTACTCATTACCAGTGTTATTCTTATAGAGAATAATTAAAATCGCTTATATTTGAATATATTTGTATGAAACATGGTATGTGGCTTTATGTGGTATTAAGACATATATTATGCATTGGAAATTCGCTGAGTACGCAGGTTTGCTGCGACGGGGGTATTTTCCTGTACTTTACCCGTCCACATGGGCCACGTAACAAGAAAGCATTGTGAGCTTCAACAGATAAGGTTGCTAGACAGTACTGACAAAATTTACATGCCAGGGACTGGTCGGACCCACAACAGGGCCGCTGACAAAACGCTAGCGAATCCCCAATTTAATTAGTGTGTTTCTGTGTTTATAACTTTTAGTGAATTTCCTTAGGAAAGTGAACTATTAGCATGACCCACACGGTGAAACTTAAGCCCGGGACCACCATAGGAGTTCCTAACGTGACCCCCTGAACACGTTTTTGGGGGTCGTTCAAAATGTTATATATATATATATATATATATATATATATATATATATATATATATATATATATATATATATATATATATATATATATGTGTGTGTGTGTGTGTGTGTGTGTGTGTGTGTGTGTGTGTGTGTGTGTTTGCACTCTAGCGGTCGCATTTTTTGTCCGATTTACTTCAAATTTGGTAGGGACGTTCCTTTCTGTAATCAGTTGGACAAGTTCATTGGGCAAAACAATCGAAAAACTCTAAACCCCTTTTTTGGGGATTAATCTTTCAAATTTCGAGTTTTTGGGCCCAAAAAGGCTCAGAAAAGACCCGGATGTAAAATTCATTCATTTATAAAGATGGGAATTAGTGAGGCGAAAGTTTTAAGCCCTCTCTCGTCATTCTAGCATAAATATTTATAGAGTTATTAAAGAAAATGTGTATCGACTAAACACAGTACATTGTCTTATGGGGGGTTTTGCATTAGAAATGCCTGATATTCATTTGTTGGTGGACTTTTCTCATCCCCAGCAACCTCACGTCTACTTTAAAGCCTGACTGGACCTTCTCCTAACCTTATAATGCGCCAAATTTTATTCCCAGCATTACAGGTAAATAAAACCAGGAGCATCAGAACAGCCAAAAAATCAATGTTTTCAGATTTCAAAAAAAATTGGAATAAATGTTTGTTTTTACAATGATTCTGAGTTTTAACATTTTTTCTGTGGAAATTCACTTCCCTCACGTCAGCGCGCTGCATGCGAACTCGTTTGTATTCGCTTTTACTGGAAAACACACATTTTATCGTACTGTTAGCGAATTTCCCCTATAGGGAAGAAGCTATTACCGTAGTCGGCATGGTAAGACCTAGGCCCAGGACCATGATAACTTTTCGTTTTGAGGTCCCCAGACCCCAAAAACACCATTCATTTGAAACTGTATATATATATATATATATATATATATATTTATATATATATATATATATATATGTGTGTGTGTGTGTGTGTCCGTGGGTGCGATAACTCTCGTAAAAAAGGTCCGATTTTGATGAAATTTGGTACAAAACGTGTAAAACAGCATTTATGACTTTAAGTTCGAAAACCAGACAGATCGACCTGTCCGAAGGGGTACCCCAAAAATGGGTTTTTTGAGTTATTTACACATAATTTTTGAAAAAGTGAAATTTTATTTTTTTTCCATTGGAATCAGCTTAAAGAGACGCACAATTTGGTGTTTTAATCATTGCTCTACGACAATTGGTTACTGAGATATTGAAAGTGCTAAACATAGTACGTTGTCCAATGCTATTCTTATGGAGGATAAGAAAAATTGTATATCTCGCTTATTTATCAACTTATCCTGACGAAACTTAGTATATTGCTTCATTTCATTGTGGCCTATTGATATTTGCACAAAAACCCATTTTTTGCCTGATAGTTCCCGTAGCAGCAAACCTGCATACTCAGCCCCATGTTATTCTTATGGAGAATAAGTAACGTATTATCTCCTTTAATTATGAACATAAATTAATAGAACTTGGTATGTGGCTTTACCTAGTTGAGTTATATTGATATTTGTATAAAAACCCATATCTAGTGTTCCTTATTTCAGCAAACCTGCATACTCAGTTGCCATGTTATTCTTATGGAGAATAATTAAAATGTTATAAATCGTTTATTTATGAATGTATATTGATGAAACTTGGTATGTGGCTTTATGTGGTATTAAGATAATATTATATGCATTGGAAATTCGCTAAGTATGCAGGTTTGCTGCTACGGGGGTATTTTCTTCCTACCACCTTTACGTAATTAAAAGCGTCCTCTATATATTTTCCCTCTTCAATTCATCATAGGCTAAATATAACTGATCATCCTGTGAGTAAAGGGTTTTGAACACTCGTTTGATGATTTGTGACTAGGTCAAAGATTCAGACCACAAAAACGATTACTGTATGTTCCGTTTTTGTCAGCTCTAAACAAATAAGCGTTGCAAAGAAAAATTAATTAATACGGTAGCCTAATTGTTAAGATTTATCGATTCTCAGTAATTATAGATTGTAGTTCAAAACTATTTAAAAGTTATTTGTGCTATCTCGTCTGTTAATGCCAATGGCGTTTTTTTATATTTTGATAGGAAGCGGTCCAAAACCTCTAAATTGTAGACAAATTAATGACAAATTTATGAAAAAAAAAATAGATGCAAAAAATAAGATACAGACAAAAAAACTATCTTTGCCTTTCAAAATTTAAATATCGAAAATTGAAAACCTTTTTTGTAGTCTTCAACTACGAACCACGGTAAACTTGTGATAAAATCGGTTCAGAAATAACGGAGGGGTTCTCTTAAAAAAAATCGCTTTGACTAATTAATTAGATGCTCAGTAACTGAGGAAAATTACTCAGTTGATAAAATGCAGAACTCATAACAGAAATGTTTCTTCACAGAAACCATCGGCAAGTTCAGAGGGGGTTCCTGTGCTTCTAGGGGGGACTAGAGGCTTCTACCTGCTTCTCCCATAAGACCAAAGTTACTTTCAAACTTTCAAAGCCCTTCCCTCTCTAGTGGATTATCTGTTCTCGATGATTTATGGATAATTTTAAAGAACAAACGAGTTCGCACACAGCACGCTGACGTGAGGGAAGTGAATTTCCACTTAAAAACTTTTAAAACTCAAAATCAGTGTAAAAATATACATTTATTCCAATTTTTATTAAAATCTGAAAACAGTAATTTTTGGCTGTTCTGATGCTCCTGGTTTCATTTACCTGCTAAGCTGGGAATACAATTTTGCGCATTATAATGTTAGGAGAAGGCCCAGACAGGCTTGAAAGTAGGCGTGAGGTTGCTGGGGATGATAAAAGTACTCTAACAAAGGAATAACAGGCTTTTCTAGCGTAAAACCCCCATAAGACAACGTACTGTGTTTAGTTGAAACACATTTTCTTTAATAACTCGGTAGATATTTATGCTATAATGACGAGAGAGGGCTTAAAACTTTCGCCTCACTAATTCCCATCTTTTTACATGAATTAATTTTACATACGGGGCTTTTCTGACGCTTTTTGGGCCCAAAAACTCAAAATTTGAAAGATTAATCCCCAAAAAAGGGGTTTAGAGTTTTACGATTGTTTTGCCCAACGAACTTGTCGAACTGATTACAGAAAGGAACGTCCCTACCAAATTTGAAGTAAATCGGACAAAAAATGCGACCGCTAGAGTGCAAACACACACACACATATATATATATATATATATATATATATATATATATATATACATATATGTATATATACAATTTTGAACGACCCCCTAAACGTGTTCAGGGGGTCACGTTAGGAACTTCTATGGTGGTCCCGGGCTTAAGTTTCACTGTGCGGGTCATGCTAATAGTTCACTTTCCAAAGGAAATTCACTAAAAATACCTAGCCACTTCAGTGAGCAGAATTTCGATATCACAAATAGTTCGCCAATAAAAAATCCTATTGAACATTTTGGAATTTTACTTAACGATAATTATTTTTGATTTCAAAGTTTTGCTCACTGAAATTGCTAGGTATTCATTTGCTATTTAAAATGAGAAATAAATCAATTTCATCGGATAATCGGTTGAGGAGGGATGGATTTCAAATTTAACATTGACCTTTATGGGGGAAGCAGGTGGAAACGCCAAAAGTTTTGTGACTGGAGCCCCCTAACTTATAAGATTTTCCAAGAGTAATTGGAGTCATTAGGTTTAGAACTTTATAAAATGTAACTTATTAGCGAATTTCCTCTATAGGGAAGAAGCTATTACCGTAGTCGGCATGGTAAGACCTAGGCCCGGGACCATGATAACTTTTCATTTTAAGGTCCCCAGGCCCCAAAAACACCATTCGTTCAGCAGCAAACCTGCATACTCAGCGAATTTCCAATCCATATATATGTATTTTAATACTACATAAAGCCACATACCAAGTTTCATGAATATACATTCATAAATAAACTATTTATGACATTTTAATTATTCTCCATAAGAATAACGTGGCGGCTGAGTATGCAGGTTTGCTGAAGCAAGGAACACAAAAATGGGGTTTTATACAAATATCAATATAACTCAAGTAGGTAAAGTCACATACAAAATTTTATTCATTTATGTTCATAATTAAGGGAGATAACACATTACTTATTCTCCATAAGAATAACATGCGGCTGAGTACACAGGTTTGCTGCTACGGGAACTATCGGCCGAAAAATGTTTTTTAGTACAAGTATCAATAGACCACAACGATATGAAGCAATATACCAAGTTTCATCAGGAAAAGTTCATAAACAAGCGAGATATACAATTTATCTTATTCTCTATAAGAATAACATTGGACAACGTACTGTGTTTAGCACTTTCAATATCTCTGTAACCACTTGACGTAGAACAATTATCAAAACACCAAATTGTGCGTCTTTCTAAGCTGATTCCAATGGAAAAAACTAAAAGTTGACTTTTTCAAAAATTATTTGTAAAAAGCTCAAAAAACCCATTTTTGGGGTTCAAAACCCCCCCAAAATACCCCTTCGGATTGATCGATCTGTCTGGTTTTCGAACTTAAAGTCATAAATGCTGCTTTACACATTTATAACAAATTTCGTCAAAATCAGATGAGTTTTACGAGAGTTATCGTGCTCACGGATACATATATATATATATATATTTATATATGTATATATATAGTATATATGTATATGTATATGTATATATATGTGTATGTCATATATATATTATATATATATAGATATATATATAGATACAGTTTCGAACGAATGGTGTTTTTGGCATCTGGGGACCTCAAAACGAAAAGTTATCATGGTCCCGGGCCTAGGTCTTACCATGCTGACTACGGTAATAGCTTCTTTCCTATAGGGGAAATTTGCTAAAAACTGGTATATGACTTCACCTAGTTGAGTTATATTGACATTAGCATAAAAACCCATTTACTGTGTTTGTTGATGCAGCAAACCTGCGTACTCAGCCCCAATGTTATTCTTATGGAGAATAATTAAAACTGTATATATCGCTTATTTGTGAATATATTTTAATGAAACTTGGTAAGTGGCTTTATGTAGTATTAAGACATTTATATATCCATTGGAAATTCGCTGAGTACGCAGGTTTGCTGCTACGGGGGTATTTCATTTCATTAAAGTCCTCCTTTACTCTCTTGATAGGGTATGCTCCAACTCAAAAATTCTCAACTTCATTCATAAAGTTGCTATTACTTGGCCATAACAAATGATTTACTATATTTAGTCATCCAGATTACATTCATGCCTCAAACAGCTAACAGCTGATGAGATACAACTCCCAGCTGATCTGCAGTCCAGTGACTCAGTCCCGGTCTGTCCAAGAGACAACCCCCGCTCCACTAGATCATTGGGATGCCAAACATGCCCAACAATGACACAGATCCGACTAGTTTGGAGTTGCACATTTTTTCTCTTCTATAAAAGTTAGTTTGGACCTCATAGTGGCACAGTGGTTTTGTGCCCGCCGAGTCGACTTCCCACCTACACCATGCAGTACACAGTGAGTTACTCTATGTCTTCATAGATATAAGAACTGTTTCTAATTGTATTGTAAGAAGTCATAACTTAGCAATCTAATAAATTCAATTAGATCTTTAAAATCTATATTCCAGTCCCTTTAAGACCATCATTGATGAATACTTAGTTACATTTTAGCTTGGTTGACCCACAGACCTAACTGATGATGGCCCTACAGGTACCGAATTGTAGATTTAAAGAGACATTTGAATTGATTAGAGAGCCAAGGTAATATTTCCTACAATATAATTATACCAATCAATCTGAGGCATAACATTAACATTCTTAAATCTTATGGGTTGTAAAAAATATATGTATAAAATAATGAATGAACAGTCAATAAAATGACTGGGTGATGCAAAAATGTTAGGATGTATGCTGTCACAGTTAATGAACTTAATTTGACTACTGCGACTTATTGTTATCTCTTTCAGGTGGTTGAAGTTTAAAATATTTTAAAATTGATTATTACTTTCATACAAACATTACATTTTTTCATTACCTTTAAATTATAAAAGCACTTACTCTATATGTGGTCAAACAAATTTTAATTATATTAAAACGGTATATTTTTATGAAAAAGTAAAAGTTAACAGAAACATATAAAATCTTGCTGTTTATATTTGTATATCCTTATGAAATACATGAATTTAAACAGGCATGTTGGGATTATAATAATGGTCACTTTAAAAACCCTATATTGGCCTTTCTATTTGGAATACCAATGTAATACAATTTTCCACAAAAACCTAATCCTCGACTTCATCAGTTGCTTTATTTAAATATATATTTAACAGTATCAATGAACTGACAAATACTTTCTCCCGTTTACCCCTCTATAAATCAGTGGGTTGCTTTCTATTTGTTATTACTACATAAAGAGTACAATTTTCGGTAGGCTGAATATAATATAGGGGAATAAAAAGTCTTATTGGCCCTCAACCTTTATTCATAAATATTCACCTAAATAATTTTGTTTTTAGTTTGTTATAATTTAGTTGTTTTGGAACTGCTAGTCACAATTTTGCCTCGTTAATGAAGTAATTTTTCATCTAATTTCAAATTCCTAGATTAGAAATATTAACTCGTAGATAATCTCTATACAGTGTACAGTTAATCTCTACTTATTCTGATTATTCTTTGTTGATCTTAGCTTAACCTATTCTTCCAAAGATTAATTGAAATTGAAGAATCAATTATGGAGAAATTATAGGTTAAATCAATATATTATATATTGGTTTAACCTCTCATAGGAATAACATTGGCAATTGTACTGTGTTTGTCGCTGATTAAAAATTCCAATTTTATCTGCAACAATATTTTTTAATGAAAATAAATGGTTTTAGACAAAATCTAGAAAATAAATTTTGGAAATTTTTAGGTTTCTTACATCATTTTGTTTTGTACCTAAAGCTCAATAAATAAACTGGAATGCCACTAAATTAATAAAAAACTAAATAAATAACCCTCTAATGGATTGATATGAAATCCATTAGAGCCGTTCCTCAGAAATTCGGATTTTTCAATGTTTTAGGGGGTTAAAAATAAAGAAATTCAATAAAATTCAAAAACAACTTCAGCAAATGTCGTGGATTTGTGGGTGCATTTAAAATTATAAAATCTAACCATTGCATTGGTGTGGTCTCTAGCTCTGGACACAGACACACAGACATCACATTAAGTTTTTGTTTGGTTTGGGGAGCACCAAAACTAATATTTCTATCACTAACAATAACTAAATTCAAAAATGTTGACAGTAGTACTTTGCCCACAAATCAAGATACATTTTACCAGTAAATGGCGATCAACCGTCAGTGTTGAGGGCATGCATGAGTTTGGGCCTTTATAGTTTAAAGTTTAGAGATTCATTACAAAGGAGCCTGCCATTGAAAACGACTAATACAAAAAGTAATCAAACATTATAAAGTAACTTTAAATTGAAAAAAAAAACAAAAAATATGTATTGTAATAATAATTATATTCCATAGAGTAGTGCAATTTTAGAGTGAGCATCATTTAAATAAAATGCAAAAATTTTAACCACAGAAAACTGTAATTTTACAAAATAAGAGGAATCTCAATAAATCACTGAAAAGGTGCTGTTAAATCTCAACACCTGTATTAAAGATAACTACCAACTGTAAAATTAAAATACTTTGCACAGTGTTTGTACAATTTGTTATTCGAATTAACTATGAAACTGTGATATTGTAGAGTACCACAATACTAATTTATAAGACAATCAGGAGAGTAGTAGGACCTCACAATAAACAGCAATAAATGGTATCAGGAAACTGACACATACTTTCTCCCTTTTAGCCCAACTTTAATGAATAAATTACTTTTTATTTACTAAATACAGAACACAAAGCACAGTCGAATGTACAGAAAATCTTGTAAACAAGTTGTTTTCAAAAATATCCACCCAGATCCCTGTTTATGAGGCACTATAGAATCTATCGCCACACACGTGGTTTTAAGAGGGGAAATGCTCCCTATTCCCTCCCCAGGGTTATTAAGGGGCATCATATTTCGAATTTCCTCTGTTGGTCAATGCTAACTTGACAAGCATATCAAGTTTGAACGAAATTTATCAATAAATAAGAGAGAAATAGTAATTTTTGTATTCCCCATAAGAATAATATTCGACAACATACTGCGTTTACCGCAAAATGAAAATTTAAATTTTCTCCGCAACCAGTAATCGTAGAATAGTAATTCAAAATACTAAATTATTTAGTTTTTTGAGCTTTTTTTAAGGCTGAATAGTAATATTTTGTATATTTATGTTTTTTTATGAATAATCCAAAAAACTAAATTTTTGATATTTTAAGTCTTGTAATTTCTGAACCCGAATTTTTACAGAAATGTGGGAGGTGTCATTTTGTTGGAAATCTAAAGTTCTACAAAAGGCTAAAGTTTAATGAAAATCGTTAGAGCCGTTGTTGAGAAATCTTGATTTTTCATGTTTTTGGCATTTTTTTGGGGATAATTACCCTTAAAAATCAAAAATTCCAAAAAATTACAAACGCCTGGAGATATCGCGGATTAGTACTTTATACCAAATTTCATAAAAATTGGACCATTGGTTAACTAGCTCTGTACACATCCATATAGACAGACAGACACACAGATATCACTTAAAAATTACTTTTTCGGGTTCAGGGAGCACCAAAATGAATATTTCCACTAACAACTCAAATTCAAAATTTTGACGAAAAAAATACTTTCTCCATATACTATGTATAAGGGGAGAAAGTAAAAGGAACTTTCATAAATATGTGTAAGACCTTTTAAAATCATTTGTCCTAAATTAAACTTAGCACTTTCAAAGTCTTTAGGAAGCCCATGTTCTATAGTGAAATATCCCCCAGATATTGTCCGTGGCACTCCTGGCCAGTCTTGCCGCTGGCGCCGCCATCCCCGAGGCCCAGGACTCCGCAGACTCTGCAGGGCCCTTGGCTCGACAGAAGCGAGGAGTCTTCAGCAGCTCGTACTACGCCCCTTCAGGTCAGGGATGAATACACTGTGTTTAAATCTTAATTGTAAGAGGGGGCTCCATTCACAGGCTTCTACCTGATTCTCCCATAAGGCCAATGTTAACTTTGAAAGTCCATCCCTCTTCAATGGATTATCCAAAATTGTTTAATAAAGGTTAACTTTAAAGAACAAACCAATTTCAGTGAGTATAATTTTGATATTACAGTACAAATAGTTCACCAATCAAAATCGTAAATTTTAAATACAGCAGACTCTCAAAAATCCAGATCCTACTTATCCGGACTCCCTTATACAAACTGATAATAATGTTAAATTTTTTGTTAGAAATAAAAAAAAACGGAACTTCACGGTTTAGCATCTTCAGTTTTCCAATGATTATCCCGCATTACACAACGCATTGTCAGGTGCTTTTGGTTTCCGTGCCGTTGTTGGTGTTTGTTATTTTTTTACATATCCAGTGCTCTTCTCCTGTTGATGACTCATCACTGACGATGTATATCAGTAGACCAGTGACAGTTTTTATTACAGCATACTTTATTTGTGATTTACAGTCTTACCGGTATAGTAAATCTTTACAAATGTACATGCATTTAATTATTTTCTGTTTAAACAACGTTTTATCACGTTTTTAAGTACAGTGCGTTGCACGAGTGAAAAACCAGGCCGTCCATAAGACTAATGTTAATTGTAACATTGGGATTATGGACAGCCTGGTTTTTCACTTGTGCAACACACTGTAATAAATGTGTTCCTCTGATAATCCAACCATGGGGACGGATTAATGAGGTTCAGTTGTAATACAGAGTGTTTATAACTTTCTTCTGGAACCTCACTCTACTTGTATTAGCACATAAACATAACCGCATATTGTAATAATTGTTCACTATAAAAGCGGAATCAATTATTCATGCCCACCTACGAGAAATCTGGATTTTTCAAAATCCGGTCCGGCCGTCCGCCACAATACTCCAGATTTCAGAGAGTCTACTATAATTTGTAATTGTATTAAACGATTATAGTTTGTGATATTTAAATTTTGGTCACTGACATTACTAGGTATTTTTTATCCTCAAAATGAGCCATAAATCAACGATATCAGATAATCCGTTGAGGAGGGACGGGCTTTGAAAGTTATCATTGACTGGAGTCCACATTAACAAAACAGCAAGAAGATAAATAAAATGACTACTAGAATGTGACAACACAGTAAGCACGTTTCCTTGTGAGGGGTAAGCATGTCAACTCAGGTAAGAGCACCAACTCAGTTTTGTGAAATAGAGTTCTTGTAAGTTTTTTAAATTGCATGACAGCTATTCTAGGTCAGATTGCAGACAAATCAGCAGAGCTAACGTGTAATTGTATAGACAGGATCTCGCTCAAGGACCGTCATTGTTTTTGAGCAATCAATTGTACCGGTAACGCATGAACATTTCGTCAATTCGAATAAGTAACAAGGATCTATGCAGTTTAGTAATCTAATTATCTTGAAGGCCAAACTCGTACATATAAACCCTGTGGGAAAATTTCAATTAACATTAATACAACTGTGGAATATTATGAAATCATACAATATCTTTGATTTATTTTCCCATTTTTTAACCAACAGAAAGTTTTGTTAACCCTTTGAGTGCTAAGCTTCTGAGAGGAGTAGTTGAATCCGTGATGTTTTGTTGATTTTTTAAATATATTGAACGCCTGAACAGTTCAAATTAGTAAAAACGTGCTTCCGCTGGACACACACAGTAAAGGATAGGTAAAAAGTAGCAAAACACCTGATCAGATGTGCAACTCACAAAGAATCCACCCATCCTGTCAGCTTGGACCCGAGCCGTCCACCGTTTGCTTAAGGTCCGCCCTCCCCTTCAACTCTGCCACAGACAAGTGACTCTCCGTGAGTTGCACATAAAAACCACAGACTGTGACGGGATTCGAACCCTCGATCCAAGTGTTACCCCCGGCCGGGAAGGTAATGCCTTAGGCCGCACAGCCACTGATCAGACTAGCAGCTGCAGTGGATTAGTTGGTATTATAGAGACTAGGCGCTGGAAGAGGTAGTTCAATTCGTGTCTACCAGGTTTCACCACATGTCAGACTCAGACTGCAGACTGAGCGCCTAACGGTACAATCGCTTATGAAGCAGTAACAGTGTTTATTGATAACAGATTCAAAAGACGATATATCGGTCCACAGCACTGAAAGGGTTAAATATGTGGTCTTATGATAATTGATTTTTACTCTGGGCATTAATTATTAAAATCTTGCCTAATTTACTTAAGATATACTACTAGACAGGGGTGCCCACAGGGGGGGGGGGGTGATAGTGCGGGTTGCGCTATACAATTTTATTTTGGGGGATTTTTTGATGTTAGCGGGGTAATAAGATTTTTGGGGGGGAATTTTTAAAATACCTTATTTTAAATGAAAAAGAATGAGATTTGTACAAAATGTGACCAACGACTTTTATTTGGTTAACGAAACAGCATTTAGAGTTTATTTAATGTGAACACCAACGTCTGATCTTGGTTAGGTCTCTCTGTTCAACATCGTCGTGCATCGCGTAGTAATATTCGTTCTGCAGGCGGCTGCCTGAATTGTTTCACGCATGACAACTTTAGTTGATCATACTTCCCAACATCATTATTGCATTTCCCTATATCATGTGTAATTCCCTGCATAAATATTTTGTGTAGTAGCCACTCACATTTAATGTTTCAATGAGAGACATTTTACATACACATTCAAAGTAAGAAGTTAGTTAACTAGTCAGAAGTAACTTTTCAGTATTAAATTTAATTAACAAACTACAATCAATCAAAGGATATGTTTAAAATAGTTCCTGGAAACTGGGGCATAATCGGGAGGGGGAGATATTTAAAAAATCTGAAAAAAATTAAGAGAAAATAATTTACACTTCTCATTTGAAGTAATTTAAATTTATAGCAGTAAACAAAAACTTATTAGCTCATAACATTTGACTGACTGACATTTGAACAACTCTTGATGTAGTCTTTTGTTGTATAAAGCGTTTAGGTATTATGGTTTCTCAATTTAAATACGTTGGATATCCATTTTAGGTTGTTGTTCTCAAATTATTTATGTTTTGATTACATTAAAATGTACTTGATCCTTTGATCACTTTAAGTACAGGTTAATTGAGAAAGTTATGTTTACCCCTGACGAACGTCGTACACTCACTGATTACAATCAGGAAACTATGTTTAAATCAATCACTACTATTATAAATACCCCCGTCGCAGCAAATCTGCGTACTTAGCGATTTCCAATGCATATACAGGGTGTTGAAAAAAACCCTTCAGGACTTCGGGATATGATCACTGACATAAAAACTAAGAAAAAAGTTCCTATTAACACATGTCCTAAAATGCTCGGTTTTCCGTATATCCGTATGTATGTGTTTTTTACATGACAAATTATATCTCACGAACCACTAAACGTATAAACTTCAAACTTGGTACGTGGACGACTATTAACAAAACCTATTTAGGTATGTAGTATCATGTTTCTACTTTGTATTATTTCAAAATGGCGGCCATTTTTATATTTAAAAGCTTGATATCTTAAAAACCGTAAATTGTACGAAGAATTTTATAAGAGACAAAGATGTTGTTAAATTTTATTTTCTAAACAATGGTTTAAAGATTGTTAAGATCGGGCCATAAATAACTGATTTATTGTAATTTGTTCATAGAATACATGCTTATTTTGTGGCAATAATAGCAAAATAAGCATGTATTCTATTAAACAAACTGCAATAAATCTGTTATTTATGGCCCGATCTTAATTATCTTTATACCATTGTCTAGAAGATGAAATTTCCCAACTTATTGTCTATTGTAAAGTCTTTTATAAAATTTACGGTTTTTAAGATATTAAGCTTTAAAATCTAAAAATGACCGCCATTTAAAAATAGTACAAAGTAGAAACTTGATACTACATACCTAAATAGGTCCTGTTAATAGTCATCCACGTACCAAGTTTGAAGTTTGTACGTTTAGTGGTTCGTGAGATATAATTGGTCAGGTAAAAGACACATACAGCCAGATATACGGAAAACCGAGCATTTTAGGACATGTGTTTTTATATAAGTAATCATATCCCGAAGTCCTGAAGGTTTTTTTTCAACACCCTGTATATGTCTCACTACTACATAAAGCCAATTACCAAGTTTCACAAAAATACATTCATAAACAAGTGATATACAGTATAACATTGTTTTTATTGTCCATAAGAATAACATTAGGGTTGAGGACGCAGGTTTGCTGGAAAGAGGAAGATAAGTAATGTGTTTTAGCGAATTTCCCCTATAGGGAAGAAGCTATTACCATAGTTCAAAGGATATGTTTAAAATAGTTCCTGGAAACTGGGGCATAATCGGGAGGGGTAGATATATAAAAAATCTGAAAAAATTAAGAGAAAATAATTTACACTTCTTATTTGAAGTAATTTAAATTTATAGCTGTAAACAAAAACTTATTAGCTCATAACATTTGACTGACTGACATTTGAACAACTCTTGATGTAGTCTTTTGTTGTATAAAGCGTTTAGGTATTATGGTTTCTCAATTTAAATACGTTGGATATCCATTTTAGGTTGTTGTTCTCAAATTATTTATGTTCTGATTACATTAAAATGTACTTGATCCTTTGATCACTTTAAGTACAGGTTAATTGAGAAAGTTATGTTTACCCCTGACGAACGTTGTACACTCACTGATTGCAATCAGGGAACTATGTTTAAATCAATCACTACTATTATAAATACCGTCGCAGCAAATCTGCGTACTTAGCGATTTCCAATGCAAATACAGGGTGTTGAAAAAAACCCTTCAGGACTTCGGGATATGATCACTGACATAAAAACTAAGAAAAAAGTTCCTATTAACACATGACCTAAAATGCTCGGTTTTCCGTATATCCGTATGTATGTGTTTTTTACATGACAAATTATATCTCACGAACCACTAAACGTATAAACTTCAAACTTGGTACGTGGACGACTATTAACAAAACCTATTTAGGTATGTAGTATCATGTTTCTACTTTGTATTATTTCAAAATGGCGGCCATTTTTATATTTAAAAGCTTGATATCTTAAAAACCGTAAATTGTACGAAGAATTTTATAAGAGACAAAGATGTTGTTAAATTTTATTTTCTAAACAATGGTTTAAAGATTGTTAAGATCGGGCCATAAATAACTGATTTATTGTAATTTGTTCATAGAATACATGCTTATTTTGTGGCAATAATAGCAAAATAAGCATGTATTCTATTAAACAAACTGCAATAAATCTGTTATTTATGGCCCGATCTTAATTATCTTTATACCATTGTCTAGAAGATGAAATTTCCCAACTTTTTGTCTATTTTAAAGTCTTTTATAAAATTTACGGTTTTTAAGATATTAAGCTTTAAAATCTATAAATGACCGCCATTTTAAAATAGTACAAAGTAGAAACTTGATACTACATACCTAAATAGGTCCTGTTAATAGTCATCCACGTACCAAGTTTGAAGTTTGTACGTTTAGTGGTTCGTGAGATATAATTGGTCAGGTAAAAAACACATACAGCCGGATATACGGAAAACCGAGCATTTTAGGACATGTGTTTTTATATAAGTAATCATATCCCGAAGTCCTAAAAGGTTTTTTTTCCAACACCCTGTATATGTCTCACTACTACATAAAGCCAATTACCAAGTTTCACAAAAATACATTCATAAACAAGTGATATATAACATTTTTTTTATTGTCCATAAGAATAACATTAGGGTTGAGGACGCAGGTTTGCTGGAAAGAGGAAGATAAGTAATGTGTTTTAGCGAATTTCCCCTATAGGGAAGAAGCTATTACCATAGTTGTCATGGTTAGACCTAGGCCCGGTACCATGATAACTTTTCTTTTTGAGGTCCCCAGACCCCAAAATATACAGTTATATACATGAAAATATACATGATACAGTTATCTATATATATAGATATATATATATATTGTGTCCGTGGGTGCGACAACTCTTGTAAAAAAGATCCGATTTTGATCAAATTTGGTACAAAAATTTAAAGCAATATTTATGACTTTAAGTTCGAAAACCAGAGAGATCAACTCACCCGAAGAGGTATTTTGGGGGTTTTGTACCCCAAAAGTGGGTTTTTTGAGTTTTTTACACTTATATTTTAAAAAGTCAAATTTTAGTTTTCACCATTGGATTCAGCTTTAAAAAGCACACAATTTGGTGTTTTCATAATTTCTCTACGTTAATTGGTTACAGAGATATTGAAAGTGCTAAGCACAGTATGTTGTCCGATGCTATTCTTATGGAGAGTAAGAAAAATTTATATCTCGCCTATTTATGAACGTATACTAACAAAACTTGGTATACGGCATGATCTGGTTGTGGTCTATTGCTATTTCCAAAAAAAAACACTTTTTAACGATAATTCCTGTAGCAGCAAACCTGCGTATTCAGCCCCCATGTTATTCTTATGGAGGATAAGTAAAATGTAATGTCACTCTTAATTATGAACAGAACTTGGTATGTGGCTTTACCTTGTTGAGTTATATTGATATTTGCATTAAAACCATTTATTGTGTTCCTTGTTGCACCAAACCTGCATACTCATCCCCAATGTTATTCTTATAGAGAATAATTCAAATTGTATATATCGCTTATTTGTGAATGTATATTTATGAAACTTGGTATGCGGCTTTATGTGGTATTAAGACATATATTATGCATTTGAAATTCGCTGAGTACGCAGGTTTGCTGCGACGGGGGTATTTTTTTTGTAATTATCAATATAACTGAACCAGGTGAAGCTACATACCAAGTTCTATTGATTTAGGTTCATAATTAAGGGAGATATACAACTTTACTTATTCTCCGTATGAATAACATGGGGGCCGAGTATGCAGGTTTGCTGCTACGGGGACTATCAACAAAAAACTTGTTTTTGAGCTAATATCAATATACCACAACTAGTTGAAGCCACATCAATACATCAAAGTTTCATCAATACATTCATAAATAATTAGTTTTTTTTGTAATACATTCATAAATAATCGAGATATCAAATTTTATTTATTCTCCATAAGGATAACATTGGACAACGTACTGTGTTTAGCACTTTGAAACGGTTGGACGTAGAACAACAATTAAAACACCAAAATGTTTGTTTTGTTGAGCTAAACACATATTGATAAAAATAAATGTGAAGTTTTAGTTATGATGGTCTCAGGCTTAAGTCTTACCATGCCACCTATAGGGGAAATTCGCTAAAATGAAGCTGTCTGTCTATTGTTCCATCACACCAAAACCACTGGATCAATTCTGCTGAAGTTTTGCACAAATATAGTTTTTGTACGCAGGATGAGTGTTATAGGCCTATTGCCGTTTAGGAAAGTCCTCAGGGCTCTGGTCCATGGTACTTCCAAGTCCCCATGTTATTTATATGGAGGAAAGTTTTATTTGGTTTACTTCATACGTGTTTTTTTTTTAATTCAATTCATTTCAATAAACAGCTGTTATGAGGATTAATTTCTAACTATAGACTGTCTTTGTTTTGTTTAAAATAATTGTTCTACTCTGAATTTCCCCTATAGGGAAGAAGCTATTACCGTAGTCGGCATGGTAAGACCTAGGCCTGGGACCATGATAACTTTTCGTTTTGAGGTCTCCAGACCCCAAAAACACCATTTGTTCGAAACTGTGTGTGTGTGTGTGTGTATATATATATATATATATATATATATATGTATGTGTCCGTGGATGCGATAACTCTCGTATAAAAGGTCCGATTTTGATGAAACTTGGTATAAACGTGTAAAGCAACATTTATGACTTTAAGTTCGAAAACCAGCCATATCGCTCTACCCGAAGGGGTATTTTGAGGGGATTTTGTACCCCAACATTTTTTTTTTTAATTTATTACATAAAATTTTGGAAATAGTCAAATTTTAGTTTTTACCATTGGATTCAGCTTAAAGAAATACACAATTTAGTATTTTGATCATTCCTCTACTTCAATTGGCTACCGAGATATTGAAAGTGCTAAACACAGTACACGTTGTCTATTATTATTCTTATGGAGGAAAAGACAAATTTTATATCTCACTTATTTATGAACGTACACTGACGAAACTTGGTATATGGCTTCATCTGGTTGTGGTGCATTAATATTTGCTCAAAAAAAACAATTTTTTGTCAAAGGCTCCCGAAGCAGCAAACCTGCGTACTCAGCCCCATGTTATTCTAATGGGGAGTAATTCAAATTGTATATATTGCTTATTTGTGAATATATTTTTATGAAACTCGGTAAGTAGCTTTATGTAGTATTAAGACATTTATATCTCCATTGGAAATTCGCTGAGTATGCAGGTTTGCTACGATGGGGGTATTTACTGATATAATGTCTGTAACAAACAGTCCTTGTTTTTGTGCTATTATTTTATTAATTATACAGCTTTTCAATATACAATTCAATTTATTTACGTTTTTCAATAAGATGAAATAAATCTTACCCTTTGAAATAAACCTTTCCCATTGAAATTCTGTTGAGAAGAGACCTTAAGACGGATGTAAAATATAAGTTATAAGGAACTTGTAGACCTATTTACAACCAAGCAAAGTTGTTATATATTTTAACTTATAAAAAGGATTACTTATAAAAAACACTATATACAGCGGGAATAAAAAGGCAGGACCCTCCCTAATCTATATTATTTATTTGTTAATATAAACTAATATCTTTTGGGTAGTGATAGTAACTTAACCCATTGGCATAGACATACGAGCTGGTCTCGTTCCTTACTTGTAATTTTATTAACCTGT
Organism: Allygus modestus; assembly: GCA_963675035.1. NCBI lineage: Eukaryota > Metazoa > Arthropoda > Insecta > Hemiptera > Cicadellidae > Allygus > Allygus modestus. The sequence continues at coordinate 125,260,497 of OY776117.1, read as the reverse complement.
GAATTGGAGTATAAAATTGGTGTTTTTAAATTAATTAATAGCGTATTTTAATTAAAATATTGTTTTCTTTCAGTTTAGAGTCGCATTAGCACACACACAGTAGACATAAGTAAAAATTAGCAAAATCAGTGTTGACCATTCGCAAGTCTCAAAGAATTAACCGATCCCGTCAACTTCCAAGCAAGCCTGCCACCGTTTGTTTTACTTGGGCCCTCCCACCAACATTGCCACAGACCGGTTAACTCATTGAGAGTTGCACAACTGGTCAGTTTTGGTCGTGTGCGGCAATTGAACCCACGAACATCGTATCACCACCTGGCCAAGGTGTTTCCACGACGTAGCCAACTCAGCTAACACGACCAAAGGCCTGGCGGCAATATTAAGGTTTTTCAGTCAGTCCGCGCCCCTAGCGGATAGAACCGTAGACGCCCGCGGTCATTAGTTACATATTTTGCTACTAGAGTGCAGCACTAATCAATTCCCGTTATAGGCTACTGCAAATAGAATAAAATTACTACCTCAATGGGTTAAAGTGTAGTATATTTTGACAATATTTAAAATGTTTAGTGTCCCCAAAAATAGGGGATTTTGGCGGCAACCCACCAACTCACTTCTCACTTAGTTACTTCCGATAACCAATAGGTTACCGGACTCTGGTGGTAGACTCTGTCTATCCAGCAGTGCTAGTCATCGACGTCGAGGTAGATAATGTTTAGATCGGATGAAGATTATTTTGTAAGATTGAAGGATTTAATTAATCAAAATTCTATCAGTTATTATTTTAATTACATACTCTGTCAATTTCATTTAGTCTTAACCATAATTTAATTATTGCAATTAAGATGTTTACCAATAAATAAATAACTAAGGTAATTAAGGTAATAGGATAAAAGCAGGGACACCATTTTGGTTCTGTCATTTCTCTCATTGGCCTGATGGTGACCAGTGTGACTGGTCGAAATCTATAGCCTTTGTACCATCTGTTATATATGTTAACCGTCTGTTATGTGGATACAGAATAAGCATAAATATATTTGTAAGTGTTGTAAGACGTCTTTTATTACATCCCGTAAATCTGGAAGGCAAATCTTGGAGGGCATTCAACATTTTTACCAGTGACCAAAGATGGTACACCTGAAGTTAATATCACAATGTGAATGTAATTAGTTAATTTTAACTTAGTAACAGTAAAGATAAAACAAAAAAATACTGCCTTCCAGTATGAATACAAGGTTTTTTTTAATTTTGACTGGCTACCATTTTTGTTAGTGAAAATATAGTGGTCTCTAATTTTTGCCATTTATCTACTTTTTACAGTTCTTTAAAATGAGTGGTCAAAGGGGGTTTACAAATCCCCCCTTTGCCTCCAAAATTCCCTATTTTTGGGGGACACTAAAAATTGTAAATATTGTCAAAAAAACACACTAAGTTAATATTACTACCCGAAAAAAGTCTATATTAACAAATAATAAACGGTATCAGGAAACTGACACATACTTTGTCCCTTTTAGCCAAACTTTAATGACAAAAATATTTGTTATTTACTAAATATAGAATATGAAGTATAGATAAATGTACAGAAAATTGTCTAAAATAGTTGTTTTCAGAAATATCCACCCAAATCCCTTTTTGGGAGGCACTATAGAGTCCGTTGCTACACACAGTGGTTTTGAGAGGGGAAATGCCCCCTTGCCCCCCCAGGGTTAAATAGCAACACATTTCGAACATCATCTGTTGGTCAATGCTAACTTGACCTGCATATCAAATTTTAATGAAATTGATCAGTAAATAAGAAAGAAATAGTTATATTTGTATTCCCCATAAGAATAACATTGGACAACGTACTGTGTTTACCGCTAAATGAAAATTTCAATTTTCTCCGTAACTAGCAATCGTAGAATAGTAATTTAAAATACTAATTTATTTAGTTTTTTGAGCTCTTTTTAATGGTGAATAGTAATCTTTTTTAACATATCTGATTTTTTATAAAAAATCCAAAAAATTGAAATTTGGATGTTTTAAGTCCTGTAATTTCTGAACCCGAATTTTCCAAGAAATGCGGGTGGTATCATTTTGTTGCAAACCTAAAGTTCTACAAACCACGAAAGTTTAATCAAAATCGTTAGAGCCGTTTTTGAGAAATTTGGATTTTTCATGTTTTTTGGCGGTTTTTAGGGGATAATTACCCTTAAAAATCAAAAATCCAAAAAAATTTAAAAAAAACGCCTGGAGATATCGTGGATTAGTACCTACATACCAAATTTCATAAAAATCGGCCCATAGGTTAGGGCTCTAGCTCTGTAAACATCCACACAGACACACACACACACACACACACACACACACACACACACACACACACACACACACACACACACACACACAGACAGACAGACATCACGTAAAAACCACTTTTTTGGGTTCAGGGAGCACCAAAACGAATATTTCCACTAACAACTCAAATTCGAAAATTTTTACGAAAACAATACTTTCTCCATATACTATGTATAGGGGGAGAAAGTAAAAAGGATAGAGGGAGGAGGGGTCCTGACTTTTTCTTACGGATTGTGTTGAGATATAATCCTGTAAAATTGGGTTTTTATATCATAAACAGTTGTTTTATAATGGAATTTGATTACAATTTATCTCCATGTCAGCCTTATGAGGAAAAAACTAACTTTGAAAAAGTACTTCCTGTGCCCTCCACAGGGTCGTACTCAGGGGGGCGCAGGGGGGGAAAACTGCCCCGGGGCCCGATCGTACAAGGAAAAAGTGATAACCTATCGTTGTGTTGAAACATTTGCGTAGCTCCAACAGTCGTAGCTATGAAATTCCCAGTACTATACAAATTTATTTTATTGCATTGTGTATTTCAGCAGTCGTGGCCCATGCCCCAGTTGCCGTAGCCCATGCCCCTGTCTACCACGCCCCTCTGGTTGCCTCAGCCCCTGTATACCACGCCCCAGTTGCCGCCTCTACCTCCTACTCCAGTAGCAGTGTCAGCATCACTCACAGCGTACCCAAGGTGGCCATCGCTCACGCCCCACTTGTAGCCCATGCCCCCGTCTACGCTGCCCATGCCCCCGTCTACGCTGCACATGCCCCCGTATACGCTGCACATGCACCTGTTTATGCTGCCCATGGACCAGCATACTACCATGCTCCTGCTTACTACCATTGAAATCATAATAAATAGTTAATGAATCACATGAACATATTTAATGAATTTTATTTTTACCTTTACTAATACAACCTCAAAAGTTTTGATTTCATACTAACAAATTATAGTTTATGGATATTAATTTCTCTAAGACTATTCTTAATCAGGGAGGAGGGTTGACGTTAACTGCGTTCAGATGCATTTCATGATCAAAATGCTCCATGTGTCCCCGGCCAAAAGAAAGAAAATATCAATATAGTAAAACAGAGGTCTTTAGGGCCCACACAGAATTTTTGCCCCAGGCCCCCAATTACCTCGAGTCAGCCCTGGCTTTAACAGTAATAATTTTTCACTAGAAAACTTCATTGTGAAACATTTTGTTCAACCAATGCTACAGAAAAATGAATAATAAAAAATATCAAAACATGTTTTAATAGTAAGCAATCTCCCTGGCTTACTCTAAAGTTTCATATTGAAACGAAAATGTCACTTTCCAAAACTTGAAATGAATGCAACTTATGATTTTCTTCCATTCAATATTGCCCTATACAAATAGTGAGCAAAATATTTCGGAATGTTTAGTGCAGTCATAGACCATAGACTAACTACAATATATTAGTTATATATGGTGCAATTCAGAAGCGAAATGTACAATAATAGAAGTTGCTTTTGGATCAGGGCCAGATTTCAGCATCGACTAAATAGGCGCACGCCTAGAGGCCCGCACCACAAGGGGAGCCTGCACCGTGCAACAAAATAGAATAAATATCAAATTAATAATATATTTGTATTCCTGTATCTGTATATTATTTAGTTTGACTCATGATTTACTCGACACTCTTACAGTACAGACTACCGACGACTCACATAGTTTATTAGTTTTCACATCGTACTCGATTCACATATTATACAACGTCAACCATGGCCGAATTTAAAAATAAGTTACATAGGCAAGCACCTATAAGGGCCCTCACCACAAGGGGACCCAGAGGCACCACAGGTTGAAACTAGGGGCCTGCAGTTCCTAAATCCGGCCTTGACTAATGTCATGATTCACAACATGCTTAGTTATTCACTCAGAGTGAAAAGGTCATCAGGTGGTGAGGGTGGGCGCGCCACAACCACAGCCACAGGCCACAGGAACCCATATGGAAAACTTTTCTGGTCCAGTACTGGGTTAATACTGGTCCAGAACCTGTAATGCCCCTAAATCCAGCCATGATTTTGATATTATAGGTTTTTCTTAACGCACAACACGAGCAAATATAATCAACCTCCGCATAAGCGAAGAACAAGCATTATTGGATATCCTTTTCACCAGAGTATAACCGATTCCCCAATCTCATATGAAATGGTAAATGGTAAAAGCTTGACCATATCTATATGCAATTCAATTCAATTCAATTCAAATTATCTTTATTCATCGAACAGTATTTACAATACATTGAATAGTGTCAAGAATATATATACATAAGGACCTTATCACTAAATAATTTTACTTTCATAAGGATGTAACAATTAATGTTAAATAACTTTTAGTCAAAGTTTATAAACATAATTTATTTTGCATTTCTTAGATCCCAAAATTCCTCAAGAGAATAAAGGGATATGATGGCGGAGAGGTGAAATTTTCTTGTTGAGTGATAATCGCATCTCTCATAGGGGTTTCCCCGGAGATTACAGGATTTTAAGGGTAAAGATTTCCGTAAAAATCCGGAATTTCCGTAAAAATGCGACACAAATTTATTGTTGAAAAACTATTTCTGAACAAAAATTTATTTCTACGTGAGCAACTTTATCGTCATGCAACGATTTCCAAAGCTAAACCAAAAAGCAAAGCTTCCAATACATTCTAAAGTAGATTATTTGTAAGTCTATGGCTTTATTTTGGCGGGAAGTATGGTCAACTTTTACATATTATATTGACTGTTACCGAGCGCGGCAGTTTATTGAATTTAAAATCTGATAAGTATAGTTTTTATGTATCTTAGTTTTTATACTTTTTATAGTTTTTGAGTGATTTGGTGATACTCCAAACCCCCTGGTCCGGGTCAGGGGTCGCTCTTTTTCCCACACTACCATATTATGGCAACCCTACGCACCTGGTTGCCTTATATCGTAATGGTACTAATAATTGCCTTTACACTTTGACATGCAACTCGTGTAATTACAATCAGCATATCTTAAGCAGCTTCGATGGTTGAATTGCACTAGACCTCCCGCGATAATAATTTGTAAATGATAAATGAAAGAAAAATATGAGTTACACTAATTTTAAATTTCAGAACGTGACAATTCCGCTTGTAAATAAATGCAACTTTAGAGTTACAGCTTACTCTATGGGAGCTTACTTACCGATTTCATTAGCATGGTTTTCTGAATTAACCAATACCAGGGAGGTTTATTGTATAACTGGAGATAACACTGCTTAACGATTTTAGTCAAAAAAGCGAGCCGGTGATTTTGCCAGGTACACTGGTGAGGCAAATTTATCATTCTTTGAACTATCCTGATTGGCTGTTTTAGCGAATTTCCCCTATAGGGAAGAAGCTATTACCGTAGTCGGCATGGGAAGACCTAGGCCCGGGACCATGATAACTTTTTGTTTTGTGGTCCCCAGACCCCAAAAACACCATTCGTTCGAAACTGTATATATATGTGTGTCCGTGAGCACGATAGCTCTCGTAAAAATGATCCGATTTTGATGAAACTTGGTATAAACGTGTAAAGCAACATTTATGACTCTAAGTTCGAAAACCAGCCAGATCGCTCTACCCGAAGGGGTATTTTGAGCGGGTTTTGTACCCCAAAAATTTTTTTTTTTAATTTTTTACATATAATTTTTGAAATGGTCAAATTTTAGTTTTTACCATTGGATTAAGCTTAAAAATACACACAATTTGGTGTTTTGATCATTCCTCTACGTGAATTGGTTACCGAGATATTGAAAGTGCTAGACACAGTACGTTGTCTAATGTTATTCTTATGGAGGAAAAGAAAATTTGTATATCTCGCTTATTTATGAACGTATACTGACGAAATTTGGTATACAGCTTCATCTCGTTGTGGTCTATTGATATTTGCTAAAAAAGATATTTTTTGCCAAAGGCTCCCGTAGCAGCAAACCTGCGTACTCAGCCCCCATGTTATTCTTATGGAGAATAATTAAATGCTCTGTCTTCCTTAATTATGAAAATAAATGAATAAAAACTGGTATACGACTTCACCTAGTTGAGTTATATTGATATTAGCATAAAAACCCATTTTTCGTGTTCCTTGTTGCAGCAAACCTGCGTACTCAGCCCCAATGTTATTCTTATGGAGAATAATTAAAATTGTATATATCGCTTATTTGTGAATATATTTTTATGAAACTTGGTAAGTGGCTTTATGTAGTATTAAGACATTTATATCTCCATCGGAAATTCGCTGAGTATGTAGGTTTGCTGCGACGGGGGTACATATATATATGTGTCCGTGAGCACGATAACTCTCGTAAAAATAATCCCATTTTGACAAAATTTGGTATAAATGTGTAAAGCAGCATTTATGACTTTAAGTTTGAAAACCAGACATATCAACCTATCTGAAGGGGTATTTTGGGCGGTTTTGTACCCCAAAAATGGGTTTTTTGAGTTTTTTACAAAAAATTTTTGAAAAAGTCAAATTTGTAGTTTTTCCCATTGGAATCAGCCTAAAAAGACGTACAATTTAGTGTCTCGATCATTGCTCTATGTCAAATGGTTACTGAGATATTTAAAGTGCTAAACACAGTGCGTTGTCCAATGTTATTTTTATGGAGAATAAGAAAAATTGTATATCTTGCTTATTTATCAACTTATCTTGAGGAAACTTGGTATATTGCTTCATATCGTGTGGTCTATTGATATTTGCACTAAAAACATTTTTTGGCCGATAGTTCCCGTAGCAGCAAACCTACGTACTCAGCCCCCATGTTATTCTTAGGGAGTATTAAAGACTGAATTAGATTGTTATTAAAGACTGCTTATTATTAGATTGTTAGCAGTTAGATGTTATTCAATATTAGACTGAATGGGTACTTTTTCTCCTTCAAGTGGTGCAGAACAAATCTTCGCACTGAGAGTTGGAATTCCAATATCTGAATCACAGTTTAAATTATTAAAGACTTCACTTACATTTCTGCTTAAGATTAGTCGTTTTATTCTCTGCATGAGTCACTGCAGTTGGCAGAGGATGACCTTAAACCACGAATTTGAGAGAATGACTTTCAATTACATCTTGGTTACATCTTGATGCCAAAATATATGGGTAGCCTTCAGATTTTAGGTCACTAAACAACCCTCTTAGGCTGTTTATAGACATCAGAAAACCTTTCTGAAAAGAAAGGAGCACATTGGAAACATCTTTTTTTCTAGGTTTTGTTAGTTTCCAAATTCTGTTTCTCTATCAGTCGCATAGTAATGATCAAGTGGTATAATTTATCCAGAGCTTCGTTTTGATCTTTCAAATAGTTGCCGTATCCACTTTTCAGCTTGTTGATGCTGCATACAGGTATTCGGGAATTAAGAACATCAAAACCGTCATTGACAATTACCACTGCTTTCCATACATGTGTGAACTCTGAGAGGTTGTGGGAGATAGCTTTCCCAACAGTCATGGACAACAGCTCTGCTGCCTTTCCGACATGTTGTCTTTCCGGACCGGCAACGAGGACGTGTTTCATTGTCAACTTATGTGCATGCTGTAAATCATTTCCATCACTTTGCATCTCGATGAGTTTGACAAACGGTTCTTTTGTCAAATGCTTGCTTCCTTCAAGAATGTAACCCTCATCCTATAAGTGATTTTTGAATAATTACGTGCGTGAGGAACATCACAGAAGGCCCAAATCGTCCTAGTTTCGTCTGCTGGGTTTTTGATCGACGAATTCATCCATGTAACGTTTAACTCAGGCTTAAGTTTTCTGTTGGCTGGCCCCATGTCGCATACAATTCCTGTGACTTTAAACCCAGCATTTTCAACGGAATGGACAGTTTCAATTAATAGTTCCTTCGTAACAGCAGTGTCAAAATTATAGTAAACTGGTTGCATCCATTTCCCTACCAAGCAGCGAATCACAATAACTTGAACATTCAAATTTAGCCCTCTGACTACTTCTTCTTTGAGGTCAAAGCATAGATCACTGCTAACTTTCATTTCATCAAAGCATATGATTACATCTTTCTCAAAGCTCCTGAAAATCTCACCTTGCGCTTTTATAATGTCTATGCTTAGATTATATAATGATGCCGGGAGAAACAGACAACTGACTGTCGCCTTTTAATGATGCGCTCGCTTGTAAGTGGAAAGTTCAAAGTATTCCGAACAAACCCGAGGGCCTTAAAGGAGATACAACACAAAGTAACTGCTTTTGCAATATCCTCGGACGACCAGTTGGAGCACCTTCCTTTCATTACAGCTTCTAATTGACACTGAGAAAATCTACCATGTAACGTTTTGGAAGTTGTTTGTAAGACATATGTTTCATTTTGAGCGGTTTTCAGTTTTTCTTCCAGATATTTAACTGTTTCTTTCAAACTCTCATTTTCTTTCAGAATTTATTTGATTTGTAATGAACATGAACAGCAAGTTGTTTCAGGAAGTCTGGAAGAGTCTGTGATGTGCAGTTCATGTCGAATTAGTTCACTATTTCCTACTTTCTTCAAGTTTAAATGAGGAACTGCGTCTTTCATTAATATTCTTCTTTTAACCTGATGCAATAGTTTTGACTGAAGATCCAACTCGTAATCATCACCATCAAAGTGTTTCGAGCACACTCTAATAACGTTGTCATTATGATTCTCCTCTTCAAAACCACAGGCTGTCCACCACTTAGACCTTAGTTCCAATTCTTGAGAAAACCTATAGAATCTAATCACTACTATTAAATCCCGTTGGCCTTCATAGTTCAAACAACTTGAGACAACACAACGAACCATCACGAAATATACCTAATATAAAACCACAATGAAAGAAACAATTACCGGTATGCCAAATGTGTAAACTAAGTGTAAATAAACTAAAACAAAAACTAACAAAACGTAAAAATATACTATTGTTGGTTAGAACACTAAAAATAAATAAAAAACTATCTGAGTAAGGGTGCTAGACGGATCAAGCCTAAAAATCAAGTTAAGAGTCTTCATCACCGGAAGTTGCCGGACGCCATATTGGAGTTTTGTTCCATAAGGCCAATGTTAACTTTGTGCCTCCGTTACTTCTCACCTGATCGTCACAAACAATTAATTTTGGTGTCATATTAAAGGTTTCGTCGTCCTCTAGGGAAATACAATAGTCGAATTTGGATTTTTTTACAAATTAATGAGAACATGTACAGTGTTTCAGTTCAAAATTAAAATATTTGTTATGAAACTTTGATACCCAAATTAAGGAATTCGACATTGTATTTCCCTAGAGGACGACGAAACCTTTAGTTTGACACCAAAATGAATTGTATGTGACGATCAGGTGAGGAGTAATGGAGGCACAAAGTTAACATTGGCCTTATGGAACAAAACTCCAAGTTGGCGTCCAGCAACTTCCGGTGATGAAGACTCTTAACATGAAGGACGATTCATAAATAAAAACAACGTTTTATAAACATTAGTACTTGACAGCTAAAATATGAACCGAACAATATGTCAAGAAAGTTTGTTTTCATTTGATCCATTGACGTCATTTGTTAGTGAATTTCCTATGGAAAGTGAACTATTAGCATGACACGCACGGTGAAACTTAAGCCCGGGACCACCATAGAAGTTCCTAACGTGACCCCCTGAACACGTTTTGGGGGTTTGTTCAAAATTGTATATATATGTATATATATGTATACAACCTGCTTTATATATATATATGAGCAGGCACTCTAGAGGTCACATTTTTTGTCCGATTTACTTAAAATTTGGTAGGGACGTTTTTTTCTATAATTAGTTGGACAAGTTCATTGGGCAAAACAATCGGAAAACTCAAAACCCCTTTTTTGGGGATTAATCTTTCAAATTTCAAGTTTTTGGCCCAAAAAGGGTCAGAAAAGCCCCTGATGTGAAATTAACGAATGTAAATAGATGGGAATTAGTGTGGCGAAACTTTTAAGCCCTCTCTCGTCATTCCAGCATATATATTTACTGAGTTATTAAAGGAAATGTGTATTGACCAAACACAGTACGTTGTCTTATGGGGGTTTTACATTAGAAAAGCATTAGTTAATCATTTTTTGGTGTACTTTTATCATCCCCAACAACCTCACGCCTACTTTAAAGCCTGACTGGACCTTCTCCTAACCTTATAATGCGCAAAATTGTATTCCCAGCATTGCAGGTAAATAGAACCAGGAGTATCAGAACAGCCAAAAAATCAATATTTTCAAATTTGAACGAGTTTGCACGCAGCACGCTGATGTGAGGGAAGTGAATTTCCACATAAAAACTTTTAAAACTCAAAATCAGTGTAAAAACATACATTTGTCCAATTCTTATTGAAATCTGAAAACATTGATATTTTGGCTGTTCTGATACTCCTGGTTTCATTTACTTGCAAAGCTGGGAATACAATTTTGCGCATTATAAGGTAAGAGAAGGTCCAGACAGGCTTAAAAGTAGGCGTGAGGTTGCTGGGGATGATAAAAGTACTCTAACAAAGGAATAACAGGCTTTTCTAGTGTAAAACTCCCATAAGACAACATACCATTGATAGTCAATGCAACATACTGTGTTTAGTCAATACACATTTCCTCTAATAACTCGGTAAATATTTATGCTAGAATGACGAGAGAGGGCTTACAACTTTTGCCCCTCTAATTCCCATCTTTTTACATCCATTGATTTTACATCTGGGGCTTCTCTGACCCTTTTTGGGCCCAAAAACTCAAAATTTGAAAGATTAATCCCCAAAAAACGGGTTTAGAGTTTTTCGATTGTTTTGCCCAACGAACTTGTCCAACTGATTACAGAAAGGAACGTCCCTACCAAATTTGAAGTAAATCGGACAAAAAATGTGACCGCTAGAGTGCATACACATATATATATATATATATATATATATATATATATATATATATATACATATATATATATATATGTATATATATATATATATACACATATATATAAAATTTTGAACGACCCCCCAAAACGTGTTCAGGGGGTCATGTTAGGAACTTCTATGGTGGTCCCGGGCTTAAGTTCCACCATGCACGCTAATAGTTCACTTTCCAAAGGAAATTCACTAAAAACTAAAATTAAAAATTAAAAAAAATAACATTGGTCTTATGGAGTTTCAAATCAAAACAAAAGAATTGTAATAGCTGTTCATAATCAACCAGGGAACTGTCAAAGTAATACTCATGTTGTATATGATTATTAACATGTGTTTCCTGAGAGCAGAGATTAAAAGATTTGAGTGAAGATTATAACATATACAGAGTAATAAAATAAATCAAAGGGACGTTGAGCTATAAATAACAACTGGAGTGAACTTAAAAATGTATAAAAGAGGCAAATGAATTATACAAATCTGATTATCAGTAGGGGGAAGTGGTTATATATTACTCTAAGTCATATAAACAAACTAACTGGCCTTCCCCCGAGTAAAGCTTGGCCCCCCAGGTACTCATATTCGAAGTGACTACCAACACGTCCAATGTAAGGGCAAATTCACTTCGCTACCACTTACGTTAGGTTAGGTTAGGTTTGGTTAGGTTACTTTAGGATAGGTTAGGAGGTTTTCTGGCTCTCAATTTGTTTTAAAAATCACAGGAAAAGTAACGTACGATGCATAATTTTGAACGGACGTGAACAAGTAGCGGCTCACGTTGAACGTGTACGTAGCCTCTGCCTATAATATTTAACTTAATATTATAGGCAGTTAACTGTGCAACAGTGCATTAACTGTGTTACTGTGTTGCACTGTTTGAAAAATCAGTGGGAAGGTGTGGGATATTTAGAGGGATATTATAAGGTGAAGTGTGGGATTTTTGTTTCAGCTTGTGGGATATTTTTTACCGCTGAGTAGAAACCGAAACGAAGTGACTGCGTACACGTCCAATGTAAGGGCAAATTCACTTCGCTACCGCTTAGGTTAGGTTGGGTTAGGTTACGTTACATTAGTTTAGGATAGGTTAGGTTAGGTTAGGAGGTTTTCTGGCTCTCAATTTGTTTTAAAAATCACAGGAAAAGTAACGTACGGTGCATAATTGGGAACGGACGTGAACAGTAGCGGTTCACGTCGGACGTGTACGTAGCCACTGCCAAACCGAAACATTGCTTCAGTGCTTCAGAAAGAGAAAATTCATTGTTCAGCAGTGTTGCCACTTTTAGGGTAATTACCCTTTTTAGGGTAATTGTACTGGTCTTAGGGTAATTTTAGGATAATGGAGTTTTTAGGGTAATTTTAGGGTAAAATCTAGAGCCTCTATAATTTAAATTTTGATGTTTTGGCAATGTAAAATGGGTTTGCTAGGAATTAAAACATTTACATTAAGTGCTGGGTAAATTAAAAGTATTATATAAGATATATAACTAGCATGTACATCCTATATCCTATTCAGTATTAGCATAGATTAAGCATACTCCTTAGGAGTATGCTTAATCTATGGTATTAGACTAAAGATGCATGTAATCACAAAGAACACAAAGTTTGATTTTCAAACAGATAAAATTGAGGCACATTATATGTTATGTGTGATATAGGGCCAAAGTCGAGTATTAAATGCTATGTTACTGTACTTTCAATGCCTTAATACTGTTTTAAAACCAATCTGGAGTGTATTTTGAGCTTTTCGAGAAGAAAATCAACTCTTAGGGTAATTTACAAAAAGTTTAGGGTAATTTTGGGTAATTTCATCACGTTTAGGGTAAAATTTCATCTACCTGGTGGCAACACTGCTGTTCAGCATTTAGCAATCTGGAATCTGGAATCGGCATTCGGCAATCGGCAATCGGCAGCGATTGAGATCGAGATCGTACTTCGCAACGTAACGTAAAGTACAATCAGGTTTATTTGCTGACAAATTTTGCGTGGTTAAAATTTGTAATCTGCAGTACAAATACTGTTTAGTATAGTGGTTGAGATCCGGTCTGTCGTTAATGTTTCAAGCTCATAGCTTGGAAAAGTGTAATACAATTATCAGAGAGGGTGTAAGATTATCATCACAGGTAGGTAAACCGGGTCAACCATAGCCTTAGGGTCTCATTTGCGAAGTAAGCAGAATAGGGGGATTCTAAGGGCTAATCAAAGTTCATAGACTCAGTTCAAACTTCCCTATATATTTCAAACTATACATGAGATGGATTAGGCCTAATGAATTGTTTTTAATTTAGGCCCAGGGTGTGTGTCACTTCACTGCCTATTTTTAATTTAGCATTTCTTTAAAATGTTCTCTTCGGATCGGTCAAACTTTGATAATTGACTAAAGATTTACGTAAGTATACTTCTAGACTGGTAGTAAAAAAGTAGCCCTACTGGTAGGACTGACCAAATCGAAGTACTGTAACCTAACCACCTTGGACTACCGGGTATGGAATGAGATAAGGTGTTACGCTTACGAGGACTTTGCTGCCGGTGGAAAAAATGATAAGTGATTGGATTGTTTGACCCGCCAGGTGAAAGCTTATCACCTTTTAAATGCTGAATATAGCCTAGTATTTTATTAGCCTAATAGCATTGTACATCACATCAGTAGGCCTAGTTTTTGTCGATGCTCATACAACATCACACGGTTGGTATACTCCTGACATATGATGAATATTTCTATAGGATTGTCTTAACCAACACAAGTTTCGACAGAATTTGTACAAGTTATATAATTTTTTACAAGTCTGCGATTAACTTACTCCCATTCAACTGTTACTGTACTTGCTAAGTTAGCAAATGATTGGAATCGTCCATTTCACGCATATAGGCATTTCAACTAAGGTTCGTATTTCCAATCAAAACATTGTTTCTGAGAAAAATTAAGATTAAGGTATTTGCAGGTACCATGTACAAATTATGTACCAAAGCTTAGGCCTTATTTAAGATATAATTCATGAAAATAGACAACGTGTAATAACATATTACCGGTATTCTACTTTTACCAAATAATTTGATAACATATCGATCTATACAATATTTTATGGTCTAGGAACAGCATCTGACTACGATTTATGACGTCACAATTATTTTTGTTTAATATTGGCCTACCTATATTTACGTTAGATGTTTTACTTTTCTATGTTAGGCCTAGTAACTATCTAAATAAATATGAACTAACTAGCTGGTACTGGTACCCTATGCATTGCTGCCGCAGAAGAGGCATTGAATTTGTTTATGTAAAATATTCGTTCATTTTCAATATGAGCTCGTTCGCGTCGCTCACTTGCCTCCTGGATGAGCATGTTCGCTACGCTCACTCGCCTATCGAAAAAAGTTTGAGTTGCCATTCAAGTAGTTTTTTTTATTTCCATTATGAGAGTTGCCATTCAAGTAGGTTTTTTATTTCAAAAATGATGAAAAGCTGTTTACAATATTTTAAGTTATAGATATCATCTGGTAAAATCAAAAGAAATCTTTCTTTTATAAGATTAACGTTGAAACTTTGAAGTCCAGTGGGGCACAGCCCTAATGTCCTAGGACTTCGGTTAATGGCCTATAACCTTCCCAGGCAACCTTCATTCCTATGCAAATTTCAAAGCAATCGGATGAACGGTATGGCAGCGCATAAAATACGAACGGACAGAGGAACAAACATTGATTTTTATATATTAAGATGGGCTTTTTTAAACATTTACAGTAATTGTTCTTAGGTCTTTGCTACCCCTAGTCTATGTTAAGCTGACAGCACACAGACTACAAAACTGTCAACTAGCTGGTCTATCACAGGAATCGCTACACGCTCAACATTACATCAGAAATATGCTAATGATGGGGAAAATGGAAGGGTCTTTACCCCGCAAATTACCATTATACAGTGCTCTTTGGAGTTAGGTTATGACAGTTTACCATGAATATGTCAATAAACTAGCCTAACTTAACAGAGCGCTGTAAGATGTTAAAGTGGAAGCAAAACCTTGGTTTATTTATATTTCAAATTATTAAGTTAGCATCTGTACGGTATGATAATCAAATCATGCGTTTTACTTATATCGGAAAAAAAATTGGTTGTAAATATTGTTAATGAAAGTCTACCCCAGCTATTACAAGGAAAAATACTATAAAAAGGCCGATAAGAATTGTAGGCCTATCGCAAACAAACTATGCTAGAATAAGGCATATGCCTATTATTCTGCCGCGCATCATGGTAGGCCTATATTTAGCATTATTAAAGTTGATGGTTTTGCCCAGACAAACGTGAAATAAAAGCACTAGCACAGCTTACTGATGGCCACATAAAGTAACCATGTTGATGTATTTGATCTGTAAGTTAATACTTCATATCATAAAATTTTTCCCAGAAATAAACATTGGAGGTACTCACAGTGTATAAACTTACTAAGCCTAATAAGTGAAAATAAAAATAGAGGCAATATTTAGTTTTCAGTCTTCCTTCAGTTCAATCTGCTTTGTAAAATGCAAGCCGTTTAGCATAAATTACTGTAAAAAAATACATAGCCGTTTAACGTACCGGTAGTGTAGGCAATATAATAATTTGTCTTTGATATTTTTTTTAGGTTCAAGATGATGTGGCAAGAAGCTCGGAAACAGGAGAAGAAAATCCGTGGAATGTTAGTTGATTATAAACGACGGGCTGAAAGAAGAAAAGACTATTATGAGAAAATCGTAAGTCAAGAAAAATAAAAAATAAACTCATAGGCCAAGGAAAAACTTTGTTAGAACTATTAATCTCACCTTGCCTATATAAATTAATTTGTTGTTATTTGTTAGCGAATTTCCCTTATTGGAAAGAAGCTATTACCGTAGGTGGCATGGTAAGACTTAAGCCCAAGACCATGATAACTTTTTGTTTTGAGGTCCCCAGATGCCAAAAGCACTATTCGTTCAAATTTATATATATATCTATATAACCTATTAGCGAATTTCCCCTATAGGGAAGAAGCTATTACCGTATGTGGCATGGTAAGACTTAACCCTTTGCGATCGGAAGGCCAGCAGGAGTGGCCACAACGCAGTCGGCAGCCAGTTGGAATTCTTTCCGTACTAACTTGGTTCCGACAGTCGGATGGCCAGCTGTACTGGCCAAGTCCTTCTCCGCGTCACCTCGGCATTTATCATGGCGGCTCGCTCCCCACAGCTCGGAATTATTTTCACTGAAAACCTTCACTGTTAGCATAGGGGATTTAAACTTTAATAATAAAACGTCTCTCAATTCGTCTGATCTTTAACGATCGTCCATTATTACTTCGTTAAATATACGGGGGGGAAAACATAACCCCATTCTTACTAATAAATGTTTATACGGGATAAAACAATTTTATTATAGGCCTAATTATGATATAAGTGTAGGCCTATACGTAAACATACAAGTGTTCTTATAATCATGTGCATTAAACCTTAAAACTTAATTAAAACTACAAATAAATACAAATCTCTTGAGAACATCACCAAAACACAGTTAAAATCACATAAAACTGAACCAAAACAATGATGATTATGACACTACTTGTGCCAGAAGAACAGGTGTTTATTTTAGTTGTTTCCACCACAATTCTTACGATATAATGTTGCAAGCCTGCTGATCGTTTAGTTTAACAATTCCTCACTAGGTTGCAGCACTCTACAGGCATCATACCACAGTTTGGAATATTACAAACGAAAACATTGTTGTCGGCCAGTCCTGCTGGACGCCCGAGCATTCGTTGGATTTCATGTTGGCCAGCACCGCTGGCCGTCCGATCGCAAAGGACAACTGCTGTGGAAAAAACTCCGACTTCCGCGCGCTAATGGCGGCGGCCAGTAGAGCTGGCCGTGCGACCGTTGAGGAATAGCGGCAAATATTCCTTCCGATCGCAAAGGGTTAAGCCCGACACCATGATAACTTTTTGTTTTGAGGTCCCCAGATGTAAAAAACACTATTTGTTCAAATTTATATATATGTATGTTTATGTGTCCGTTACTGTGATAACTTTTGAAAGAAGCGCCCGATTTTGATGAAATTTGGTCCAAATGTGGAGAGTAACATTTATGACTTAAGTTCGAAAACCAGATCGATTGGTCTATGGGAAACGGATTTAAGGGGGTTTTAAATTTTCCAAAAATCAGTTTTTTGAACTTTTTATCCTAAAATTTTAAAAACACTTAATTTTGGTTATAGCCATTTTATAGAGCTTAAAAAAACAAACAATTTATTATTTTCAATATTTAAGCTAGGTTTAGTGGTTTTGGAGAAAAGTCTAAAAATGTGTCCATAAAATTTCCCATGTTAATCTTATGGGAATACAGTTTTTAGATTTTCCTCAGATAATTCACTAAAAACTCCACATTTCTTTCTACCAATCAGTTTAGCTCTACAAAACAATCATTTTCTCATTTTAATTGTTGTTTTACGTCCAACCGTTGCAGTGATATTCAAAGTGCTAAACACAGTACGTTGTCCAATGTTATCCTTATAGAGGATAATGAAATGTTATGTTTCGATTATTTATGTATGTATATTGATGAAACTTGGTATGTGGCTTCAACTAGTTGCGGTATATTGATGTTTGCGCAAAAAATGTATTTTGTTGATTTTTCCCGGTGGCAGCAAATCTGCATATTCGGCCCCCATGTTTTTCATATGGAGAATAAGTAAAGTTTTATATCTCCCTTGGTTATGAACCTAAATTAATAAAACGTGGTATGTAGCTTCACCTGGTTGAGTTATATTGATACTTCTAAAAATAAACATTTTTATCTTCCTCGTTGCAGCAAACCTGCGTACGTACGCAGCCCTAATTTTACTCTTATGGAGAATAAATAAAATGCTATATATCACTTATTTATAAATTTATTTTTGTGAAACTTGGTAAGTAGCTCTATGTAGTAGTGGGACATATATGTGCATTGGAAATTCACTGAGTACACAGGTTTGCTGCGACAGGGGTATTTTACAATTTGCAGTAGAGTGTTCATGTTAGTATTCTACCGTTAATCTATCCCTACTAATTACATGTTTTTTATTGGTGCAATGTTTTTCCAGTACAAACTTACACATAGGACTTTTTTCCTTGATTTCCGAGCTATTTACTCAAACATTGTAATATTTGCTTAACCCATTGGCCTTGCATCACGGAACAGTTCCATGATGGTTCTATTGGGCTCAAATTTCGTATCACGGAACAGTTACGTGATGAGTACAATGCCACTGAAATTAATTATTTTGTCTTCGTTTACCACCCGAATATTCTTAAATATGAATAAAACAATGCATAAAGACATAAATGAAAGTAATAACAATGGTTCAGTTTAAAATAAACAATTAATTACATTTTATGGGCTTGTTCTTTTAGCGAATTTCCCCTATATGGAAGAAGCTATTACCGCAGGTCTCATGGTAAGACTTAAGCTGGAGACCATGATAACCTTTTGTTCAAATTTATAAATATGTGTGTCCGTGAATGCGATAACTTGAGTAAAAATTGTCCGATTTCGATGAAATTTGGCTCAAATGTGTAAAGTGACATTCATGACTTTAAGTTCGAAAACCAGGTAAATCAGACCATGGGAAAAGGGGGGTTTATGGGGTTTTAAATTTTCAAAAAATCAGTTTTTTTGCATTTTTCACACTAAAATTGTTTAAATACTTAATTTTGGTTTTGATCATATTGTAGAGCTTAAACAAACAAATAATATAGTACAGTAGAACCTCGCTACGACGACCCTCGATAAGACAAAAACCTCGATAATGAGTCTGATTTTCTAATCCCCGTGAATCTCCCATAACACTCAATGTTATAAATACCTCTATAACACGACTCATTTTTAAATAAATACCTCGATAGCACGTCTTTTTGTAATTTCATATTACTAATAAATAAACCTCTATAGCGCGTCTTTTCAAATAACTGAACCTCTATAGCACGACACCCACCTCAATAACACGCTTCTTTGGGTAAGTGAACCTTTATTACACGACTCTAACCTCAATAGCGCGCCGTTTTGCGTTACGGAACCTTTATAGCATGACTAAACCTTTCTCACGCATAGTTCCCACGGTTAGAACGGATGTTTTGAAGTAAACAACGTCTTGGGCTCAGGTCTCAACAGGAAAACCCCTTCCCCACCCCCTTCCCATTCCGGCCTTTCCTTGTCTATCACGGGTCATATCAGTATTTCACAATAGGTTAAGGTACTGTATTTTGAGCTTATTAACTCAATACTTTAGTGAACTGAGTCGGTCGATTGTTTTTCTTACTGCTGTAAGTTCTGCATAGTATTATATTGAGTATGAAAACTTATCACAGTAGTCGGCCTACAATGAATAATTTACGGTAACATGAATTTTGTAAAATGAATATTGCAGCCTAATTATAAACTTTACTAGGCCTATTATTCTTCAATCAATTTTAATACTTGTTTTAATTACTGTAATTGTGTTTTTATATGACAATAATAAAGAATTTTGTTTTACTTGTACGTGTGTTTCTTTATGTATGACTGATTTATACAGTAATTTTCTATTTAAAACACAACTTATAAGAAATGTTTCATAAAAAATTTGCTTGGTATAGCAAAAAGTCTGTGACCTCGATAACACGTCTTGTTGTGAAAACCACCTTGATAGCACAACCCTCAATTACAAGTGCACCCTGATAAGAAGACTATTTTAGAGATCCCCTTGAGAGTCGTGTTATCGAGGTTCTACTGTATTTTGAATTATTAACCTAGGTTAAGTGGTTGCGGAGGAAATCCAAAATACCCCCGTCACAGCAAACCTTCGTACTCAGCGAATTTCCAATGCATATATATGTGTCTCACTGCTGCATAGAGCCACTTACCAAGTTTCTCAAAAATACATTTATAAATAAGTGATAAATAGCATTTTATTTATTCTCTATAAGAATAAAATCAGGGCTGAGTACTCAGGTTTGCTGCAACAAGGAAGATAAAAAATGTGTATTTTTCCAAGTATCAATATAACTCAACCAGGTGAAGCTACATACCAAGTTTTATTAATTTAGGTTCATAACTAAGAAAGATATTCAACTTTACTTATTCTCCGTATGAATAACGTGGGGGCCGAGTATGCAGATTTGCTGCTACGGGGAAAATCAACAAAAAACCTTTTTTGTGCAAATATCAATATACCACAACTAGTTGAAGCCACATACCAATTTTCATCAATAGATATTCATAAATAATCGAGATATCAAATTTTATTTATCTTCCATAAGGATAACATTGGACAACGTACTGTGTTTAGCACTTTGAATATCTCTGCAATGGTTGGACGTAGAGCAAAAATTAAAACACTAAAATGATTGTTTTGTAGAGCTAAACTGATTGGTAAAACGAAATGTGAAGTTTATAATAAAATTATCTGCGGAAAATTCAAAAACTTTTTTCCCATAAGATTAACATAGAAAATTTTATGGACGCGTTTTTTGACTTTTCTCCACAACCACTTAACCTAGGTTAATGATTCAAAATACCAAATTATTTGTAATTTTAAGCTTTATAAAATGGCTATAACCAAAATTAAGTGTTTTTAAAATTTTAGGAGGAAAAATTCAAAAACTGATTTTTGAACAAATTTAATACCCCCTTCCCATAGTCCGATCGATCTGGTTTTCGAACTTGAAGTCATAAATGTTACTCTGCCCATTTGTGCCAAATTTCATCAAAATCGGGCGTTTCTTTTAAAAGTTATCGCGGTGACGGACACACACACACACACATATATATATATATACATAGACATGCATATAAATTTGAACGAATAGTGTTTGACATCTGGGGACCTCAAAACAAAAAGTTATCATGGTCTCGGGCTTAAGTCTTACCATGCCACCTGCGGTAATAGCTTCTTCCCTATAGGGGAAATTCGCTAAAACCTACTCAAAATCTCTCATGTTAATCTTATAGGAAAAAGGTATTTGGCTTTTCCTCAGTTAATTTAATGTAAACTTCACATTTGCTTTTACCAATCAATTTAGCTCCACAAAACAATCATTTTGGAGTTTAAATTGTGATTCTACGTCCAACCGTTTTAGAGATATTCAAAGTGCTTAACAGTTCGTTGTCCAATGTTATCCTTATAGAGAATAAATAAAATTTGATATCTAGATTATTTATGAATGTATATTGATGAAACTTGGTATTGGCTTCACGTAGTACTTGTATATTGATATTTGCACAAAAATGGATTTTTTGTTGATTATCCCCGTAGCAGCAAACCTGCGTACTCAGCCCCCATGTTATTCTTATGGAGAATAAGTAAAATGTAATGACTCCTTTAATTATAAAAATAAATTAATAAAACTTGGTACCTACGTGACTTCACTTTGTTGAGTTATATTGATATTTGCATAAAAACCCATTTTTTGTGCTCCTTGTTGCAGCATACCTGCATACTCGGCCTTAATGTTATTCTTATGGAGAATAATTAAAATGTTATATAGCTCTTATTTATGATTGAATATTGATAAAATTGGTATGTGGCTTTGCCTAGTTACAAATTCTATTTATATTTGCATAAAAACCAATTGTTTGTGTTTCTTGTTTCAGCAAACCTACGTACTCATCACCAATGTTATTCTTATGGAGTATAATTAAAATTGTATATATCGCTTCTATGTGAATATATTTTTATGAAACTTGGTATGCGGCTTTATGTAGTATTAAGACATATATTATGCATTGGAAATTCGCTGAGTACGCAGATTTGCTGCGACGGGGGATTTGGCCATATTACGTTGTCATGGAAATATGAATACAGTTAGTTGGGTTATTACTGGAGAGTTGAGTTTTTGAGTACCAAGTTTGCGAGTCCTGACGGTTTTACTACCATCTTGTCATTCACGTAAGGTTTTATTTTCCAGAAAGCAGATCCCACCCAGTTTATTCAGTTACACGGAAGACCATGTAAGATACATCTAGACCCGGCCGTGGCAATAGCTGGGGACAGTCCAGCAAATATGTAAGTTAAGTTTCTTAATTTAGAGTAGTTACCCTGGGGGTGTCATAGAAGTACCTCCGTTGTGGTGAATTATTTTTCTTGCTAAAGATCCGGAACTCCGAATCCCCCAGCCATAAGTGGAACTGAACCTCCACACACAACTTCCCCCTAACATGCCTCTAGCCTTCTCATCCCCTCCCCACTCACTTTTACATTATAAATTCAAAAAGTTTTCGTTTAGTGCTAATTAGAAAAAAACTATGTTCATGAGATTCGGGGGTTTCTCGTGGGATATTTTGTTTTGCTGCAGAACTTTGGGTAACACTGTAATAATATGAGTGTCTAACAATCAGCTGTGTCGCTATCATGTGCTCAGATTGTTTGTAAACACGATGTGGCCTCACGTTCGCGAGTGTTATTTGACAGTGAATTCTGTGAATATCTAACTAATGATTGCCTTTGTGACTTCTCTGACTGTGATAGTGACGATGATGGGTTGAACATCAATTGAAGTGACGTGTGTTCAGGAAATTTTGTTAAGGATTTTCATTTTAGGGACTTTTTAAAATTGTTCTGTTTTGTCTGTAAAGTAAATAAATGGACATAAAAAACAACTGCTATGTTTAATTCTATATACATTCCTCTAACAGAATATATATATTACATTAAAAAAAACGGTATTACTGGCTATCCAAGTTAACTCTGCAAAGTAGATCGTCTACTTGCTGAAAAAACCTGGTCTGGAACAAATATCAGTGTTTATAAATACCAGGGTCCTAAGAGTTAACATATCCAAAATCCGACCATGGGAAACCCCCTAAATCTTGGATTGAAAATGGCGGCTCTTTCCTATACAATATGTATAAAAAGTCGATAAATAAGTCACTGCGTAGTTTTATATATATTACTGGCAGACACTCAAAACTTGGTAGACCTTAATCCACTTTGAATAACTATTTTACTACATGTTTTAGCCATTTTATTATTTTTCAGTGACGTCCCCCCATAGGAAGTCATGAAAGTTTTAGTGTAAGCATAGGTCAACCTCATTTTAAACGTCTTGGTTAGGTGAACTCATTGCCACAAACCCGACCTTAAATGGACAATCCAGCCAAAAATGGCAACCTGTCAAAGTTTTAATTAAAATCTCTTAAGAGAATTTGTAATAAATCTAATTACAACATTGATAAAATTAATCAATATTAAACCGTACCAACTATCAGGTACCTAAGTGTTTGGAGGTTGAAAAAACTTATCTATATGCTACAGAATGGCATTGGTTCATTGAAGATAATTCCTATTACTCCACAATATCCTATATGGCACTAGCGCCAGAATGGCTATAGAAAATTATTCATTGTCCCTGTAAGTCGAAATGCACAACAAAGTGATGCGGATGTAAACAAGATGGATTGTCAGGGATTGTTTATTGAGGAAGTATTACGTCCATGGGAGTGTTAGATCAGTGGGCGTGTGTTACAAGGTATCAGTTATTTAAGACATTTACAATGATGATTCAAATGAGTAGCTTTATAATTAGGCCCTTGTGCGTTCAAACCTTAACATTCAGATTCTAATTAATTTTATTGCCATTATAACTGTTTACAGTTGGTAGCAGCTCAATTAATTATAAAATACAATGAGTAGGATAATTTGTTTACAAATATTACAATTACTAAATTATACATAATTAAAAGAATAATAAAGATACTAATAACCTATTTTAACCTCTATTTTTATTGGTAAATTTTTAATTAGTATAAACGGAACTATTTATTTAACTATAATTTTGGCAATCCATCAACACTGTAACATTTGTTGTTCAAAATTGCCTTAATTTATTTTTGAAAGTTTGCAAAATGTTGTTCAGTTTTTTAAATTGGCGATAATCTGTTGAGGAATGTAGACCCAGATTCGGACGGTAAATTTTTAAATGTACTTAGTCTATGTTGTGTTTGCCTGAAATATTGATCGTATCTTGTATTCTAATTATGTCACACCTTTATTTTAATTTACATTTATAACGTGCAAAATTCGTAGTTTCTAAAATGTAAATAGAAGAAAGAGTTAGTAAATTAATGTCTCTGCAAGAAGATGTCCTTTATAATTTGATATTACCCGCAAAGCCTTCTTTTACAAAATAAATAACCTTATAAATTCTGTTTCCGTACATTGTCCCAAAACTATGGAAGCCATGTGACAAGTGAGAAAATACTAGATGATAGTACGCTGTTACTAATATTTTCCCATTACAGAACTATGCCAGTTGTCTAAGAAAATAAATGTTGGATGACACTTTGGAACAAACATAGTCGACGTGGTAGTTGGAAGTCAACCCTCTATCAAAGTGTATTCCGAGGAACTTAATACAGTCAACCTCATTAACAGGAGTTCAGTATCTCCTATCATCACATTTGGACCACAGTCAAATTTTGAACCTGCATTAAAATTAATATAATTTTTTTTTCTAGGTTTAATTTTAAATTAATATTAGAAAATAATTACATTAAATTAAGCAATTAAACAAATTAAATAATATAAAATCACTTTTTTAACTACAACCTGGTGATTATTTGTATGAAGACGGTTTCCACAACAGTAGCCACTATCATTAAAGTCATTTCCACTATGGGTCATTTCCACTATGGGTAATGTGATGTGATGTGTGTATGGGTATGTGGCTGTTGGCCAACGTTTTTAGAACATTACATTTGTATTTCTTAATGCAAACCTAGACAAATCTCGTTGTCCTTTTGCCCTAGTCCAATTTATGTCTGGGTTTTGCAGAAGGGTGGGGTGACTCTGTAAATCCTGCTTAGGAAATACCAATTTAATATGGTTAAAAACGTTGGAAAAGACCCAGCTAATAATAACAAACAAAATGTATAAAATATTATTTTTAGTAGTTATTATAATATAGATGAAGCATATGGTTTACATTTAATGTAAATAATATTAATTTAATATTAACAGTGTGATCAAAATCAAAATCAAAGGTTTTGATATACTAAAACAAACTACCACTTGCAAAATAAAAAAAATATAGAAACGTATAATTTTAAAAGATAAAATCAGATTTATTAAATAATTTCTTTAGGTATTTTAATTTAAAACTTTTACGGGCTGCCATTTTTGGCTCGATTGTCCGTTTAAGGTCGGGTTTGTGGCAATGAGTTCACCTGACCAAGACGTTTAAAATGAGGCACCACTATATGAGGAACCTCACTGAAAAATAATAAAATTGCTAAAACCTGTAGTAAAATATATTTATTCCAATTGGATTAAGGTCTACCAAGTTTTTAGTGTCTGTCAGTGTTATTTATAAACTAAGGAGCGACTTATTTATCGACTTTTTATACATAATGTATAGGAAAGAGCCGCCATTTTCAATCCAAGATTTAGTGGGTTTCCCATGGTCTGATTTTGGATATGTTAAAATACACCATTTTTTATATAAAATCCATCAGAAACTCTTCTGAAGCAATTTGTCTGAGGTCAAGTCTTAATTTGACTGCACTATTATAAAATTTAAGTCTTTTTCCTTGTCCCCATTTTTTAAAGCTGCCAAAATTATTATCTTATTATTTAAAATTTATCTGTAGAAAACGTCTAATACAGTAGACGCTCGCCAATCCGGCATGTTCGGGACTTTGGCAGTGCTGGATTCCCGAAAAGCCAGATTACTGAGCACCGTCTAAAAATAGCCGTTATTGCAAGAACAGCGGAAATACCGCTAAAAATAGAGAGTCATAAGAAAATCATTGGTTAGCGGGCCATCATTCCGTGTTTTAATGTGCTTTTTCTGATTTCGGTAGTGATGGAAAATCTCAAAAACTAAACAACATTTTGACCACAAAATGGATTTACAGTATTACATTTTATCAATTCAGTACCGTTACTTCTGACGATTACCTGCAAACTCTGCTGATCGCGCCAAAAAAGCTTATACAGTGTACAAACAATTATTTGTAGAACCTTTTGACTGATGCCGGATTATTGAAAGTGCCGGACCATCGGATGCCGGATTAGCGGGCTTTTACTGTAGGAAAACATTTTATTTTTGATATAAATTTAAGTTGGTTGATTCAAATTTACTACCTCTGGATATATTTGTCAAGCTAATAAAAAATGATATAATCGCTTCATAAGAGTACTATTAGTTATTCTAAGTTAAAAGATGTATTTTGTTTAACTTCCATGTGCCTCCCTCAAGTTTTAATTCCATGCATACTCCGGAAGATTAGGCCTAATTTAAGTGTGATTTACTAAATAAAAATCACTAGACATTTTGTCTGAATGTCTGTAACATGATTCTAAATAAACCAGTTGCCTCTGATTGCAGTGTTATAACTGTGTTCCATGTTGAATAGGCCAATTACTGTATCGGAAAAACTTTGAATTTCCCTTCTGTTTTTGAGAATTATTTAAAAATCAAATGTCTTAGGCCAGTTTATTTAATCAACGAACCGGGGCATGCACCACAGTCGTGGCCAGGGTTATAATTACGCCCGTATTGGGCACTTGTATAATATTTTATACAGCCTTGAAGTCTAATGGCATCTGTAAGCGTGGATTCTGTTCAAAAACCTACTTGTTAAAATCTCGTATTGTTATTGGTGGAGAATATATTAATCAAGAACTTTTTTTCTGTGTTATGTTTAGCAATCACATTTTTATTCTGTTTACTCTGTCTTGCTTCTTGTGTAACCCAGACAGTTTAGCCTCCAATCATACTCACATTCTAAGTGGCCTGACCACTTCCCGCCTCTATCTTCTTCAAGGATTTTATGTTTCCAGGATGTCATGGCAGGGTAACCACGACATACTGATAGACAGATTTGACGTCAGGGCACACTTGGATTTTATCCCAGAGAATACGTCGAAACAAGACGAAGAAGAGGAACCTTCGCAGGAGGAAAGATATATTAATTACGAACGTTATCGTATACTTGCTCAGAATGACTTCTTGGGAGGTAAGGCTATCTTTGATAATATGCTGGTGAGCAGGGTGCCAGTCACTTATACTAACAGTTGGTTTTAATCATTCAATTCACTTCAACTCTCTAAAAATTTCAAATCAGTATACAAGTATATAGTATATTTAAATTTAAAATATCATTTTGACATTAATAAGTCGTAACCCATTTGCCTACTTTCCTTCTTGCTAGAAATAAAATACTTTGATGGAGATGTCACACCTTGTAATTATTTCACCAATTTCTCAACAGGTAGCAGCACCATGGAGATAACAACGTCGTTACCAGCCCCTATCATGAGTTTGTCGATTTCACTCATTGGGTTGGCAATACTTAGGCCTAAATAAAATTTATTTAAATGCAATAAATCTGAAACGGTAAATTTTTACTGAAGCTGTGTTGCGCTAAAACCACAGCTCAAACTGTTGAGAACGGTCAGAAGTGGTTCAGAAGGAACAAAATTTACCAAATAGCTAATGGCAACAGGCTTCTAGATATTGGCAAAACTGTAGGTTATGATCACTTTAAAGGACATGTTATTGAAATTGTCCTAGAATTGGATTTGTCAAAATCTATTTATAAACTTTGATTATTAGTGAGGTTACAGCCTATATGACTTTGAGATAGAAAGGTAGGCGAATGGGTTAAAGGATATTTGAATAATCTATTTTCAATGTAAACAATATTGTTCAGTGAGCGAAGACAAATTCCTGCAGCAACTGGCGCTTGAAGAGCAATTTGGACCGGTTGAAAAAACAGAGCCTCCGCCAATAGAAGGCAAGAAGAAGGTAGGTGTAGATGCAGATTCTTAGGCTGTATTTAATGTAATACGAAAATGAAATCTGGCATGCATGATAAAAGACATTGAATTATCACTAGTATTGGATTGGATTATGGACTTAACTGCACAGGACCTCTTGATGATGTCTTAGTTATTTTTACAGTCCAACATTTTTTTTAATCATTCATGTTTTACAAAACGCATCATTTTTACCTAAAATACAATAGCTTTCAATATTTGGTTCTGGGTCAACTCTGTGATGGATACTGATAATCTACCCGAGTGGCTTAGGTCAGGTGCGCTTTTGTAACATGATGCTGAAATCACAGGGTATGGGACTGTTTTTAACCCATTGGCTCACAACCCCGAGTATACTCGTGGCCGCCGAAAGTAGCCCGGACGTGCAACCCCGAGTATACTCGGGATAGCACTTTTTATAAAAAAAAATATTTTTTTATTTTTTATTTTTTTATTCTTTGTTTATTTGTTGTTTTAACTTGTTTTCATTTTTTGTTTGTATGTATTTTTAGCGAATTTCCCCTATAGGGAAGAAGCTATTACCGTAGGTCTCATGGTAAGACTTAAGCCCGAGACGATGATAACTTTTTGTTTTGATGTCCCCAGATGTCCAAAACACTATTCGTTCAAATTTATATATATCTATATATATATATATATCTATATATGTGTCCGTGAATGCGATAACTTGAGTAAAAAACGTCTGATTTCGATGAAATTTGGCTCAAATGTGTAAACTGACATTTATGACTTTAAGTTCGAAAACCAGAAAAATCGGACCATGGGAAGGGGGGTTTATGGGGGTTTTAAATTTTCCAAAATTCAGTTTTTTGCATTTTTTACCCTAAAATTTTTAAAACACTTAATTTTGGTTTAGACCATGTTATAGAGCTTAAAAAAACAAATAATATGGTATTTTGAATTATTAACCTAGGTTAAGTGGTTGCGGAAAAAATCCAAAAAACATGCTCATAAAATCTCCCATGTTAATCTTATGGGAAAAGGTTTTTGGCTTTTCCTCAGTTAATTTTACTTTAAACTTCACATTTTCTTTTACCAATCACTTCAGCTCCACAAAACAATCATTTTGGTGTTTAAATTGTGATTCTACGTCAAACCGTTGCATAGATATTCAAAGTGCTAAACACAGTACGTTGTCCAATGTTATCCTTATGGAGAATAAATAAAATTTGATATCTTGATTATTTATGAATGTATATTGATGAAATTTGGTATGTGGCTTCATGTTGTACTGGTATATTGATAATTGCACAAAAAATAAATGTTTTGTTGATTGTCCCCGTAGCAGCTAACCTGCATACTCAGCCCTAATGTTATTCTTATGGAGAATAAGTAAAGTTTTATATCTCCCTTAATTATGAACATAAATTAATAAAACATGGTAAGTAGCTTCACCTGGTTCAGTTATATTGATAATTGCATAAAAACTCATTTCTTATCTTCCTCGTTGCAGCAAACCTGCGTACTCAGTCCTAATGTTATTCTTATGGGGAATAAATAAAATGTAATAAATCACTTATTTATGAATGTATTTTTGTCAAAATTGGTGAGTGGCTTTATGTACTAGTGAGAAACATATCAATGCATTGGAAATTCGCTGAGTACGCAGGTTTGCTGCGACGGGGGGTATTTATGCATATGCCCATCCTTGGGGAAACTTAGTCAAATTTAGGAAAAGTATGATTTTGGAAAATATGTTATATCTACGTCAAATATAAATGTATCACTAAAATTTTTAATTTTCACGTAAACAAATAAATAACCCACAAGTACATAATAGTTGTTGGGCTGAAACATTATTTTCTTGTTTTTTACATGTAACTCCTTTTAAAATTAATGTTTTTTATAAACTATATATATATATATAATATGTACCATACATAAATTCTGTCAAAAGTATCTTCTTGTAGATAATTTATTTCTCTAAAGATTAGTGCAAAAATTAAGTAAATTGAGCAATAATTGTTGCTATAGTGACAGTTTTAGTAAAAGTCTACATTTATGTAATTTTTCTTAGGAAACTGAACGGTTTGTCAGGTGGCAAATTTCAGGTAAGCCAATGGGTTAAAATTTTCCAGCCAAGATAAGAAAATCAAGCAAAAGTTTTTTAATGTTTTAAAAAATAAATTACTTAGTTTTTGAGTGGTTGTCCATGTAATAACATAAATTAAAAATATATTTTGATGAATGAGAATGAAATAGAATCATGTTTTGGCTTGCTACTATTTATTGTTCATTAAAGCTTCGTTAGACTACAACCGCTAAATCCCCAGAGTGCCCAGTATATGAGACTCTATTGTCTAAAACAAATCTTGAAGCATGTATCACAAAAAGGAAAGAGGTGGGATACAAACTTCATACCTAAATGTTTAGTTAGGTAGGCGAAATTGAAAATAAGTATCATTGTGTAGTATTTTTATTGGGGGGGGGGGGGTTTGAAGTAGTATCGAAGAATAAATGCTTCATAATAAAGGTGGGATGGTGTTAAAGCGCTCCTCAAAACACCTTTCTTTCCTCTTAAAATATCCTTTTTGGAGGTAGTAGGTAATTTAGACTCAAGCTAATTTCTTCTTTTATTGTTGAAGGTGCCTGGAGCCACCATTGCTTACAACTACAGTGAAGGTACACCTTCCACCAGTGTGGCGGTGACAGTAGGTGTGAGTGGTGGGGGGGCGGGGGAGCCACCGGTTGCGGCCGCAGACAAAGACACCAGTGACGAAGATAACGACAATGAAGAAGAGGACGATGAAGATAGCGACATTGACTTTGGTATGTCTCGTTTTACAAATCATTCTTTAATTTACAGTAATAAGGTGTGCATGTACACGATAATAGGTATTTGTTTACTTATTTATTTGCTATGCCAGGCCCTTCCTGCTATTTAAAAAAGGAATCTTTTGTCAGAATTGTATAGTTTGTAAACAATGTTAGCAAAAAATACAGCTGATATAAGCTTTCTGTTAGTTTATTGTTAGTGCCTGTAATCATAACACTTTGTGAAGACAGTAGCAAATTGGAGAGCTTTATGCTCGAAATTTGTCTAGATAAATAGTCTCGAAAATGGTGTTGTGACTGGTAGTTGTGTGCTATGACAGGTAAAAAATTTAAAACTCAACTGAATACAATATATAATAGATCTAATATATGTTATAATCATGGGTCTTACAAAGCACTTAATGATATCAGGATGCTATGCTTCCATGACTTATCAGTTGCGTTTTTGTGAACCTCAACCCTTTGCACTCCGACGTCCGATATATCAGCCGTCGCTGTTTCGGTCAAAAACTCCGCGGTCCGATATATCGGCCGTTCGCAAAATGTGCGAAAAACTTGGACGTCCGCGAAACCAATTTTCTGGCTTTATAAAATATCCAAATGCGCTACCTTTGCGATAAATGGAAGCCAGATAGTTGTGCAGTATCACTGTGAAGTCAGTATTGATTTACTCTATCCAGTTT
Organism: Allygus modestus; assembly: GCA_963675035.1. Taxonomy (NCBI): domain Eukaryota; kingdom Metazoa; phylum Arthropoda; class Insecta; order Hemiptera; family Cicadellidae; genus Allygus; species Allygus modestus. Next base: position 125,229,035 of record OY776117.1, on the reverse strand, counting down.
TATTTGTGTGATGAGTTGTTTTGTTGATGTTATGCTCACCATATGTTTTGGTTTCATTGAGAATCAGATGTTTGTTGTTTACACTGACATATTTTGTTGTTATTTCAAGTTGTAGGTTATTTTTATATGCTATATTCAGTTTATATTTAGTCTAAAACGAATTACAATGATATTTCTTCTGAAGTAGGACTTTAAAATCGCCGACTTGACGTTCACCTAGCCTAGCTGACGTAGGCCTAGGCTAGGCCTGGACTAGGCTAAGCCTAAGGCATAGTTATTTTTATATTTGTTTACTTTTGGAAGTTTTATGACATTTTATGTTATAGTTAGAGTTGTACAACAAAGTTTCAGTAGATTTTCTGGGCAAAAAAATATTTATTTTTTGTGTTACAAAAAAGCTAAAATTTGGAGGACCGCTTGTAAATGAGCCTAATACAGTTTTCCTTTTTTTCCTTTTACTTGCTTGTTTTTCGAGATAAATGCCTGAAATTTTGTGTGCATTTTTATAACTAAATGGGAAATCTGAAAATATCAATATAATGTGAGGGGCCAATGATTTATTTTTTAGCTATTACACCTCAAAGTTAACTTTTACGTAAAATATTTTTTATTTATTTATTAATTAAAATTTTTAAAATTTGTTTAGTTACTCTAACCATTTTTTTTTTTTTTGAAAACTCATGAGGAATAAAACAAAAAAAATATAATTCTATCTGCTAAAACATAAAATTTACAGCTTTTTTCCCAAACCCTTGCAAAATTGATTAAAAAGGCCCGGAGTTTCTGGCTAGTACTTTCAGAAAAGTACGGTACGCAGAGTTTTTGGCAGTGACCAAAAATTGTTGTCCGGAGTGCAAAGGGGTAAAAGCTGTGGATGATCACCTTGAAAGTTAAACTTCAGTAATTTGAAGTATTTTATAGTTCAAACTTGTTCTATTCCCCATAAAATTTGATTTTTTGAGATTTCTCTCTCTGTCAGTGTTAAATGTTAACTTATTTTTTTTGTACTTCTAAAATGCATGATAGTGATAGATTTATTGATTACTTTAAAATTTATTTGGTCTTGATCTACCTTAATGTTTACTTCATATCGGGGGTGCTTCTTAATTGAAACATAGTGTGGTTTTAAACATTTAAAGCTCTAGATTGTCAAAATAACTATAAACTATAACTAAATTTTCTTGACAATGTCCTGCAAGACAAAATTCTAGAGAATGTAGGAGAGGGAGTAGTTATGCTCCCTACCACGCCTCCCTCCCCCCAATCAAAGAGAGGGATGAGGGGAAGTGTTATCTATTCACTGTTCATCCACAGCCGTTGTCGAGGAAATCTTGGTGATGGGCTAACATGTTAATTTTTGAATTTGTGCGAGAGATAAATAATTTAATCTCGTGCACCAATTCACTTTTTGAATGGTTGATATTTATTCAATTACTAATCTATAGCACTGAGCTCTATGTTATATCTGGAGTCACCACTCTATGTTAGAAAAGCGTGTCGCTGTGTTTTTGGTCGTTATGTTGGCCAATGTGTTGTGCTGATGCATTGTGGGAGTTTTTGACAGTTTGGTGGTTTATTCATTTTATTCCCCATTTAAATCAATGTTAATTTAGTGATTTTACAAAACCATTATCATTGTTAGCGAATTTCCCCTATAGGAAAGAAGCTATTACCGTAGGTCTTATGGTAAGACTTAAGCCCGAGACCATGATAAATTTTCATTTTGAGGTCCCCAGATGCCAAAAACACCATTCGTTCAAATTTTTATATATGTATATATATATATATATATTTATATATATATATATATATGTGTGTCCGTAAGCACGATAACTCTCGTAAAAAAGGTCCGATCTTAATGAAATTTGGTACAAACGTGTAAAGTACCATTTATTTGAACGAGTTCGAAAACCAGACAAATCGCACCATCCAAAAGGGGGTTTTGTACCCCAAAAATGGGTTTTTTGGGATTTTCACATGTAACTTTTATTAAAATCAAATTTTAATTTTCACCATTGAATTCAGCATAAAAAAACAAACAATTTGGTATCTTGATCATTGCTCTACGTCAATTGGTTACTGAGATATTGAAAGTGCTAAACACAGTACGTTGTCTAATGTTATTCTTATGGAGAAAAAGACAAATTGTATATCTCGCTTATTTATGAACATAAACTGACGAAATTTGGTATATGGTTTCATCTGGTTGTGGTTTATTGTTGTTTGCACAAAAAAACAATTTTTCGCCTATGGTTCCCGTAGCTGCAAACCTAGGTACTCGGTCCCCATGTTATTCTTATGGAAAATAATTAAAATGTTATATATCGCTTATTTATGAATGTATATGGATGAAACTTAGTATGTGACTTCACTTAGCTGAGTTCTATTGATATTTGCATAAAAACCCATTATTTTGTGTTCCTTGTTGCAGCAAACCTGCGTACTCATCCCCAATGTTATTCTTATGGAGAATAATTAATATTTTAAATATCGAATGTTTGTGAATATATTTCCTATGAATCTTGTTAAGTGGCTTAATGTGTCATGTGTCATGAATTCATTGGAAATTCGCTGAGTTTGCAGGTTTGCTGCGACGGGGGTATTTTAAAGTACACTAGATGATGTACCCGTTCTTCGCACAGGGGTTGTCTTTAGCCGTTCTATAGTCAATGCAATTTGCATTTTAGTTAGCTTGAAACAGCTGTTCTTGCTTATGCTCTTTAAGCTATCAAATGGAAGTGTCCTCAGCTGTTCACATTACAGTTTCTGAAAGTTTACTAAAAAACGGGCACTTGGGTGGTTAATTTTATTATTTATTTTACTTACATATCAACATAATAACATTAATAAATAATGGATGATTCCAATATTACATTCAAATCCAATGTCATTTTTAACTGTTGACAGTAAACACTACAGTAGACAACCGGTCGGCGACTTTTGATTTTGACAGCGTCCACCCAATAAATTGTGATTGGTCCAGCTAACTCCAAGGTGACAACATGACAAAGTAAAAAGCTGAACTAGACGGAACGCTTTTCGGAAATATTTAGTCAAAGAGTAGTGACTCCAGATATAACATAGAGATCAGTGATATATATGGTTGTACGGTTACTGATTTCTGGCTTGAGTTGAGCTGAACTTTTTTTTAAGTTCTCAAGCTTCGAGCTTTTTTGATAGGAATTTTCTCTAGGGGTGTGCAATATAACGGTTGTGATTTTCAGACTCGAGCCAATCCTGGCCTAACTTTTTCAAAGTTCTCAAGCTTTGAGCATTTTTGATTAGGCCTATATGTATTCTTTATTTATATTATGTTTAAAAGAATAACCAGTATAGTACCGGTAATGTAAATTAATTTATAACTTTCAATATTTGTCATCTTTTATTCACGTCTTCTATATTCATTAGGCCTACGTTCAATAAATTAAGGCTTACAGTGGGAATATAACAAAATAGGTACTAAATACCCCCGTCGCAGCAAACCTGCATACTCGCGAACTTCCAATGCATGCATATGTTTCTCACTACCACATAAGTCCACTTACCAAGTCTCATAAAAATACATAAATAAATAAGTGATCTATAGCATTTTATTTATTCTTCATAAGAATAACATTAGGGCTGAGTACGCAGGTTTGCTGCAAAAATAAAGAAGAAATATTTGTTGGTGCAATTATCAATATAACTCAACCAAGTGAAGCTACATACCTAAGTTTTATTAATTTATGTTCATAATTGAGGAGATATAAAACTTTACTTATTTTCCATAAGAATAACATTATCCAGAGTATGCAGGTTTGCTGCTACGGGAATAATCAACAAAAAATCAATTTGTTGTGCAAATATCAATAATACATGAAGCCACATACCAAGTTTCATCAATGTACATTCATAAATAATCTAGATCAAATTTGATTTATTCTCCATAAGGATAACATTGGACAACGTACTGTGTTTAGCAATTTGAATATCTCTGTAACGGATGGATGTAGAAGCACAATTTAAACACCAAAATGATTGTTTTGTAGAGCTGAACTGATTGGTAAAAGCAAAAAACCTTTTTCCCATAAGATTGACATGGGAGATTTTTTTGAGCAGGTTTTTTTTTATTTTCTCCGCACCACTAGGTTAATAATTAAAGATACTATATTTATTATTTGTTTTTTTTAAGCTGTACAACATGATCAAAACCAAAATAAGAGTTTTACATATTTTAGGGTGAAAAATACAAAAAACTGATTTTTGGAAAATCTAAAACCCCCTTCCCATGATGACTTTCCTGGTTTTTGAACTTAAAGTCATGAATGCCACTTTACACATTTGAGCCGAATTTCATCGAAATCGGACGATTTTTACTTAAGTTATCACATTCACAGACACACATATTTATAAAAAAATTTGAACGAATAGTGTTTTTGGCATCCGGGGACCTCAAAACAAAAAGTTATTATGGTCTCGGGCTTAAGTCGATACGAGCTCGCTGAGGTCGGAAAATGAGCGAGGATCGAAAAGCCACTTTTGGCCCATGTGATGAACTATATTTTTCGTCTTACTGCACAAGATATTAAGCTAACTGCTTTCTCAAAACTAATACTTTACAACTTGTTTACCTTTAAAAGCTTGCTCCCAAAATGGCTTCCATCTTGTTCTTGCCATTTAAAACACAGCTGTTACTACAGATGTATTCAACTATTGTCCGTTACGTTTGTGTTAGTGTTAGGTTAGACTAACTATAACGATAGGTATATCGAATGCTGTGGACTATCGATTGCAAGAAGAAATACTTTAGTCAACCGTTTCGAGTTATATCAGCGTTATCACTTAGCTTATCTTCTCCCTGAGGCCAAATTAAATATTTATTCACCTTCTTGACATAGTTTAGTTTAGTATTTTTAATTTAATTTATAATTTTTAATAGATTATTATTTTTGCCTCAGGTGTAGTAGAATGATTTGTTAGATTGTCGATACACAACCAAAAATATCTGTTACCGGTACTACAATATACTATTTCGGCTGCGCACTAAAACGCCTTAGTGATTGTTTGGCGTTCATCACCTACAACCTTGTCCCTAGTTATTGGTTACGCTAAATCATTATTACATTATAATCATCTTCACTCAACGTCTTCTTAAGGCAGTTAGCAAAGTGGGTACCTACGCCAACAGTGTTTCCACATGTAATTTCAGACTCTAGGGAACATAATTATTGTGTAATGTACGGTAAGTTGCAGAAAAGACTGTAGCTACAACAGCCAGAAAAAGTGTTTTCATCGATTTTTGATTTTTGCTGGGTTAATTTTTCTGGGGCAGTACGATTGTTGTATTAATTATTATTAACCGTGAAATATTACACAACCCAACTGGGCAACGGCAACACTGCACTGCAAACAGAATAGTGTGATATTTCACTTGATGTGATAGAGCATAGAGAAAGTAGATCCATTGCGTTGGTTAATCAGGTAGGCAGTTAAAAATATTACAGTACTTTAATATTTGGTTATTTTTCTAAACGAAGGACCGAAAGCATTCGAATTTATAATTGGTGAATTATATTTGTTATTGAGCTCTACCAACGCAAACTACGAGAATTCTAACATTGATTCTGGAAAGTTTTTCCTTTCAATTTACTTTTGTATATGACTCTTATCACTAGTCGGCGTTTTAAATATTCGGCTCGAACTTCAAACTGTTTTGTAAATCTCGAGCCGAGCCGAATACTGCAATATTAGGCTCGAAAAAGCTCGAAGTTCGAATACTCGCACACCCCTACTAATCTATAACAGTTTCAATAGTGGATACTGAAGTAGGGTTCAAAACAAAAACCTAATTTAAGACCTGTTCCACAAGTCCAGGATATTAAAGAAAAAACAGACAACATTTATTTATTTAATGGCGAGAATGGCAAAGATTATTGTGGGGTTAATTATCCCTTCGAAACTGTACTGGAATGGCAGTCACCGGTCTCCCCCCACTTTCTCTGCCTTTTACCCCACAAGAGCTTGAATGACTGCCACAAAGAAAATTTAGTTATAAATGAGTATTATATGTTTTTTTACCAAATACGCTGGTTTGTTCGCAGACCTGTGTGTTGACGTGAACAAGATAAGCTCGGCGCAGGCTCACGAGATGAACGCAGCCGCACTTTCGTACGGTATGTGCAGTAACGACTTCTTCAGCTTCCTGACAAGAGATGTGGAGGAGGCAGAGACTCTCAAGTTGGCGCGGGAACGCGAGGAAGAGAAGGCTATGTTCTCGGTAGGGTAGTATGGCTGCTACGGCGGTGTGTGAGTTATGTGAGGTTAATCGTTACTGTTTTATTTTGTTTGGTTGTTAATAAATTTTTTTTTCATGATTGTTTTTTTGTTTGATAGCTGAAGTGTCGTAGTAGTTATGGAAAACAAGTGAATTTTATCGTAATGGTGTCTATTCTCTGTTATTTTTGTGGATTTTTCTGTTACTTTTGAATTACCTAACACTTAATCACAGTGTGTAATTATTTTGATTTTTTAACACATGCCTGTTGTCCTGGGATTAATGCAGGATCAACACGTTTAAAGGGTGCTCCAATCACAATTGATTTCACGTTTCTTCCTTCTCACGTAATAACGTTAGCTCATCAGTGGATTACCTATCCAAAGTCATGCATTATAGGTAATTTTAAAGAATAAACAGAGTTTAGATATCACAATTAACGATTGTTCAATATAGTTGTAAAATGTACAGTGTCTAAAAAGTTTTTGGGAACTATTTCAAACATTTTAAGTTTAGCTTCCTGCATTCACTAGATTTATTTGTGATTTTTAAAATGGGTTATGAATCAACGATTATAGATAGTCTTCTGATGAGCTAAAGATGATAACAGTAACATTGGACTTATGTAAGAAGCACATAAGGAAGTGAAATTTTGTGACTGGGCTCTTATCTCAATAATAATTATTAGGGGTGTGCAAGTAGTGATTTTTTTAAATCGAATCGAGTCGAGTAGTGCTAATTATTTTCGAGTTTAGAGTATTTTCGAGCGAGTATTTGTTCTCAGTTGGTAGTTTAAAATAGTTTAATGGGATTTGGATACCACCCTAGATTTTATAATCTAAACATGGTTTCTAACTAATACATGAGTAGCTATACAAAGTTTTGGCCAGTACAATCAAACTGGATTACGTATTGACAAACAAAACACGGTTTGACATTCGTTTCCGGCCGATGAAACAGGGCCCGGTTGTCATTTGACCAATTTCACCTGGTCTAGACATCGCTTATAATTAATATTAAATGACAAAATCGTTAGTCATGGCCGAAATTACGCGGTCATTTCCGGCCGATTTTACGTGATGCGATCGCCTTTTGCGGCCGTTACTACGTGTTTTGGCCGGTCGCAATCGTTCGTGGTCGTCATTTTCGGCCGATTTTACGTGATACAATTGCCTTTTGTGGCCGTTACTACGCGTTTTGGCCTGTCGCAATCGTTTGCAGTCGTCATTTTCGGCTGATGTTACGTGATGCAATCGCCTTTTGCGGCCATTACTACGCGTTTTGGCCGATCGCAGTCGTTCACGGTCGTCATTTTCGGCCGATTTTACGTGATGCGATTGCCTTTTGCGGCTGTTACTATGCGTTTTGGCCGGTCGCAATCGTTAGCAATTGTCCGGAAATCGGCGGGAAATACTCGCTCGAACTTTCAAGTAGTTTTCAAAACTTCGAGTTGAGTTCGAGTATTAAAATACTCGGCCGAAAACTCGGAAGTTTCGAGTACTCGCACACCCGTAATAATTATCTGACTAGAAACATACAATTGATGATGAAATAGAGTTTATAGGCTTTTTAACCATGGCTTGAAAAAAGTATATATATCACCAAAAAGCACTAACAACTTTATCACTAAAAAGATTTAAATTACCTGGTGTTACTGCCAAGTGATCCTACTTCTTGGTGAAACACCAATGGATTTGTAACCATGATAAAAATAAATATGTTTCATTCAACACTGTTTCTTAGAAGTATCTCTTATTCTAGGGGATAATAGGTAAGAGTTTATAGGCTTTTTAATCACGGCTTAAAAAAAGTATATATCACTTTGATTACTCAGCTAAAGTTTTAAGACCAACACTCAGATCATGTAAGAAAAACAGCAGGAGTAAGTGCTCAGTTTTGTTGTAGCATGAAGTTGTACATCCTCAGCCAAATAGAAGATATTAACTTATATTAAACATAGTCTATGAAAAACACTTTAGAACATGGACAACGAATCTTCATGATTTTTGGTTTACACTTGCAGAAGCTGTTTTATTTGTTCGCTCAAAAGGACCAGATTATTTACAATATCACAATTACTCGTAGTAATTGTTTACTCTAAGGGCCGCTTTCCCCAACTCAAGTTTAAACCAAACCTGAGATTATTCTGACCTTGGGATTAAGACACAATTCGTTTTCCCCAACATTTTATCCAGCCAGTTTAGTTTAATCCACAAAATATCAAGCTGGAAACATGTTTCATACGATTTTGTTTGTTTGTTTACCCTCTAGCTAAACTGAAAACAACTATTATTTCAATGGATTTAAGGTTATGGTGGCATAGAATAGAATCGTTAAAAAGGGTTCTCTCTTTAGGTTTAAAATAAACAGGGTTTAAACTACCCATAACACATTGGGAAAGCAGAATTTCTCGTAATAAGTTTAAACCCAAGTTTAAATTAAACTTTTTTTGGAAAAAGTGGCCCTAAGAAGTGTACTTGTTAAAATGCCCAATACATGAAGTTTACAGCATTAAGAACGTTATTATTACAATTTGTTGATGATAAAACAACTTCATAGCACAAATAGCTCTAGTTCATACACATACCCAATTACTTTCAAGGCAAAAATACCATAATTGCAAATTATTAAAGCAAATAGGCTGCAGAGGAGAGCCAGACAAACCAACTTGGAGTGTCATAGCTTTTCAACATACAGGAACTTTTAATGTAGATTCTCTATTATGTAGGCTTACTGTCAATATAGCAATCCAATTGACTTTTTTAAACTCAAGATGCACGTTTTGCAGTCCTAAAACAGGGTAGACTAAAACATTATTCACAGTAAATTTTGAGGTTATGTCACTCGGATTGATGTAGTTTGGGAAAATTACCATTTCAGTTTGTGTCAAGTGTGATTGTATCGTGACATCGTTTTATATGTAGACTTGACGGGATGTTTATGGATCAACATTTTTGTATCTCTTTAACGTCACTCACTGATGGTGCAGCCTAGAGCTGTGAAACTTTTCTTAGACGCATGTTTAATATTAATTATGTTAGCAAGGCCTGGTTTGGCTCAAAAACACGTAGATTATTTAACCATTTTGCCATTTTAAAAAATAACACTGAAAACATTTGTTCACTAGTCATCTGTATGTAGTATTAAGAACACTATTTTCTCATTTAAAAATTCCCATTTAAGAGATTGTGAGTTAAGGCTTATTACAAAAGAGTGTGTTACACATCTTTTAGATGCAAATCATGGCATTATAGTTTAAACAAGTTGGCTTGTAATTATCAAATTATCATTTCAGGGGAGAAAATCAAGAAGAGAACGCCGAGCTTTTAGAGAGAAAAAGCTGATAGGAAGGAAACTGAGCCCTCCAAGGTATGCTATGTGATCTTATGTGACTTGGCATGTGATCTCAGAATGGTTATCATTATTATCTATACTAATAAAGTAGTTGTGCGAGTTTGTGTCCCAGGTGATTTTGAAAACGGCACCGCTAAACTGCTCTCGGACCATACCACGTTGTTGAGGACCAACACATTTTACATATGTATATTTTTTTCCCCCTCAGACCTCAGTGCAGTGATGCCACCCCAGTGGCATCAAAAGCTGTCATTTTATTCTTATAGAGAAAAGGTTTTTCCTAAATGGCTCTTCAAATCCGCTCCCATGCCATTGTTGACTGTGTGTCACATTATACACCACATTGTTGAGGGACTAAAGTCTTTGGATGATTTTTTCCCCGATCTCAGGGCTCCGCCCCACTGGCTTCTTCTGCTACTTCCCGACGTCCAATTTGTGATGTTTCTTGGTTTTGTTTTACAAAGACGCATGACTTGAATGATGCCCCAACTTTGGAAATGCCCACCCTCACTAACCTTAGGGCTTCACCCCCCAGGAAAAATGTTCATGTCATTCTTTCCGGTATTTTTGTGGGATTTCAGCCATAACATTTCGGTAGATTTGTTATGACCCCGACCTTAGGGCTCCACCCCAGTGGCTAAAACATTGCTACATTATTTTTATGGAAAATAGAGAACTCCAGATAATTGCAAAAAAGGCTCCTTAAGTCTGCTCCTCTACGTACCAAGCCAGGTTGTTGGGGGACTACAGGACTACGGATCCTCTTTTCCCGACCTGAGGGCTCTGCCCCACTGGCTTCTTTTACTAATAACAAAAAACAATAAACACAATACCGCAAACCCAACCTCAAACAGACCACTGAGTCAAAAGTGGCAGCCAGTCAAACTTTTATGTGCCATTTTTAAACTTTCAAATGTGATTATATTTGTTATAATAATTGTCCATTCAAGGACTGGTTTTTGTTTCTGCATCTTTGTTTTATCTATATTACAACTCTAAAATGACTTATTTGCAGTTTGTAGCACGCATTGGTAATGACAAACAAGTTGTTATTTTACTTGCGTCGTCAATCCAATTTTGTTCCTGATGAACGTGTTTTGGCGCTAGGCCATCATCAGCATCCATACACTGTACAGTAGATTATTCATGAGATCTGCATTGCTTAGGTCTAGTAGCAAACTGCATCACGTTTTTAAAAAGACAAATATTTACACACATTACGAACATACACACGACTAGCAAAAATACTATTATAAAACCTCGTGCGCACAGGTTTAGGGAGCTGGCTCGGAACTGCGGTGTCACTATCGCGAGGAAGTGTGAGGAGGTCCGCCGCAATAATGATACCGCAGATCCGAGCCGGCTCCCATACGAGAGTGTCACTATCGCGAAGAGGTAAGAGGAGGTCCGCCGCGATAATGACACCGCAGTTCCGAGCCGGCTCCCATACGAGAGTGTCACTATCGCGAGGAGGTATGAGGAGGTCCGCCGCGATAATGACACCGCAGTTCTGAGCCGGCGCCCATACGAGCTGGCACACGAGGTTTTATAATAGTATTTTTGTTGGTCGTGTGTATGTTCTTAATGTGTGTGTAAATATTTGTTTTTTTAACAACGTGACACAGTTTGCTAGTAGACCTACGCAACGCAGATCTCATGAATAATCTAGTGTACAGTGTATGGATGCTGATGGTGGCCTAGCGCCGAAACGCGTTCATCGCGGACAAAATTGGATTGATGGCTTGAGTAAAATAACAACTAGTTTAAAATTATGTAAAACCCACAGTCTAATATAACTAATAGGGTAGACAGTCGTGAAACTCATACGTAAGTAAATGTGTCGTCATGAACTCACTAGCGATCTACGCGGTCAATGGCTCAACTGATGTAAAAACTAGTGATCCTGTGGATGGAAGCTAAAACTGAAGTAACGCACTAGCGATCCTGGTGGTTGGCAGTGAAATTTCCTCGATGTCTTGTTAAATAGTAATGCTGATGGTTTTCATTCATGAAAAATTTAGATTTATTTTTATGATCATCAAACTGTGTAAAATTTACAGTGATGGCATATTTGCAATTCCTTAAACAATGTTTTACATGAGCTTCTTGCATTTGAAAAGTCATAATTCTAAGGATTTTTTGTCTGTATTTTAAAAATTGATTCAAAATTTGAAAAACCATCCCAAAATTCTATTCCATATTGCATTAGTGAGACAAATAATGCGTGGTACAAAATCATTTTGGTTTTTAAGTCAGAAACATTTTGTAGAACTGACATTTGAAAACAGACTGTATTCAGTTTCTTTGCCAAAATTTGTTTATATTCATACCATTTAAAATTATTTTGTACTTGCATTCCATTAATGGCAATGTTGTACAGTTCATCTGCTTTATAATTTCCCCTTCAAAGTCAATCTGTAAATCAAAATCTTCCCTGTTACGTAAGGTTTTAAATTTAATTATTTAAAACCTCTAGTCGTGCCGCCAACCGCTACGAGTGCTTGAGGCGCTCCACTTCTGGGCGACAACTTAGATACGGCAGCTAAATTTCATGACTTATATATTAGATTGTGGTATGATCTTAGACTAACCTTAAGACATATACCAGTATACCACCACTATTAATGGTTTTAAGGGATTTCTTACATGTATTCAAGGCTTGACGAGAACGCTTAATCCACACAGACCAATTGGTTAATTGTTGTATTTAGTTCTACAACATTAAATATTACCATGTCTAACCTACCCGTTTTAATTCCAGCTACGCAGCGTCCAAGGCCGCCCCCATCGCCGACCTGATCCGCACCGTTACCAAGTCGCGGTCACGCAGTCGCTCACGATCGCCGTCGCCTCCCAACGCCGGCATGATCCAGTACATCACTAGCTTCGGGGGGGATGAGGTCCCCCTGGAGCCCCCTCCCCCTCAGATCATCAAGACCAGGTAACGACACCACCTTGTATACCTCCGGGGAGTCAGACCCAGTGAGAACGACCTGCGGCTCAGTTATCGTTGATGTCTATCGTGATCGAATACTCGGTACAGTGTTCTTGTGTGGTAGTGGGTTCCATGTTTTGAAATCTCGTTCAGTCAAGAGTGTAATGGAGTACTTGTTAGATTTTGAGTGGAGTGCTGGAATTGAAAGGTAAGTGAAACATTTTAATAGAATTTATATGTTGATATTTTTCATTTTTCTTTTGTTATTATTTGTGCAAATCATCACAACAATTAAGAATCAAAACATTACCCCAATTTGAGATTGGATCACTTTGTAAACCATAGTTTTATACTATTTAATTTTAATATGAGACATACTTGTTACGAACAAATCTAAAAAATGTGAAACTTTGTTTCCATGATGGTCAGTCAAAGTTAGTAAACAGTAAATTAGAAAGTGACTTTTTAAAACTAGGGGACTAGTACCCCTAAATTTACTCTAAAATCAAGTTTTCAATATTATTTTGGTATAAAAGTTCAGCAGAAGTTAGTTTTATTTACATTTGCAATGTGATATTGTTTAAATAAATAAATTATCAATCTTATCAACATTGCCTTGCTTTTCGTGGCGGTTTAATTTGTTTTGTTATGTGTTATCTTAAATACAAAATAGTACTTTAGTTTAACCAAACGTTAACTGAAATCAATGAAACCTTATTGATATCAATCACAAGATGCAAAATCTTGGAAAACCTGTTAGTGATAAATCACGGACACTTTAGTAACATTTATTTAGGGGTAGTAATTTTAAGTTGCCTTTTGATGCAGCTCATGTCACACTCTAACCAAAGGGAAGAGGGAGTAAGTTGAACAACTTGAGTCTATTGAATTAAAAGTGTTTTTGGAAAAAGCTTGTGGAATGAGATCTGAATAATCATTTGACATACTACAATGTGTAATTTGATTACAGTGTGCACGCGAGCAAAGAAGACGATAAAATGTACAAACGAACTGTCAGGTATAGGTCCTCCAGATCTCCCGAGCTCGCCAGACGCAGGTAACCAGCTTGTTGTTGCGTTGCCGCCCCCTCCCAGACCTAGACCCGACCTTGCTTATTATCTTTACTTCAGTCTGTCATCAGAAGAGGAATCGATCTGTCATGAACCTCTGGATTTTATTTACTCATATGTTTAAACGGACAATTATGATTTGTGTAGTTCAGAAATTTGATTGCTGTGTTCAATTTTTAATGTAATTAAAAACATAATTTTGTTTACAATACTTTTTATATTTTTTATATCATTTTGTATATATTTTAATAAAATATAACAACTATTTGAATATAGACCTTAAATTGTGTGAATTATTTAAATACGTTTTTACTTTCATACAGGCTGTGTTAATTTGCATGGCTTGGTGAAAAAGATTTTATTTGTTTGTTAAATATTGTCCACCATGTAGGATATTTAAGCTGTGTTCTGAGCCACTTAATATTTAAAATTAAAGGATTTCCTTCAGCGATCAAACTGAATCTGAAATTGAAAATCAACACTTCTAGGTACTTTCAAAGAATTATACGTTTTACTCATTTTCTGATCTATTATTTGTAAAGTATTTTCATATGTGTTAAACATTTTGTAATATATACCTGTCATCAGCATACCGTATGTTTTTATTTATTATAGGCCTAGTTTATAATAACTTATATTGCTTAGTTGATTCACTTTAACTAACTATCCTTCCAGTTATTTAAATAGAAGCCTTCAACACTCTCCAGTACTGTAATAATTTAAAAGGTATCAAGCAGTGTCTTAAACGTGGTTGAATATCTTTGTTTTAACTTATCTTCTTGCCATGATACATAGCTAGCATGTTATGTCATAACCTCTTTTTCATCTAAAACTGTTGTGCTGTTTTTTTATATATATTTTACATTTTACTATTAAAATGGAGTTTTACTTCATCAGTTGTACAGTCAACTCCCGATTATCCGGGAGCGGGTTAATTGGGTTGCGGTTTAACCGGGGTCACGAAAGGTTTATTTTTATTATTTTCATTTATCCCCTTCTAAACATAAATAGAGCAATTTATTTTGCTAAATTATCTCCGGAATCATATTTAATTTACTTTGTCAGAATAAATACTATACAAACAATTTAGTACCACGAGAGTCTGTCATTTCGCTAATGAGCCGTGGGCGCGTGATGGGAAGTGATGACCTTGACACTGCACGGATGGTCGGGTGGACGTCTAAAAATAGAAACATCTCAAAACAATCACCCTTCCCGCTGTTATTTACCCTCATTGGGTTTTTCCCCCAGTGCGGAATTAATTAGCATACTGTTCGGTGTAGTTTAGAGAGTTCGGTGTTTAGAGATGTTTAACCTATTAAATATCATTCAGTGTTTTGGATAGTATTCACTGCTATCAACTATTGCTAGTATTAACTATTATTATCTTGATTGTAGATGTTATCACAATTTAAAGATTTTAAAAGGTATTTAATCTACACAAATATATCTTAAATAACATTAAAACACAAAATTGCAGTATAAAAATGTTGATAAACCTTTATTATATTCGTAATATTCAATTATTGAATCCCTTTGTTTTAACCGTGGTTTTGGGTTGTCCGTGACCCTCAAACCGGTCATTACCCCGGATAATCGGGAGTTGACTGTATAAACAAGTTTTACGAATCACTTGGAACCTTAGGAGAAGACCAAACTCAAAAGATATCAAGCCTTTTTTTGGCAAAGTTCATTTTTCATTCAAATAACTTTTTTGGCAATGATTGCCTTATTACTGTTTTGTAATAAATATCTCATTTGTTTGCAGTATCTCTGTCTCTGAAGAAGCTTAGTGTTCTGCCTATGAATTAAATTTAAAGCTTGAAAGTCCTAACCTATTGATTATCCCCGAAGAAATGTGGATTAATGATACATAAATTCTAAGTCTTTGCAACTACAGTTTAATCATTAGCGAATGTATGGTTATGGTCAGTAATTTTTTCTTAAACTTCAATAGTAGGTATTGTTTTTTTATAACTCCAACAGTATCCTTTTTTAACGTTTGTCAGAGTTTTTTTGGGTCTGTAACCATAGCTTCGTCCCGTCCAAGTTCACCCTTATAGGCGAGTGTTTTGTGCAGGTCGGTGGAAAGAGCGTACGGGGCGAGGAGGAGGTCGAGATCCCACAGCCCTTCGTGGAAGTCAAGATCGCCCCCCAGTCGGACCGTCCGTTACCGCTCCAAGTCCCGCTCTCCTGCTAGAAGTGTGGAGTCTTCCAGGGAGCAGAGCCATAATAATACAAAGTACGTTGGAACACATAGTAATCAAGCATTTCTGACACAGTGGAGTTGGATAATTCAAACCCCTCGGGACCAGAAACAAATTTTGAACTATTAACCCTCCAACCGCTCATTAAAATTTTCCATAATGGTAAGGTAATTTTGACCGTCGCGTAAGTTTTTAGGAAAAAGCTCATACAAACTTTAAATTTGTACACAGCAAATACATGTTATATATCAAATTGTTCAGAATAAAATATTCTATTAGAAAATAACATTATTTATTACATACTTACAGAAAATATCCAGAGGAAGTCCAAGGATATAGTTGCAATAGATCTTTTTTTTTCTTCTTCTTCTTTTTACAGTATGGTACCATCATAAAATATATCTTCTAACCACATTCTGAGATAGCCAAAATGTGCACAATTTTATTTATTTTTCAATGATATATAAAACTTTGGGTTGTTATTCGAAATAAATTATTTACAGGGAAAAATCCGTGGAAAAACACAACACACTTTTCCGCAGAAATGCCACATAGTGTGGAACATATATGGTAAACCACTTCAGTATTTGTTGGAACTGCATAAGAGATCTATCAAGTGTTTAGTCTATAAAAACTATGTAACTACTAGCCTATCTATAAATATTTTATAAGTTATACACAAAACTAAGACATTTTCTAAACAAAAGTATTTCAAAACATTACAATTAGACAGTAACCACAAAACAGAGCAGACTACACACTCAACGTAAACAAAAACAAACCCCCGAAAACCAGGTTTGCCAACATCGCATTTTCACGACGCAAATTACTGGAACTATGATGACAAGATAGCGTATTCTTTCCTCTTTAATACTATATAAAATACACGTATATTTACTGAAAAATAACAGAGATAAATGCATTTTACTAAACCCATGTAAATGGGTCGCGATCGCGACCTTACCAGTATACGCGTTGCGTAATTGGATCGCGATCGCGATCTTTACCAGTTGGAGGGTTAACCCATTGGCTCACAACCCCGTGTATACTCGTGGCCGCCGAAAGTAGCCCGGACGTGCAACCCCGATACTCGGGATAGCACTTTTTATTTAAAAAAATATATTTTTTTATTTCAAATTTTTTTCTTTTTTGTTTATTTGTTGTTTTAAATTGTTTTCATTTTTTGTTTCTATGTATTTTTTATGCATATGCCCATCCTTGGGGAAACTTAGTCAAATTTAGGAAAAATATGATTTTGGAAAATATGTTATATCTAGGTCAAATATAAATGTATCACTAACATTTTTTATTTTCACATAAACAAATAAATAACCCACAAGTACATAATAGTTGTTGGGCTGAAACATTATTTTTTTGTTTTTTACATGTAACTCCTTTTAAAATTAATGTTTTTTATAAACTATATATATATATATATATATAATATGTACCATACATAAATGCTGTCAAAAGTATCTTCTTCTTGTAGATAATTTATTTCTCTAGTGCAAAAATTAAGTAAATTGAGCAATAATTGTTGCTATAGTGACAGTTTTAGTAAAAGTCTACATTTATGTAATTTTTCTTAGGAAACTGAACGGTTTGTCAGGTGGCAAATTTCAGGTAAGCCAATGGGTTAAAAAAAAGCTTAAAACCTTCATAATACCTATTTTCAGAGAAAAGGTTCTATTGAAGAAAGGTATATGTAAATCAACAACTTTAACTAACAAACAGTCGCGACAAGTCACAATAGGGATGGCCAGTGGAAGGGTGGGTACTTTGATCGTAAAAATAACGCAGCGAAGTTAGAGGTATGCCAAGTACTTACTTGAAAGAATTAGTGGTGGGGGCAGTCATGAAGGGAATGTCCTTTTAAGGTACTAGAAAGCTCACTCAGAGTGCTTTGACTGCTTCCTCCACGACGCTAAAGCACACCAAAGTTTGAAATCGTTATACACCACACAGTATGAAATACCCCCGTCGCAGCAAACCTGCGTACTCAGCGAATTTCCAATGCATTTATATGTTTCTCACTCCTACATAAAGCCACTTACCAAGTTTCACAAAAATGCATTTATAAATAAGTGATTTATAACATTTTATTTATTCTCCATAAGAATAACATTAGAACTGAGTACACAGGTTTGCTGCAACGAGGAAGATAAGAAATGATTTTTTATGCAATTATCAATATAACTGAACCAGGAGAAGCTACATTACCAAGTTTTATTAATTTATGTTCATAATTAAGGGAGATATAACTTTACATATTCTCCATAAGAATAACATTAGGGCTGAGTATGCAGGTTAGCTGCTACGGGGACAATCAACAACAAATTTATTTTTTGTACAAATATCACAGTACAACCAGTACCAGTACAACATGAAGCCACATTCCAAGTTTCATCAATATACATTCATAAATAATCAAGATATCAAATTTGATTTATTCTCCATAAGGATAACATTGGACAACGTACTGTGTTTAGCACTTTGAATATCTCTGCAACGGTTGGACGTAGAATCACAATTTAAACACCAAAATGATTGTTTTGTAGAGCTGAAGTGATTCGTAAAAGCAAATGTTAAGATTAAAGTAAAATTAACTGAGGAAAAGCCAAAAACCTTTTTCCCATAAGATTAACATGGGAGATTTTAGGAGCAGGTTTTTTGGATTTTTTCCGCAACCACTTAACCTAGGTTAATAATTCAAAATACTATATTATTTGTTTTTTTAAGCTCTATAACATGGTCAAAACTAAAATTAAGTGTTTTAAAAATTTTAGGGTGAAAAATGCAAAAAACTGATTTTTGGAAAATTTAAAACCCCCATAAACCCCCCTTCCCATGGTTCGATTTTTCTGGTTTTCGAACTTAAAGTCATAAATGTCACTTTACACAATTGAGGCAAATTTCATCGAAATTGGACTTTTTTACTCAGGTTATCGCATTCACGGACACATATATATAGATATATGTATATATATATATATATATAGATATATATATACATATATATAAATTTGAACGAATAGTGTTTTTGGCTTCTGGGGACCTCAAAACAAAAAGTTATCATGGTCTCGGGCTTAAGTCTCACCATGAGACCTACGGTAATAGCTTCTTCCCTATAGGTGAAATTCGCTTAAACTCTTCACACTCCCAAGCCAAAACTGGACAGAATGTAACTTAACAATACGCATTACACGGCGAACATGTGTCATAAGCAACACTTTCCAGTTACTTTTGTATTCTTGTAACGATACCACCACTGCAAAAAGAATGTAGATGGCAGTGTAAAATACTGAATTACTGAATCCTATAAAATAATGTGTCATAATTTGTACTAAACTCCAATAAGGTTCTCTACTGTTTTGAATCTATGTTAATTCTAAATCAATGTTGATGTTTCTAAATTCCTATTTGCATTTTCAGCTACAGGAAAAGACCGAGCGGTTCCAAGTCAAGGAGTCCAACGCCGGTGCAAAGGTAAGATACAGCTTTGATTGACATTAACATTACCGAGCGGTTCCAAGTCAAGGAGTCCAACGCCGGTGCAAAGGTAAGATACAGCTTTGATTGACATTAACATTACCGAGCGGTTCCAAGTCAAGGAGTCCAACGCCGGTGCAAAGGTAAGATACAGCTTTGATTGACATTAACATTACCGAGCGGTTCCAAGTCAAGGAGTCCAACGCCGGTGCAAAGGTAAGATACAGCTTTGATTGACATTAACATTACCGAGCGGTTCCAAGTCAAGGAGTCCAACGCCGGTGCAAAGGTAAGATACAGCTTTGATTGACATTAACATTACCGAGCGGTTCCAAGTCAAGGAGTCCAACGCCGGTGCAAAGGTAAGATACAGCTTTGATTGACATTAACATTACCGAGCGGTTCCAAGTCAAGGAGTCCAACGCCGGTGCAAAGGTAAGATACAGCTTTGATTGACATTAACATTACCGAGCGGTTCCAAGTCAAGGAGTCCAACGCCGGTGCAAAGGTAAGATACAGCTTTGATTGACATTAACATTACCGAGCGGTTCCAAGTCAAGGAGTCCAACGCCGGTGCAAAGGTAAGATACAGCTTTGATTGACATTAACATTACCGAGCGGTTCCAAGTCAAGGAGTCCAACGCCGGTGCAAAGGTAAGATACAGCTTTGATTGACATTAACATTACCGAGCGGTTCCAAGTCAAGGAGTCCAACGCCGGTGCAAAGGTAAGATACAGCTTTGATTGACATTAACATTACCGAGCGGTTCCAAGTCAAGGAGTCCAACGCCGGTGCAAAGGTAAGATACAGCTTTGATTGACATTAACATTACCGAGCGGTTCCAAGTCAAGGAGTCCAACGCCGGTGCAAAGGTAAGATACAGCTTTGATTGACATTAACATTACCGAGCGGTTCCAAGTCAAGGAGTCCAACGCCGGTGCAAAGGTAAGATACAGCTTTGATTGACATTAACATTACCGAGCGGTTCCAAGTCAAGGAGTCCAACGCCGGTGCAAAGGTAAGATACAGCTTTGATTGACATTAACATTACCGAGCGGTTCCAAGTCAAGGAGTCCAACGCCGGTGCAAAGGTAAGATACAGCTTTGATTGACATTAACATTACCGAGCGGTTCCAAGTCAAGGAGTCCAACGCCGGTGCAAAGGTAAGATACAGCTTTGATTGACATTAACATTAATGTAATATTCATTAACATTAAGGTAACTCAAGCATTGATATAAACAAATATGCCAATCACATTTCATCACACTTTCTATTCAAGTCAGACTGTGATGGATTATCTTTGTTAATGGTTATAAAGAAAAGTATGAAATAAAGAAAATAACTGTCATCGGTTTGGTTTAGGTTCCAGAGGAACTATTCCAAGCTTTTTCTGCGATTTTTGGAAATGGTGTTATTTGAAAAGAGATGCATTACAAACAATATCTTTCACAATGTTGAAAAATTCTGTTGGAATCTTAAAAAATAATATGTATCATAATATTCTCGAAGAAATCTAAATTTAGATGTATAAATCAGTTAAAGATATCTTCTACATACTATTACCCTTTGTTGTAGCAACTTTCATTTTGAAAGAAGGTGTCAATTTATTTTTGTAATAAATCATTATATAATGAGTATTTTATTGTAATTGACTTTCATTATACGTTCGGAGAAAGAAAGAATAATTAGAGGCTGCTTACTTAAATGGGAGAAAGTTGTATGTAAGAGCTAGACACTACAAAAGAAGGACAGTTGCCAACCGGTCTCGATCTTCTAGACACCCATTCTGAGTATCACGTAATGTGCACTCTCAATGTGAGTATCACATTATGTGTGCAGGACTGTCTCTATTACAGTAAAACCTCGATCAACCGTCACTCTTTAAATCGTCACTCTCTGTTATCCGTCGTCCGTCTATGAGAATATTACTATTTATTAGACTCAGGATTTGCGCCGTACGGCAGTGTCTGAGCATCTGTATGAGCTATTATATTATTTCAAACTACAAATATGTATTTAGTGGGAAGTATTATCCTTTTGTACACAGTTTATTTTCATTTCCATGCCAAACATATTAAAATTTAGTTTCTGAACACGTTAATAATATGATGTTTCTACTATCCGTCACAGTCCCGGTCCCGAAGGTGACGGTTAATAGAGGTTCCACTGTACTTGTGAGGTTTGATTGTCGCAACTTGTTAGCTGCGTTAATCTTAGCAAGTACCGTATGATAACATTTATAGCCTAGCCTATATTATCTTTATATTATTACTTGACTAGCTGGTACCCGGCGCGTGGCTGCCGCAGAAGAGGCATTGAATTTGTTTTATGTCAAATACTCGTTCATTTTCAATATCAGCTCGTTCGCTTCACTCACTCGCCTATCGAAAAAAGAGTTTGAGTTGCTATTCAAGTAGTTTTTTATTTCCATTATGAGAGTTGCCATTCAAGTAAGTTTTTTATTTCCATAATGATAAATAGCTGCTTACAATATTTTAAGTTATAGATATCATCTGATAAAATGAAAAGAAATCCTTCTTCTATAAGATTAACGTTGAAACTTTTAAATCCAGTGGGGCACAGCCCTAATGTCCTAGGACTTCGGTTAATGGCCTATAACCTTCCCAGGGTTAACCTGTGTTGCTATGCAAAATTTCAAAGCAATCGGATGAACGGTATAGCAGCACATGAAATACGGACGAACAGACGTACAAACATTGATTTTTATATATTAGAAGATATGTTATTGTTCTGCTCTGTATGTGATGAAGTCTTATTGTAATTACCTAATGACGAATAAATATTGTCTATTGTCTATTATTATTTTTTATTTTCTATTTGTTTAAAAGCTACGTTGCAATATGTTTATAGGATAGTAAAGAAGTCCGCTTCGCCACAGCCTGTGAGGAGTGTGGAAGTACCAGCACCGCCTGTCATTACCAGGTAAATCATGTTTGAAAGTTTATCATAATTTGCCAGAAAATGTGGAAAGTAATATAAGTAAATGCATCTTTATGTTCCATACTTTCACTGGATGGAATACAGTATCATCATATTCATCACAGAATTCATTATAAGTGTGATTGCCCTTAGTTTATGAGCTTTATTGTTATGTTTTAGCGAATTTCCCCTATAGGGAAGAAGCTATTACCGTAGTCGGCATGGTAAGACCATGATAACTTTTCGTTTTGAGGTCCCCAGACCCCAAAAACATCATTCGTTTGAAACTATGTATTTATATATATATATATATATATATATATATATGTGTGTGTGTCCGTGGGTGTGATAACTCTCGTAAAAAAGGTCCGATTTTGATGAAATTTTGTACAAACGTGTAAAGCAGCATTTATGACTTTAAGTTCGAAAACCAGACAGGTCGACCTATCCGAAGGGGTATTTTGGGGGGGATTTTGTATCCCAAAAATGTTTTTTTTTTTAGTTTTTACATATAATTTTTGAAAAAGTACAATTTTATTTATTTTTTCATTGGAATAAGCTTAAAAATACGCACAATTTGGTATTTTAATCATTGCTCTACGTCAATTGGTTACTGAGATATTGAAAGTGCTAAACACAGTACATTGTCCAATGTTATTCTTATGGAGGATAATAAAAATTGTATATCTTGCTTATTTATGAACTTATCCTAACAAAACTTGGTATATTGCTTCATTTCATTGTGGTCTATTGATATTGGCACAAAAACCCATTTTTTGGCTGATAGGTCCTGTAGCAGCACACCTGCATACTCAGGCCCATGTTATTCTTATGGAGAATAAGTAACGTGTTATCTCCTTTAATTATGAACATAAATTAATAGAACTTGGTATGTGGCTTTACCTAGTTGAGTTATATTGATATTTGTATAAAAACCCATTTTTAGTGTTCCTTATTTCAGCAAACCTGCATACTCATCCGTCATGTTATTCTTATGGAGAATAATTAAATATCATAAATCGTTTATTTATGAATGTATATTGATGAAACTTGGTATGTGGCTTTATATGGTATTAAGATCAATTAATATGCATTGGAAATTCGCTGAGTATGCAGGTTTGCTGCTACGGGGCTATTATCTTCTTGTGACTAGCTCGGTTAACTGGGACTTGGATGATCACGATTCCGTTGAACTACCTTTATATATTATATTATCTTTGCACAGCAAAACTGTGAGTGATCTTGTTGTACTCTGTATTCTTCGATTCCAATATAATATTTTTTGATCCACTGTGTTTTTTACTCTTAACATTAAAAACTGAGTTAATATCCATTAGGGCCCCTCTCCATTGCTTATGAAAGTTCTAATGTTAAAGAGTATGAACATTTTCATTTATCGTATGATTTCTGTGGGTTTTTATGATTTTCACATATAATACAATAGTTTCAGTAGTGCGTAGTGATATACATGGGTGTAATTCGGGGGTGGCAAGGGGAAAATTACTTCCCCTCCCCTCTTGAATAATTTGGATAAATTACTATTGTTACATATAAAAAGTCATGATAGTCACAATCATGATCCCTCCCTCATAATCAAAATCCTTAAAAAATGCATATGGTGGTAAATTTCCTCTGTACAGATAAGTCATTGAGTAAAATTAACAAGAAGTCAAAAGGGGGAAAACAAAGTGAATTTGTCACCTAATTTTTACTTAAGAGGGGGCTCCAGCCACGCTTTTCTGATTCTCCCGTAAGGCCAATGTTAACTTTCAAAGCCCGTACCTTCTCAACGTATCATCCGAAATCGTTGATTTATATATATATATATGAACCATATATATGTGTATATATATATATATATGTATATATATATATATATGTATATATATGTGTATATATATGTATATATATATATGAACCATATATATATTAAATAGGGATGAGTCGATACCAAAGTTTATCGATTCTCGATACCTACGATTATTTAGTACTTATAGTTGTTAAAACATACAAATTTATAATACCGTTTAAAATTATTTAGTAGTATTTTGTAGTTAATTCCAACAAATTTTGTAATGCAATTTTTTACTTAATTTAATGTTAATTACACTAGTATGCTATAGTAATGTAGAAAAACAAAAACTATTAAAAATTCATAATAGTGAAAAACTTGGTTGTAAGACAATGACTCAAAGAAATGATGTTGGTCAGCCGACTGATTTATTGCTTTCAACCAGACCCCTCCCCTCCTCTCCTATCTTCCTTCTTTATCTCCAAGGTAAGATTTTTGCCGCCGACCCAAACACTCCTCGTGGCTTTTGTAGAGCGGGCAAATGGCGGGAGTATCTCTTCCCGTGCACTTCGCAGCGGGGGTAAACGGCGGGGGTATCGATGGTATCGGTATCGACATTGAACGAATGAATCTCGATATTGATACCAATGTCCAAGAATCGGTGATATCGAGAATCGGTATCGAGAATCGACTCATCCCTAATATTAAAGAAATGTCTAGCGATTTCAGTGAACAGTATTCCACTCACAAAAAAAGTTTTTTTATAAGGTTTGCTCGCTAGATATTTTTTGCTCTATAAAAAGAGCTTAGAATCAACATTATATAAACCGCTGAGGTGGGACGGTATTTGAAAGTTAACATTAACCATCCAAGCAGAAACTCCAAATGTGATGCAGCCCACTCTTAGTAGTGAAATCCAACTTTGTACAGGTATTACGGACGCCGGAAGAACGAATCGTCCTCTTCGGAATTGGATCTATCGGACTCAGACGACAAGAATGATCAGAACTCGGAAAAAAACTCTTCTGACAAGTGAGTAAAGATTATAGTGTTGAGTTGAGAATATATCCACTTGCGAGAAGGTGAGTCGTTTTTAATCTTAATTTTTTTAGAGTCTGCTTGTAGAAAGAATGTATCAGAGTGCCTAGCTATTTTGTTCAAACCTACAGATCAAACAAATATGTGATTTTGATTGTATAAGTGATATTCCATTTACCAGATCACTTTGTGCGCATAGGAAAACAAATTAAAACCTAATATCTGTGACGTGGGCAGTCTTTTTTCCAATGTTGAGTATTTCCAACATTTTTGTTTATTTTTTGATTGAATTCTAATTTGTTCAGTGGTTTTCAGTGTTACCTCTTCTGTGATAATTATACTGTTTTGTCTGGATTTAGTTAAATTATGAGTAAAAAGTTTTAAATGGCATTTCATCGCCTGGTTGCTATTATCAGTAAATGGGGTTTGGTTGTCAAATTGGCTGATTATAAATTACTTATTTGCGATGATTGATCATCAATGCCTGGTTGCACACTGTTCTTTGTGATAACACAAGGATGAGTTATGACCATTTTATGCTGATTATGCAAAGCTATATTTAGCTAATTGGCCCATTAGCTAATAATATGTTATGATATTGTCGGTTTTAGTTTTCTGATAGAATTTTCGAGGATGACGCCCTATTAGTGGATCGTTTACGGATCAACAGGGTTCTACTTTTAAACAAATTAGTCAAACTGGGGTTTTGAAGGACTTCTGCACCCCTAAACATGTATATATGCGTTTTATAAAACCTAATACAATTTTGGAATGCAAAACCAAATTTTACAGAAACAAATTTTAAAATGTACAAACCTCTATATTCTCTGACGTGTCACAATTCTAATATTAAGTTTTGTTTTGTGTTTCAGGAATATTCAAGCAGTGGGTAATGCGGGTGGCAGATTCAAAGTCAGTAAGAATCAGACAGTCACTCTCATACACTAGTTAGCCATAGTGAGCGACCACTCAAACCACTCAAAACATCCAACGTCCATTAGTTAAGGAGCTTCTTTCACAACTCTAAATCACGTGATTTACGATAGTGGCACAAGCAAACGATAAACAATATAGGGCAAACAAATATTAACCTTTAGAATATTATCAGCTTTTGGCCTGTCCAATAATTTGTTCTCGAGGAAGTTAGGCTCAACCTTGTAAAAGTGTTGGTATAAATTGTACTATAGTTACATGATAAGGCTCTGAATATACAACAATACTGATACACTAAGTCTTCTTATTTAAGAAAGGAGAGTGTTCATCCAAAATGTGAACAATTGCAGTGTTTTTAGTTTGTAACCCCTTTGATGCCAAAACATCGGTTGGGATCTGCACGATATCTTTGATGCCAAAACATCGGTTGGGATCTGCACGATCTTTGATGCAGTCTTAATTGAGCATTTTATGTACTATATAAACTATTTTTTTCTTGTAGTTTCACTACTCTCTATCGCTAAAAAGCCTACACTGATTCCCGCAGCAATTTAAGTTGTAAGTGCGATGAGTTATTAAAATGTTAAGCCACGCTGTCATTTCAGGCTTACACTGTACTTTAGATTATTACTTATCAAATTGTCTGCAATAACTTAACATAAGTTTAGTCTTAATAAATGTAACATTAAATGTTGTTGGATTAAAATCAATTAATTTTTTAAACAATGAGGTTGAAATCTGATCCTGATCTGAGTTACAATCGTTAACTGATTGTAGCAAAGTTATATAATACAAATTCACAACTCATTATTTCATGATTAAGCTAATTTTGTAACTATCTATTTACTATTTATTTTTTTTCATGTAATCAAATCTTGAAGACTCTGTAATATCCTGCTGTTTTTAAATGTTTGTTGGGTTAGATTGATCAGTTTCAGAATGTATGTAATTATTTAGACTCAAATTATATTTTGTGCAGTGTTTGAAAATGATTTTTTTTTTCAAAACTAATATGTAATCATTAATTATTTATAGATACAATACTCATTTAAAAGAGGTGGTAAAAGTCTTTCTTCTGTCTTTTTATTGACCTCTTACGTGAGTTACAGTGTCAGTGTAAATATTTCTTAGTGTCTTAAGACAAATTTGATAACATTCTCTGTGTTCACCTGTTGTAACAGAACCGTCTTGATATATTCTCCACCACCATACCAGTAGTTTCCGTCTGAAGTTTGTAGTTGTAGTTGTGGTTGTAATTGTATTAAAGCTAAAGTCCTTCCGTGCAGTAGAAAAAAGTTAAGTAAACTCATCCAAATATTAATATATAATTGTGGGCTTTATTGAAAAAGGAATATGACAGCCTTTCCCACAAGTTTAGGAGGATAACTGTTATCATGAAAAGTACTAGAAATACACGGTTTATATTTTGACTTTTCATGAAAAGCTTTCCAAAAGAGAAGTGAAGGGAAGGGGAAAGCTTCTCATTTCAAATCAAAATTTTGGGCTTGTGCTCGAGTGCTTTTCGTGACCTTTTAGCCGACTGAACAAAGAGGCAAGCACTTGTGCCTTTTCCACACAAAATTTTAACTTCCTAAAAAAATTAATAATTTTTTTGTTCAACAAAAATTTTACTTTACAGCCTGGAGCTTCGTCAAGTGCAAGTTCTAAACTTTCGCTTCAAGAGCGGCTTAAAAAGAAGAGGCAAGCGTTGATCAACCGACAATGTAAGTTGTGAAATGAATTATTTTAACGAAGTTAGTTGTGTCAGTAAAGTTATGCATATCGATAGGTTAAAAGTACCGATACTCTGACATTTTAAGCTATGCCCCATCGTTAAATATAACAGTTGACGTACCAACAATGTTAATACTGTAACGATTCAAAATCTAATTCGTAATATTCACAAGGGATTTAGGTCCTAAACTCAAAAAAATGAATGAAAAATTATATTACTGTCACAAATACATTTTCATATTTTCAGCGGAGCTGGGAAAACAAGTGACATTGTCATTAAAAAAAGAAACGATAACTCAATACCTATAGAACATTACTAGACATTAATATACAATGCTACTTGACATCCTTGTGTTCTTATTTAGATATTCTGTGATTGAATAGTAACTTTTTGTCAGCAAATATCATTTTAAATCGTTATTAAACTGGGAAAAATCATTAATTTCCTTGAAATTGGCAGTTGAAAAGTTTTATACTCGTATAACATGGGGATTTTTCAAAAAGGCTGATGCGGTACTTAAAGTTATTTTTGAAAATGTCGGGATACTGATGAATAAACTGTTTTTTTTCTGTAGGACTTTTAGTTACTTTTCAATAACACCAACATTTTAAATGGTAAATGGAAGGCATTGTTAATATTTCATAATTTTTACTTTCTCCCCCTATACATAGTATAATATGGAGAAAGTATTGTTTTTGTCAAAATTTTCGAATTTGAGTTGTTAGTGGAAATATTTGTTTTGGTGCTCCCTGAACCCAAAAAAGTGGTTTTTACGTGATGTCTGTCTGTCTGTGTGTGTGTGTGTGTGTGTGTCTGTGTGGATGTGTACAGAGCTAGAGCCCTAACCAATGGGCCGATTTTTATGAATTTTAGTATGTAGGTACTAATCCACGATATCTCCAGGCGTTTTTTTCATTTTTTTGAATTTTTGATTTTTAAGGGTAATTATCCCCCAAAAACCGCCAAAAAACATGAAAAATCAAAATTTCTCAAAAACGGCTCTAACGATTTTGATTAAACTTTAGTCGTTTGAAGAACTTTATTCTTCCAACAAAATGACACCACTCGCATTTCTGTAAAAATTTGGGTTCAGAAATTACAAGACTTAAAACATCAAAAATTCAGTTTTTTGGATTTTTCATAAAAAGACATAAATATAAAAAAATATTACTATTCACCACTAAAAAGAGCTCAAAAAACTAAATAATTTAGTATTTTGAATTACTATTCTACCATTGCTGGTTTCGGAGAAAATTGAAATTTTCATTTTGCGGTAAACGCAGTACGTTGTCCAATGTTATTCTTATGGGGAATACAACAATTATTATTTCTCTCTTATTTACTGATAAATTTCATTCAAACTTGATATGCTTGTCAATTTAGCATTGGCCAACAGAGGAAATTCAAAATATGTTGTCCCTTAATAACCCTGGGGGGGAATAGGGGGTATTTCCCCTCTTAAAACCACGAGTGTAGCAATGGATTCTGTAGTGCCTCCAAAGCAGGGATTTGGGTGGATGTTTTTAAAACAACTTGTTGACAAGATTGTCTGTACATTTTACCGTGCTTTGTATTCTATATTTAGTAAATAAAAAGTAATTTATTCGTTAAAGTTGGGCTAAAAGGGAGAAAGTATGTGTCAGTTTCCTGATACCGTTTATTAAATAGTGGTTTACAAGGTGTTCTTTTTGGTACAAAGAAAAAATTCTTAAATATTTATTTTGGATTTTAAAATCCGTTATAGTGTATAACGTTGAGGCCCATAATTTGAATCCATAATGTAAAATTGAAAAAAATTGCATAATAATCAATTTCTTAAGGATACGTTTGGAAGCAATCAGTGTTTAATTTCTGTAGAGTGAGACAATTGACACATCGGTTACAGACAAGGCAGACAAGAAGGCAGAGCGGCTGAGGCAGGAGAAGGCCGAGCAGGAGAGGCAAGACCGGGAGGATGAGATGAGGGAGATCTCCATCAAGATGAGGAGGAGGTCAGTAGTAGTTCATCGTAAACTCTGGTTTATTCTTTCTTTTACGCCTCCTTTATGTTTCTTGGTTTTAACTGTAAATTCAGTGTTCTGCATTCGAGTTGTTATGACTCTGTGGTTTAGTGTTGTTTGTTTCTTGAGAACATTTAATTTTCCTTGATTGGAAATTAATTTTTCCTTGCAGTGCACAATCTATCAGATTGTTTACATGTGGATTTTTATATCCTTATACGAATTAAATTGAATATAATCCTTTGTGTACCTGGAATCTGTGCTGGAAGAAAGTCTTCGCGTTTTATTTATTGACTCTTGAATGAGAAACAATCTTGCTAATTTATTCATCACATTAACCCTTTGAGGGCTAGTGAATGGAGTGATTGAATCTGTGTTGTTTTGTTGATTTTGTAAGTATATTGAATGTGTGGAAAATTCACAAAATGTGCTTCTGGTGGACACACACAGTAAGGATAGGTAAAAAGTAGTACCAAAACAAACCGCGGTGGCTGATTTTGGTAATATATGCAACTTACAAAATTCACACATCCCATCAACTTGGACCTGAACACCATTTAAAATCCGCCCTCCCCTTCAACTCCCTATGTGTTTTAAACTGCTGTAGAAACATGACAAGTGATTGTACTTGTCAGCAACGAGACTGGGCTCATACTTTGGTAGAGAGGTGGGTGGACTGCCGCACACACAATCGTAGTGGTGGGGGAGTTGTGCTCTGCGCAGTGCGCAAACATTCTTTGCTTTCTGGATGACCCTTGGAGAAATATCCTTTACACCCTTTAATCCTAGAACCGATTTGTCTTGGTCTAGTCTGTTTGATTGAATTTCAAGCATGTCTTGTAGCTTTGTTTGTAATAAAAGATGGGTTTGTTGTTGTCAATGACGGATTGTTGGTCGGTTGCAGGGAGCGCCAGAAGCGACACCAGTACTACGAGCTGGACGACACCAACGCAGCCGAGATGTCGGACGAGGACGGACTCAGCTCCGTGAGCTCGGGCTCCGGCAGCGACAAACAAGGGTCTGACTCGGAACAGAGGTAATTGCGGTCGTTATCAATACAAATATGCCAATGTGCCACCAGAATAAATGTTTCCTTTAGTTCTACAAATATTGAAGTAGTGTATATCTATGGTGTAGAGTCCGATAATGTTTTGTGAGTGCACATCTTCTATGACTTACCTAAAAAGAATCATTTGAAGATCTGGTGTTAAGTGGGTAGGTTCCCTTGTGAGACTTGAAGCATCATGCCAACCTACAGTAACGTTCCGATTAAACGTATCACATTTGTCTAAACTACAGAATTGGCCACACTGCATCCTTGAAGGCTCTCTTTAACACTCTCTTTGTCAATGACTATGATATATCTCTAAAATAATAGTTTATTTTTCCTATAGTGACACCCTAATTTAAACTAATAATTTGTGACAGTGGATTTGTTTGAATGAGCTAGAAACTTTAGAAATAATAAGTTTCAGTTGAATTTTTTTTCTTAATTATCTAATTTTTTGTAATAAACAATTATTGATATTTTAGATCACGGTCCCGTTCATCAAAGAAATCGAATAGGACTCAGGACTCTGACAGGGGTCGAAACAGCCGAGAGAGAGATAGAAGTAGAGAGAGAGGCAAAGACTCGTGGAGGGAGAGAGGGCGATCAGCAGAGAGGGACAGAGAAAGGTAAACTCAATTATTGTGCAGTTGTGATTCCCGGGTGTTAAAGTTGTATTTAATATAAATCTATTTCCAATTTGCTTAATACTGCTGTTCATATACAGGGTGTTCAAAAAAGGTGAGGACATAATTTACGTAGTGGTTTCTTGGGTCAAAATAAGCAAAATAGTTTATATAAACATATGTCCTATCTCCTTTCGTTTAGCGTCTGTCTGTCTGTATGTGTTTTTTTACAAAAAAAGTCATAACTCCTTAACGGTTTGAGCTACAGCGTTGAGATTTTGCACAAATTTTCATCTTATTGACCGCTTTCTTTGTGCAAAATGTGAATAAAAACTCTAACCGTTTCAAAATGGCGGTTATTTTAAATATTTGACGCCAAATTTCACGAAAACCGTTAATTTACCAAAAAATTGCAAGATACATAAAATTTTGTGAATTTTATAGAGATTTCAACGGTACCTTATTAAGCTTAGTTTGGACAAAGAATAATGGAGAAATTAATTTCTTCCTTGCTATACCTACAGTTTTCTCCATTTAAACAATGTTAAAACTATAACAAATATCATTAATAAAATTATTTTTTTGTTATTTTTTGTCCAAACTAAGCTTAATAAGTTATCGTTGAAATCTCCATAAAATTTACTAAATTTTATGTATCTTGCAATTTTCTAGTAAAATTAACGTTTTTCGTGAAATTAGGCGTCAAATATTTAAAATAACCGCCATTTTGAAACGGTTAAAGAGTTTTGATTCACATTTTGCACAAAGAAAGCAGCCAATATGATGAACATTTGTGCAAAATCTCAATGCTGTAGCTCAAACCGTTAAGGAGTTATGACTTTTTTTGTAAAAACACATACAGGCAGACAGACGCTAAACGAAAGGAGATAGGACATATGTTTTTATATAAACTTTTTTGCTTATTTTGACCCAAGGAATCACTACATAAATTATGTCCCCACCTTTTTTGAACACCCTGTATACTTCATCGATATATTTCATAATTCTTCCAAGTATACCATAATAGTAGGGATAGTCAAGACCCAACATTTATAGAAATTTTTGGGTGAGACAATTCTTACTTTTCATGCGGGGTTTAATTTATTTTGGGATTATTTTCTGAAAAAATGATGATGCACAGTCCAGACATATGTTATGGCTGAGATCACTCGGTACAATCGTTATATAAAGCCGAGATTTTGCGTTTTGTTCATAGTTTTCTGCCTATAAAACGTGGTCCATTTGTCTTTCACGGTAAATTGCAAATCAATTGTCATTAGTTTTTTATTTAGTTCAATGTGCTCTTAATTTACAGTTGCTATAAGCGATACAATAATCATTTGCAGCCAAAATTAAACAGTGCAATCATGATGTATGGCCAATATCATATTTTGCGGCTGATACCACATGGTGCTGTCACCTTTTATGGTAATGATGCGTGATTTTTATGGCAATTTGCGGTACAATAGTCATTAACATCTGATTTAGAGCGTCGTGATCACAATTTATAGCTGATATTGTGTGGTGCATCTGATGCTACGCAGTGCATCAGTGTCGGGTTCCACGGCCGATTTTGAGCAATTTGGACGTTGGATACTATGGAACTAAAATCAAGAATGATAAAGCGTTCCTCTGATTTTTTGCCAAAATCCAATACAGTTAAACCCCTCTTAACCAAAATAATGGGGGCGGGAACATTCCAGATAACCCAATTTTATGGATAATCAACTGTTAGTATTTTAAGGTTAATTTCGGAAAAATACGCAAACATCTTGGAGTTTTCAGCAGATTTGAGCATTTGCGGTGCACTGATCCTTTAGGTTTCAGTTGGGAATGTGAAATATGCACAATGGATCAACCCCCCACTCCCTCGTGGGCGGATCAGGTGTGTGTAAAAACCCGTCAAAACAACCCCCAAGTTCAGTGGCTGCCGCGGCGGGCGGTCTATCAGTCCGACGTGAGTCATACGCCGGGCTTATCCTCTCTGTGGTTGATTATCCATTTTTTGTAGACCCGGGTTAACCCGGGTTTTCGATTTAGCAAGGTCCAGTTAAGTGAGGTTTTACTGTAAGACTCTGAACCGGAACTGACATATGTCTAAAAGCAATACTTCTTAAACAATGATTTTCTTTCATGTAATTCATATATAAATTAAATATGGTTGAGGATTAATTTTTTTGTATTTTTGTTATGTATTTGTATTATTGAGTTTCCCATCCCGAAATTCCTTAAAACTTGGAAGGAATAAAAAAATTCCATCCGCCCCGACCACAAAACCCAATCCAGTCCATCTTTATATAATAGTATATAGTGTGATGTTATT
Source organism: Allygus modestus (assembly GCA_963675035.1). Classification (NCBI taxonomy): domain Eukaryota; kingdom Metazoa; phylum Arthropoda; class Insecta; order Hemiptera; family Cicadellidae; genus Allygus; species Allygus modestus. The sequence continues at coordinate 125,195,289 of OY776117.1, read as the reverse complement.
CACCATCTTGTCTCTGTTTTCTTTCTAAATACTTTACTGCGTTTGTAGATGGTCAAGAAGAAGGGAGGAGGAGCGGCCATGGAGAGACAGGTCCAGAGAAAGAACCAGAGACACTAGAGATACCAGGGACAGATCGAGAGACAAGTACAGAAGAGACAGAGACAGAGAGTGGAGCAGAGATAGAGACAGGGACAGGGACAGAGATAGAGAGAGGTACTTCAGCCACCGCAGTAGGGAGCGAGATTCTTCTGAAAGTGGCACAGTCGTTGTGAAGGCTAAAAGGTAAGAGTGGTTGAATTTAATGCTTTAAATGCCACTGGTCAGTAGGGGTCTGCGGTAGCAAAAATTTCAGATCGGTACGGTTCGGTACAGTAAAAGATTTTGTACCTCGGTTCTTGGTTCAAATTCGGTACGGTACAATGTACCGTCATATACACTAATTTGTACTAAATACTAATTTGTATGTATCATAAACAGATTGAGTACGGTAATACTTAAGGTCATATACAGTTGTTATTATTTATTTGATTGAAAGAAAAAATAACTATACCATGGACAAAATATTTTTTAAACCTCCATCGTTGGAGTATTGCATTTTAACATTTTTATTAATATTATTAATACAAGTTCTTGAAATATTCATGATAAATGAATTCAAAAATTACTTGAAAATCAATCAATTGCCATAAGTTGCTTAGCTGATTTTTTGGAGAAAAACCCGCTTTAGCTTTAAAACTATATATTAGATCATATTGCTTTTCGTATGTTAGCGAGTTCCTCTTTATTGCCTTGTTATTGTCCAATTTGGCAATGGCCTACTATTTAAACCGGTCCTGTAGTTGTTATCTTAATGACTTCCACTACCTAATACTCATTTAAATATATTTTTCAGGCCTCTGGTGGATTATTAAGAAGTTCCTGTTAAGTTCCAGTTCTTCAGTGTCAAATTGCAAAGACTGAAATGAAATATTTATTGAGGTTTTGTAGCATTGTTTCTGCTATATGTACATACTTATTTTAAAAACTATTTTCTCTCAGAGAATCTGAGTATGTTATCTAAGTAAATCCTCTCATAATTAGGAGTAATTTTACTTCTGTATGTTGTTTGTATGTTTTCTGTTTTTATACTCGTATAAGTTTCTGTAATAAATATGATGTGCAATAATACTTATTACAAATAAATAAATCATTATTTGTTTATCAGGCAGTACCATTATTTTTAATAATTTTAGTATACACAGTTTTAAACTTTATAAATTAATGGTACAAAAACAGAAATAAATATTAATAATGTTAATACTTGGAAATAAAAATTTATACATATTTTTTAGTCAAAACAAAAGAAATATCTGTCTAAACTGAGTCAACTGAATGTGCTTAAGGTACTTAACAGTTTCTTGAGTATCGTGATACATGCTTTTATAATTAAACAGGATACAATAAACTCGCCTCACAACACTAAAATAATCGGATGCGGTAACTCAGAGGTAGAGCTCTGGCCTCGCAAGTCAGCCGTGGCCAAGCGTAAGTTCAATCCTGGTCGACTGCTGTGATACTTTTCACGAGCGATCACCACTGGCGTGCCCATGTGATTACTTACCGTTACGGTATCTCGCTCTCTTTTGATCGCCACACAGGCCTATTGGCCTATGACGACAAGCAGTTGAGGTTAAACAAATTTACAATTATACTGTACTTACAAACAAGATGGTAAATATACATAAAGGATAATACATTAAGGGTGTACCATCCTTTAAGTGCAGTATAATTGTAAACATATTTTACAGTATTGTGAGATGTAGTTTATCGTATCCGGCTTAAAGATACTATAAAATTTTTTTTCTACATTAGTTTTATAAATAATAAGAGTAACTGAAGCTAAATTATATTCTTAATTAATAATTGATTCCATTTTGGTTTTTTCATATAATTTATCCTTGGTTGATAATTGTTTTCATTTGATTTGTTTCACATTTACATTTATGTTTTCAAAGTTAATACATTTATTGGTTGATGCTTTACACTTGCAAATCAGTCATTTGCTGTACATTCAACTTTGAAGTATTTTTATTACTATAATAAATATGTCTAAAAACATTTTTGAGTGGGTTAGCACGTTGGAATTACTGATGGCTCACAATAAAATTTAAATGGTCTTCCATTGTTTGTTCCCTTGTTTTTTCCTGCTTTATATAATGCCATCGATCCTAATTATGCTTAGTTGAGTTTTGCATCTTTATTAATTGTGCTTATAAATATCATTCTCTGAAATTAGAATTTATTTTTTGATACAATTTTTGTAAAAAACATTATGAAGTTTAATACTATTTGTCTGTTTTTTTTGTTTTTTTTCCGTTTTGTGTCACTGAACCATCATGCATTAGTATACTAAACTGTTTTGTTTAAACTTTTTAATCCTTTCCATATAATGAAACTAAATCACACAATAATTAATGGTTTTATAAATGGTAATAACTTTCTTAGTTTAATTGGCAATAATTTTTTAATTGATCAGCTAATCTCTTAAAACGACCAATTATGTTAGAATTTTAACTCTTCTAAACACAGGAATTTAAGTAATGTATTTTTTTTAATTTACACAAATTTCAAATGTTAGTGTTTTAGAATAAGTTGTGTTGGTTAGTTTTTACAATATTATTTTTATTGATTTGAAGATGAAATTAATGGTTTTAGATAAAGTTAAAACAATTATTATAAGGTAGTTTAAATATAATAAACTTCCCGTATTTCCTCACTAAAGAGCAGCTCATTTCAAGCTGTTCTATTTAGCCCTGAGTTGTTAACCATTTTAGTATGTCATAAACCTATTCAAAAATGCCGGACATTTCAGTTTTTGAGAAATGTTGACAGTTATTCTTAGGAAATTTTAGTTTTTGGTATAAAAATCGCCTCAATTTTATTTATGAATATTTTTTATTGATTTTTGTTAATTGAATGCCAGCGGCGGCCAATGAGATTGGCCCTCCGAAGGTTGATGAGATCTGTCAGCGGCTGATAACATGGACCCGCAGTGCTTACAGTGATTGAATCTCCTTCAGAAACACTTATGTGATATTTTCTATAGCAAAAACATTAAAACATACGAGATTTTGATAGCATTGATAACCAGGTAGTTTGATCATCCAGTTGTTTTCATGTTTTACCTTGTAAGCAGTGTGTAATGTGTCGGTAGTTTTCAAATTGACATGACACTTCAGGTGTGGCACTGTGAGGTTGAAGTCATTTTTGCCTAGCAGCCAAAGGCAAACAAGTGTTCTAATGAAGTACTGTATATTCAACGTAATTACATTTTTCCCTCTACATCCATCTCATTTTATAACCATCTCCATTTGTATGCAGGTTACGTGTAAGAAAGGGTCATGTGGCCCTAACTTTGCCTGTTATAAATAATTTACATTTCATTTTACATCACGGAATTGAAAACATTAAGAGAAGATTTTTAATTTATATACGCCATTATTCTTAACTATGTTTAGTACGTTCAACTCCAACGAGCACAAGTCACAAAACAAATTAGTATTTTATTAGTTATAAAACTCTGTAAGCTACTCTGTCATTTTATCATCACATTTGCTCAGCACTAAAAGGGTTAAGTTTTATAAAAAGCATTGTTATCAAGTTTCTAATGTATTATTTGCTTTTATGAAGTTTTATTTTCCTGCGGTTTTAATCCAAGCCTGAGGTTTTTACCTTAGCCTTCTTCTTACCTCAAAATATAAGTTCCTTGTCCTATCAAAGTGAATATAAAGGTTTAACATCAAATAAATATTCTATAAAGTTTAATTTATTTTACAAATAGGCATTTAAATCTTTAATGCAACCACCATTATTCCTTTATTCTTTTAGGATCAACAAATCTGTCCTTTTTTCCTTCATGTGTAATAAACTGTGTAAATACAATTAATATTACTATCCTATGTTGTATTTTTTAAGTTAAACTGTATAAAGATTGTAAAATATTAAATTTTAAGGTTTTATTTCAGACATATTTTATCTGCCAGTTGTATATTGCTATTCTTTTAATAAATATGAAATATGCAAATGTTTTTAACTAACTTAACTCCTTTTAGAAATCCTTACTTAGTTATTGCAAAAATAGTAGAAATTTTAAAGTGTAGAAAAGTTTTTTTTTATGAAGCATGCGAAACTAGGACTATGAAGTCCTTCCTATTAATAGCTTAAAATATTCAAACATTTTTGTTGAACAACTAAATGAAAAATACACTACACGGTTTGAATCTTAGGAAAAATCAGCAGCAACAACTTTCTGTACACAATTTTACTCAACACAATAAATAAATAATAGGTATTTACATTTTACAGTGATTATATATTAATCTTAATTATTTAAAAGATGATATATTCTATGCAACGGGTTTGTTCACAAATTACTTTGTTGGTAAAAGGCACTTTAATTAATTGTAAAATTAGGTCATATATCAAAAACTAATAAATAATAATAGTTGGATACATAATTTCTAGCATTTTTACAGACAAAATCATCTAAAATATAACAAGAAAAAAGAGTGATTTTTGCTAAAAATAATCCTAGTTATCAAACAAAAAAGCATATTTTCAAGTTTTTACTAACAATCAGAGAAACTAGAAAATTTTACTTGTACACCTACTTTACATATTTAAAAAGAAAATATTCCTTTTGTTTTTGGGCATGTCATTTTTATTTTGTTCAATGTTTTTTAACATTTCCCCAAACACATAAAAAACTATTCTTTAACTTTTCTTGTTGAAGGAAATTGATTATTGATTAGGTCATCACAATAACAGGTAATTTAATTTGTTGTATAGTAAAATAATAAATAGTTCGATCACAACAAAAATGTTGTTCATGATGAACACAAATGTTCATGATGTTCATTAGTCTGTAAGGTTGAAGCGAAATCTATGAATAAAACATCATCATTCAGTACCTACTTACTGTACTGATGCTAATAGATAGCAAATATATTTCTTACTTAAAATATGGCCTAAATAAACAGTCTTGTAAATTTTTAAAACATTGTTAGTAGGATTGACACAAAGCAAAATTTTGGTTTTACACAACACATAATTTAATTTGCTGGTTTAGTTGTTTTGATACATTATCAACACGTTTAACAATTTAAAATATATTAAACCAGAACTAAGTAACTAAGCTTAAACAGAGTATAATACTTCCTTACAAAATCAAAATCTAACTTGATTAAAATTGTACTCTAAAAACTTACCCTGCACACAGCTAACATCCAATAGAACATAATTTAAATCCCAAACTCAGTATGTTGTATGACAAAATCCCTAGAAATAATTAAAATTGCGATTATTTAGTTCAATTATTTTACTGTGTTACATTCAAATTAGAATTTTTCACTATCTTTCTTTATATGATCATAAGTATAACTTATATTCTAATAATTATGGGTTCAAGTAGTCTTTATCAGTGGTTTGTTTAGATTACTAATTATAAAATTGTTACGATATAGTAACCATATTTTAAATAAAAAAACTTTGTTATTTTTACCAAATTTAAGATGTTAACCCTAACGAAGTACATGTTTTGTTGGGATCCCCACTAAATAGCTTTAGGTTATCAAGAAATCTTTTATTTTACGACTTTCACGATTGATTTCGGATTCCTAGTGTGAAACTGAATTTTTGCTAATTCTATTTCGGTAGTGCAATAGAAGCATGAGATACTATAAGATAAAATATAGTAAATAAACCAGGTTCTCCTTTTTTTATTAATATGAGTGTCAGATTGACATGAGGAATGTTTAGTTTTTTATCCTAGATTTTGAAAATAAGTCAAAATACACAAAAGCATTTTCACTGAGAATACTCTGCAGTTTGAGGGTTAACGTTTGTCCTTGAGCAAGATTTATAATTATTCAGCGTTCAACAATCCCAAACTGAAACCCTTATAAGCTAGCGTGGGTTGGAGGGGGATGCACATGGGTCCAGGAGTCTCGACGATATCTCTCGATGTCCACAGCATCACCCGTCCGCTCCACCTCCACTGGCACAGCCTCTAGGTGTGCGTAGTCGGGTTGTAGGGGGATGTACTCCGTCTGGTAGTGGGGGTATTCGGAGGGGAAGGGGTGCCAGGGGGTGGGAGGAGAGGTGGAGGGCGAGGGTAGGGGGGGAGGGGTTCCGCAGGTGAAGGTCGGTTGACCAGACCAGGAGTAGGTGGGAGTGTAGACGGGTCCGGGGGAGGAACAGGCTGGCTCTGTGTTGTATACTCCTGGAACATTTGTAAGTTGCAGTGAAAATTTATTAAATTTTTTATAAGGTCTCATTTATGCTTGTGTTTTTTTGTTGCCAACATCGGTTAATTTGAAAAGGTCCAAAATATATAACAACTTCAAGTCCCACGTTTTCCAGTATTGCCAACATGTATTAACATTTTACAAGTCTTAGGTGTAATGAGTTATTGCAATGTTTAACATTGTCTTTTTTTAATATCTGAAATCTGAATGTACTTGCTTAGTTTTAGATTCAAGGAGAAATGTATGTTTTTAAATTTTATGTATTTTGTCTGACGCAACTAATGCTTATTAAATTATTGCATAAGTTTATGGAAGTGAAGGAATTTTTGACTCGACTTAACTTGACAATAGTATATCAGAATTTCGCACTCCTGCGCTATTCGGGGAAATAATGGGTCCGTGGGTGGTTTACGCTTATTGTTTTCTGTTAAAAAAGAAAACGTAGCGCAACATAATAATGTATGAATAGGAAACATAGAAGGGTCGTCCATCCCATAAATTTTGCTCAATAAAATGCATCAGACGGAGCATTTTGTAACATATTGTTTATGTGTCTGGTGGCATATACTCACCATAGTCGCACGATTTCAGAAAGGCATGTTTGATTAAACGGTACCATATTACTTAGATGAATTGAATGATTTAAAAAGTAGTCTCATTTTTAGGAGAGGGCAACATGATTTAGAAATCGTTCAACAGTTTTTCTTGTAAAATATTGTGTACGAACCGTAGAAAAAGTAACAAAGTGACTACGTACACGTCCAATGTAAAGGCAAATTCCACTTCGCAACCGCTTAGGTTAGTTAGGTTACGTTACGTTAGGAGGTTTTCTGGCTCTCAATTTGTTTTAAAAATCACAGGAAAATTAACGTACAGTGCATAATTTGGAACGGACGTGAACAGTAGCGGGTCACGTCGGACGAGTACGTAGCCCTGCCAAAAAGTAACTCCCCTTACCCCTTTCTTCATTTCATAGGCTCAAAGAAGACATGTTAGTCTGCCTTTTCCTCCCCTGCATACCCACATTTTTATCACACAGGACAGGTAAAAATAATTTAGTTATCTAAACTGTTTGGATCTTACATTACATTATACCTATCAGCGCAATCAAACCTAACTAAGATATAATAATCTGGGTATTATGAACGCAGTGTAACAATAAACTCACCAAACTGAGTGGCAGACCCTGGAGGGGAGGGTCTACTGGAGGGTCTAGGGGGGTAGGGCGCACTGCGTTGGCTACGACATAGCCGCTCACTCCCTGAGTACACTGTCGGCTGGGGCAGTAGCCAGTTGCTACTGTCTGAAATGATATCGTTACAGAGTGAATTTACACCATACAACATTGTTTCTCAACTTTTTCTGAAAGTAATCTAGCAACTTTATGTTCTAATGTGTATCTGTATTAAGAAACTAATGGGGTTTATTAGTTTATTTTTAATACTAAAGTGTATTTTATTTGGGGAACCAAATTGCCATAATTTTGTTAACTATTCTGAGGGATACATCAATATTAAAATTATAACATGTTAATATTGACTCATAAAAAAAGTCCTCAATTTATAACAACAATTGTTAATAAGGTATTTTTTAATTTTTTTGATTTAATTAAATTCTTTATTTGCTTCAAACATTTTGGTACTGTAATTGTAAATTTTGATTGCTATATAATCTGGGCCTTTTAGTAAAATTAAGTTTTGCTCGTTCAGGTGTCAATTAATATGTCATTTTATATTGTAGCTATGAGTTATACAGCTTTTTTCAAATTTTGAACGTCACAATGAACTAAACAGACAGTTTGTAGAATGTATAATGAAGTGAGAGTTAACATTTTTTGTTAATTTGTTTTACTTATTCAAAGAAGTATCCTTAACGCCTTATTCCATTTTCTTTCAGTTTTTGTTTTTTCAATCAACTTTTTTGCACCGATACTCAATTCCCAGAAAATAGCAAACTGATCATAAGCAACTAAGTAGCAAACTGAACTCCAAAGTTACACAGTAAAAATAAATACCATAATATGAAATTGTCACGGTTATTCCAGGAAATGTATGATATAAAACACTGCATATACTATAGAAGAACTTCAGAGAGGGAATCTAAAATCCAAGTTACTGCTAGGGTTTCCTTATTTATAGCCCAAAACAAATAGTAAATATATCTTTACTATGTTGCATAATGTAAAACGACCTAGGAATAAGTTTGCAGATAACAATAGACTCATAATCTTCCAAAAAAGTTAATCGTGTAATTGTAAGTAACCTTGTGAAACTTGTATTGCTTTTGTGCATGACTGCATAATGCACAGTTTTGCAATATTTCCATTTCCCTAAACCACCCCCTGCGTTCCTTTATAAATTACATTATTTATCAAAAGAACATTTTTGCAACATATGTCAATTTACATGCCCTGTTATTAGCTATCACTTACTTTTTTCATCTCTCGACTGATTGACAGATGATTGACGTTCCTCAAACAAATTTCTTGCAGATTTAAAACTAAACTATGAAATTTATCGGAGGGAGTCCCACACTACCCCGCTGGGCGTGCAAAAACCTTCCAATCAAAAAAAGGGAATATTCAGGTTTTTGTAAGAAGCTTTTAGGTTAAAGACATGGACTTAAGTATTGTGTTATGTATTAAAATGGAAGTTAAGAATTTAATCTTTCTAATCTTAATATATAAATTCCAAATACAACCGACTCACTCACTCACTCATCACAAAATCTCATAAACCACAGAACGGATTGCAATGAAATTTGGAATATACCGTCCTCTTGGGGAGGTGCTCACTAAGAAAGGGTTTTAAGAAATTCCCATAGGGCTCCGCCCCACGGGGAGTCAAAGTTCCAATCCTGTGTTATTTTTATAGACACTCACTTTAAGTTTGAGCTGATGAAAATACTAACAACTGATCTTGATTCGTAGTAGTTCCACGGGATAACCACAGAATGCAGCACATACAACTGTCATAGTTGTTATAAATTATTATTTGAGGGGCGAAGCCTGCGGGAACAGCTAGTGGTGTATATATTTTATTCCATTTATCAAACGTTAGTATGTAACAGTTTTAATTTTAATATAACAAAGACGGGAGCGGCAAAATTTGACTCTCACAACAGAAAAACAAATTTTTGTGTGGCTTTAAAAAGGATTGTCATGAAATTTGGCTACTTAAATCTTCATTCATGTGTATTCAAACTTTTATTGTAGGCCTCAATAATGAAATTGATCCACGCCTGATAGCCACTCACTTCCCCTTTAATTTGTCAAAATAATAGATATCAGTATTCGATTTATATAGGCTAACATATTTTCACAGAGGTTAGAGCTTGTTATAACTTTTTTAAACTACTTTTTTACGTTGATCCATTAACGTAGAAATTTTATTCTATTCACAATAGACTATAACGGGATTTGATTGGTGCTACACTCTAGGAGCAACATCTGTAACTAATGAGTTCTTGCAACTTCAGTTCTCTCTGCTAGGGGCGCGGCTAAGTCGTGGAAACACCTTGGCCAGGTCTTGATACGATGTTTGTGGGTTCGATTCCCGCACACGACCAAAACTGACCAGTCGTGCAACTCTCAATGAGTTAACGGGTCTGTGGCAACGTTGGTGGGAGGGCCCAAGTAAAACAAACGGTGGCAGGCTTGCTTGGAAGTTGACGAGATAGGTTAATTCTTTGTGAGTTGCACATGGTCAATTCTGATTTTGCTACTTTTTACTTATGTCTATACTGTGTGTGTACCAATGCGACTCTTAAAAGCTGAAAGAAAACAAGATTTAAATTAAAACACCATTAATCCATTTAAAAACACCAATTTTTTGTTCCAATTAATTAGGTTAAAAAAATTACAATTAAGGAACGAGACCAGCTCGTAAGTATACGCCAACGGGTTAAAAAGTAAGAAATGTTCAAATAATCAGCAACTTTCACACTCACATTGGGGATACTGAGGCTGTTGAGCAGGAATGTAGTCCCTGCTGTACAAAAGTAAGAAATGTTCAAATAATCAGCAACTTTCACACTCACATTGGGGATACTGAGGCTGTTGAGCAGGAATGTAGTCCCTGCTGTACAAAAGTAAGAAATGTTCAAATAATCAGCAACTTTCACACTCACATTGGGGATACTGAGGCTGTTGAGCAGGAATGTAGTCCCTGCTGTACAAATTTGAGTCTGGCCGTTCCTTCGCATCTAGAAACGCCTTTGCAAAAGGATTGTACTTTATCTTCAGTGATGTTACCTGTAATATAATAAAGACAGTTTAGGCACCCGATGTTTTACATTTCTAACACAGTTTATACCATTTTAACGCAATCACTGCGTTAATCGTGTATATTCAAGATAATTGCATTTGTTTCCTTGCTAGGCAACTGCCGGAAATCCGGCTCGCCGCACTGAAGTGTTAAATTGTAGTATATGGCACACAAAAAAAAACTGGTTATGCTCCAGTTAAAAAATTCAAATTGTTTACCCTATACACAAACCCCTCTAGATATAAAACTCTAGTGGGTAAGGGACTCAAAACTCGCCCATATGTACTAAAATCAACAGCCATGAATTTTTTAGTAATTTTACAAACTAGTAGAGAGTTTTACTGCTCTTCAAGCGAATCTAATGGCTAGAATTAGAGTAAATATTTTTCTTTTTACTGTACACAACTCTTATTTGGATGTATTAGTTTATATTCTGATCATATTCCAGGAGTTAGCTTGAAAAGCTGTTCTTGCTTCTGTCCTATATGTGTTTTAGTATCAACAGCTGTTAAATGTTCAGTTAAATTGAATTCTATTCTTCCATAAGATTAACATCGGATTTTTAAAAGCCCAGGGGCAGAGCCCTGAAGGTGATCGTTTCTAAACCCATTAAAGGCACATCTAGACAAAGGGTTTTCAAATAACATATAAACCATGATGTTTTTAAAGACAAAAGTTTTGTTGGTAGCCCAGTTTGTCACAAAAATCAGCTTATTTCGTTTGATAAATAGGTGATGATCTCTTGTGATGTTACCTCCTCATTCTGGTAGGCGGTGACAGCTATGAACTGCGTCTCGGGGAAGGGGTAGGTGATGACTCGGCGCTGATCCGTGCCCACCCTGACTATGTGGACACGTGGTTCGTACTTGTGTAGGGAGTTCAACATTATCTGTAAACAGTTTTTAGTTTTTCCATTACTGAGTTCCATTGATGGCAATTCATCAAAACCAATTAGCCATAATTTTGAAGATTAACTTCACTGCCAAATGTGAAAAATAAACACATAATTAAAAACCATAAAAGTGATAGTTTAATAGGTGATTCTTACTTATTTATTTGTATACATACAGGTGGCGATTTCATGTTGCAGCGGACAAGTTCAGCTAACTGAAAACAGGTGTTAATGCGCATGGGCATTCCTAGCAAAGATAATACATGAGCACTAATAAGAAGGTTAAAAATTCAGAAACTTTGTTTCACGCTTGGAGTATTGTAGATGAAGTTCTGTGTGCGCCCAAACAAAAGGTAGCGTTAGCGGTGATTGCAAGGATCATGTGCTTTCTTTCTCTTGTTTAAACTCAGAACAACATCACACTGGTAAAGCTTTGATCTGACTTTTTTCCCGTTAGACCTGACCTTATTGTTTATATTTAGTCTGAAACTCTTTATACAGTAGATTCTCGATTGTCCGTTCTTCGTGTTATCCGACTGCCCCCTGCACGATCAAAGGATCAATTTCCCCGCGCCAAAAAAAAAAAATAGTTAACTTTGTTTTTATTATTTTACCATTTGTTATTATTACAATCCCCGTGCACGATCAAACGATCGACTTCCGCGCACTTAGAAAAAAATCAATCAAAATTTTGTATATTTTTAAAATTATTTTCTGTGTTATTCGACCTTGCCGCGGCCGGTTTAGGTTGGATAATCGAGACTCTACTGTATCTGGATCATTTAAAATAAAAAATACTTAACAAATCCGGTGCACAGGTCAGTTATCATGTAGAGTACCATTAATAACTAACTATGAAATGTACAATTAAAATAAAGGCACTTTCATATTGACATTTATTATCATATAATTTAATATTTACTGGGCAGAAGGCAGAATCGTAACAATAACAATGTTTTATTCTCCTTGCTCAACATATAGAGTTGCAAATTGTCTAAGAAAATTAGTTTCCTTACATTAGGGTTTGAACAAAGCTTAACAATAATGATAACCATTTTTTAAATGAGAGTACCTGTTGCTTTGTTAGCTTTGAGAGAGAAGTGTCACCTTTGTTTATAGAAAGTCCACATGTATTTTATTTAAAGCTTTAACCTTCACCCTCGATATTTTAGAATAATGACTATCTTTTAAAACAGTTAATGCCAAACCTGTCCATTGCCGTTAGTCTTGTTGGTCAGTTTGACCTTAGCGAAAGACACAGACTCCTTCATCCAGTGAGCTCCGAAGTTGGGGGATTCCGGGTGGATGTAGATCGGGTTGGGAGGAGCTACTTCCGCCTTCCCTCCCGGAACCCACTCCCCGTTCACGTATTTCCACCTATCAACAACGAAAAAGTTAGCACAGTAAACTTATCTCTTCCACTCACCAGTAAAATATAAGTTAGATTCACTTGAGGAGTTACTGTTATTTTACCTCAAGTTCAAGTAAAACAGAAAGTTTTAAAAAATTGTCGAATAAAAACCTCCTACGACAGTTCCCCCTGTGGATTCAGTTGAGTACAGTCAGAGCAAAAGCTAAACAAATATAGTTTTTGCCCTGCCTGTACTAGTCAGGTAGGTGGATAGGGGTTGAGTGGAAGACAATATTGGGCTTAGTCTTGCTGCTTTCCATGTGCCATTTTAGTTGGTCCTATATTTGCATAAGTGTAGTACAGAAATAAGAGTTTTCCAAATGTTTGCCCCCCCTCCACCCCCGAATCACGCCTATGCCTGGTTGTAGTGAAATAATGAAATAGTTTAAGATCTTGATAGAAATTATCCATCCAAAAAAATATAAGTTTACCTGTGTTGTTCAATTTGCACAAACTCCAGGAGGACAGAGTACATGGCCGTTGGGTCGAGTCCCGTGATGCTGATCTTCACTACAGGAAACATGCGTCTGAAAGAACAGCAGTGATTTTGATCAACTGTTTTATTCAAAGTAGAGATTAGTATTTGATTAAGTTTTTATTAAAAATTAAACCCTAGTTCAAGTTTGAAGCACAAAATAGCCCAATTTGTGGGTTATCCTGATGTTTCTAAAATGTTTGTAAACGGAAAAACAAAAGGTTAAAAGATGGAAAGTTTATTTGTAGCTTAAACCCAACATTATTTGCATGCCATTTTCGGTTATCATAAAGCACATTAGTGTGTACTAAACAGTACACAAAATTATCAAACATATTTGGAAAAAAGTGGTTCAGGTATATGTTTGGTTTTTTAAAGTTGGAGTTTTTTTTATTGTAGGTTTAACATTAAATTTCCTAGAGTAACATATATTCTTTTCTAGTGAAAAATATATTATCCATTCTAATTAAAAAATACCCCCGTAGCAGCAAACCTGCGTACTCAGCGAATTTCCAATGCATATGTATGCGTCTCACTACTACATAGAGCCACTTACCAAGTTTCACAAAAATACATTCATAAATAAGTGATATATAGCATTTTATTTATTCTCCATAAGAATAACATTAGGGCTGAGTACGCAGGTTTGCTGCAACGAGGAAGATAAAAAATGTTAATTTTTGCAATTATCAATATAACTCAACCAGGTGAAGCTGTATACCAAGTTTTAGCAAATTTCCCCTATAGGGAAGAAGCTATTACCGTAGTCGGCATGGTAAGACCTAGGCCCGCGACCATGATAACTTTTCGTTTTGAGGTCCCCAGACCCCAAAAACACCATTCGTTCGAAACTGTATATATATATATTTACAGTGATTATATATATATATATATATGTATATATATATATATATATATATTCTATATCTATAAAAGAGGAAGTATGTATGTATATATATATGTAGCCTATGGACTCCAAATCCGCTCGACAGATTGTAATGAAACTTTCAGGCATTATTAAGCATTATTCAAGGATGGTTTGTGTGAAGTTTGGTGCAAATCTGTCCGAAGGGCTCCGACCCAGAGGGCATATAAGGGAGCAGTGTCAGGTTTTAGAAATTTAGTGTTTACAAAATTAACAGCTGTAATTACAAAAATTCAAAGTTTCTTAAAACTGTCATTTGTTTAAATGTAAACAACACAATGTAAACAAAGAAATGTAAACACTGGCTGGTTTATTATCTTTTGAATTGTGTTACTTGAGTGAATTGTGTTACTTGAATTTATATTAACTTTTTTATTTTAACTTTTGGGCGCAGCAAAGCGCGCCGGGTAACTGCTAGTAAACTATAAACAAATAAAATATAATTTAAAAGCTATCACATGTATAAAATCCTAAATATACAGGACAATAGTAAATCATATGATTTGTTCATACATGTACAGTATATAATCTTTGTTGTATATTTTAATATTTTCTTGATATTTTATTCTTCTACATACGTGATAATTCTTATTTTTAATTCATCATTTCATTAATTTTTGCAAATATTGCGTTCTCCTGGTCTAAGTGCGTTGTATTTAACAGCTGTTGTGGACATTTTTACTTTCTCCCTCTATACATAGTATATGGAGAAAGTATTGTTTTCGTCAAAATTTTCGAATTTGAGTTGTTAGTGGAAATATTCGTTTTGGTGCTCCCTGAACCCAAAAAAGTGGTTTTTACGTGATGTCTGTCTGTGTGTGTGTGTGTGTGTGTGTGTGTGTGTGTGTGTGTGTGTGTGTGTGTGTGTGTGTGTGTGTGTGTGTGTCTGTGTGGATGTGTACAGAGCTAGAGCCTTAACCAATGGGCCGATTTTTATGAAATTTGGTATGTAGGTACTAATCCACGATATCTCCAGGCATTTTTTTCATTTTTTTGAATTTTTGATTTTTAAGGGTAATTATCCCCCAAAAACCGCCAAAAAACATGAAAAATCAAAATTTCTCAAAAACGGCTCTAACGATTTTGATTAAACTTTAGTCGTTTGTAGAACTTTAGTTTTCCCACCAACAAAATGACACCACCCGCATTCTTGTAAAAATTCGGGTTCAGAAATTACAGGACTTAAAACATCAAAAATTAAGTTTTTTGGATTTTTCATAAAAAGACATAAATATAAACAAATATTACTATTCACCATTAAAAAGAGCTCAAAATACTAAATAATTTAGTATTTTGAATTACTATTCTACGATTGCTGGTTTCGAAGAATAGTAATCGCAGTACGTTGTCCAATGTTATTCTTATGGGGAACAAAAAAAATACTATTTCTCTCTTATTTACTGGTCAATTTCATTCAAACTTGATATTCTTGTCAATTTAGCATTGACCAACAGAGGAAATTCAAAATATGTTGCCCCTTAAATAACCCTGCGGGGGGGGGGAGAAGGGGGCATTTCCCCTCTTAAAACCACTAGTGTAGCAATGGATCCTGTAGTGCTTCCAAAGCAGGGATTTGGGTGGATGTTTTTTAAAACAACTTGTTTACAAGATTTTCTGTACATTCGACCGTGCTTTGTATTCTATATTTAGTAAATAAAAAGTAATTTATTCACTAAAGTTGGGCTAAAAGGGAGAAAGTATGTGTCAGTTTCCTGATACCGTTTATTTATTATTGATATAAATCTATAAATCTTTTTTCACATTTAGTTTCTCTCTGTCATTTTCATATGTTAGTATTTTTAAATTTTCATCGATATTTGTATATTTGTGATTCGTTTTCAAAAGATGATCAGCGTAGTTTTATTTCATAGTAGTAAGATTTTTGGACTTGTATGATTGAATGTGTTCCTTATATCTTATAGTAAAGCTTCTTTTCGTCTGTCCAATGTAAAGATTATCACAGCTACCGCAGTTTATTTGATAAATTCCAGATTTATTGTAATCTTTCTTGTTCCTGTCTTCTGTTTCTTTACTTTTATTGTTGATCATTCTAAAAGTATTATTTTTGGTCTTAAAAGCTGTTTTCAGTTTAGAATGTTCAAAGGTTTTTCGGAAAGCTTTATTTAGTGTAGTGTTATGAGGTAGACAAATGTATTTGTATTCCTCTTCTTTTATTGTTTTATTTTCTACTTTTTTTATTTTTTTTATTTTTTTGTTAATCATTTTGTCTATTGTTGATGGATTATACCCGTTTTTTATTGCCAGGTATATTATGGTATGTATCTTTTTCGTTCTTAAAGTCTTCTTTCCCCATTGGTACCTTTAATAGTCTATGAATCATCAAATGAAATGCTGCCATTTTATGACTCCACGGGTGGTTTGAGTCTGATGGTATGATTACATCTGCGGTTGCTGGTTTTCTATAAATTTTAAATGCATGTTTTCCTTTATCTTTTGAAATAGTAATGTCTAAAATGTTTATTTTATTCAACTGTATTTCGGATGTGAATATATATATATATATATATATATATATATATTCACATTACCACCCTGGGTTATACAAACTTAATAACATAATGCGAATAGCTTATAATGTATTACAGCAAT
Source organism: Allygus modestus (assembly GCA_963675035.1). Classification (NCBI taxonomy): domain Eukaryota; kingdom Metazoa; phylum Arthropoda; class Insecta; order Hemiptera; family Cicadellidae; genus Allygus; species Allygus modestus. The sequence continues at coordinate 125,178,427 of OY776117.1, read as the reverse complement.
CCTCTTCTACAAATGTAATATTTAAAAAGATTCCTAGAATAATATTTCGAAGACCTCCTGTACTAAAAGAAATATTATCAAAACCTAAACTTCCTTCTAAAAACGAACAAATGAAAACAGAACAAAAGAATAAAGTACAACCCTGCAAGAAACCAAGATGTCTCGTTTGTAAAATGATTCCATGTTCATCGACATTCTCGAGTAGTATAACAAACCAAACATACCCCATTACAAAAAACATGTCCTGTGACTCATCAAACATCGTGTATCAAGTTAAATGCAGTAAGTGCCCTAAGGATTATATAGGATCAACCATAAACACATTAAGAACAAGAGTTACAGGTCATAGGTATGCCTTCAATCATAGGAAGATGGAACAGCCACTGGTCAAACATGCCGATCATCACAAGGAATCTTTTGAAGAACTATATACAATTATACCGATTCGGCAATTAAGGAAAGACTCCACGACACAACAGCTGAGATATATGGAACAAGCTCACCAAATGGTTTTAAAATCTAAGTTCCCCCATGGACTGAATTTAAGATAGATTGTGCCACAGATGTTATTTAATGGCCAATTTACATGTGATCTTTATTTATATTTATATTTTCGTTCTTTAATTTTGTTAGATGTTATAGTTTTTTATTTATACTTATTATACTTTTATTTTATTTTATACACCTGAAGAAGCGAAATGCGAAATATAGTGTAATGTATTGAATTTTTCAGTTCCTTATTGAATTGTAGCTATATATATATATATATATATATATATATATATATATATATATGTGTCCGTGAGCACGATCTCTCGTAAAAATTATCCGATTTTGATGAAATTTGGTATAAACGTGTAAAGCAGCATTTATGAGTTTAAGTTAAAAAACCAGACAGATCGACCTATCCAAAGGGGTATTTTGGGGGAATTTTGTACCCCAAAAATGGGTTTTTTGAATTTTTTACGTATAATTTTTGAAAAAGTCAAACTTCAGTTTCTTCCATTGGAATCAGCTTAGAAAGACGCACAATTTGGTGTTTTGATCATTGCTCTACGTCAAATGGTTACAGAGATATTGAAAGTGCTAAACACAGTACGTTGTCCAATGTTATTCTTATGGAGAATAAGAAAAATTGTATATCTTACTTATTTATCAACTTATCCTGATGAAACTTGGTATATTGCTTCATATCGTTGTGGTCTATTGATATTTGCACAAAAAACCATTTTTTGGCCGATAGTTCACGTAGCAGCAAACCTGCGTACTCAGCTCCCATGTTATTCTTATAGAGAATAAGTAACGTGTTATCTCCCTTAATTATGAACATAAATTAATAAAACTTGGTATGTGACTTTACCTTCTTCAGTTATATTGTCTTATGATTTTCTTATTACTTATTATTCTAACTTACTAACTCTTGATTAATTATCTGCTCGGATGTGATCGGGAAATGTGGATATAAAAGTGACGCTATCGGATCTGTGGGCAATGGCTACCATGTGCTAAGCCTAGCTTGTCTTCAGAATAATGAGTGTTACTACCTACAAAATTCACTAGGCTATTTAAATATAGCTCACAAATCACTTTACTTGACTTATCAATAAATATATTTCTACCTATGGTCTTCTTTGGTTCATTGTAGTGAGTAGAATATGTTTTGTAATTAATCTGGATATCAACAGAAGGTAGGTGTACAATTTCTAGAATGTCTTTGAACTATTTAAATGAAATACAAAGTTACAGAGGAACGATATAATATTTATTTATCTAGTAATAACAATTGTGCTTTAAAAAGTTATCAATCAAAGGGATTTACAAATAATCTACAATTCAGGGGAAAGTTACAGTGAGTGGCCTAGGCTAGAAGATGGATGGCAATAATACATGTAGGCTTAAGACTAAAATGTTCATATTTTGATATTTTTTCTAAATGGGGTTCTTTTATAAATGAGGGCTCTTTTTCTCAGGGGGGAGTATCGTGCTGACTTGAATAACGTTGAAATTATAGGTGAAAGAATATTTAGTCCAATTAGGCTTATGTTGTTTACAAATTGCAACAATGATATATTTTGGTGATGTCCAAAAGGAAAGTCCAATGGTTTTCACTGAATTTACTGATGATTAAAATACTCAAATTAAATTTAGAGAAGATAGTTCAATGGTTTTCACTGAATTTACTGATGATTAAAATACTCAAATTAAATTTAGAAAAGATAGTTCAATGTTAATAATATACTCTTGATGTTAATTTAACTTTCAGAACATTAGACTTGTTCTATTAAATGTCTGTATTCTTTCAAGTCCCTAATAGAATACACAATGGAAGTGGTTTACCCAGCAGCTTACAATGTTCTTCGCTCAATACCAATTTTGGGGATAAAACAAAGAAAAGGGAGTGAATTTAAAATGGTATTATACTGAGCAATGAGTCCCTAATAAATGAGCACTAAGCAATTCAAAACTTAGGCCATACTGGGTGAATTTAAATAGGAACTGTGTCCTGCACAGATTTTAGGTCTTAACACTATGGCATCTGGAACAAGAAGGAAGATCTAGCAGAGATGAGGTCTGGAAGCATGGTCCATTGTTGAAAGCACATGGTACACAATTGTTAACACTGGTCACTGTAATTTAGATTCCTTAAGGACTATTTTTGAAAAGTATATTATATTAAATTTTAATTCTATTGCAATCCTCTCACATAAATTATATCTAAAATATTATTATTAGCAAACATATTAAATTAAGTGAGTAGGCTGTTAGATGTGGATAGGCTGTGAATAATTATTGGTGACTAATTAATGAAATACATATTATTTTACAATTGCACGGATAAATAAACATTAAATACATAGAGGGGAATGGTTTTCTGAGGAGTGGTGGTAAGGATGATTATTATTGGGCATGAACATAGGGCAATTAATACAATAACACATTTAGGGGAAATTAATTAATTATTAACACATTGATAGGGAAACTTAAATATAAAATAGCACATAATGGGAAAATTATCACTAAATAATGAATGGATGACATGTAATACTATAATTGATATTTGTATAAAACCCCATTTTAGCGAATTTCCCCTATAGGGAAGAAGCTATTACCGTAGTCGGCATGGTAAGACCTAGGCCCGGGACCATGATAACTTTTCGTTTTGAGGTCCCCAGACCCCAAAAATGCCATTCGTTCGAAACTGTATATATATATATATATATATATCTATATATATGTGTCCGTGAGCACGATAACTCTCGTAAAAATTATCCGATTTTGATGAAATTTGGTATAAACGTGTAAAGCAACATTTATGACTTTAAGTTCGAAAACCAGCCAGATCGCTCTATCCGAAGGGGTATTTTGGGGGGGTTTTGTACCCCAAAAATGGGTTTTTTGAATTTGTTACATATAATTTTGGAAATAGTCAGATTTTATTTTTTCCCATTGGATTCAGCTTAAAAAAACACACAATTTGGTATTTTGATCATTTCTCTACGTCAATTGGTTACCGAGATATTGAAAGTGCTAAACACAGTACGTTGTCTAATGTTATTCTTATGGAGGAAAATAAAAATTTTATATCTCGCTTATTTATGAACATATTCTGACGAAACTTGGTATACGGCTTTATCTGGTTGTGGACCATTGATATTTCCTCAAAAAAAAACAATTTTTTGACAAAGGCTCCCATAGCAGCAAACCTGCGTACTCAGCCCCATGTTATCCTTATGGAGAATAAGTAACGTGTTATCTCCCTTAATTATGAAAATAAATTAATGAAATTTGGTAAGTGACTTCACCTAGTTGAGTTATATTGATATAAGCATAAAACCCCATTTTTTTGTGTTCCTTTCTTCAGCAAACCTGCATACTCAGCCGCCATGTTATTCTTATGGAGAATAATTAAAATGTCATAAATTGTTTATTTATGAATGTATATTGATGAAACTTGGTATGTAGCTTTATGTGGCATTAAGATAAATATATATGCATTGGAAATTCGCTAAGTATGCAGGTTTGCTGCTACGGGGGTATTTTGTTTTCCTTGCTTCAGCCGCCATGTTGTTCTTATAGAGAACAATTAAAATGCCATAAATCATTTATTTATGAATGTATATTGATGAAACTTGGTATGTGGCTTTATGTGGTGTTAAGATGCATAAGAAGGCATCGGAAATTCACTGAGTACGCAGGTTTGCTGCTACGGGGGTATTATTAATTTAGCTTCATAACTAAGAGATATTTACAACTTACTTATTCTCCATTTGAATAACGTGGGGGCTGAGTATGCAGGTTTGCTGCTATGGGGACTATCAACAAAAAACCTTTTTGTGCAAATATCAATATACCACAACTAGTTGAAGCCACATACCAAGTTTCATCAATACATTCATAAATAATCGAGATATGAAATGTTATTTATCCTCCATAAGGATAACATTGGACAACGTAATGTGTTTAGCACTTTGAATATCTCTGCAACGGTTGGACGTAGAACAACAATTTAAACACCAAATGATTGTTTTGTAGAGCTAAACTGATTGGTAAAAAGAAATGTGAAGATTTTAGTAACATTATCTGAGGAAAATCCAAATACCTTTTTCCCATAAGATTAACATGGGAAATTTTATGGACGCGTTTTTTTACTTTTCTTTACAACCACTTAACCTAGCTTAATGATTCAAAATACCAAATTATTTGTTTTTTAAGCTCAATAAAATGGCCATAACCAAAATTAAGTGTTTTTAAAATTTTAGGGTGAAAAATTAAAAAATAAATGATTTTTGGAAAATTTAAAACCCCCTTCACATGGTCCCATTGATCTGGTTTTCGAACTTAAGTCATAAATGTTACTCCACACATTTTTGCCAAATTTCATCAAAATCTGGTGTTTCTTTCAAAAGTTATCACGGTAACGGACATATATATATATATATATATATATATATATATATATATATATATATTGAATATTTCTAATTGATTAGGGCTGTTGATAAAATGTTAATATTACATATATATATATGCATATATAAATTTGAACTAATAGTGTTTTTGGCATCTGGGGACCTCAAAACAAAAAGTTATCATGGTCTCGGGCTTAAGTCTTACCATGAGACCTACGGTAATAGCTTCTTCCCATAGGGGAAATTCGCTAACATAATGCTTCGGTACATTGAGCTTTGGAAATCCTGCCTCGAGTGGTACGGATGCGATTTTTAATTAAGTACCGTAAGAGAAAATGTCATTATACATTTAATATTTTTATACATTTTACAATTTGTTTAGATATCCAAGGTCATAAAACCTGTAATGGCTTACATTAACAATGCAAAAGAATCTAGGCACTTTTTGCGATATAAAACCTAACAAGGATAAGATTCAACGAAAACTGTTTTGAAACAGGTAAAGTTATTTTTGAAATATTAATTTCATATGGAAAAGGTCTGAATGTTTTGTCGTCTGTAGACGTTAAAATGGTTGTTTGTTGACGGGCAATCAAAACCAAATAGCTTGGTCATACAATTTCCATTTATATTATTTTGACTCAATAAACAAAATCCTGAATATTCTGGGCAGAATTTGAAACACCGTAGATTAACTCAATGTTCAAAATTATTGAGAGACATTTAAAAGAAATATTGGTAATAAATTAGAACAGCATAATCACATTGAAAAGATGTTGCATTTTTGCATTTCCCCTACTCAGTTGCCTTAGTTGCTCGTCTCTAGTCTTACTAGTCTAGTAGAGAGCTGACCACGACATTCAAGATGGCCGCCGCAGTGTTCTGTGTACACAGCGGCAGCAAGTGTTAATACGACCTGTTAGCGCTTCAACGTCAACATCGCTGCGGTGGCGACCGCTTGTATCACGCATACTTCACTGCCTATCGTCAATCTTATTTATTTCGAATATTTTCTATATCTGTCTGTACTAATACACCATAAATATACAGTGTCTGCCGTGATCTCTGTCCAGTTATAAAATAAAGAATACCCCCGTCGTAGCAAACCTGCATACTCAGCGAATTTCCAATGAATATATAACACATTAAAACACTTAACAGGACTCATAAAGAATATATTTACAAATAAGCGATATTTAAAATATTAATTATTCTCCATAAGAATAACATTGGGGATGAGTACGTAGTTTTGCTGCAAAAAGGAACACAAAATAATGGGTTTTTATGCAAATATCAATAGAACTCATCTTAGTGAAGTCACATACCAAGTTTCATCCATATACATTCATAAATAAGCGATATATAACATTTTAATTATTTTCCATAAGAATAACATGGGGACCACGTACCTAGGTTTGCTGCAACGGAAACCATTAGCGAAAAATCGTTTTTTTGTAGAAACAACAATAAACCACAACCAGATGAAGCCATATACCAAATTTCGTCAGTTTATGTTCAAAAATAAGCGAGATATACAATTTTTCTTTTTCTCCATAAGAATAACATTGGACAACGTACTGTGTTTAGCACTTTCAATATCTCAGTAACCAATTGACTGACGTAGAGCAATGATCAAAATAACAAATTGTTTGTTTTTTATGCTGAATTCAATGGTAAAAATTAAAATTTCATTTAAATAAAAATGACATGTGAAAACCCAAAAAAAAACATTTTTGGGGTACAAAACCCCCCTTCGGATGGGGCGATTCGTCTAGTTTTCGAACTTGTTCAAATAAATGGTACTTTACGCATTTGTACTAAATTTCATTAAGATCGGGCCTTTTTTACGAGAGTTATCGTGCTTACGGACATACATATATATATATTTACACACACACATATATATATTTACATATATAAAAATTTGAACGAATGGTGTTTTTGGCATCTGGGGACCTCAAAATTAAAAGTTATCATGGTCTCGGGCTTAAGTCTTACCATGAGACCTACGGTAATAGCTTCTTCCCTATATGGGAAATTCGCTAATATACGTGATTCGGTGTTGGCAAGGGGAATAATTTGGAACACATATTATTTTTAAAAGTCACCATCATCACAATTATGACAGTTTTGCCACCCCCCTCCTCGATTGAAATGTTGAAATTACGCTTATGAAGCATACACAGCCTTCTCAACCGATTGAGCCGAAATCGGGAGGGAGGGTATCTTATTTATATGCTATGCTAAAAAGTATATAGGCCTAATCGCATTTCTAAAACTACTTATAGCTTCCTTCCATGATTGACTGTTCAAAGTTCAACTTGTGATTGATATTAATTTGTTTTTATAAAGCAATTCTTTTTAACATTTAACATTTTCAAAACACCTGTGTTTTAATGACCGTGGGATCCCAGGACAGGTACGATGATACGATATACCGTTTAATTATATTTTTATATCTGCATAAAGGCGAAGCAAAGACATAACTAGGCATCAACTATAAATAACTTGTAGACATTGTTATCAGAATAATGAATAAAGTTTCTCAGTAAGAGGAATAACGTGGTGTGGCACGGTTTCTAGATACGAAGTGACTACGTACACGTCCAATGTAAGGGCAAATTCACTTCGCTACCGCTTAGGTTAGGTTAGGTTACGTTACATTACGTTAGGTTAGGTTACGTTACGTTAGATTAGGTTAGGAGGTTTTCTGGCTCTCAATTTGTTTAAAAAATCACAGGAAAATTAACGTAGGTGCATAATTTGGAACAGACGTGAACAGTAGCGGCTCACGTCGGACGTGTACGTAGCCTCTGCCTGAGTTTTAACCTGATTAGCGGACAGAATACGTTATAGGAGGAGAGTAGTGCAAGATCACAAATAAATAATCCCGCTAACATTCCCGTTACCATTAAAATTAAGATTAGCGGATTAAGAATTAAGATTAGTTCAAAACAAAAATGGCCGCAATTTTGAAATGGTGAATGTAATACTAAAACATCATTAAGTATAGGCATGAAGTATGCCAAGTTTCAAATTAGTGCCTTTAACTAAATATACTAAATTTACTAAAAATAAACGGTATCAGGAAACTGACACATACTTTCTCCCTTTTAGCCCAACTTTAATGAATAATTTACTTTTTATTTACTAAATATAGAATACAAAAATGGTCGAATGTACAGAAAATCTTCTAAACAAGTTGTTTTAAAAACATCCACCCAAATCCCTGCTTTGGAGGCACTACAGAATCCATTGCTACACTCGTGGTTTTAAGAGGGGAAATGCCCCCTATTCCTCCCCCAGGGTTATTAAGGGGCAACATATTTCGAATTAACTCTGTTGGTCAATGCTAAATTGACAAGCATATCAATTTTGAATGAAATTGATCAGTAAATAAGACAGAAATAGTAATTTTTGTATTCCCCATAAGAATAACATTGGACAACGTACTGCGTTTACCGCTAAATGAAAATTTCAATTTTCTCCGAAAAAAAAATCGTAGAATAGTAATTTAAAATACTAAATTATTTAGTTTTTTGAGCTCTTTTTAATGGTGAATAGTAATATTTTTTAATATTTATGTTTTTTTTATGAAAAATCCAAAAAACTGAATTTTGGATGTTTTAAGTCCTGTAATTTCAGAACCCGAATTTTTACAGGAATGCGGGTGGTGTCATTTTGTTGGAGAACTAAAGTTCTACAAACGACTAAAGTTTAATCAAAATCGTTAGAGCCGTTTTTGAGAAATTTTGATTTTTCATGTTTTTTGGTGGTTTTTGGGGGATAATTACCCTTAAAAATAAAAAATTCAAAAAAATTAAAAAAACACCTGGAGATATCGTGGATTAGTACATACATACCAAATTTCATCAAAATCGGTCCATAGGTTAGGGCTCTAGCTCTGTACACATCCACACAGACACACACACACACACACACACACACACACACACACACACACACACACACACACACACACACACACACACACACACACACACACACACACACACACACACACACAGACAGACATCACGTAAAAACCACTTTTTTGGGTTCAGGGAGCACCAAAACGAATATTTCCACTAACAACTCAAATTCGAAAATTCTGACGAAAACAATACTTTCTCCATATACTACGTATAAGGGGGAGAAAGTAAAAACATATACTAAATTTATTAAAAAACACAAAGAGACAACTGACGCTAAACGGAGCAGAATTTCAAAAAAATGTCTCTAGACATTTTTTGATTATTTTTGGGTGTAGAATCCGAAAATATATAGCCATAGTGCACTTTTTTTGTAACACTCTGTATAGACTGATTATTACCAACAGCAATTAAAGATCAGCCTTATATTAATTCTTAATTATGACTATGACAATTTTTACTTCAATAATTTTTTGCGGCTATACATTCATCAGAATTGAAGTTTACAATCTGACAATGTATTGTCTTAAATTTCCTTTGAACAAGGATAACCCCGTTTTATATTTGGATAGTTAGTTTCTTTCGTTATCTTAATTTCGCCGTTTTACATTATAAAGGATAGCAATGATATATTTAGACACAGCAAGGTATGTGTTAAAATGGTCGAATAAGAAGTGTTTCCAGCATTAGGTTATGAAAACGTATTTATTGTTAGTACAAACACAAACGGTACATTTCCAGATCTATTTAACGTGAATTAAAATATTGATCAGGTAAAATATAAATCAAAATATTTCAGAACCGTGTTGATGTTTTAACAGGTCAAAAAGTTTTTTCTACGGCATTATCTTTCGGAAACTTTAGTGGTCGGGTGTGTAGGACTCCGGGACGTTGTTTGATCGACCGCCATCTTGCCCCTCCCACTTAACTTATCCCCCTTCCACAAAACAATTAGCCCCCCACCTAGTTTATGGAGAAGATATATTGGTATTCCATGTCGTCACAAGGCCGCCTATAAGGTCAACCACTTATAAACCGCCAACTCGTATCATTTATGGTTTCTCAATTTAGAGTCTAATACAAAATCCTAACTTAGATTTTAGATTGAACACTGATAAACGATTATTTTTAACACTTAAAGACGTCATTCTTATGTAAAATCATAGGTAAATCAGTTGCCTATAGGAGTATCTCTTTAGGCTAATCTCAACCAAACAGCGAAATTGTGTTCACGTTCAAGAACTAAGGCATTTGTATACATTGTAAAATGTATACAATTGTATACTTTAATACAATGTATGATAGGTCAACTAAAAAAAACTAGGATTTAATTTATAATCAGTGTAAATAAAACAATTAAAACTTCGTTTATTCATCAAGACATAGGCCCACACTAATTTGAGGAAGCATATTGAAGCCTCGACCAAATCTATAAGTATACAAGCATGGCAATCTATCATAGTATTGAAGCATGTTTAAGTATATGTATTATACTTTGTTTAGTACTAACAAGGACATCCAATTTCTCAAATTCGAGCAAAGATTTTTTTATTTTCTGATTACCCGGCTCATAATATACAGTGTCTTTCTTAAAATTTTAAAGGCAAGAATCAAACATATTGAGGTTTGGTGAAACTTCATAACCAATTCTATGTAAGCGTGGTACTGACAAATATTCAAAATGTGTTACGAGGAATTTGTTTTGAAAGGTTGTATGATTCTTGAATATCTAGTAATTTTAAAGTTAATCTTATTTTTAATTTCCGAACTTTTGATAATCTTGTTGATAGTTGTTAAAATAAATACCCCCGTAGCAGCAAACCTGCGTACTTAGCGAATTTCCAATGCATATATATTTATCTTAATGCCACATAAAGCTACATACCAAGTTTCATCAATATGCATTCATAAATAAACGATTTATGACATTTTAATTATTCTCCATAAGAATAACATGGCGGCTGAGTATGCAGGTTTGCTGAAGCAAGGAACACAAAAAATGGGGTTTTATACAAATATCAATATAACTCATGTAGGTAAAGCCACATACCAAATTTCATTAATTTATTTTCATAATTAAGGGAGATAACACGTTACTTATTCTCCATAAGAATAACATGGGGCTGAGTACGCAGGTTTGCTGCTACGGGAGCCTTTGGCAAAAAATTGGTTTTTTGAGCAAATATCGATAGACCACAACCAGATGAAGCCATATACCAAGTTTCGTCAGTATACGTTCATAAATAAGCGAGATATAAAATATTTCTTTTCCTCCATAAGAATAACATAAGACAACGTACTGTGTTTAGCACTTTCAATATCTCGGTAACCAATTGCCGTAGAGAAATGATCAAAATACCAAATTGTGTGTTTTTTTAAGCTGAATCCAATGGTGAAAACTAAAATTTGAATTTTTCAAAAATTATATGTGAAAAATTCAAAAAACCCATTTTTGGGGTACAAAACCCCCCCAAAATACCCCTTCGGATAGAGCGATCTGGCTGGTTTTCGAACTTAAAGTCATAAATGTTGCTTTACACGCTTATACAATATTTCATCAAAATCGGATCATTTTTACGAGAGTTATCGTGCTCACGGACACATATATACAGTTTCGAACGAATGGTGTTTTTGGGGTCTGGGGACCTCAAAACGAAAAGTTATCATGGTCCCGGGCCTAGGTCTTACCATGCCGACTACGGTAATAGCTTCTTCCCTATAGTGGAAGATAAAATCAGCATAGGCTAATTTTAATGGTGCGGCGTGTTACAGTATTTCCCTCACAACCTCCAATGCTCTTGAACATCTTTGAATATTTTAAACTGGATACACAAGTGCCACATATACCATACCCTAATGCCGTTAGGGAATGAATTAGTGTGTTTTCTAAAATAAGTCGACTTTAAGTAATAAGACCAGGGGTTCTCTATATTAACGTAAAAAATACGATTGATGTGAATAGTCACCACCTACCTGCCGTTCTTGGTGACGATCATCTCGTTGGTGAGGCACTGGAACTTGACCCAGAGGTCGCGGTCGTCGAGGGTCAGCTGGAGTCGCTCGGGGGCGTCCCCCTGGTCCGCGCCGTGGGGGTCGTGCTGGGACATGCTCCGGGGTAGAACCTGGAAGAAGAGGTTGCAACTGTCAGGGAGAGGTGTAGTCCTGATGGGCTCAAGATGAGAGTCCTGGTGCGTCAAGAGAGTTCAGACTTTATTGGTTGCACTGTTATAAAAATCAGATTTTTGCACAACAGCTCCGCTTGTTCACCGAAGTTTTGTAGTCTTTGTTTTTTATAGTTTTTATGGTATTTAGTGAATTTCCATAAAAATAACTCTGGATTGGCACTTTAACTCCCCGCGGGGCGGAGCCCTATGGTAATTTCCTATAATCCTTTCTTAGTGGGTTATCTACGTTATGGCGTTAGTGGTTTATACGTGTCAAATTTCGTAGTCGTAGGTATAGCGGTTATTAGGCCTGGGAATGATCGGTTTTCGTATTTATATATAGTACCTGGGGGGCTGAGCTTTGCTCGGGGAAGGCCAGTCAGTTTGTTTATATGACTGGGAGTAATATTTCACCACTTCCCCCAACTGATTACCATATTTTTATAGCTCATTTGCCTCTTTCCTGCATTTTTAAGGTCACTCCAGTTGTTATTTATAAGTTAATGTCCCTTTGATTTATTTTACTACCCGTATATATGTAATCTTCACTCAAATCTTTTAATCTCTGCTCTCAGGAAACCACATGTTAATAATCACAAACAACATGAGACCCTTTGACAGTTCCTTGGTTGATTATGAACAGCTGTTACAATTCTTTTGTTTTGATTTGAAACTCCATAAGCCCAATGTTAATTTTGTTAACTTTTCATTTTAGTTTTTTTACATTATTTGATCTATCCTGGGGATGAGGTCTGTCTAGAACTTATTTTTATCCCAGAAATTAGTTATTTCGAACACTTGAAAGAAATCGTTGGAGCCGTTTTTGAGATCCGTGTCGCAAGCAAGCAAGCAAGCAAACCTTACTCATATTAGAGTATAGGAATAGGATAGATTAGGAGTGTCCATGTGCAGCTTGCACTTTGAAACCCCTGTTTTGAGACATTCGAACATGTATGTATAAGAAGGCGCCACCATCCGATGACAAATAAATAAGTGATAAACACCCATCAAATTATTATTGTTACAAGGGAACTTTAAGAGCCACTGGGGCAAAGCCCATAGAAGATATGTTAGTTTTTTGCTTAGTGATGATGTATATAGAAATTAACTATCAGTTAAAACATTATCATGAAAATCGGCCCACTAGCACGGTCTGAGTCTGACGGACTCGACAAAATCTAGCAATTTTTAAAAATATGTATGTTGATGGTTTTGAATTGATTGTTTACTTTTAGCATGTAGCGATGAATTTAATCTTCAAAATCTCAATTAATGGGTTTTATGAAGTACTAGTAGAATGTACCCGTTCTTCGCACGGGTTATAGTTAGCTTGAAACAGCTGTTCTTACTTCTTCTCTTTAAGCTGTCAAATGGAAGTGTCCACAGCTGTTCGCATTACAGTTTCTGAATGTTTACTTTCTTATGAAATGTAAACATTGAAACTTAGGACGTTCACGGGGCGTAGCCCGAGGGGATTTTAAGGAAGTGAATAGGCCTATGTGTTGCATGGGTTCAAGATCTACCTTTGTGAGCCCAGTCGGTTCAGTAGTTGTTGCGTTTACCCGAACATCAGACATACAGAAAACACCTTTTCCCTATAATATTATAGATAGATTAATAGAGATAAAACGCCATTGAGAAATACAGTATATCAATATATTAAACCCAAATATTCATAAAAAGTGAAATAAACATTAATGATATAAAAAAATTAAACTTTATTTTACTTGAATGAAAATATCGTGAGTTATTTAGATTTCTAATACGTTTTCGGTTAGCTTGATACTTTCTATAGTAATACAGAAAGCAATAAAATAGTGTTTTTGATCGTTATGGTTTCGAATTGTTTCCTTATTTTTCGCATTTTGTATTTTTTATCCCCGAATAATTAGTTTGAAATTTTAAAAAAATAACTTATTTCTATTAAACTTTCCATAACTTTGTTAAAAGCTCTTTATACTGATGTATCATCTATGCACATATCTATAAAGCCATCGGCACCAGGAACCTTTGTCAAAACCATAAGCCTGCCACCCACGTACCGTATATTTAAATGAAGAGTCTCTGTGATAAAATCGGAGGACACATATTAGGTCCCTTTCACACTAGGCCACCAGTGTCCGCCACCGTGGCGGTCACCACCGAGATCGTCATGTCCGAGTTCGTCACATCTATGAAATCAATGAGCCGTACTAATTAGGGTCGGCTGTCTACCTGCCCCGCCGGGTATGTCATGCCTCCTCCGCCCGAACAGGAACAACTTATCATAGTCACAGATCACAAGAGAACGGTCAAATACAGTTCTGAATCTTTACGCTCAAAGTTTACTGATGTTGGTTCTTCATGTAGCTAAAAATTATACAAACTAACTCGTGACAAAATTGATGACAAAATTGAAGTCATACGACTACTTCAAAGGCTTGGTATTCGTGCGAATAAAATAAATACAATAGTACAGCTGTCAGTTTAAATTTACCAAAGTTGTAGTAGTTTTGATATGATATTTTCGCAATTACTTACTTAAAAATATGTTAAATACATTCTTACAATTTAAGAATTTAATAAATATAACAACCAAATCCTATCATGGATAAAAGTTTAATTTAACTTATATTTAACACTTTTAATATTGCTCGGCAAAATGTACAGGCTAGTTGTAATTTTCAGCTACATGAAGAACCAACATCAGTAAACTCTGAGCGTAAAGATTCAGAACGGTATTTGACCGTTCTCTTGTGATCTGTGACTAGGATAAGTTGTTCCCGTTCGGGCGGAGGAGGCATGACATACCCGGCGGGGCAGGTAGACGGCCGACCCTAATTAGTACGGCTCATTGATTTTCGTAGATGTGACGAACTCGGACATGACGATCTCGGTGGACACGACCGTGGCAGCCACTTTTCATGAAACATTGTTTTAAATGGGAGCGTTCACACTACTTGTCCCCTGCAGTTGCTGTCAGAATTTACAATGCAAGTGTAACTGCAACAAACAGTTGTTCATTAAAACTTATCAAGTAACAAAAACGTATGTACAATATGTATTCAGTATTGAATTTTAAGCGTTCGCAGAAGGCACTAGTTTGTTTATTTCTGTTTCGCCCGACTTATAAAATTTGCATCATTTAACAAATTATTTGTGTAATACATTTTGTATTAATAAATAAAACATTTAATAAATGAAAAACAAACGATAAAACAATAAATGAGTTCGCACGCAGCACGCTGACATGAGGGAAGTGAATTTCCACATAAAAACTTTTAAAACTCAAAATCAGTGTAAAAACCTACATTTGTCCAATTCTTATTGAAATCTGAAAACATTGATTTTTTGGCTGTTCTGATATTCCTGGTTTCAATTACTTGCAAAGCTGGGAACACAATTTTGCGCATTATAAGGTTAGGAGAAGGTCCAGACAGGCTTAAAAGTAGGCGTGAAGTTGCTGGGGATGATAAAAGTACGTTAACAAAGGAATAACAGGCTTTTGTAGTATAAAACCCCCGTAAGACAACGTACTGTGTTTAGTCGATACACATTTTCTTTAATAACTCGGTAAATATTTATGCTAGAATTACGAGAGAGGGCTTAAAACTTTCGCCTTTTTAATTCACATCTTTTAACATGCATTTATTGTACATCTAGGGCCTTTCTGACCCTTTCTGGGCCCAAAAACTCGAAATTTGAAAGATTAATCCCCAAAAAAGGGGGTTTAGAGTTTTCCGATTGTTTTGCCCAACGAACTTGTCCAACTGACTACAGAAAGGAACGTCCCTACCAAATTTGAAGTAAATTGGACAAAAAATGCGACCGCTAGAGTACAAACACACTATATATATATATTAATAGTTCACTTTCCAAAGGAAATTCACTTATAAAATGTATAGCTCTTGGTGGAGTGGCTAGACGGTTGCCCGTGCTGTCCAATGCAGTTAACCAGTGGCCTAGTGTGAAAGGGACCTTAGTCTTATAAATAATGGCCTCGTAAGACCACAATAAGTAAAAATATCATATTGCAACATATTTTTGAATATTATAATTCAATTGGCTTTGTGATTTAATTGGACTGAAATTATAAGATTATGTGTATTGGGCAAAGCTAGTTGTTATAATGCTTTAAAGAGCGCCTAAGTCCAATTCTTATAGTAATGAAATATTTGATTAAATTTGAAAAATATCTTGGGATGTTTTTAAAAACAGAATTCTTCTATAATATTCTATAACTCAGACTTCTATAACTCAAAATATCTTAAGTAAAGTCTAGATTTATAACTAGAAATATTTAACAATATTAGGCTTCAGCACAGAAATAGTTAAATTTATATAACTTTGCTGATAACTTAAAACAAAAGAATTGTGACATTGATTAAATACAAATAACGTTTCGATTATAGCTGGGGTGCTGTCACTACAACTATATAGACAATTAGGCCCTACCATATTCCATATTTAATTAGTTTACAATTTTGTAAAAATATAAGTTAGAATGTCTAAATAACTGAACAATTTGTTAACCCCGTAAAAATGTAATTGTAAACCGCTCTGAAACTCCATTCTTCTGGATTTAAATAATGAAATCAAACTTATAGTTAAATTGTAAACCAGTTTTTTTTACTTTTAAAACAGTACCTTTATAATATCATGAAAGATTTTGTTTAGAAAGATCCAGATTAGTGACCGACACTTTTAGGAACTTTATCACTTTATCACTTATCTTATCACTTAGGTCATGACTCACTATGGAACAGCAATAAATCAGAAAACTCATCGTGATGCTATTAACCTGTGTTATTGGAAATATTACGTAGATTATGCCAGTGCAGTGTAAAAATATTACTAATATTATGTGATATTAAAATACTTAAAAACATGTTTAAGAGGCTTGGCTCTGTGAGAAAGGATCCTATTGTCTCCATTAATATACGAATGGAAAAAAGATATGAACAATTAAAACAAGTCATCAAATTTGTGATAGGCCTATAAGAATGTTGATGAAATTGAAGTTGAACATCCCAATTGTAAAAAAATACTGTGAAATATAAAGAACGGAAAAACATAATTTCACTTAATAAAAAATCTTGATTACTGCAATAACTTAATTTTAAGATTTAAATTTAGTTAATACTAGCAGTTACCCGGCGCGCGTTGCTGCGCCCAAAACTTTGAATTTTTTAATTACAGCTGTTAATTAATTACAGCTGTTAATTTTGTAAACACTAAATTTCTAAAACCTGACACTGCACCCTTGTATGCCCTCTGGGTCGGAGCCCTTTGAACATATTTGCACCAAACTTCACACAAACCATCCTTGAATAATGCTTAATAATGCCTGAAAGTTTCATTACAATCTGTCGAGCGGTTTCGGAGTCCATAGGCTACATACTTCCTCTTTTATAGATATAGATTTTGTAATGTATTTCATTTATAGCCAATGCAATAATTATCCTGGCCAGAACAATAAACCAAGGTTTAGGGGATGCGAATAACAATGACTATGCAATTTTTTATTTAAATAAATACTAGAGAACCCGTGCTGCTCCGCAGTATTTAAATTAGTTTAGTTAATGGGGCGGTAAAACAGACATCGCAATGATTTTCAAGAATTTGGTTGGGAATTGTACGAGTTCATTTACATATTCTGTTATTAGTGTATTCATTCTTACGGCGTCCAAGACCCCTTAAAAGGGTTTTCTCCTTACGTTTTATTTACTTAAGATTTTTACTATCTTACATACTCGGTGCTTCGCAAGTATACATTCGTGTGCCTACAACTCATAGTAAATAAAACTGAATTTGAAAACACGCAAAAAAGTGATGACTGGAAAAAAATAATAAAGCAAACAATAATAAACTTCTCATTTACTCAACCCACAGATTCATAATTGAAATAAACCAGATTTATTGTAGACATCTAACGAAACAAAATAATTTGCAATTAAAAAGTAAATACTTTTTCAGTATCAATTATTCTTTCAATCATATGTTCCACGAATATTTGTTAAAGATATGATAACCTATTTAGAACTGGAGTTACAGATCTTTAACTCAAAACAAATTTTGGAAAAATTTAAATTTATGATAGTTGGAGGTCTATAGCTCGCCTATAACGTGTTCGATTTAAATGATAAATATCTCAAATGAAAGTCTAATTCGATGAGTGTTAAAGACCAAAACATGTTAATTATATTAAGTACAACTGGAGATATGGATCGTTGATTGAACACCAATCTTAAAATAAACGGTATCAGGAAACTGACACATACTTTCTCCCTTTTAGCCAAACTTTAATGACAAAAATATTTGTTATTTACTAAATATAGAATATGAAGTATAGATAAATGTACAGAAAATTGTCTAAAATAGTTGTTCTCAGAAATATCCACCCAAATTGCTTTTTTGGAGGCACTATAGAGTCCGTTGCTACACACAGTAGTTTTGAGAGGGGAAATGCCCCCTTGCCCCCCCAGGGTTAAATAGCAACACATTTCGAACATCATCTGTTGGTCAATGCTAACTTGACCTGCATATCAAATGAAATTGATCAGTAAATAAGAGAGAAATAGTTATTTTTGTATTCCCCATAAGAATAACATTGGACAACGTACTGTGTTTACCGCTAAATGAAAATTTCAATTTTCTCCGCAACTAGCAATCGTAGAATAGTAATTTAAAATACTAATTTATTTAGTTTTTTGAGCTCTTTTTAATGGTGAATAGTAATCTTTTTTAACATTTATGATTTTTTATGAAAAATCCAAAAAACTGAATTTTTGATGTTTTAAGTCCTGTAATTTCTGAACCCGCATTTTTCCAGAAATGCGGGTGGTGTCATTTTGTTGGAAACCTAAAGTTCTACAAACCACGAAAGTTTAATCAAAATCGTTAGAGCCGTTTTTGAGAAATTTGGATTTTTCATGTTTTTTGGCGGTTTTTGGGGGATAATTACCCTTAAAATCAAAAATTCAAAAAAATGAAAAAAACGCCTGGAGATATCGTGGATTAGTACCTACATACCAAATTTCATAAAAATCGGCCCATGGGTTAGGGCTCTAGCTCTGTACACATCCACACAGACACACACACACACACACGGACACACACACACACACACACACAGACAGACATCACGTAAAAACCACTTTTTTGGGTTCAGGGAGCATCAAAACGAATATTTCCACTGACAACTCAAATTCGAAAATTTTGACGAAAACAATACTTTCTCCATATACTATGTATAAGGGGAGAAAGTAAAAATTAAAACATTTTTAGTTCGGAATTCAGCAGCTTGCTTCAGGTTCGTCCGATCTAAATAAATAATAGCTCAAATAAAAGCCTGCAATTCACTGAAGGTTCTTTGACCAAAAGATGTACAATAACTTAATTATAACTGGAGATAAAGATCTTTAATTAAAGTCAAATTTCAGAAAATATGAAATTTATGTTGTTTGGTCGAGTAATACGATAGATAAATGCATGCGGATGTTTGATGTGTAATCTGTGCGTGCATACCTTCAATTTAAGACATAAATTATGAAATCGGTCGGATAGAAGAGCTGGACCGACTCGGAAAAGAAAAACCATGTTTTTAAATATATTATTTCAAACAAATCAAAAATACTATTATGAACAAACAGTTAAAAACCTTTTTTGCATTGATTTAATACATACATTTGCAATTCGATTGAACATAATAATGCAAAACATCCCCTCCTCATGGACTATGTGTATGTAGAATTACAGAAAAATCATAAGTATTTAGCTTGTAATTGTTTGTAAGAAGATTGTTTTATTTTCTGGCTCACGTAATCTATCTGTGTCGTTATATTATTTTGTCTACACTATGAAGACCTATAAAATAAACTTTTACCCGGATCCTCGATTATAAATGTATATGTAACTTAATTTTACATTTTTGATGAATATTTTAAAAAAACCGTTTTGATAGTTTCGTTAGAAAACATATTCACACCGTTCGTTGTTAGATTATATTTTTAACATCGTCATTAAAAGATTAGCTTATTAATACAAGAATCAATTAATTATATCAG
This sequence comes from Allygus modestus, assembly GCA_963675035.1. Classification (NCBI taxonomy): domain Eukaryota; kingdom Metazoa; phylum Arthropoda; class Insecta; order Hemiptera; family Cicadellidae; genus Allygus; species Allygus modestus. The sequence goes on along the minus strand of OY776117.1, from coordinate 125,158,376 downwards.
AACATATACTTAAATTTGGCAGGGGCCAATTTACTGCTAAATGAAGAGAGCACGTGCCATTTGTCAACCCGTTGAATAAAAGGCGAGAATATTCATGGGAAATCGATGAACGAAAGTTAATTTCCTAAGATTGTTTTTGTTGCGCAACAAGTATGAAATTATTGCACCACAAGCAAAAGGCAAAGACGATGCGGAAGTAAACAAACTTTTTTGGAAAAACCCCCGAGTTCACCTTGAAGGTCCGTGCCCTCACACGCCCTCAAGCCCTCTCGGGATTGTTTGAATGCTTGGGGGTGGGTAGGGGTAGGGGGTGGTTGTCGGCACTTTGAACTTAGGGGTTATAAAGTTGTATTGTTGTACAGGTGCAGGGGCGCGCCGCCTGTCTGGGGCCAGTCATATACTGTCAGCTGTAGCTGGCCCGACTTGAAGTCTTACTTATAAATAAAATAAAACGTTTCAAAAATCTACTAACCTAAAACGTCTAAGGGTAGTTTTAATTTCGGAATGTGTATTTTTTATTGCGAAATTTAATTGAAAATCCATTAATATTTTTGTCTGACTAACACGTTGTTTACGAATTAAAAATCTGAATGCAAACTATAAATTAAAATAATTATTTATGCAGTCAATTTGTTAGAGATACACTTTATCAAATTGAATTATCAATCCTATATCGAAAAAATAAATAATACAGATTTTTAACTAAACAAATGTATGAAGAAATTTCAGTTTATTAACACAAATTAAAACCATAGATCGTTTAAAAAAGACACCGATATTTTTGTAACATTTTTAACAGTTTAACTTTGTTAATGGGATAGTTTGTGAATCCTATCAGTGGAAATTATATGGAAACTATATTCAGTTCCAAAATATACAATACAGTTTATTTGTTCAATCCTGCGCGAATAATTATTTTACATTACAGTTCAAGTTCCTTACATGTTTTGCTTAAAATATTATAACGGAAAATAAGTAAACCTTCAGCTTGTATTGAACACAAGTGAACGAATTAAAGTTAAACTAAAAATAGTTGCATTCAAAAAATGCTAAAGAAAATGTGCTGAACATTATTTTTGTTTATTTCATGTCGTGTTCAGAATGTTTCCAAACTCTTCATACAGTTACAAGGTTACACTACGATCTTTTCTTTAGTTGAAGTTATAAAACGTCTATATTGTTTTAAAATTCATATGCAAATGTATTTAATTTATGATTAAGTGAAATGTACACGCTTTTGTATTTTATTTTTGGAAAATATCGTTCAATGTTATTGCGGAAAATGGAAGCACAAATCAGAAATGAACAACTTAAGACGTTCTTATTAATTTTTAAAGCAAACCATCTTCACATCATAATTCAAACGAGACAATTATTTTTAATTAAAACTATATTATTTTTACTGAGCAGATTATGTGAACTGTTTTATTTACTACACTATTATGTTGTTAGTGTACTACTATGCAAATATTATGAGTATTTATGACCTGACCTATTGTCACTGCTATATATAGTCTGATGACAATAAATGATTTTATTTGATTTCCTGTACAGTATTTTGCTCATGATTTGAATGTAATTCAATCACTCTGGATGGAAATGGAATGAATCTTACAGACTAACTAACATATATCTAACTAACGGACTAACTAACGGATTTTATATCTAACTAATATAAAATCCGTAACACAGGAATTTTTGAGAAAACTAAACTTTAAATATGGAAATCTCAGAACCGCATACTCGAGTGAAAGATCTTGGAGAGGAAATCGGAGAAAAATATTAGTTTTATGTACAACCCCTCCCAAGGCCCTATTAAATTACCAACTAAATTAAACTTACAAGTTAAACCCCCCTTTTTAGCGAATTTCCCCTATAGGGAAGAAGCTATTACCGTAGTCGGCATGGTAAGACCTAGGCCCGGGACCATGATAACTTTTCGTTTTGAGGTCCCCAGATGCCAAAAACACAATTCGTTCTAAACTGTATATATATATATATATATATATATATATATATATATATATATATATGTCCGTGGGTGCGATAACTCTCGTAAAAAAGGTCCGATTTTGATGAAATTTGGTACAAACGTGTAAAGCAGCATTTATGACTTTAAGTTCGAAAACCAGACGGATCGACTTATCCGAAGGGGTATTTTGGGGGGGTTTTGTACCCCAAAAATGGGTTTTTTGAGTTTTTTACATACAATTTTTCAAAAAGTAAAATTTTAATTTTTCCCATTGGAATCAGCTTAAAAAGACGCACAATGTGATGTTTTAATCATTGCTCTACGTCAATTGGTTACTGAGATATTGAAAGTGCTAAACACAGTACGTTGTCCAATGTTATTCTGATGGAGGATAAGAAAAATTGTATATCTCGCTTATTTATCAACTTATCCTTACGAAACTTGGTATATTGCTTCATTTCACTGTGGTCTATTGATATTTACACAAAAACCCATTTTTGCCTGATAGTTCCCGTAGCAGCAAACCTGCATACTCAGCCCCATGTTATTCTTATGGAGAATAATTAACGTGTTATCTCCTTTAATTATGAACATAAATTAATAGAACTTGGTATGTGGCTTTACCTAGTTGAGTTATATTGATATTTGTATAAAAGCCCATTTTTAGTGTTCCTTATTTCAGCAAACCTGCATACTCAGCCGCCATGTTATTCTTATGGAGAATAATTAAAATGTCATAAATCGTTTATTTATGAATGTATATTGATGAAACTTGATATGAGGCTTTATGTGGTATTAAGATAAATTAATGTGCATTGTAAATTCGCTGAGTATGTAGGTTTTCTGCTACGGGGGTATTTAATTCTGTAATTTTATCAAATTGGTGATACGGTTTTGTTGCAAAACTATAATCAGCAGAACAAGCAAAGCTGTAGGAAAAGCTATGTTTACAACTAAAAATAACTATTGTTAGTTAAAGAAACTCAATGTGATTTAAGAAAGTAACATTGCACACATAAAAACAAAGGACCAACAATCATATAGGCCTATTAAAACATATCGTCACATATAATAATTAAAACGTATTTACCGACAATTGAGAGAATCCATTTGTCCTAGAGGAAAGCTAGATTCGAGAGGGGATACATCTGAAAACTACTGTCAGATTTCTGTCAGGGAGTTGAGAAGAGGCGTTTAGCACGGCGATAAACCCGAGGAAGTTGGCACCTCAGATTCACACGATTAAGTGAAAAAACAGCCTAACAATATATTTACACCTGAGATCGTAACGTGGCATACTCACTCTAAACGCTGGACGAAACTCTAATCAATTCACAAGTATGTCAGAAAAGCCAGGAGCTGCACGTAAAACGGCTTGACACTACTCTGAGACCTGAGACAGGCCCGAGGCGCGAACCGAGAGGAGAGCGCTGCCCCGCTGTGATTGGTCGAGAGGACCCAGGTCGCCGTCCGATTGGCCCACGGGGTGGGCGGTGCCTGGGCCAGTTTGGATATTTCATTATTGCCCTACCTCTAAAACTCATTAACATCGGGTTTTCCTAGTAACTCTAGTCTGTTTGTTCTATCAATGAGAAGCTTTACTAATCGGATTTAGTATATTTTAAAGTAGCTTTATTATAAAAGAATTTTACTAGTACACTTTACTTCACTATTGTAGCTGTAATAAACTGTACAGAGCAAGCACGTAATGCACTCAGAAGAAATGAGTAAGGTAAAACGTTAATATGAGTTATTTTGAGAAGGGTAGCCTTCAATAGGATTATTTAAACCATATATATTGTAAATTTAATTGCTCTATAGAAACGATTTTTAAAAAATACTCTATTTCCTGGGAAAAATTAGTTATAGTTTCTTGTTGAATCCTGCTAAACCTATGTAATTTTATGAAATGCAATTACTAGCCAATTAAAGCATTACTAGCCACGTTACTAAGAAATTCAATAATCCGTTTGGTGTAAACAAACTATTAAATAAATTATTACACATTTCCACATCATATTTTTATGTCGCTTTTGCTGGGTTTGAGCTTTACAGTAAAAAATTGAATAAGGTAACTTAAGGGTGGAAAGGGGTAAATTACAAATAAATAGTAAAAGGGATACTTCAGCAATCTATGCGTGACACAGGGGTGGACGGGGCTGAACCTACGAATGGACCCGAATGTCATGCTTATATAATAATAACCCCTCTCATCATGCTCATCATGCTCATGCACCATGCTTATAATGTCAATAACCCCTCTCTAGACACCCACGTTGCACCTAGACCTTGCATCTTCGTAACTTCCAATAATCAGAGAGGCAATGCGATTGTCCTGATGGCCGGTTTATAAGTGTCATCCTCTCTTGTTGACTGTTACGTTTTTTAATAAAACCAATTACCAATATAGTAAAATACCCCCGTCGCAGCAAACCTGCGTACTCAGCGAATTTCCAATGCATATATATGTGACTCACTACTACATAGAGCTATTTACCAAGTTTCACAAAAATACATCCATAAATAAGTGATATATAGCATTTTATTTATTCTCCATAACAATAACATTAGAGTTGAGGACGCAGGTTTGCTGCATCGAGGAAGATAAGTAATGTGTTTTTTTTGCAATTATCAATACAACTGAACCAGGTGAAGCTATATACCAAGTTCTCTTAATGTAGGTTCATAATTAAGGGAGATATACAACTTTACTTATTCTCCATATGAATAACATGGGGGCCGAGTATGCAGGTTAGTAGTGGAGAAATGGCGGTTTAACCCCACAATCGGCGCTTTTTTCCCATGTTATTCTTATGGGGATCAGTTTTTGCACCGACGCCCGATCCTACCCTACACAAATTTTCTTTTTGGCCCCTGCCTTATTTTCCCCCATTTTAAAATTTGCATTAATTTTAATACATCCTTTGCAGAAATCCACGAGTTCAAAAATAACTCCAGACTAAATAAACAACACATGTAAACAACTTAGAAGTTATTGTGTAGTAGTGGAGAAATACCGGTTTAACCCCACAATCGGCGCTTTTTCCCCATGTTATTCTTATGGGGAGCCGTTTTTGCACCGACACCAGCTCCCGCCTATAGAGCTCCCGCCCGCTGGCCTATATTAAATATACCCCTGTCTATATTAAATATATTGTCCCCATCCCCATCCCTCCTCTATATTTTTAAAAATTAATTTTCAAATTCAGGCTAAAAAACTATCTTTGGTGTTTACTGTCCGATTTGTCTGCAATTTGGATATGTTATTGTCCTAGGCAAGTGTTTTAATAAATTTCACTTACATTTCCCAAATTCACTATTTCCAAATGTGTATTAATACCTAAAATGTGTATGAAAAAAATAATATTGCACCACCAAATTGGAAATTTTTTTAATTTTTGCAGTAATTAAACTGCAAAAATGTCTTATTTTAGAGTTAAAAAATATGTTTTTATTATTTAAAAAAGATAAAATTTTAAAATTTTCAACCAAGGATATATATAGAACCCCCAAAATCACCACCCTCATTCCAACAAAAAATGTTGACCTGTGCACAGTGCTCCACGTCTTACTCCAACAGAAGCAATTTATTACGACATTATCGACTTGTTCACAAAGTTATTCCTAAAATTTGTAAAATATGTCATCAAATATTTGACAATAGCAATTTTAAAATGCACATGCTAGAGAACCACAATACTTGTAATGTGTGTAAGAGAGTCATCACCCGGAACAAACCCCGCCACCACCTACGATGTGACAAGCGACCCTATAATGTGTTTAAGTTTTACGGCGAGTCCGCGGATATATTAGACACTCTCCAATCTTGTCCTCTACCCATCAAATGGATTCTTATTAGGAGAGTAAAATTCATCAAACACTCAGTGGACAATAATGGTGATTTAATCATTGACAAAGAATGTATTGCTGATTTTCGAAGTTTAACTAATTTATCAATTGAGAAAGCACAGCTAAAGGCTCAAATTGAAAATTCACTTTTAAAAATCGATACCTCCATGCACAAGTATCAAGCTCAGGGCAGTGGATGGATATATGACCGCACCAAATACTGGCAGTTGCATGTTTACAAATATAAGCCCCTAACTCCCAAATCATACATTCCCACGCCAGAAAATATAAAATCAAAACATGCTGTTTTAAATATTAAAAACACCGATAATAAATGTTTCACCTGGAGTGTTTTAGCAAGCTTAAGACCAAGGAATAGTAAACATGCAAATCGAGTATTTTACTACGAACCCTATGAGGGCCAGTTAAATATGACAAATATAAAATATCCAGTAAAAATATCTGACATTGATAAATTTGAAAAACAAAATAACATAAGTGTTAATGTATATGGAATTGAAGGAAAAACAATATATCCACTGAGAACAACTAAACTAAACGGCAATACTCACGTCAATCTGTTGCTTCTAAAACACGGTCAGAAATCACATTACTGTTTAATTCGTGATTTTGACAAGTTAATGTTTAATTCTACAAAACACGACCATAAGAAATATTTTTGCAAGTTCTGTTTGCAACATTTTGGCACCAAAAATAAATTGGAACGTCACACAACACACTGTAAACCCTTTGATGCTCAAAGAGTACAAATGTCTGAAAAAGATACACTACAATTTACGAATTACAAATATCAACTTAAAGCTCCCTTTGTGATTTATGCAGATTTCGAATGTTTTATAAACAGTGGCAAACACACGCCTTCTGGATTTGCTTATGTTGTGGTGAGAGACTCTAAAATTATTTACGAAGAGTTGTACAGCGGTGAAAATGTGATGGATGTATTTTTTGAAAAGTTATTTAAAACCTATAACTTTATTAAAAGTCAGATGGAAGTATATGTTCCCCTTGTAATGACTCCAGAGCAAGAGGCTTCCTTCAAAAACTCTAAATACTGCCACATATGCCAACAACTGTTACTGTGTGATAAAGTGCGCGACCATTGCCATCTAACAGGCAAATTCCGAGGACCCTCCCACAACGCTTGCAATTTAAACTATAAAGTAACCAAGAAAATTCCAATATTCTTCCACAATCTTAAAAACTATGACGGTCATTTAATAATGCAACACTTGGGAAAACTCAATCGCAAATTGAATTGCATAGCCAAGGACATGGAAAAATATATATCATTCTCTGTTGATGATTTGGTATTTTTGGATTCCTACAACTTTCTGTCTCTTCCCTTAAGCAAATTAGCTTCCAATTTAAATACATTTAGATTTATAGACAATCCACTACTACAACGCAAGGGCGAATTTCCATACGAATACATGACAGGACCAGAAAAGTTTTTAGAGCCCCTACCACCCATAGAGGCATTTTACAGCAGCCTAACTAAAGAATGTATATCTCCTGCGCAATATGAACATGCTAAAAACGTATGGAATCATTTTAATATAAAGAATTTAAAAGAATATCACGATTTATACCTTAAAACAGATGTGTTGTTATTGGCTGATGTGTTTGAGACATTTAGAGACTTGAGTTTAAAGGATTATAAACTCGACCCCGTCCACATGTACTCATTGCCTGGACTAACATGGGAGGCGTGTCTTAGAATGACTGGCATAAAATTACAGTTATTTAGTGACATTGACATGCATTTGTTTATAGAACACGCCATTAGAGGCGGTGTAAGCATGATTTCCACACGCTACGCTAAAGCCAACAATAAGTACATGGGCGAACATTATGACCCAAATCAAGAAAGCACCTATCTTGTATACTTAGACTGCAACTCGCTATACTCTACAGCAATGTGCGAGTCGTTGCCCGTTGATGGCTTTAGATGGACAAACGAGAAAGATTATAAAGCCAATAAAAATGAAAACTTTGGATTTATTTTGGAAGTTGATTTAAAATACGATAAAAGTTTACACGATTTGCACAACGACTACCCGCTCGCACCAGAAAAAATGAATGGAAAATTAATACCAAACTTAAATGACAAAACCAAATATATTCTACATTATAAAGCACTAAAAAAATACGAAGAACTGGGTTTGGTAGTTACAAAATACCACAGAATCTTAAAATTCAGACAATCAAATTGGCTTGCACCCTATATTAATTTTAATATTGAAAAGCGACAAAAAGCTGAACATGATTTTGAAAAAGACTTTTACAAACTGTTAAATAACAGTCTCTTTGGTCGAACAATTATGAACCAACGCAAGTTTCGTGATATACATCTTGTAGACGAGTCTATGTTAACAAAGTATGTTACAAAGCCAAGATTTGACTGCAGCAAAATGTTCGATAACAACTTGCATGCTGTGCATTTAAATAAATTAATTGTAAAGTTTGATAAACCAATATATTTAGGAATGACCATTTTGGATATTAGCAAAGTAATCATGTATGATTTCCACTATAATTATATGTCAAAATTTAAGAATAAAAAGTTCTTAATGACAGACACGGATTCTCTGATGTATTTTATAGTAACAGAGGACTTTTACAAGGAAATACAAAGTGACTTGGACCGTTTTGACACCTCTGCATACAGTAAAGATCATTTCTTATACTCTGATAAAAACAAAAAAGTTACGGGCAAGTTTAAAGATGAATTAAATGGTCAAATTATGTATGAATATTGTGGTTTAAGGCCAAAATTATACTCTTTCATTCCTCTACAGTGGTTATACGAAAAAGAAAAGCAGCTAGAGGTTAAGAAGGCAAAAGGAGCTGACGGCGCCACAGTTAAACATCTCTTAACACACCAACACTACTTACACTGTCTTGCAACCGGAGAAGATTACTACGAGAATGTTACAAGAATTAAATCCACAAACCACCATCTGCAAACATTAACGATGAACAAAAAGGTACTCTCTTTTGATGACGACAAGAGGTTTATTGTGGATGGCATCAACACCCTTGCACTTGGTCACTATAAAATTGGTCAAACATAAATCTGTATTTGCCATTATTCTTTGGCCTTTCCTTGTCTATTACAATAAAGCCATATTTAGACCTATCCCAGCACTGATGGCAGAGATTTCTAAATTGGTTAAATGAAAAATCATTTCCCACATGATTGTTATACACATGTTTTAAATTTAAATCGTCTTGTTTAAATAATATTAGGAAATTAACATTGTCACGCAAATGTTTGTTTACTTTACTGTAAGATTGACACAAGTAAAAACTGCTAATATTTTTGTGTCTGCCCATTGAGAAAAATTGTGTGATATTTGGACTATTTATGTCGTCAAATACAACTATTGAGTGTGATTCTACATCATTTGGTGTGATTTCACAGTTTGAATATGTGTGTAATTTAACTTCATCACACAGACGGAATATTTCAATTATTTTTTTATATTTTTCTTGTTCTAAAGATTTGGATATTATATATAAATTTGTAAACTTTAATCCTTGTTTTTTTACAATTAAGTTATAAATTACAACAGTCTTCCCCGAACCACTGGGCCCTATTATAAGACAGCGAATATTATTAGGAAATAGGCCCAACTTCTTTGGTGTATTTTCTTTATGTGCAATTTTAAATTTGTTCTTTTGTTGAATAAATGACATTTTTTATATAATGGTGTATTTTCTTTATGTGTTAAATTTGAATAAATGGTGTATTTTCTTTATGTGCTATGTTTGTTAATTTTTTTATATAATAAAAATGGCAAAGAGAAAGTGTAAGAAGGGTAAGGGATTATTCTTAAAGCCATATAGAGGCCGTGGCTTGTTAAATACCCTTATAAACAACCTTCCTTTCCCTCTCCACCTACCTGGAAATTATAAATGGTGCGGGCCCGGAACTAACGTGCGTGAAAATTTAGCCAGAAATGTACCTCCAAAAAATAAGCTAGACTCTTATTGTAAAGAGCACGACATATTCTACATGAATAATCCTGATACAGCCGCCCGGAACAAGGCAGATATGAGATTAGCGGACCAGGCTTGGACTAGGGTTTCGGCAAAGGACGCCAATCTGGCCGAAAAAGCAGCAGCTTATGCAGTGACAAATTTGATGAAGGCCAAGGCAAAAATGGGAATGGGATTAAAATTTAATAAAAAAGATGGACAACTTTCAGCTGTTAGAGGCCGCAAGAGACGTGCCTCACTTTCGAGGAGTGTACCTAAAAAACGAGCTAAGAAAACTGAGACCAAAAGTAAGAGAATGTGGAATTATTAATTTAGACAGTGACAGGGGCACACATTGGACAGCATATCGTAAAAATAAAGATATTGTAATATATTTTGACCCTTTCGGAATACAGCCTCCAAAAGAGGTAATTGAATATTTTGTACCATCTAAAATTTACTATACAACTGATCAAATACAAGATTTAAACAGTTCCATTTGTGGAATTTTATGTTTATCATTTCTGAAAAATTTTAGTTTATAAAAATGGATTCATTTACTATAACATTCACGGGTACAGAGCCAGAGTTGAAGTCGGTGTTCTTTCCTCCTATAGAATTAAATGGTGATTATGTAATTGGACTGGTAGATTTTCAAAGTTATAATTCTATATTTAATGTTAAAAAACCTCTAAATACTTTGACATATTACAAAATGCACAAAATTACAACCCCAAAAGGGGAGGTCACAATTGACGAACTAAACCGGGCATTAGATGGTAAAGTTGAAGTTATTATACAAAATAAAGTAGCATTAATTAATACAAAAGTCAAACTTATATTTTACAAAGGGCTAGTTCCAAAATTAAATAAACTTAAAGACATAAAATTAACTATAGACGAGGGTGAGGATGTGTATTATTACGATCACAAAGCTCCAAATGTAATTGAAATTGCTGAAGGTACATACGAAGTGTTTGAGCTTGCGAAGGAAATTCAAAAGCAACTCCCAGATTTTGTACTTATAGCCGATAATAAAACTATGAAAGCCACATTACATTCTGCCCATGTGTTTGATTTTACAAAACCGTGTTTAGGGTCTGAATTATTGGGATTTAAAGGATTTTCTACTCCAGATATTGCGTTTAAATCCGTAAATAAAATCAACATAAATAATGTAAATGTGATTAGAGTAAAATGTAATATTGCGAATGGGTCTTATTTAAATGGTGACAAATCACACACCATACACAGTTTTTACCCAGAAGCTCCTCCGGGCTACAAGATTATTGAGGTCCCCAGAAATATTATATACTTCCCTGTAAATAAGAGAAGTTTAGATGTTGTTAGCATTACATTTGCAGATCAACACGACAAGCCAATTGACTTTAATAAAGAAGAAACTACAATTACTTGTCATATAAAAAAGATATGAGAATTTACAAGAACGGGCTGAGTGTCCAAAATGCCAGGTTTCTGCGATCAATTGGGTTAAAATTTTCTATTAATAAAAATGGAAGATTTTCTAGACGTTGCAGGAAAATTCCAATATGATGATAGCCTGGTTAAAATTACAAATCACTCCTATGTTCCACACAACACTTTAGCAATAAATAATTCCGATGAAATTCGAATATGCATAAATAATCAAGATTTACTAACACTCCCATGTAGGAGTTATTTGTATATTAAAGGAGAAATAGAGAATCATGATAAAGGACATTTTATAAATAATGCATTTGCATTCTTATTTGACGAAATTAGATACGAAGTTGCTGGTAAAGAAATAGATATTGTAAGAAATCCGGGAATTTCCAGTCTTATGAAAATATTGTGCTCTTACAATAAAACAACTAAATTGTCAAATGTAGCATTTGATTCTGATGAAAATTTAAAGGAGTTCCATAAAAGCGGCAAGTTTAGTGCTTGTGTCCCGTTAGAGTTGTTAATGGGTGTGTTTGAGGATTTTAATAAGGTTTTAGTAAATGTTAAACAAGAATTGGTGTTGAAAAGATCCAAAAACGACTTAAATTGTATATTAACAACATCTAATGCTCCAACTGGTGTCGATCCTATTCCTAAAATTACACTTAAATCGATTCAGTGGGTGATGCCGCACGTGGTACCATCTGATGGGGAGAAGCTTCAATTACAAAAGATGTTATTGCAAAATAAAAATTTGCAAATTGCATTTAGAAGTTTGGAGCTACACGAACTCCCATCATACCCCGAAACCAAGAGACACACATGGTCAGTTAAGACGTCATCGAGTTTGGAGAAGCCCAGGTATGTTATATTTGGTTTCCAAACAGGTAGGGACAACAGTGCACGAAAAAGAACTGATGAATTTGATCACTGTAAATTGAAAAATCTCAAAGTGTTTTTAAACTCTGAATATTATCCTTATAGCGATTTAAATCTCGACTTTGAAAATGGAGATGCCTCTAAAGCTTATGAGATGTTTGTGAGGTTTAGGGAGAGTTACTACAACACCGTCCCCGATCCTATGATTAACAGAGCTGACTTTATAAAGAAATATCCTCTAATTGTAATAGATTGTTCTAGGCAGAATGAATCAATCAAAGAGGGGGTTGTAGATATTAAATTAGAAATTGAAACTGCAGAAAACGCCCCTTCAAACACATCTGCATATTGCCTAATAATACACGATAAGGTGTTTGAGTATAATCCTTTGACAAATGAGATAAATAAAATGTAAATAAAATGAAAACAAATATTCAACAAGAATTGGTAGAGTCTGCAAAACAAATAAGAGAAAAATATAGGGCGTTAAAACGTGGTAAATTTCTAGAGGCTGAAGAGAGGTTCCAAACATTCCAACCGTTAATAGAGCCTTTGCAAGAATTAAAAAATTTAGCCACAAAAACAGAGAGGCCAGTTCTCCCAATGATTTTAGAAAAGACCCCGTCTAGAATACCAAGAATAACACAGATAACACCACACAAATTAGATTTTGGTCTTTTAGCATCAGACTATTTAGGAAATTACCTTAGTAGAAGTAGTATGACAGACACCACATATGGTATTAGGCGAGAAGGAAATAAATTTTTTATTGGGAATCAGGAAGTTCAAATTGCCAATGATGATGTTACAGTTGGAGAAAAAATTTATAAAGGGACAAAGGGATTGTGGGAATTGTTAACTTTAAAAGAACCCGTAAACTATAGTCAGGCTGATTTGCAAAATTATAAAGAGATTTTGGAAGCTACAAATGCACATTTAAAGGGTTATAAAACGGGTGCGGCGATGTCAAGCAATAAACACACTAAATATCTTAATATAATTAAACCCCTGTTTAAGACTGTTGGTGAAGGTTTAAGGCAGGTAACTGGTAATAAAATAGATTATGTTTATTGGGATGATCCTAATGAGCTTGTAGATAGGTTAAGACTGCTTTGGTTAAGCCGATTGGCGGGAAATTCTGGAGTGGATAATGAGATAGATTCTATCATAGAAGAATTGAGGGAAAGTGGAATTGTTTATTAAATAAAAAGATGATAGATAAATTTTATCGCGTATATAACCCATATAGTAAACCAGAAGCTAGAAGTTTTAAAGAAACTACTTTAAATCTAAAAGATGATTGTTGGAATGCATTAAATTATAAAATTAGTAATGTTAAAGGTGGGGAGTTTACTGACGATGTATCGACTTTGGGGCAGACGTTAACCAGGAAAGGTGATGCTTTTGTACAAGGTAATACTAAATATAAGTTTTTAGAATCCAAGAATAATAATTGGAACGCTAATAAACGCAAAATTACTAATGTTAAACGAGGTGAAAGCTCAACCGATGTGCCCACATTAGAGCAAACTTTAATAAGAAAAGATGGTGTCTTTGTACAAGACAATAATAATTATGAATTTTTGGAATCGGAGAATGGTGTTTGGAATGCCAAAAAGCGAAAGATTAGTAATTTGTTGGCTGGTAAAGAAAGCGATGATGTTGTAAACGTCTCTCAAGTACCAAAAATGGATCTAAACTTTTGGGATTTTAATAATAAAAGGCTAGTTCGTGTTAAACCCGCTGTTGATGAGAACGATTGTGTTACAAAACATCAGACTGTGACTTTAGACGGTCTTAAATTTGATGGTAAAAATAAGCAATTAACAAACATTTTACCTGGGACATTGCCAAATGATGTGGCTGTTGTTAAGCAAATATTAACAAAGGGTGAGAAAAGCATAATAAAACAGGGGGATAAATATTATAATGTATTAACATTAGATGGCGATGTGTGGGATGCAGAGGACAAATTAATAAAGAATATACCTGAAGGCAAAGATAGGAGTGATGTTTGTTTAATGTCGCAGGTTTTGAGGTATGACGATAATAATAAAACTTTTAGACAAGACAATATTAAATTTGATATTTGTTTAAAATCACACGCATTAAGGTTTAACAATAAAACCAATAAATTTATGCAAGACAATAATGAAATCGATTTGATGATGTACAATCCTAAATTGTTGGTTGCAGACCCTACATCTTTAAGCGGATTTAAGACTTTAGATGGAGGGGCGTATTTGCCAAAAAACTATGTATATCAAAGAATGAGTGATGGTATGTTAGTTGGTAGCAATGGAGGTGTTTTTGAAACGACAGAGACTGGCAGATACGTTAACATTAAAAATAAAGAATAAAAAATGGAAAAAATTGCTTACGAATTGCATAAGCCCGCGAGAAAGAACTTTGTTAGAAGGTCTTTTAAGGTGTTGGGTATAAACGAAACTGTTCAAATAGATTTAATAGATATGCGGAATTATGCTAGAGAGAATTCTGGGAATAAATATATTTTAACTTTAATAGACACATTTTCTAAAAAAGCTTATGCTGCTCCACTAAAGAATAAAACTGGATTAGTAGTCACAGAAGCTATAAAAACTATTCTCCCAAAGGGAGTTAAAAATATTCAATCTGATAACGGAAAAGAATTTTTTAATGAACATTTTACCAAACTAATGAAAATTCTAAATATTAATCACTACCACACTTACTCTACAACTAAGGCAGCTATTGTGGAAAGGTTCCAGAGAACTTTAAAGAATTGGTTGTATAGAGAGTTTAGTGCACAAGGGAGTTACAAGTGGTTGGATTTACTTCCAAAGTTAATAAGGATATATAATAATAAAGTACATAGATCCATAGGCATGAAGCCTAACCAAGTAAGTGCTAAGAACTCTAAAGACGTACACGAAAGGTTAGCATCTAAAGTACAAGTTAAAAAGCCAAAATATAAGGTGGGGGATAGTGTAAGGATATCTAAATATAAACATGTATTTAGTAAAGGATATACCCCCAACTGGACGGGAGAGCTTTTTACAATAGCAGAAGTTAAGAAAACAAAGCCTGTGACTTATATTTTGAAAGATGAGAATGGCAATATAATCAAAGGAGGATTTTATACAGAAGAATTGTTAAAGACTAAATATAAAGACATGTATTTGGTAGAGAAGGTAATTAGGAGGAAGGGTGATTTATTATATGTCAAATGGCTCGGGTTCCCAAGTAGCCAGAACTCATGGATTTCTGCAAAGGATGTATTAAAATGAATTTTAGGGTCAAAATGTGGCAAGAGTCAAAACGGAAATTAGGGTGCAAAAGTCAGTAAATAGTTGGCAGTTTTAATTCAACCGTAATAGTGAATTTGGGAAATGTAAGTGAAATTTATTAAAACACTTGCCTAGGACAATAACATATCCAAATTGCAGACAAATCGGACAGTAAACACCAAAGATAGTTTTTTAGCCTGAATTTGAAAATTAATTTTTAAAAATATAGAGGAGGGATGGGGATGGGGACAATATATTTAATATAGACAGGGGTATATTTAATATAGGCCAGCGGGCGGGAGCTCTATAGGCGGGAGCTGGTGTCGGTGCAAAAACGGCTCCCCATAAGAATAACATGGGGAAAAAGCGCCGATTGTGGGGTTAAACCGGTATTTCTCCACTACTACACAATAACTTCTAAGTTGTTTACATGTGTTGTTTATTTAGTCTGGAGTTATTTTTGAACTCGTGGATTTCTGCAAAGGATGTATTAAAATTAATGCAAATTTTAAAATGGGGGAAAATAAGGCAGGGGCCAAAAAGAAAATTTGTGTAGGGTAGGATCGGGCGTCGGTGCAAAAACTGATCCCCATAAGAATAACATGGGAAAAAAGCGCCGATTGTGGGGTTAAACCGCCATTTCTCCACTACTCAGGTTTGCTGCTACGGGGACTATCAACAAAAAACTTGTTTTTTGTGCTAATATCAATATACCACAACTAGTTGAATCAATATCCACATACTAAGTTTCATCAATATACATTCATAAATAATCGAGATATAGAATTTTATTTATTCTCCATAAGGATAACATTGGACAACGTACTGTGTTTAGCACTTTGAATATCTCTGTAACGGTTGGACGTAGAACAACGATTAAAACACCAAAATGTTTGTTTTGTTGAGCTAAACACATTAATAAAAAGAAATGTGAAGTTTTTAGTAAAACTAGCTGAGAAAAATCTAAAAAACCTTTTTCCCATAAGATTAACATGGGACACGTTTTTTTGGATTTTCTCCGCAACCACTTAACCTAGGTTAATGATTTAAAATATCAAATTATTTGTTTTTTTAATCTCTATAAAATGGCTATAACCAAAATTGAGTGTTTTTAATATTTTGGGGTCAAATTTGCAAAAAACCGATTTTTGGAAAATTGTAAACCCCCATAAAACCCCCTTCCCATAGTGCGATCGATCTGGTTTTCGAACTTAAGTCAAAATGCTACTCTCCACATTTGTGCCAAATTTCATCAAAATCGGTTGTTTCTTTCAAAAGTTATCGTGGTGACGGACACACACACACACACATATATATATATATATATATATATATATATATATATATATATATATATATATATATGTGTGTGTGTGTGTGTCCGTCACCACGATAACTTTTGAAAGAAACAACCGATTTTGATGAAATTTGGCACAAATGTGGAGAGTAGCATTTTGACTTAAGTTCATATATAAAAATTTGAACGAATGGTGTTTTTGGTATCTGGGGACCTCAAAACAAAAAGTTATCATGGTCTCGGGCTTAAGTCTTACCATGAGACCTACGGTAATAGCTTCTTCCCTATAAGAAAATTCGCTAAAAGGGGTTTCTTGAGCCCACAGCTATTTTCCCCCCAGGCCCCCAATCACCTCGTGGCAGCTCTCCAGAACGGTTCCACTACTGAATATCTGTCCTATAGCACAGTTGACATCAGTCTTGCTACAACAGCAAGACACACAGTCCCACACAGGGTCCCATCATCGACTGCATCACAAAAGTCATTCATAAAATCAATCAGTTCCGTGTTGATTGATTTTGATTTTTTGAAGCCATACTACCTCAATAATACTCAATACACACACAACAGCATGCAGCTCATATCGATTGATAATAGACTGCTTTTACGATAAATATTGAAGTGATAGATACATGATATGATATATATTACACATATGGGTCAAATTCACCTTTTCGCTTGATCGTCTCTCAAAGGAGTCCACTTAGCTTCATGACAATCCCTTCATAACAGGCAAATTCGTAGTGCTTAACTACTTTCCACACCATGGTGGTCAAATGTATTACTAAAAGTTGGATGTTTCTTACATATCATGTAATTTGGACCACGTACTATATTAGAAAGAAAGAAAACTACTGTAGTATAGTATCCTTATAAGATACCGGCTAAAGTAGTGTTGTCACTTTTTAGGTTAAGAATTATATTTCTTTTACTGACAAAACCGGACCTTCCCTACTATCAGAATGAAATTAAATCTTCTATACTATTAAAAGAATTTCTTGATTTTAGTTTGGAATTTTAGGCCTCTAAAATTATTAGTTTTCTTACATGTTTGGTATCAAATGAAAGCTCTTCCCCTATAGCTCAAGATGTGCATTATGGATTTTGAAAAACACATATCTTCAGGGCTCCGCCCCATAAGATTTTAAAGTTCCAATGTTAATATTATGAAGTTATAAAAAGAAACTGGAGCCGAGATCTTCTAAGATGACTGTAGGCACAGAAGAGCAAAACAATACGAGGCAGAAGAAACCTTTGAAAATCAGTTCAAAAAAGGAAGACTACTGAGCCTACTTTTTAATATTATTTGTTCATGTTTTTGTTAGAATAATTATTAGCACATTTGCTCGTTGTATGTAATTTTACAGTTGCAAATAAAGAATGAAAGACAAAAAAAAAAAGTTCAGTCAATCAGCTGATTATGATGTTAACATTTCAAAACATCTGACCTCATGCCTGAGAACGGGGTATCTGCTATATTATATCTATTCTATGGCACAACTTTTTAATTAAGTGGTTCTTTAATAGTCTGTCATTAGACAGTTCGTATGCAAGTAAAAATATACAAACAAGCAGGTTTTGCAGACTGTGTTTACCTTTTATTGGTTGTTGAAAACCAAAGATTAAACAAAAGCTACAATTATTGTAGCTTGATTTATTTGTCATTTTGTTACAGTTATGCTTTTGAGAATAGCCTTATCAACTCGGAATGATTTCAAACTTGGTAAGCTCAATGTTAATTTATGATTTGTATAAACTGAATTACCTGGGGGTGATAGCAAGCATCACTGACGACTATCCGAATACGAACTTGGATATTTCCACAGTTGAACTCAAGCGTTGGAGCCATCTTTGACAACTTCTACTGCACAAACGAAATAAGGGAATTCTCAGCTTATAATAGTAACGACTTTTTCCTTTAATTTGTCACGTAAGTACACTTCTTATGTTACAGATTAAGATAACGAGGTTGTAGCA
The DNA here is from genome assembly GCA_963675035.1 of Allygus modestus. Lineage (NCBI taxonomy): Eukaryota > Metazoa > Arthropoda > Insecta > Hemiptera > Cicadellidae > Allygus > Allygus modestus. Next base: position 125,139,706 of record OY776117.1, on the reverse strand, counting down.
CTTTGATGGCTTTTTAAATGAGTATAAAATGGGAATATGTACACCCAGGTAAAGAGAAGTAGATGTTTACAATACATTTTTTATTTAATTTAAATACAAAAAAGCTAGTACAGAAATAACTTTTAGTATTTTAAACAGATGATCTCTTTCAACTTTAAACTATAATACATATATAGCCTATATTGAGAAATGTTTTACACTAAGAAGCAGTTTTTATTTATAGAGGTATAGAGCACCTTTTGGCATTTTGGAAATATCAACATTGAAGGTATACTGGTATACTTTCAAAGTTTCAATCGAACAATCTTAACTTTGTATTCTTAAACTAATCTAAAATCAAATGATTTTAGGCGTCAAATAATGTCAAGTGTTATTCTATCGTGTTGATTTGAACGATTAGTTTTGTCCAAAACATATTTAAGTTAGTAATTATTATTTGTAATTTCCCATTTATTTTACGAACTCCATTAAATAATTATTAACTGAACTCTCAAATACACAATTGATTGGAAAAAATTAAGAGTCGGTTTGAGAGAACTCATCATTTAAACCACTATCATCATGAAATAAAATACCCCCGTCGCAGCAAACCTCGTACTCAGCGAATTTCCAATGCATGTATATGTGTCTCACTACTACATAGAGCTATTTACCAAGTTTCACAAAAATACATCCATAAATAAGTGATATATAGCATTTTATTTATTCTCCATAACAATAACATTAGGGTTGAGGACGCAGGTTTGCTGCATCGAGGAAGATAAGTAATGTGTTTTTTTTGCAATTATCAATACAACTGAACAAGGTGAAGCTATATACCAAGTTCTCTTAATGTAGGTTCAAAATTAAGGGAGATATACAACTTTACTTATTCTCCATATGAATAACATGGGGCCGAGTATGCAGGTTTGCTGCTACGGGGACTATCAACAAAAAACTTGTTTTAGCGAATTTCCCCTATAGGGAAGAAGCTATTACCGTAGGTCTCATGGTAAGACTTAAGCCCGAGACCATGATAACTTTTTGTTTTGATGTCCCCAGATGTCCAAAACACTATTCGTTCAAATTTATATATATGTATATATATATCTATATATATATATATATATCTATATATGTGTCCGTGAATGCGATAACTTGAGTAAAAAAGGTCCGATTTCGATGAAATTTGGCTCAAATGTGTAAACTGTCATTTATGACTTTAAGTTCGAAAACCAGAAAAATCGGACCATGGGAAGGGGGGTTTATGGGGGTTTTAAATTTTCCAAAAATCAGTTTTTTGCATTTTTTACCCTAAAATCTTTAAAACACTTAATTTTGGTTTAGACCATGTTATAGAGCTTAAAAAAACAAATAATATGGTATTTTGAATTATTAACCTAGGTTAAGTGGTTGCGGAAAAAATCCAAAAAACATGCTCATAAAATCTCCCATGTTAATCTTATGGGAAAAAGGTTTTTGGCTTTTCCTCAGTTAATTTTACTTTAAACTTCACATTTTCTTTTACCAATCACTTCAGCTCCACAAAACAATCATTTTGGTGTTTAAATTGTGATTCTACGTCAAACCGTTGCAGAGATATTCAAAGTGCTAAACACAGTACGTTGTCCACACAGTTGTATTAGCACAAAATACCCCCCGTCGCAGCAAACCTGCGCACTCAGCGAATTTCCAATGCATTGATATGTTTCTCACTAGTACATAAAGCCACTCACCAAGTTTGACAAAAATACATTCATAAATAAGTGATTTATTACATTTTATTTATTCCCCATAAGAATAACATTAGGACTGAGTACGCAGGTTTGCTGCAACGAGGAAGATAAGAAATGAGTTTTTATGCAATTATCAATGTAACTGAACCAGGTGAAGCTACTTACGATGTTTTATTAATTTATGTTCATAATTAAGGGAGATATAAAACTTTACTTATTCTCCATAAGAATAACATTAGGGCTGAGTATGCAGGTTAGCTGCTACGGGGACAATCAACAAAACATTTATTTGTTGTGCAATTATCAATATACCAGTACAACATGAAGCCACATACCAAATTTCATCAATATACATTCATAAATAATAAAGATATCAAATTTTATTTATTCTCCATAAGGATAACATTGGACAACGTACTGTGTTTAGCACTTTGAATATCTCTGTAACGGTTGGACGTAGAACAACGATTAAAACACCAAAATGTTTGTTTTGTTGAGCTAAACACATTAATAAAAAGAAATGTGAAGTTTTTAGTAAAACTAGCTGAGAAAAATCTAAAAACCTTTTTCCCATAAGATTAACATGGGACACGTTTTTTTTTTATTTTATCCGCAACCACTTAACCTAGGTTAATGATTTAAAATACTAAATTATTTGTTTTTGAAGCTCTATAAAATGGCTATAACCAAAATTGATTGTTTTAGCGAATTTCCCCTATAGGGAAGAAGCTATTACCGTAGGTCTCATGGTAAGACTTAAGCCCGAGACCATGATAACTTTTTGTTTTGAGGTCCCCAGATGTCCAAAACACTATTCGTTCAAATTTATATACATATATATATATATATATATATATGTGTGTGTGTGTGTGTGTGTGTGTGTGTGTGTGTGTGTGTGTGTGTGTGTGTGTGTGTTTCCATTACCGCGATAACTTTTGAAAGAAACGCCCTATTTTGATTAAAATTGGCACAAATGTGTAGAGTAACATTTATGACTTTTAGTTCGAAAACCAGAAAAATCGGACTATGGGAAGGGGGGTTTATGGGGGTTTTAAATTTTCCAAAAATCAGTTTTTTGCATTTTTTACCCAAAAATTTTTAAAACACTTAATTTAGGTTTAGACCATGTTATAGAGCTTAAAAAAACAAATAATATGGTATTTTGAATTATTAACCTAGGTTAAGTGGTTGCGGAAAAAATCCAAAAAACATGCTCATAAAATCTCCCATGTTAATCTTATGGGAAAAAGGTTTTTGGCTTTTCCTCAGTTAATTTTACTTTAAACTTCACATTTTCTTTTACCAATCACTTCAGCTCCACAAAACAATCATTTTGGTGTTTAAATTGTGATTCTACGTCAAACCGTTGCAGAGATATTCAAAGTGCTAAACACAGTACGTTGTCCAATGTTATCCTTATGGAGAATAAATAAAATTTGATATCTTGATTATTTATGAATGTATATTGATGAAATTTGGTATGTGGCTTCATGTTGTACTGGTATATTGATAATTGCACAACAAATAAATGTTTTGTTGATTGTCCCCGTAGCAGCTAACCTGCATACTCAGCCCTAATGTTATTCTTATGGAGAATAAGTAAAGTTTTATATCTCCCTTAATTATGAACATAAATTAATAAAACATGGTAAGTAGCTTCACTTGGTTCAGTTATATTGATAATTGCATAAAAACTCATTTCTTATCTTCCTCGTTGCAGCAAACCTGAGTACTCAGTCCTAATGTTATTCTTATGGGGAATAAATAAAATGTAATAAATCACTTATTTATGAATGTATTTTTGTCAAACTTGGTGAGTGGCTTTATGTACTAGTGATAAACATATCAATGCATTGGAAATTCGCTGAGTACGCAGGTTTGCTGCGACGGGGGGTATTTAATATTTTGGGGTCAAATTTGCAAAAAACCGGTTTTTGGAAAATTGTAAACCCCCATAAAACTCCCTTCCCATAGTGCGATCGATCTGGTTTTCGAACTTAGTCATAAATGCTTCTCTCCACATTTGTGCCAAATTTCATTAAAATCGGGTGTTTCTTTCAAAAGTTATCGCGGTAACGGACACACACACATATATATATAAATACATATATATAAATTTGAACGAATAGTGTTTTTGGCATCTGGGGACCTCAAAACGAAAAGTTATCATGGTCTCGGGCTTAAGTCTTACCATGCCACCTACAGCTTCCCCTATAGCTTCCCCTATAGCTTCTTCCCTATAGCGGAAATTCGCTAAAATAAAATAAAGTTTTATTTACGATATGCAATACACACCAACATAAGCGTAATTTAAGTATTTTGATTAGAGGGGCAAAAATGGTTGTGATCGTGATTATTGTAACTTTTCATATATTAAAATAATATATCCTCTAAACTATTGGGGGGGGGGGGAATCTGCGCCTTTGCAAATCGATAGAAACGTTTTCTAACACAAGTACAACACTTTCAAACTTGTACAAATTATTAGTTATGTTACTCTTCACACAGCGTTTCCGTTTTTTTTCAAGAGGCTTTTTAAAAGATCACCATTCATATTCAAAAATTGGCTGTTAAATAATAACAGTTAGAAATCCCCTTATTGCATTTCGAGCTTGCTCAAAAGGGCAGTCAACCAGGCTAGTATATACGTCTCCAACAGAATAATATAGACATTTATAGTTCTGGATAAATTTAATCATTAAGATTTAAACCGCTTTGTGACAATGAGTGCTCTGAAGCGACGTACAAAGGCGTATTTAAACAGTTACATAAACATCGGAGACGAGAGATGGCTGCACCAGGGGGTAGCGAGCAAATAAGTTTATTGGGGGCAGCCGCCGAGGGAAGCCCGGGCCGCCAATTTGCCTAAGATGCCGCCGAGCTCCTAAATCAATAAATATGAAAGTGACCTCCACCATTGGCTATGGGGCTTGGTCGCCACACAAGACGTTTATGAGGGGGATTCCCACGGGGTACCTGCGGCGACCTTGGCCAGGGAGCAGGAAGTGAGGGGAAAAACACCGACGGAGAAACAGGGGGTGGATATATCGGAACGGAGACTTCGAGAACGAAAGTACCGCACAATCGTCCAGTTTCCGTTTAGATGCAATGTAAACATGTTGCAATTTAAATATACAAAATAATAACAACTGTACTCGTCCGTATTAATTTGATTTAGCATCATCGTTCTAAAGAAAATAGAGACAATTTATTGAAGCACGTAAATTGAACAAATACGATACAAAAAACATAAGTATAGAAGTACTGAATCAAACTTTTAAAAAGGTTAATCTCTGCTCTCAGGAAACCACATGTTAATAATCATAAACAACATGAGTATTACTTTGACAGTTTCCTGGTTGATTATGAACAGCTGTTACAATTCTTTTGTTTTGATTTGAAACTCCATAAGCCCAATGTTAATTTTGTTAACTTTTCATTTTAGTTTTTTTACATTATTTGATTTTTCCTGGGGATGTGGCCTGTCTAGAACTTATTTTTATCCCAGAAATTAGTTATTTCGAACATTTGAAGGAAATCGTTGGAGCCGTTTTTGAGATCAGTGTCGCAAGCAAGCAAACCTTACTCTTATTAGAGTATAGGATAGGATACTGTAGTACAGAACAAAGAACATCTGTTTCAAAATAACTTCTGGAACGGAATCACAATTAACTAATGGGACCATATTCATTCAAATTATAAATCAAGGGATCCGCAGAAAATTTGGTATAGGGCCTCAAAAACTGTAGATCTGCACACGGTTATGAACTCAACAACGCGGTCCATGTTGAGACGTTGAGACCCGGTACCGCGAGTCGCGGCGCCCGGCGAGAGGCTAGAAGCATGTGAGGTGCTAATAGATAGCACACACTGTCTTGTCCCCTCTCTCCAACAGGATAAGTAACACAAAACGTGACAGAAAAACCAATAAATGTATGTTCGAAAGTCCTTTGTAGTCCTGACCTACGAGCAAATATTTAAGAGCGTGTTTCCGATCGTGGAGCACTTTGTTTAACGTTCCAAAATTATTTACTCGGGAGGAAAAATTGCATCTATAATTTAGTTGCCATACATAGCTTCATACATAGATCTTGAATTTATGAGTTACTTTGATGTTTATACACCATCAGGAAGTCCAAATAAATGTTTGAAAAAGTCAGTCTGTCTGTCGATCTGTCCGATACACTAAAGGGCCAGATTTTATCCGTTTTCACGAGAAAACGGCCTTACTGAATTCCACTAAACATTTTCCCAATTGTCGTGTGGAGCTGTGAGAAACATTTATAGGTCATTTAAATTCATCGTTCGTCATTTGGTTCCTACCCCGTAGTCTTTAAAGCTCCAATATCAGCCTTATGGGATTTGAATTAGTTTATGGCTACAGACCAGGCAGCTAATATACTTTAGGATTATTATAACCCAAATTAAAACGCTAATTTGGAAATAAATTAATTAAATAAAATGTTTAATAATTGGTTTTAAATTTGAAGGGGTTTGTGACTCCTGCATGTTTCATAATTCAGAAGTGTTAGCAACTGTTTGGCTTTGTCCCATTGGCCTTTAAAATCAAGTTTTTGCTCCCAGTTAACAGTATAGATGGACAAATATATAGATTACTAATGGACAGGAAATATTACAGGTTAACTCAGATCAGTAAACCTAGTTAAATTCACTTTGACCAACATTTAATTTGACATTAGTTTCCGATTAACATTAACCGCGAGATTACGAGATCTGAATAAACCCGCATGGCGACTGCCCGAATCGTCAATTAACCAGACTGTTAAAGGTTTTATGATCTAAGGTTATTGTAGGGTCCAAATAATCTACTTTTACACTGTAGGTAATCCCCCCCAGTAATTGTTCCAATTATACTTAAGTAGAGTTAAAGGGTGAGCTCCAGTCATGTAACATTTCACATTCTACCTGCATCTCCCATAAGACCAATGTTAACTTTCAAAGCCTGATCCTCCTCGACAGATTGTTCGATATCGTTAAGAATTTTATTGATCTTTAAAATGAACTTCGAACCAACTATATCGAATAATCCATTGAGGACTGTCAGGCTTAGAAAGTTAACACTTATAGGGAAAACAGGTAAAAACGGAAATACTTCTTTACTGGAGCCCACTCTCCAGTGAGGTCACAGTACGAGTGCTGAGGAAACTCTGGCCAGGAAGTCCATGGTACTCATATATTACAATATTTCCTGGGTGTCTAGCTCTCAGCCGCAACGCCCCCCGTAGAAAGCTACCTCTGGTCCATCTCCGTGAAGCTGTGAGCCCAGGTGGCAGTTACAAGAAGTGTTGCACCGCGCGCTACCGCTGCTGCCCGGGACCCAGTTGCGGCGGTAATTGTAAACACTGTTGTAAAAGCGAAATTAATATTGAGAAGAGTGCGGCCGCCAATAAACGTTCTCTAATCCCGCCTCCAATAAACAGCCGCCGCCGCTACCTCGCTATACCTGCTCTCTTGGGCCGGGCTGGGTCTGTAGTGGAGTCTACTGCGGGGGCTGCTCTGGTTTTTAGCGAATTTTCAATGGGAAAGTGAGCTACTAGCATGACCCATACGGTGAAACTTAAGCCCGGGACCACCATAGAAGTTCCTGGCGTGACCCCCTGAACAGGATTTATGGGGTCGTTAAAAGTTTTACACATCATATGTGTATGTGTGTGTGTGTGTGTGTACTCTAGCGAACGCATTTCTTGTACGATATACTTCAAATTTGGTAGAATTTCCTTTCTATAATCAGTTGGACATATTCGTTGGGAAAAACAATCGTAAAAACCTAAACCCCTTTTTTGAGGAATTTTACATTGTTAAATTTTGAGTTTTGGGTCAAAAAAGGGTAGTAAGGCCCTAGATTTATGTAGAATGTTCATAATTCGAAAAAGTGAAAAGCCAAAATTGTAAGCCCTTCCTCATCGTTCAAGCACAAATATTTACCAAGTTATTTAAGCAAATAAATGTAATTTGAATAAACACATCCCGTTGTCTTTGTTTATTTTACATTTGAAAAGGCTGTTTTTCATATCTTGATGTAGTTTTATCACCCCCAATACCCCCATACAAACTTTTTATCCTGACTTTTTATCTCCTCCTGCTTAGTATATTGTATAACATTGCCATCCCAATATTGAATTTGAATAGAACCAGTAGCATCTGAACTGCAAAAAAAATGTTTTCCATACCAAAATATAGCGCAAGTGTTTGTTTAACCCCGTTGATTTATTTTTTTAACTTTTTAGTGCGAAATTCTCTTCCCTCACGTCAGCGTACTGCGTGCGAACTCGTTTATTATAAACATAAATTTTTCAAGAGGGGGCTTCAGTAATGGAAAATTCTGCGTTTCTGTCAGCCTGATGTAAAATCGCGGATATTCGTTCGTTTGTGGTACAGCTTACACAACTGTTGGCAAATCATTTTTTTTTTTTTTTTTTAGGCTTTATAGCAATTAGAATAGCGCCCTTGAAACAGGCAAAGGAAGCAAAGAAATTAAGGAAAGAAACTGTGTAACTATTTACCAATAATAATAATAGCGGGTTCAAGACACGAAACGTTCCGGTTTTTAACTGCTTCCCCATAACGACGATGCTAACTTTCAATACCCGGTTTCTCCTCGACGGATAATCCGAAATCGTTGATTTACATTTCATTTTAATGCCTAGCGATTTTAGGTTGAAAGTCTTCACATCACAAATAATAATCGTACAATTAAATTTAAAAATACGAAATTTTTACTATTTTCATGGGTAAATTAAGCCGTTTTGTGATAACGAAATTCTGCCAACTAAAATCGCTCGGTAATTTTCTTTTTAAAATAAAACGAGTTCGCACGCAGCAGGCTGACGTGAGGGAAGTGAATTTCCGCATTAAAACCTTTATACAAATCTAATAAAGGGTTTAAAACCCTTTTTTTTTTTTTAAATTGACAAATGCTATTTTTTGGTTGTTCTGATGCTCCGGTTATATTTAAATTCACTATTAAGTAGGCAATAATGTACATTATAAGGTTAGGAGGAGGTATAGTCAGGATAAAAAGTTGGTATAGGGGTATTGGGAGTGATCAAACTACATCAAGATATGAAAAACAGCCTTTTCCGGTGTAAAATCCCCATAAGATAACGTACTGTCTTAAGACAATTAAAATTTTCTTTAATAACTCGGTAAATACTTGTGCCAGAATGATGAGAGATGGCTTAAAAGTTTCGCCTTATTATTCTCCATCTTTTCCCATGCATTAGTTTTACATCAGGGGCTTTTCTAACCCTTTTTAGGTCCAAAAACCCAAAGTTATAAAACTTAAAATCCCCAAAAGGAGATTAGAGTTTTCCGATTGTTTTGGCCAACAAACTTGTCCGACTGATTATAGAAAGGAATGTCCCTAGCAAATTTGAAGTAAATCGGACAAAAATTGTGGCCGCTAGAGTGGGAACACACACACACACACACACACACACACACACACACACACACACACACACACACACACACACACACACACACACACACACACACACACACACACACACACATATAAATACAATTTTGAACGACACCCCAAAACGTGTTCAGGGAGTCACGTTAGGATCTTCTAGGGGGTCCCGGGTCCCGGTTAGCTGAAGTTTTAAAACCACTCGAATAAAATACAACCGAGATACAAATCTTATTTCCTGAAATAATACAAATTTTACCAAAATCCATTTAGGTGACCCTTAGGTTTATTTTTTGTAAATACATAAACCAATTTTGAAACATTTGTGATTGGCCGTTTTCAACTGGTGTATAATTCAAAATACCTCTAAAACGGCACTTCAAAGGTTGAAAAAACCAACATAACGGAAATATTTTTCCAAAAAAATGTGTGTTTACGGTTTGTATAATCGTAATAAACAAAAAACAGTGAGAAAAAAAATTAAAATTTTTTTGACTGCACAGCCTTAAGTCTCACCGTACGGGTCATGCTAATAGTTCACTTTTCTAAAGGAAGTTCACTAATACAAATAAACGACTCCGTATAGTCGCGTTAAGGAAGGTCAGGTTTTGAAAGTTGACGCCTCATGGGAGAGGCAGGAAACTCGAAATGTTTCGTGACTGGAGCCCCTTAATATTGGAACCTACGCAATTGTTTGTTTTCTTCCTTTCTTGGCTTCCTTGGTCTGTTTTAAGCATGCTTTACTGATTGCTAAGTAAAGCATCCAAAAATACAATTTCACTTATTGTCTAACATTGTTTTATGCTAATACCACAAAGAAACGAATATCCGTGATGGTATAGGTATCAACAACAACAGGTATTTACAACAGGTGGGCGAATTCGCTATTCGTTAAAGCTAATTTTCCGTTCGCTTTGACGACTCGCCTCCATCCTCAAGGGATGCCAATCATCTAGTCTTGCATCATTTGTACTACTCAGAATTGTTGTCGTGTACCGAATGAAGCTTTTGAAGTGCAGTTTGTGACATTCTTCTCTACTTGTCCATCCCTTTAAAATAATGTACATATCAACCTTTTTACAAGTTTATGATTATGTTCTGACTTCTCGTGGGCCGTACCCCACTGGAGTGCTGTTACTGTTAATGTTTTACAGGTTTACAGTGACATTGCATAGAGCATTTACCTACAAAACAAGCTATTCCGCTATTCCCAAACAAACAATGAAAAGTGTGTATCAATGTACCAAACAAAATTAGTAGTAGGAAAAAAAACAATATTAAGAAAGTGGCTAGAAACAACCAAACTCTAATTTTATTTCGTAAATTTAAAATGTAAACTAACTTGTATAAATTAAATAATAATTACTCCTTTTATTTACTATATTAATATTTAATTTATGCCTGTTTCTTGGGTTTTTAGGCATTCTAAAACTAAATTTCAACTACGTCACCTAGCGTAAACGTAAATAATAATCAATATTTATAAAGAACCAAACAAACGCAATATTTACAACAGAGAGGTCGGTTCTCTCGAGTTTGACAGATGGAACACGTGGAAGAAACGTCGGCGGAGGGGAAGCGAGGCTCGGAGGAGAAGGGATAAAAGGGTCACGTGATGGCGTGGTTCCACTCGCTGCCGCCAGGGACCGGTAATGCACGGTAGCGAATTTTTCAGTTGCAGATGTTCACGGAATTCCGTTTTATGGATTCAATAATTTTGTTAGCGACACAATCTAAACGGTTTATTATAGAAGAAATACAAAGTTACTAATGTGGCTTTTCAGATTTTCTAAATAACGTTTTTGTCGGAAGTTATTACTGTTTAAAATGACGTTTTAATAATTTTTTGTTTTAATTGTACTCACTTCTAAAACTCAAAAATCCATTAACCACATTAGTAAAAAATTGTATACTCTTTAATATGAGACCTTAACTTTAATTCTAGGGTCAATGTGGTCGGTGTAAAGGGTTATCCCGCAAACCTCTGCATTTTAGTGGCGCAGCAGGAGTAGACCGGAGCCTTAATTTAACAGTGAAACATGTTACATGGGGCGTTTTCTCAAGACAGTCATCAAGGATACCTTATAATTATTTTCGTGGTGCAAAAATTTAAAGAAGAAAGAAACGTTTTTATGAAGGATGCTCAAGGTTAATACATTTTCGAATAATTTTCCACCATGACGATTATTTTTAATGGGCGTTCAACAGCCGTGTGTTTCATATACAATATCTATTACCTATATCCATACTATTGTATATTTCATATACAATATCTGTTATTATCATATACAATACATTATCGGCGTTTGATGCAGTCGCAACAACACTTCGCAGCAATACTGAAACAGTCACAGTTATGTACGAAGGCGGGCCGCGGTTGACTGCACCGCACCGCGCCAATCAACAATCAACTACGCCGTAAACGTTTACGACTAACTGGAGCACACCCAAGGTTCGTAGAGCTTTCAGACCAGGTGTGCTTATTTACATAAGAGCAAAGATGTCTTACGAGGTCGTCCAGCTGATTCATAAATCAACAACATACCATAAAGTGTTGCCAACCTTAAGGGTATAATAATGGTACAGCAATTTTTAAATTGTCAGAGGACATGCAGAAAGAACATTTAAACCCTTAATCGATTAATATAATAATACAAATAAATCAAAACAATATATTAGTTTCATAAAATAACAGCTTATCATAGAATGTAAGCAGTTAAACAATGTTAATTCTAATTACACTGATGAGGAAACTATGGTACTCGTACGATAAATATCGTGTTTCCAGCAACACTGCAGATTGGATTGGTGATCACGTGACCTTCCAGCTGTTTTTACGAGGTCTCTTCCGGTAAAGAATAAAACCTTAAATAGATCGACTCAGCACACCTTGTCTGAAAGCTCTACGAACCTTGGAGCACACCGACCGTATACTGACCCAAGGTTGGTAGAGCTTTCAGACAAGGTGTGCTGAGTCGATCTATTTAAGGTTTTCTGCTTTACCGGAAGAGACCTCGTAAAAACAGGTGGAAGGTCACGTGATCACCAATCCAATCTGCAGTGTTGCTGGAAACACGATATTTATCGTACGAGTACCATATTTTTCTCTCCGTTGTTAAAATGACATTGTTTAACTGCTTGAATATTTGTATCAGCTGTTATTTAATGAAACTAATAATATATCGCTTTGATTTATACTGATTATTAACTTACACTGCATATAAAAAACAAAACCTAACAGTGAAAAGAAACGTGTTTTAATCTAGTTTGAAAAATGAATAAGCTCAATTTATTAAAACCATAAGGAAGGCCTAATAATAACAATAATATTATTTTTTATTACTACCCGATGTCCATGAACAATAAATTGTATTGTTTAATATAAGGTATCAAGTTTAAGATGAATTCCATTTACAATAAAGGCTTCAAATTATTAAACTTAGACAAGATTGACTAGTTAACTTAGTTATTTTTTAATTCTTGGACACTTATTCTTGTAAACAGTTCTAAATACCAACGGCTTTTAATTCAATTTGTTCTACGATTGTAATAACAATTACCTAATTAACATTATTCAAGTAAATACATAAAAGTCATGTACCGAAAGTCCACTGTCCAGTGGCTATTTAAAACTAACTGTAACTGTACCAATATTATACTCTGTAAGGTTGGCTACACTTTATGGTATGTTGTGGATTTATGAATCAGCTGGACGACCTCGTAAGACCTCTTTGCTGCGAACATTGCTCTTATGTAAATCAGCACACCTTGTCTGAAAGCTCTACCAACCTTGATACTGACCGAGGGCGAGGAACCGAGGAGCCGAGGACACGAATCTGGACTTCTTGAAGTGAACACCCCCGCTGATAGATAACTCGGCTCCACCTGCTCGAACTCGAGCACTGAACACAACATTCTTAAGCCGCGTTTACACCGGAGTTGGCAACTTAAGAATTGCCAACTTCGATTGCAGACGCTAGTTGCCGATGGAAGTTTGCAACTTGTACTTGCAACCTAGTACACAGTTTGATTTTTATTTTTATATCTGCAACGTGCGACCAAAAAATCAGACAGTATGTAGAATGTCGAGTGCTAAAGAGGTTGTTCCTACTGCGGCAGCGTGTTTTATTCTAGCCAAATGTAAAAGACCGAGAAGATACTGGATTCGAGCTTCATTGCAGGCAAGAGCAAGATATAGCGGTACAGTTCGGGTCACAGTGCTTGGCGCCTGGTTGGCGTATGCTCTGGAATGACTTTTCGCCTCTATATGGCTTAGTACCGTTAGTGTTACAGAATACTTGTGTCAACAGAAACCAAAATTAAATAAAATAATTTTAAAATATTGGTTTTTGTTATTTTCGTTATTGTCTGCTTTTAATTATGAGAAGTTTGAGTTGGTTCTCGCCTTTCCCAGGCGTCAAGCACCGTGGCGCGAACTGTAGCGATCTATTAAATGATTTGAATCGAGATGATACAGATCCTTTGACGGGAGAATTGAGATGCGATGGCAGTATAAACAACTTTTTAAGAATGTCGAGCGACGATTTTGAATGTTTAATTGTTGGTATTGGACACATAATCAGCAAACAGGATACTAACTACAGGAAAGCAATTCCAGTGCGAGAAAGATTAGCCATTACTTTGCGCTTTTTGGCAAGTGGCGACTCTTATACTAGCCTCAGTTATTTGTTTAAAGTTTCCAAAAGTGCGATATCTCTTTTAGTACCAGAGGTTTGTGAGGCTGTTATAGGTTTCCTGAAGGATAACATACAGGTGAGTAAAGAAAAAAGTTACTGAATATTCTTATTTTTAGATATATTTTATTTGTTTTACGTTGTGCACTGAGTTAAGAAATTAAGACAAAAGTAGTTGCAACCAGTTTTGACTTGTTAATAAAATACGAACACAAAGTTAATGTTTCAAGTATAATGTAGAATAATATTACAGTAACACAATTTATAATAAACGGTATCAGGAAACTGACACATACTTTCTCCCTTTTAGCCCAACTTTAATGAATAAATTACTTTTTATTTACTAAATATAGAATTCAAAACATGGTCGAATGTACAGAAAATCTTGTAAACAAGTTGTTTTAAAAAACCTCCACCCAAATCCCTGCTTTGGAGGCACTACAGAATCCATTGCTACACTCGTGGTTTTAAGAGGGGAAATGCCCCCTATTCCCCCCCAGGGTTATTAAGGGGCAACATATTTCGAATTAACTCTGTTGGTCAATGCTAAATTTACAAGCATATCAAGTTTGAATGAAATTGATCAGTAAATAAGATAGAAATAGTAATTGTTGTATTCCCCATAAGAATAACATTGGACAACGTACTGCGTTTACCGCTAAATGAAAATTTCAATTTTCTTCGAAACCAGCAATCGTAGAATAGTAATTCAAAATACTAAATTATTTAGTTTTTAGAGCTCTTTTTAATGGTGAATAGTAATATTTTTTAATATTTATGTTTTTTTATGAAAAATCCAAAAAACTGAATTTTGGATGTTTTAAGTCCTGTAATTTCTGAACCCGAATTTTTACAGATATGCGAGTGGTGTCATTTTGTTGGAGAGCTAAAGTTCTACAAACGACTAAAGTTTAATCAAAATCGTTAGAGCCGTTTTTGAGAAATTTTGATTTTTCATGTTTTTTGGCGGTTTTTGGGGGATAATTACCCTTAAAAATAAAAAATTCAAAAAAATGAAAAAAACACCTGGAGATATCGTGGATTAGTACCTACATACCAAATTTCATCAAAATCGGTCCATAGGTTAGGGCTCTAGCTCTGTACACATCCACACAGACACACACACACACACACACACACACACACACACACACACACACACGGACACACACACACACACACAGACAGACATCACGTAAAAACCACTTTTTTGGGTTCAGGGAGCACCAAAACGAATATTTCCACTAACAACTCAAATTCGAAAATTCTGACGAAAACAATACTTTCTCCATATACTACGTATAAGGGGGAGAAAGTAAAATCAAAAATACATTTACAAAACCTAAAAAACTACAAAGCAAACAAAGAAAACCCATAGATTAATTAATGTATTGACATGTTCATCGGACCCGTAAAAGTCATCACCCCATACTAAGATTCCTTTAGCCTTGTCCACCATCGGGTTCAAGATTGATGGGGAGTTTTCGAAGCCGTCTTCATCGTTTCTAGCCGGGCATGAAGACGAATCCTGGAGGGACAGTGAAGTGGAACAATTGGAATTTGATTGTGGCTGCATATTAAATTCATGTATTTCCCCATCAAATAATATGTCGCTGATTCTGCACTTAGCCAGTGCCACATACCTTTTATCAGAACATTTACGTAATTCACAAGCAACAAGATCGCCAAAAATGTCAAATTCGTCATTTTTTAATTGTTCCCCACTTCCTTCATTACAGAATAAGCCTCATCAGCCATGGTGTTGCGACGTCTTTTATTTAAAGGCCTATGCTGGGCTACGCTCCGAACAGAAGTACTGATTCTAGGAGGAGTTTCACCAATGGAATTGGAGGCTGGAGAAGTCTGGGTGGGCAATTCTTCCTGTTGGCTATCATCGCTGCCTTCTAGTACCTGAAAAAATAACCAGTTGAAAGGTTTAACTTCATACCATTTGTCTGTGTGTATTTGTACATAAATTCCCGGATTTGTACATGATATTCAATTAATAGTTGTTAAAAGACGAATCCAAGTTACGGATTACAATTTTGGGTTACTTGTTAAACTTATCTTGCATAATTTTGCATAATAGAAAACAGTTTTCCGCTAATTGGATTCATTATTTTTACTAATGAATAAAATTGAGATGGATAAAGCTGGAGAGAAACTGTCTTCGTTTCCACGGGAATTGAAGTAGGGTGTGAACCCCGTTTGTATTTACAAATCCATTAGTTTTGTTATGACCTCTGCAATATTTTATCATTGTATTTTCTCTGTTATTTTCAGCTACCGACAACTGAAGAGGAGTAGTTACATCACAAAAAAGAATACAACGACCAGTGGAACTTCCCTCACTATATCGGGAGCATGGATGGTAGTAAACATGTTAGTTTACAAGCCCCAATAAATACTGGAAGTGAGTATTTCAATTACAAGTCGTTTTTCAGCATCGCCTTATTTGCAGTAGTTGACGCTAATTACTGCTTCACCTACGTTTCGGTAGGCAACCAAGAACGACTGTCCTTGGCGGAGTGTTTGCTCACAGCTCGTTGCAAAAAAATTAAAAACAACAGCTTTACGTCTTCCAAAACCGAGATACTTGCAGGATAGAAACTTTCCTGTACCCTCTGTGCTCCTGGCTGATGACGCTTTTCCCTTACAGCCATCAATAATGAAGCCATTCCCGGGACTTCACGATAAGGGAAGCTTGGAGCGTATTTTCAACTACCGACAGTACCGTGGTCGAAGAGTTGTCGAAAATGTATTCGGGATAGTATCTGTTGTATTCAGGGTTCTGAGGAAAACAATGCTTCTTGAGCCAGAAAATGCTTCAAGAGTTGTGTTGACATGCTGTCATTTACATCATTTTTTACATAGAAGTAAAGCGTCCACTTCCTCGTACAGTCCATCAGAAGCTTTTGATTACGAAGACACGACCACAGCAACACTAGTGCCTGGAGAATGGAGAGTGGAGGGGAAGCCTACTACTCTACTGAGACTGAAACGGATCCCTAAAAAACCTTCAAACCTCGCAAAAGAAATTCAGAAGGAATTCAGTGCCTACTTCATGAGTGCTGAGGAGTCTGTTCCCTGGCAAAACAACTATTAAACGAAAACAAGAACTACCAACAAGAAATGAATCGGTTATTTGCCCTGCTATACTGGTAAATTATTTTACAAGTAACATTGAACAATATAAAAATATACTTATTTGTTACATTCAACAGGTACTGTTGAATGTTATCGTAAATTGGGTATAATAAGGTATGTTCATTTTACTGGCATTAGTGTAAATATGATTGCCTTACCTGTGCTTGCGTGTCATTTATTCCAGCGTCACGGCTAAATGTTGGAGTTGTTGTGTCTTTTAAGAAAATGAGGTGGTCAAAAGCAAACCATTTTGATTTTGAGCTGGCTTCAGAACCACTTTTTCCCTTCCTAAAAGTTCGTTGGAATTTTGTTATCAAATTCCTCATTTTAGACTGGACTTCAGATTTGTTAACCTTCATTTCCTGAGAAATTTCATTCCAAAAGCATAATTTTTCAAATTTTTGTTTTTAAAATCCGAAAGGGCTTGGTTCCACAAGACAGGCCTCTCTCTAAACTCTAAACAACTCTATCAAAGTAATGACCTGATCATTTGTCCACTGCATTCCACTTAACAGATTTTCTATTCCACTAGCACAAACAACAACCACAGACAACTCACGACGACTAGTTAATAACTGGAACTGAGGAACTGACGCAGCGCTAATAACTGGAACTGAGGAACTGACGCAGCGCTAATAACTGGAACTGAGGAACTGACGCAGCGCGACCACGTAGAGCCGATAGGCGGGAGGGGTAGCGGGGTTAGTTGCAGCAATGACTACATAAACTTTATGTAGTCATTGGTTGCAGACTCAAGTCGCAGCTCAAGTTGGCGCTGCAACTTGCATTGCCGACCGGGGTTGGCAACGGCCTTTGATCTTTACCGACTCCGGTCGGAAAACCAAATTTCGATTGCAAAAACGTCGGCAATGCGAGTTGCTGTTGTTTCAATGCGTTCACTCTAAATTGCCGATAAAGGTCGGGCAATCATTGGTTGCCAACTCCAGTGTAAACGCTGCTTTGCCATCCTACGTCCTGCCTGGAAACAATAATCCCATAGCTACCAAGCCTGACAAAATGAACATGCTACCCTTGAAAATATTCATTATAGACCTGGCGCAACACGTATTAAACATTTAATCAACATTCTTCTGTTTTTACGTTTTAAAAGGAAACGATCCTGGCCCTGTTAATTAAACTTGTTTTTAAACAAACTATCATTAATTAACAGCCCAAAGGTAAATGACAGCCTTCTTGTTAGTGAATTTCCTTTGGAAAGTGAACTATTAGCACGGTGAAACTTAAGCCCGGGACCACCAAGAAGTTCCTAACGTGACCCCCTGAACACGTTTTGGGGGGTCGTTCAAAATGTATATATATATATATATCTATATATATATACACATATATACATATATACTGTATAGACATATATATATGTGTGTTTGCACTCTAGCGGTCGCATTTTTTGTCCGATTCACTTCAAATTTGATAGGGACTTTTCTTTCTATAATCAGTTGGACAAATTCGTTGGGCATAACAATCGGAAAACTCTAAACCCCTTTTTTGGGGATTAATCTTTCAAATTTCGAGTTTTTGGGCCCAAAAATGGTTAGAAAGGCCCCATATGTAAAATTAATGCATGTAAAAAGATGGGAATTAGTAATTAAGGCGAAAGTTTTAAGCCCTCTCCCGTCATTCTAGTATACATATTTACCGAGTTATTAAAGAAAATGTGTTTCGACTAAACACAGTACGTTGTCTTATGGAGGTTTTACACTAGAAAAGCCTGTTATTCCTTTGTTAGAGTACTTTTATCATCCCCAGCAACCTCACGTCTACTTTCAAGCCTGTCTGGACCTTCTCCTAACATTATAATGCGCAAAATTGAATTCCCAGCTTTGCAGGTAAATGAGACCAGGAGAATCAGAACAGCCAAAAAATCAATGTTTCCAGATTTTAATACAAATTGGGGAAAATGTATGTTTTTATACTGATTTTGAGTTTTAAAAGTTTTTGTATGGAAATTCACTTCCCTCACGTCAGTGTGCTGCGTGCGAACTCGTTGTTATCATAATGATAAACAGCTGTTTACAGTATTTTAAGTTATATCATCTGATAAAATCAAAATAAATCTTTCTTCCATAAGATTAACGTTGAAACTTTGAATTCCAGTGGGACACAGCCCTAATATCCTAGGACTTCGGTTAATGGTCTATAACCTTACCAGGGTTAACCTGTGTTACTATACAAAATTTCAAAGCAAACGGATGAACATAAAATACGAACGGACAAACATTGTGTTTTTTATATATTAGATGAGAACGAATAATCATTACAATTTACAAGTGTTTGTTATATATCAAGAAATTAGTTGGCAAATCAAGATATATATACAGGGTGAGTCAGACCACCCGTCCAGCATGTATAACAAGAGAACGGTTTGGTCTAAAGGCGTCAAACAAAATTCTTCCCTACTAAAACGCATATGGGCTATCTATTAAAAATATTTTGTATCAAAATCTATGTACAGCATGTTCCAAAACTGAAGGTCACGGGTTCGAATCAAAAGATTTTCTAATGTAAACATAGGGAATATTATAATAATTTTAAAGGTCTCGTTAAAATAAACATTTTGGCGAAAACAGAATTTACTTATCTTTATTCGTTTCAAAATGGCGGCCATTTTTATGTAAACTATTGACATTTACGGAATACCCTGTATTTTATAAACCACTAAGCGTACCTTTTTTCCGACTTAAATTTCTTGCTCGTGATAAACTCAGCTTTACTCTGGTATGCTACATGACAGGCTTTTTTGAGAAAATCTTCTTATGATTCTCTTATTACTTATGATTCTAATTTACTAACTCTTAATTAATTATCTGCTCGGATGTGATCGGGAAATGTGGATATAAAAGTGACGCTATCTGATCTATGGGCAATGGCTACCATGTGCTGAGCCTAGCTTGTCTTCACAATAATGAGTGTTACTACCTACAAAATTCACTAGGCTATTTAAATATAGCTCACAAATACTCTTACTTGACTTATCAATAAATATATTTCCACCTATGGTCTTCTTTGGTTTATTGTAGTGAGTAGAATGTGTTTTGTAATTAATCTGGATATCAACAGAAGGTAGGTGTACAATTTTCTAAAATGTCTTTTAACTATTTAAATGAAATACAAAGTACAGAAGAACAATATAATATTTATTTATCTAATAATAACAATTGTGTTTTAAAAAGTTATCAATCAAAGGGGATTTACAAATAATCTACAATTCTGGGGAAAGTTACAGTGAATGGCCTAGGCTAGAAGATGGATGGCAATAATACGAGTACATGTAGGCTTAAGACTAAAATGTTCATATTTTGATTCTAAATGGGGTTCTTTTATAAATGAGGGCTCTTTTCTCAGGGGGGAAGTATCGTGCAGACTTGAATAACGTTGAAATTATAGGTGAAAGAATATTTAGTCCAATTAGGCTTATGTTGTTTACAAATTTCAACAATGATAAATTTTGGTGTTGTCCAAAAGGAAAGTCCAATGGTTTTCACTGAATTTACTGATGATTAAAATACTCAAATTAAATTTAGAAAAGATAGTTCCATGTAATAATATACTCTTGATGTTAAGTTAACTTTCGGAACATTAGACTTGTTCTATTTAATGTCTGTATTCTTTCAAGTCCCTAATAGAATACACAATGGAAGTGGTTTACCAAAATCAGCTTACAATGTTCTTCGCTCAATACCAATTTTGGGGATAAAACAAAGAAAAGGGAGTGAATTTAAAATGGTATTATACTGAGCAATGAGTCCCTAATAAATGAGCACTAAGCAATTCAAAACTTAAGCCATACTGGGTGAATTTAAATAGGAACAATGTCCTGCACAAATTTTAGGTCTTAACACTATGGCATCTGGAACAAGAAGGAAGATCTAGCAGAGATGAGGTCTGGAAGCATGGTCCATTGTTGAAAGCACATGGTACACACATATGTTAACACTGGTCACTGTAATTTAGATTCCTTGAGGACTATTTTTGAAAAGTATATTATATTAAATTTTAATTCTATTGCAATCCTCTCACATAAATTATATCTAAAATATTATTATTAGCAAACATATTAAATTAAGTGAGTAGGCTATTAGATGTGGATAGGCTGTGAATAATTATTGGTGATTAACTAATGAAATACATATTATTTTACAATTGCACAGATAAATAAACATTAAATACATAGAGGGGAATGATTTTCTGAGGAGTGGTGGTAAGGATGATTATTATTGGGCGTGAACATAGGGAAATTAATACAAATAACACATTTATGGGAAATTAATTAACACATTGATAAGGGATACTTAAATATAAAATAGCACATAATAGGAAAATTATCACTAAATAATGAATGGATGACATGTAATAATATAATCTATATTTCAATAAAATAATTATTTTAGGGAAGAAGCTATTACCGTAGGTCTCATGGTAAGACTTAAGCCCGAGACCATGATAACTTTTTGTTTTGAGGTCCCTAGAAGTCCAAAACACTATTCGTTCAAATTTATATACCATTGAATTTATATTCATTATATACACGCCCCGTTTAGTATATATATATATATATATACACACCCGTGTTTAGTATATATATATACATATGACCGTGAATGCGATAACTTGAGTAAAAAACGTCCGATTTCGATGAAATTTGGCTCAAATAAATGTGTAAACTGACATTTATGACTTTACGTTCGAAAACCAGAAAAATCGGACCATGGGAAGGGGGGTTTTTGGGGGTTTTAAATTTTCCAAAAATCAGTTTGTTGCATTTTTCACCCTAAAAATTTTAAAACACTTAATTTTGGTTTGGGCCATGTTATAGAGCTTAAAAAACAAATAATATGGTATTTTGAATTATTAACCTAGGTTAAGTGGTTGCTGAAAAAATCCAAAAACATGCTCATAAAATCTCCCATGTTAATCTTATGGGAAAAAGGGTTTTGGTTTTTCCTCAGTTAATTTTCCTTTAAACTTCACATTTGCTTTTACCAATCACTTCAGCTCCACAAAACAATCATTTTGGTGTTTAAATTGTGATTCTACGTCCAAGCGTTGCAGAGATATTCAAAGTGCTAAACACAGTACGTTGTCCAATGTTATCCTTATGGAGAATAAATAAAATTTGATATCTCCATTATTTATGAATGTATATTGATGAAACTTGGTATGTGGCTTCACGTTGTACTGGTATATTGATATTTGCACAAAAAATAAATGTTTTGTTGGTTGTCCCCGTAGTAGCTAACCTGCATACTCAGCCCTAATGTTATTCTTATGGAGAATAAGTAAAGTTTTATATCTCCCTTATTTATGAACATAAATTAATAAAACATGGTAAGTAGCTTCACTTGGTTCAGTTATACTGATAATTGCCTAAAAACTCATTTCTTATCTTCCTCGTTGCAGCAAACCTGCGTACTCAGTCCTAATGTTATTCTTACGGGGAATAAATCAAACGTTATAAATCACTTATTTATGAATGTATTTTTTGTCAAACTTGGTAAGTGGCTTTATGTACTAGTGAGAAACATATAAATGCATTGGAAATTCGCTGAGTACGCGTTTGCTGCGACGGGGTGTATTAGTTTTTCTGCAATCAGCAAAAACATTATTTTCCCATATGAAATGCATATAATTTGCACAACTCTAGCATGTATTCTCTGTCCACATTCGTTTTATGTGTTATGTACAGTTAACATGCATTTCATATGGAAAAATAATGTTTTTTGCTGATTGCAGAAAAACTAAAAAAGATACAAGGTTTAGAAAATACAGGGTATTCCGTAAATGTCAACATTTTACATAAAAATGGCCGCCATTTTGAAACGAATGAAGATAAGTGGATTCTGTTTTCGCCAAAATGTTTATTTTAACGAGACCTTTAAAATGATGTATAATATTCCCTATATTTACATTAGAAAATTTTGAGATTCGAACCCGTGACCTTCAGTTTTGGAACAGACTATACTGTACATAGATTTTAATAACATATTTTTAATAGATAGCCCATATGCGTTTTAGTGGGGAAGAATTTTGTTTGACGACTTTAGACCAAACCGTTCTCTTTGGTTAACCGTTCTTTTAACCAAACTCGTTATAGATGCTGGACGGGTGGTCTGACTCATTCTGTATATATCAAGTCTGCTATTGACAAATCCTATATACTCAGTCCATGAGGTTTTTGAATTTTCAAAGGTAAGTACATATTTTCTGTGACGTTTGACCAGAGTGCCGTTTTGTTTTGTTTGTTTTTTCTCTCTTTGCATTGATTGTTGCAGGTTTAGATCTTGCTAGACCACGTATTTAATTAGAATTTAAACATTGATGTTTCCTTGTGCATGTATCACATTACCTGCTTGCTGGAAATAAAACATTCTCGATTATTAATGGTATTATTAACTTCTTGATTCTTGAGTCACAGAACGTAACAAATATTTGGAAAACAAAGAACCAACGATGGCAATTTCAGTTGGCCAAACCGCACGAAAAACAGTTGGGCAGCGGTTGGCTTGATGTGGAAACTCAAACCCATCATTGACAAACGATAATCCGACTATGTTAATTTCGGTTGGCCGAACCGCGTAAAGAACGGTTGGGCAACGGTTGGCTTGTTGTGGAGACTCCAACTCAAAATTATTGTATTTATACAACAATTAACCAACGTTGGTCCAACAATATTAATTTAGGCTGGCCCAACCGCATGAAAAACAGTTGGGCAACGGTTGGCTTGTTGTGGAAACACCAACCCACCATTAGCCAACGGTTCCACCGTTGTCCAACGGTAGCCCAACGGTGTGTGCTACATCGCTACATGGGTCATATCTCATTAGTTTTAGAATTATTTGGACACTTAAGTTTTAATTCACAGGTAAGTTTTGAGAATAGATATCCTCAACCAAACATGACATTGACTCAGAGCTGAATGCAGACCTCAAAACGTTATTCACTTAACCTCATTAAACATTGCCAAAAAATACCAACACAGAATATTTAATAATTAACCTGTAAATAAATTGCCCGTGCAGACAAGGGCAATTCAAGGGGGTAGCGCGAAAACTTGTGGGCCAATCGTGCACTCGTATATTTCCGTCTCTCTTCGTTAGCGCGGTGCCTATCAGTGCCGAGACGTAAGTCAATGTAGCCGTTAGGTGAAGGCAGGGTGAAAGTAAAAGTGGTCACAGACGACGGGTTGGGTTGACGTTGACTTTGCGCGCTTTTTAGGGACGTTCCGATACTGGCTTGAACCCGATATTTGGTATCGATACAATATCGACACCAAAGTATCAATACCCGATACTATTGGATCCAAAGTAACGATTACCTACAGTATCGTATAGAATGGTATCGAGAATTCAAATCAGTGTTTATTAATGCTAAAACAACCATTACAGACAGTAATAATTAAGAAAAATATTCATACCAAAATTATGACCAATATTTATTAATAATTAATGGTTATAAAAAAACGAAATAATAAATGGAAAGAATTGTTTGAAAACGAATCACGATCCGGAACCTCCAGAATAAGGGTGGAATAAACAGATTGTAATTCTATGATAATATTTACCTTAAAGTTGATTCTCTCTATCAAAAGTTACAAGAACTATTTTTTAAGTCATTATCTGTGTTTAAATTGCCAACACTATTAGGATGGTCTGCCGTTAAACTTTAGATGTGTAAATGAGCGATGAAGCAACAGTTTAACGCGAACGAAGAAGATCTACGGAGAAGAACGCTACATTTAGTAAACAAACTTAAAATAATGTAAACAAAACGGTGACAGTTTTTAGCAGCTGTTAATTCAATTTAAATTAAATCAGTTACAAACATGTGATATAAACCCAATAAAATATTTCTTCCATTACAATTACATGTGAACTTTAAGATACAGTGGGGCGCAACACCTAGGAGGAATTTTGCAAATCTCTCTAAAGAAAATCCTTGTCCTCGATATCACCTAGCTATACTGGCCAAATTTCATATCAATCGGTAAAGCCATTACACTGTGATGCCTTTACAAAGAAGTGACAAAACGAGTTCGCACGCAGCACGCTGCCGTGAGGGAAGTGAATTTCCACATACAAAACTTTTAAAACTCAAAACCAGTGTAAAAACATACATTTATTCTAATTTTATTGAAATCTGAAAACATTGATTTTTTGGCTGTTCTGATGCTCCTGGTTTCAATTACCTGCAATGCTAGGAATACAATTTTGCGTATTATAAGTTTAGGAGAAGGTCCAGTCAGACTTTAAAGTAGGCCCCAGGTTGCTGGAGATGAAACAAATACACCAACAAATGAATAACATGCTTTCTAATGTAAAAAACCCCATAAGACAACGTCCTAGCTGTGTTTAGCTGATATACATTTTCCTTAATAACTCGGTAAATATTTATGCTAGAATGACGAGAGAGGGCTTAAAACTTTCGCTTCACTAATTCCCATCTTAATACATGCATTACTTTTACGTCCGGGGCTTGTCTGGCCCTTTTTGGGCCCAAAAACTCGAAATTTGCAAGAAAAATCCTCAAAAAAGGGTTTAGAGTTTTCCGATTGTTTTGCCCAACGAACTTGTCCAACTGATTATAGAAAGGAACGCCCCTACCAAATTTGAAGTAAATCGGAAAAAAATGCGACCGCTAGAGTGCACACACACACACACACACACACACACACACACACACACACACACACACACACACACACACACACACACACACACACACAACCATATATATATATAATTTTGAACGACCACAAAAACGTGTTCAGGGGGTCACGTTAGGAACTTCTATGGTGGTCCCGGGCTTAAGTTTCACCGTGCGGGTCATGCTAATAGTTCACTTTTCCACAGGAAATTCACTAATGAGGGGAAAAGAGCTTCGCCAAAAAATTTATCTATGTTTTAACAACGTAAAAACGAACTGTTTGCCGATTCTGATACTCCAACTTTTCTTTCGATATCACGATAATATTGGTTAATCGATACCGATACCGATACCCTGAGTATCGGAAAGAAGTATCGATACCTATTACCTAGTAGTACTACTACTAGTAACTAGTACCTACTCGTCGTATTGTCGTATTAGGACGGGAAGTCTCAAGCAAGCTCAAGCACTTTTTTTTCTCGTCCGCCACCCTTGCATATTGCAGCATTGCAGGATATAACAGGCTTTCCACTTTCCAATATTGGATTTTCTGATGTATTATTAACTAAGTGAACTGTTTTAAATTTTGTTGTAATTTTTCCTGAGCAGTAGTCTACATTCAAAAGGTATTATGGAAGCTTACCCACCTACCTTGTGTCTCGTACCTACCTATTCATTTTTTGTTTTATCCAGGTTAAACCTAAATTATTTACTTAGAGTCAAGGATTTGCAAACGAGATGTGAAACAACGAATTTACTTAGTTCTTGCTTCTTAGCATAGAAACCTTACTATTTTAAAAACAAGTTACGCTTTAGCAAACACTGCTTGGATATCCAGTTCAAAATTGTTAGCCTATCATTTAGTTGTGCAAGTACAGTCAATGAGTTTGGCCTAGGCCTTTTCGAAGTTATATTCATATTTTAAATATTCACCAATGAAAGACTTGCCTAAACATATCCTTAAAGAGCGACCTTTTTGTGTTCATTAACGGCATGCCTACACTAGACCCACACTTAGGCCTAGGCTAATTAGGGTGTAGGCCCTAGGCCTACCCATCTCCCATAGGACTAACTTATTGCAAGCAAGTTATTTTTCTTGGAAAATAGGCCTAAGTTTAGATGCATTATTAAACCAAACAAGTAGGTTGATTAGTTGGTGGCCTCTTAAGAAACTGTACCCGTGTTGGTGTTATTTATGTTAAAGATCGATTTAAAATGTGATTTGATATATCGAATGTTTAAGATCGATATATCGTATCTGATTAGTTGGTGGCCGCTTATGAAACTGTACCCGCTTAAGTGTGCACAGAGCATCAAACAACCGTATAAATAGTTAATGTGACTGTATAAATAGTGAATGTGATTCCACTCGCTTGTTTTAAATAAGATTAAGAATAGGACCTACCGGTACCTATTGCTGTGCTTCCCATATTGGGGGATAGGCTGGTTGCACTTCCGCAGACGCCCGGTGGAACAACCGAATGAAAATAATCAATTATTTTCATTTGATTATTAATGTTTTGCAATAGGCCTATATACAAATAAATTTATCATACATTTACCTATTAACTTGAAACTAAACAAAAGTTCAATTAGGCCTATCATAAATACAGTAACATAAAACATTTACAATTTTAATTTCCCAGATATACGCTTTTAGCTGCTTCTAAAAAATATAGAAATGGATCTTTCCCTGACACTCTTACTTCATTACACATGAAACAGACATACTTGTCTTGCCAAACATGACCAAAGATATGTTAGTAATAATACATTTTTTGTCTTAATATTAATTGTTTATTTTATTAAACAATTTATATAGTTTTTCCATACAATTAATTTAGGCAAATTGATGAATATTGGCTATGAATATTGGTTTAACCCTTTGAGTGCCACGCAACGATATATCGTTGTGCACGGAACATCCGAAAAATACTTCACAACGATATATCGTCGTCGGTGGTCTTACCGAAAAATACATTGCAACGATATATCGTTGTTATGGAAAATTTTTCTTACGTCATTACTTTTTATTATTTCTTACAGGTGATTTCCAGGATAGTTTCTAGCTCTATAAATCTAGTAGTTATTTGGTGAAAATCTTATATTTGAACAATGTTTATTTATCTGAAAAAATATAAAAAATTTCCCGCATGTATAATATTATGTACCTATTCAAATTTTTTATTTTGTATTTTTTAGATATTATATATGTGCATAATATTATAGCTAAACTTTAAACTGACAAAACAAAAAAGGTTTCATAATAATATCTTACCAAATAAAAAAGTTATTGATTTTATGTACAAAACCCTTGCAAAATGTTGATTTTGTGAATCGTTGTTATAGAAAATCTTTCTTACGCCATTACTTTTTATTATTTCTTCCAGGACATTTCCAGGATATGTTCAGGTAAACATATACTCCATAAATATACGAGGCCTAGTTAGTCTGCTTTATGAAATAAAATTGTAATAAAACTTAAACCCTTAAAAAAAGATAGGCTACTGTCTTGTGTACTAATTTGCCGTTTTTATATTTTTTTACATTTATTGAAATAACTTGTCCGCCTAAAGCCCAAATTTAATGAAACTTTCAGGAAATATTTTGGGAAACATGTCCTCTATAAATCTAGTAGTTATTTGGTGAAAATCTTATATTTGAACAATGTTTATTTACCTGAAACAAATAAAAGAAATTAAAAGAAATTTCCCACATACATATATTTATTCAAATTTTTTATTTTTTATTTTTTAAATATTATATATGTGCATAATATTATAGCTAAACTTTAAACTTACAAAACAAAAAAAGTTTCATAATAATATCTTACCAAATAAAAAAGTTATTAATTTTTTTGCAAACCCTTGCAAAATGTTGATTTTGTGCCTGGCACTTTTGGGATATACTGTGTTAAAAACTCTGGCACTCTAGGGATATGACGACCGAAAAACTCTGGCACTCAAAGGGTTAATGAATATTGGCTATTATAAATGTACTGTATACAGTTTATTGTTCAAAATTATCACATGCAACCTAACAATGACTGTAGGCTATTTGTTCTATAGTTAGTACTTGACGATGTCAATACATTCTTGTAATGTTTTTACGGCAATAAAATTTCTGATTTCTGAAAATTTCTGATTTCTTCTCTTTTGTAAACTTAGAGGTAAGTTATTCTTATTAAATGATCTGCGACTGCGATTTTTCAAAATCTAGATAGTAACTTATTTTCTTCGTTGTTTAAAACATTTTCTTAAAGAAAATGATAACTTAGTTAATTATTTTATTTATATTATCTGCCATTTTCCAAACAAAATACAATGTAAATAAAATTTAAATCATATGTAATAAAGCATATATTATTACGATTATAATTATTCAGCTGTATCGATTTGATCCGATTTATTTCTGAAGAAATTTCAAAACATTAATATAGTATAAGTTATTGATATTTTATATCGATTGATTTCTTTCTATTTTTCCACCGATAGGGCGTCTGAGGAAGTTCAACCGATAGGGTTATTTTATAGCTAGGCTAACTTATTGTTTTGAAAACATAAGGCAATTGCCAGTTTTACGATTGCCAAAGTTTAAGCTGCATTTTAAAAGATTTTAATCCTAGGTTAGGCTGAGTTATACCATTATTGAACTAGGTCAGTTTCCGCATTGTGCCAGCAATAAACTGTAAAAACTTGATCAAATCATGTTCAGGAATGCTGAACTCAAAACTAAAACAGAATGTTACTTCCAGATAAGCTACAAGCCTATAAGCTTACTTATATGATTTAACACTCACAAGTCAGTATGGTCTTGTTTTATTATTATACAAAACAAAACCGTTTGGCCTATTTAACATATTGTAGTGGTTCAAACAGAAACAAGGTACTGTTCTTTAAGTTATATCTTAGGGCTAGGCTATGTTTTGTATTTTCTGAAAGATAATATAGTTTAGAATTCATAAATAAGATTAAGGTAGTTTTTGTCACGAACTTACTGTTCTCTGGTAATTTTGAAGTTTCCACCCCCTACGTAACTTATGTTAACAAAATTCTCCCACTTTTCTGCTGTGGAGCCTCCATGATGGGTAATGTTAACAGTTTTGACTAACCTCAATATTTCCATAATCTTATGTAGGCCCAAGCAAATATTCATTTGATAGCGATATGGAATTACAATATGTATCAACATCAGAAATCGTACTGCCATTGTGTATTGCGAGATGCGTATTGCTTATATTGTGTCGTTTGTGCGTAATGTGATAGAGCGATACAATATGTATTGACATAAAAATCGTACTAACTTACCATTCTGTATTGCAAGATGCATATTGCAGACCACACCATATTATAAACCTTACCTAACCCAAACTACTTAATGTAGTAAGTAACCACGTCAAACTCACCAACCAACCACCGAAACCTATTTATTTTTGCCTCATACTCCAATCATATCATACCATAATCATATGGCGCTGAATCCGAAATGAGTCATGTTTTGATATATCGCACCACGACGAATAGGGTCGTGATCGCGACTTTAGCAGTAAACGCGTAGTGGAATTAGAGTGCTACCTGTGGTAGTTGGAGGGTTAATGAATAAAACTTTAAAAAACAACTAGGCTGGCTAGTTCTTCACAACTTACCTAAAATAAATTATAATATTCATCAATAAATCGGAAAATAATTCTACAATTTGTTTGTTTGAATTTTGATGTTGTTTTTTACAAGTTTTATTCATTAACCCTCCAACTACCAAAGGTCGCGATCCAATTTCGCTACACGTATAAGTTACTGTTAAAGTCGCGATCGCGACCCTATTCGTCGCGGTGTGATACATCAAAATGTGATTCATTTCCGATTCAGCACAATATGATTCTATATAGAATTTGTAATCGAATAATGTATCGGAAGTGGGCAATTTTTGTAACCCATTACGAACTTTGCGTCTTTTCATTGTTGGCTCCATATATAGTGTCGCGGTCGTGATTTATGTAATTTTTTCCTGAAAATAATTATTTTAACCTTAACAAAGTTTATATTTTTCCAATATATGAATCATTTAGAGCCTAGCTCATTTTGGCTCTCTGGAATTGTAAACTACGTGTTTATTTTTCAACCATTATGGCACATAAAGAAAAAATATTTTTGAAATATGAGCTTTTTGAGTTTTCCTCCAGTTGTGTAAGTGTGTCTTGTGTATTCATTAACAGTTTATAGTTTTTTGGACTCTCCTTTTCTTGCTGATCAAAATTAGTAATATGGTCTTTATAGGTAGAGTTATTTATATTTTTTATAGATTTTCAAAACAACTCATCAAGACAGTGATAAAAATCTCAGAAGTACGAGGAAATATATTAGGCAGTTGGAGGGTTAATCAAGTACCGGGACAGGTCTGTTCACAGTGAGCATATAGGCATGAGAGGTAGTGCGAGAGAGAGAGTGAATACCTTACACCACTACTCCCCTCAAACGGTTGTGAACAATCAACCAAAACTTTTGCTTGGACTGAATGACTTCTATATGTTTACATACACTCTGCTTTGTTTACATTTTAAACCAACTGTATGATATAATAAACTGAAACTGTTATAAACGAACCATTATTGACGATAATAACTAAGACAGGTCAATTGGATTAATGCTACTCGCGTTTGATGTTCATGGCGAGTGAAGACGATCACGAGAGTGTAGATGCGTACACTTCCACTTGTGTTATTCCAGTTGATTATCTAGCCTACATGACAAAGCATTACTGCGTATGCGTAACCCAGGTGCCAACAACTGCGAACAGGGCTATATCACATAGGCTACTTGGTAGTATATAGGCCTAAATCAAATTAAGTTTCAATTTAAAATAGCGTAAGGGTGTAGACATTTCACATAAATGTTTTTGTATTCTTGCTAACAGATAAATATTGATAAAATATGTTTTATTTCAGATCAACAATGCCCCCAAAGAAGAAGCAGCCTGCCAATGCTTTCTACTTTTTTATGCTCGATCGGAAGGTCCACTACGAGCAAAATGGGGAAAGATTTCCAAATGGTTTAAAAGATGTTGCGGACATTGTCGGCCCGGAATGGAAAGTAAGTAATCTACACTCATATTAAACGCACAAACGTTAGTCAAGCTTATGCATCCAGGAAATTCCTGATAAAGTTGAAGTTGTTGCAACCCAAGGTCAAATATTAATAAATGGGTACAGTAGTGTTAAATTTTATCCATAGTAAAGTATCTGTGCTTTGTCTCCAAGGTAAAATCATTTGACCTGTACTCTTTGTCCAAAACTAAATAGTTATTTAGATTAGGTACCTAGGCAGTTTATTTGCCTTTGTGTTATTATATCCAAAAGTATAGGCCCAAATGAAAATAGTTCTTTAAATAATTTGTATAAGAATGGCATGATGCAACAAATTAACTTTGGTTTGTAATATAACTTTTCATGGCTTAAAGGGTTGATATACCTATAATTTGTTTGTACGAGATATGAAGAAATAAATTTTCTTCATTCTCACTAAAACAAATGAGCATTTAAATTACATGGTAATACAAGTGTACCTATATTTTTCTGTTAAATAAAACTGCACACTATGATATTCATGATTAATATAAAAGTATTTTAACTGTTCTTGAACTTGGTAGCGCTGCTGACCTATTTGACCCATTCACTGCGGCTGGTCCGCCGGTGGACTACAGGAGTTGCTGCTTGGTTGCAGCTTGGTCTCCGGTGGGGTAGCGCACCATTTTGTGTTTGTGTACTCAGTGTGGTTCAGCCACTCAGAGAGGGAGGTTGATCTGCTACTGCATTTTTCCTAGAGTGTTTGTGCATAGTACAGTGCCGTTCGATCACATTTTTCGGTTGCGGCTTTGTCGCCGGCGGGGCAGCGCGCTATTACGTGTGTATGTATATAGGATGTACTCAATGTGGTTCATGTATATAGTGTAAATAGTTCATTTTAGCGAATTTCCCCTATAGGGAAGAAGCTATTACCGTAGTCGGCATGGTAAGACCTAGGCCCGGGACCATTATAATTTTTCGTTTTGAGGTCCCCAGACCCCAAATACACTATTCGTTCTAAACTGTATATATGTGTCCGTGGGTGCGATAACTCTTGTAAAAATGGTCCGATTTTGACAAAATTTGGTACAAACGTGTAAAGCATAATTTATGACTTTAAGTGCGAAAACCAGACAGATCGACCCATCTGACGTGGTATTTTGGGGGGGGGGTTTGTACCCCAAAATGGGTTTTTTGAAGTTTTTACATGTAATATTTTAAAAAGTCAAATTTAATTTTTCACCATTGGATTCAGCTTAAAAAAACACACAATTTGGTATTTTGATCATTTCTCTACGTCAATTGGTTACAGAGATATTGAAAGTGCTAAATACAGTACGTTGTCCAATGCTATTCTTATGGAGTATAAGAAAAAAATATAGCTCGCTTATTTATGAACGTATACTAACGGAACTTGATATACGGCTTCATCTCGTTGCGGTCTATTGTTATTTGCACAAAAAACTCAATTTTTACCGATAATTCCCGTAGCAGCAAACCCGCGTCCTCAGCCCCCATGTTATTCTTATGGAGAATACGTAAAATGTAATGTATCCCTTAATTATGAACATAAAGTATTAAAACTTGGTATTTTGGTTCACGTAGTTGAGTTCTATTGATATTTGCATAAAAACTAATTTTTTGTTTTTCTTGTTGCAGCAAACCTGCGTACTCACTCCCCATGTTATTCTTATGGAGAATAATCAAAATGGCATATATCGCTTATTTATGAATTTATATTGATGAAACTTGGTATGTGGCTTCTCCTAGTTGAGTAATATTGATATTTACATGAAACCCCATATTTGTTCTTCCTTGTTGCAACAACCCTGCGTACTCATCCACAATGTTATTCTTATGGATAATAATTAAATGCTATGTCTCCCTTAATTATGAACATAAATTAATAAAAACTGGTATATGACTTCACCTAGTTGAGTTGTATTGATATTAGCATAAAAACCCATTTTTTGTGTTCCTTGATGCAGCAAACCTGCCTTCTCAGCCCCAATGTTATTCTTATAGAGAATAATTAAAATTGTATGTATCGCTTATTTGTGAATATATTTTTATGAAACTTGGTATGAGGCTTTATGTTGTATTAAGACATGTATTTTGCATTGGAAATTCGCTGAGTACGCAGGTTTGCTGCGACGGGGGTATTTAGTCAATAGGTTATAAAGATAACTAAACTGTGTCATTTGCAACATCGCGGGACTGCGGTGCTGCGAAGGTGTGTGATAGTTTTTGTGCTGTTTTTGGTGCGCAGTGTTGAGGGTCCGCCGGCGACCAATAAATTTTTCTGCCCAAAAACCATCGATATGAGTCGTGAATATAGATTATAACACTTATTCCCGACTTTTGAACATAAAAAGAAAGATTTTATGAAATAAAAATTTTTAGCACCTGTGTTACCTCTTAATATACAATTTTACGCAGCGAATGTGTTAATTGAATCTAGGTGAGTTATTGTAATGTGTAGTGTTAAAATAAATACTGCTTTTGTAAGAAGGATGTTTAATGACGTGGAAATGCCAGTGGTTTTGGATTTCAGATAGCATTTAATAATAATAACATTAAGTAATTATTTCACAGGTGCTGCCAGCAGCGGCAAAGAAAAAATATGAAGATATGGCCAAGGAAGAGAAGGCCAGACAGAAAGGAGACACGGCCAGAAAATATACAAATCAGCACAATTCATTTGATTACTTGGATCGGAACAGAACCGAAGAAGAAGAGGCTCGGCAGCTGATGAACAAGACTATTGAGTCTACAATTCGTGCTATCTGTAATACGAGAAGTAAGTTTTATATTAATGAAAGTAATCAAGTCATTGAAGTTAATGTATTCTTTTAATTGGTCTATTAAAATAAATGCAAACATCACATACAATACTACTGTTTTTATTTGTATTTTACTGCTGTAAAGTTTATGATATGAAATAACGAGACTTGTTTTGTAAAAGTTCCCTTTTTAAGAAATGTCAAATAATAATTATGAAATAAAGCGTTTTACAACTTAAATTATTACTTTGACAGCTATCTTAAGTTTACATTTTAATACGTTGGGTTACAAATTTAACACCAATAAATCTAGCTATATTATTTATTTTGACAATTTTTGTTTTGCATTAAATTGTATTTTAAAAATATTAAGTGAAATAAAGTTGTAATTTTTTTAAGTCGTTGCGTTGAGATTTATAATTTATTTTAATTTGAGTAGGTAGGCTATTACTTTTGTGAATCGTTCACAGAGTGAATAAAACTCATCTTATTTGCTTCTAATCATTCCTCAATAGAATAGTTGGAGGCAAAACATTTTTCTTATTACGTACTAGGGGTGTGCGAGAAGTGATTTTTTGGATTTAGTCAACTATTGCCAATTATTCCCAACTTGCGAGTATTTTTGAGCGAGAATATGCCATCAGCATTGGGGGAAGCTCGATTACAAATCATATAGATGGTCCATCAACCCTCTGATATATTGAAAGAAATTTAAATATCTGAGGAAGGGTCTATGGCCCATCGAACCATTTATACAAATTTAGTTTTGTTTATAAAAGGGGTCGATGGACCATCGACCCAGTTTATATATTTCTCTAATGAAATAAAATAAGGTTCGTTGTACCATTGGCCCCAAAATTATAAATATTAATATTATTTATTATTAAAAAAATAAGTAAAGGCTCGATTACACATCAAATAGATGGTCCATCAACCCTTTAAAACTTAATTTAAATATGTTTTGTTTGGGGGTCGATGTACCATCTATATGATGTGCAATCGAACCATGTATTTAAAAATCTAATAATATAAAGTGTAGGGTCGATTACACATCAAATAGATGGTACATCGACCCGTTATAACTTTATTCTTAATATGTTTCATTTGGGGGTCGATGTACCACCTATATGATGTGTAATCGAACCATGCGTATAACAATCTAATAATATAAAGTGTAGGGTCGATTACACATCAAACAGATGGATGGTACATCGACCCGTTAAAATATTATTCTAAATAACTTTGGTTTAGGGGTCGATATACCATCTATTTGATGTTTAATCGACCCTATGTCTTTATAATATGTTATTTTATGGATAGAGGGTCGATGGTCCATCAGACCCCAAAATGTAATATTTTATCTTAATTTATAAAATGGTCTGATGGCCCATTGACCCGTTTATATTTTTTATTAAATTACATTTTCTACACGACTGATGGTCCATCGATCGTTTATGTTATTTCATTTATTTTATTCAAGGGTCGATGTACCATCTATTTGATATGTAATCGGCCCAGACCCTCAGCATTGATGATTGTTGTTGGTTGTTTCAAATAGTGTAATGGAATTTGGATTCCAATCCAGATACAATGATGGATAATCATGGTTTCTAACTAATATATGAATATATTTTTGGCCCAGACAACCAATCTAAATTATGATATGATCAATAAAAAGTGGTTATGTCATAATTTTCAGCCGATAAAACATGGCCCGGTTGCTATTTGGTTATTATCACTTGATCCTGTTGTCACCTACAGTAGAAATTCAACTATCCGAACCCCAATTATCCGAATATCCAATTATCCGAATCGATTTCAAGTGAAATAATAGAAACATAAAAATCAAGAAAATAATTGTGGGAGCGCGTGTAGCAATAATGCGCCGTGAGCGCTAAAATAAAAGCCCGCGCTGTTACCTTTCGGACGATATTTTCGCGGGGAACAATGAGTCATACCCCCTTCCCGCCCTGCTCATCATCAGTCGCTACTGTTCTTTCACCGAGATTATCGTTCAAAATGAGTACAAAACGTAAACTTGTTGTCCTTTCGCTAAGTGATAAACTCACTTTGCTCGAGATGTTCAAGTGAAATAACCAACATTGAACAGTGAAATACGTACAGTATGTATTGAAAAGAGCAGCTGTATATACTGTATTCAATTTAACTCCTGTAATTTAATTTTTATGACGTATATTCTTGATACAGTTCGCTCACTTTCTGTTCATTACATTTATAATAACTTTGTCGATAAAATTCTGATTTTTTATGTATGGTGATGTTTTTTTGCTTAATTCCTGAGGTATACCTGATTATCCGAATTTCTGCATATATCCGAATCGGCCCAATCCCCAATTAATTTGGATAGTTGAGAGTTCTACTGTATAATCAACAGGCTATCACACGATTGAATAGTTTATTTATCGCTGATATTGCGTGATCATTTTTGGTCAACATTGCGTGGTCCAGTCAACATTTTTGATCTAAATTGTTTGCTGTCAACATTTGGGCTGATATTATGCAGCCTGTTCATCATTTTAAGCTGCTGCTACATATTCCGGTGGCCATTATTGGGCGATGTTACGTGGCCCATCATGACTGTTGGCTGAAATTACTTTTCCGTTGTCATTTACTGTTGATATTTCGCGGTCTGAGCATTTTTTCTCTCTAACCTTGTGTCACATGTTTAATTACAGCTAAAATTGCGTGGTCCGGTTGTATTGTTATTTTCTCACATTTGGTTTTACGGTAGTTTGCCATCAAGTCATCTTTTCTGTCATAACTTTTAGCTGATTTTGCGAATTTCCCCTATAGGGAAGAAGCTATTACCGTAGTCGGCATGGTAAGACCTAGGCCCGGGACCATGATAACTTTTCGTTTTGAGGTCCCCATACCCCTAAAACACATTCGTTCAAAACTGTCTATATATTTATATATATATATATATATATATATATATGTGTGTGTGTGTGTGTGTGTATGTGTATATATATATGTGTGTGTGTGTGTGTGTGTGTGTGTGTGTGTGTGTGTGTGTGTGTACGTGAGCACGATAACTCTCGTAAAAATTATCCGATTTTGATGAAATTTGGTATAAAGCAACATTTATGACTAAGTTCGAAAACCAGCCATATCATTCCATCCAAAGGGGTATTTTGGGGAGTTATGTAGCCCAAAAATGGGTTTTTTGAATTTTTAACATCTACTTTTTGAAATAGTCAAATTTTAGTTTTTACCATTGGATTCAGCTTAAAAAAACACACACAATTTGGTATTTTGATCATTCCTCTACGTCAATTGGTTACCGAGATATTGCAAGTGCTAAACACAGTACGTTGTCTAATGTTATTCTTATGGAGAAAAAGAAAAATTGTATATCTCGCTTATTTATGAACGTATACTGACGAAACTTGGCATACGATTTCATCTGGTTGTGGTCCAGTGATATTTGGTCAAAAAAACAATTTTTTGCTAAAGGCTCCCGTAGCAGCAAGCCTGAGTACTCAGCCCCATGTTATTCTTATGGATAATAATTAAATGCTATGTCTCCCTTAATTATGAACATAAATTAATAAAAACTGGTATATGACTTCACCTAGTTGAGTTGTATTGATATTAGCATAAAAACCCATTTTTTGTGTTCCTTGATGCAGCAAACCTGTATTCTCAGCCCCAATGTTATTCTTATAGAGAATAATTAAAATTGTATGTATCGCTTATTTGTGAATGTATTTTTATGAAAGTTAGTAAATGGCTTTATGTAGTATTTAAGACATTTATATCTCCAATAGAAATTCGCTGAGTATGCAGGTTTGCTGCGACGGGGGTATTAGATGGTGCAGTAGTCTTTTGCGGCTTTTATTACGCATTGTGGCAGTTGCAATTTTAAGCAATTCTGCACATATCTGCGGGAAATACTCGCTCAAACTTTTGATTATATTTTAACCTTCGAGCCAAGTCAAGTATATTGAAATACTCAAATTTTTCGATTACTCACACACCCCTAATTATTACTACGGTGTCATGTCAATTAGTCTGAAAAGTATAAACATGCCATTTAGCTATCAAATAATAAACTGAAAATCTGCATATTATTTTCGCATGCATGATTAATTGATACTGAAACTAGTTTTTACTTGGTTACAGAAATCGCCGAATTTAAGTTTTACGTAATCCATGTCAACTATTTCTGCATCACCGAGGGAGAGTGTTATCACCCTGCGGAGCTGGCAGTAGCACAGTTCAGCCTGGCTGAAGGTGTATCTGATATTTACCATACTATCATCAATTCTGGTAAGTCCAGTAACATTCTCAGCAAAATAAAAATCTGTTTTTCCTTGCTATTATGACATACAGAAGATCTCCTCTTAACTGCCCATCGGTTTAACTAACCCCCTTCTCGGCGAATAGAAGAGCTCACTTCTGTTTGTTTCTGCGTGATAGTTTACAAAATACCAAACTATTAGAGTCAAGCTTGTTTGGCCTGACAACGAGGCTGTTATTATAAATGAAGAACCTCTGTAACAAAGTTTTCATGAAGAAACAAAGTTAAAATCCTTATTCCTACTTTCTTCCCCATAAGAAAAACATTGGATTCAAACCTGTGGCAGTAGGAGCATGGTAGATAATAATGAATTATGTATTAATGTTTATCCATGTATGAGGTAAGTTAATGTACCAGTATTCATTTATGGATTTTCTTTATTCGTTAAGAAGTTTTATTATTATGGAATATTTCAAAAACAGGCATAAAAATCCTGTTAAAATTAAATTACGATACCTAGTGACATTCACAGTCTACGATGCTGGGCGAATTGTGTTATTGGTTGTGAAAGGCGTGAGGGGAATAGGATCCACAGCTGCAAACCTATACACACAGCCCGATGTAAACACATGGGTATTGTGATACCATGTTATTCTTATGAAGAGTAAATAAAATGAGATATCTCCTTAATTTGTGAATATATTTTGATGAAACTTGGTATGTGCCATCATAAAGGTGGTGGTCTTATTTGCATGAAAATCATATTTTAGTCGTCTCTTTTACAGAAAACCTTTGCTATCTATTTCCAATATTATTTGTATGGAGTTTAAAAAAAAGTTATATTGCTCGATAATTTATTAGTATATTTTGGTGTGATACTAGGAAACTTTTGGTGTGTTGGTGAGGTGTTCAAATTCTAATTCTTTATTTGTAGCAAGACAATTTTACATAATTGTATTACAAACATTATCTTACATTACTTTCCGTTATATGTTTGCAGTAAACAAATAAAAATTCATAAAAAATACGCACTTACACAAACTGATCAGCTAAAAATTCGTCAACAGAGTAAAAAGACCTCTCTATCAGGTACTGTTTTAACATATTTTTAAAAGTTTTGAATTTCAAGTGTTTTTATATAATCTGGAAGTTTATTAAAAAGTTTTGGGCCAATGTTTTGTGGAAGGGAAGCAGATATATTCAATCTATGGGAGGTTTGTCTGGAGGAGTCTACTCCTTGTGTTATAGTGATGTCAATCTGCGCCGATTTGGAATGAAGAATATTTAAATTTATAAAAAAGAATCATTTGAAATATATAGTGGGATGCCAACGTTAAAATGTTAAATTTAACGAACAATGTTCGCCTATTTACACCTGCCATGATTTCGTATCGCTTTTTTCTGTAGTTTAAAAACACATGATATATGTGAGTTGGATGCAGAACCCCAAAGCACAATGCCGTATGTTATTCTTGTATCAACCAGCGAAAAATAAATCAGTTTCATCAAAAATATATTTTGGAATTTAGAAAATCTACTTAATAAAAATAATTGAGATGATAATTTAGAGCATAATGCATTAATGTGCTGGACCCACGATAAATGTTATCAAATATCAACCCAAGCAAGTATCTACATTTGCAGTGAAATTTCACTGAGTATACAGATTTACTGCGATGGCGGTATTTAAATCTTACAGTTTTCTATATGAATTTTAATTTTCTTCTAATAGGTGGTGCTGGATTAATTTCTAAATTAACTAACTTAATATACTTTTTAAACGAGTGTTTTTTCCAAGTTCAGTTAAATTGTATATCTAATCGAACATATTGATAGTTATGTTTTAAGTGACACCACTATCAATAGGATTATTGTTAGTTTTTAAGTGACTAGGGAAATAATTATTTTTTAAAAATATAATCCTTCAATGCATTTTCAATGTTTTTGTATTTTATAATATAGGCTATAGAAACAAATTAAGATTGAAAATTTCCCAAAGGTTGGGAGGAATGAATCCTGTCACAAATTCTAATCAAAAATTTATCCCTAAGTTGTTGTTTTTCTAATTTCAATAAAAAAATGTAAAAAAATATCACAAGCGATTTCACAAATTTAGATAAAACCTGTAGGTCTTTAAGCTGGTTCACAATAAGCCATTATCGCTGTTATTATGATATTGTGTATTAAACGTCTTATGTATTGAACGTTATTATGATATTATCGCTGTTATTATGATATTGTGTATTAAACGTCTTATGTATTGAACGTTATGATATTATCGCTGTTATTATGATATTGTGTATTAAACGTCTTATGTATTGAACGTATGTGCACCTTCAACTAGAACAATAAACTAATTAACCATTTTTGCCATTCTCGGACCATTCAGGGCAGTCCTGTACCATGCAGCGCTATACCATGGTGTGCTGTGGTTATTTCTTACTTTAAACATAAATACAGATTTAAAAATCTGTTTTGAGTTAATTATTAGAATGTTACTTATGATCTTTAGTAGGGATGGGTCAGTTGCATTTTGTATCAGTTCGGTTTTGGTTAGGTTTTTTACAAAAATCGGTTGTCGGTTTCCATTATTTTTCAAAGAACTTAACTAATAACTGTCTCGTCCATTCGTTAAATTTAAGTTTCTACCTAGATTCTGTTATTCTGCCTAAAAAAAACTTAAATTAATTATATACTGGTACCTATAAATCCCTATTTCATACTTTGTTTCACTGAGACAAAAATACTGCTGCAGAGACACTGTGCAGGTGAGTTGGTTAAAAGTTCACAAGTAATCAATCAAAGACAAGTCAAATGAATTTAAATTAAATATTATGAGCCATTACTAAATTAATTAATCACCTAGGCTAAAACCTTGTTTAGCTAAATAATAACAAGTTAGCCTAGGGCAATAATGTAGTCTAAATAATCTTTAGCTTAAACTTTGTTAAGATGTTAAGGTTTAAGTTAGTCTGATTCCGGTTCCGTTTCTTACAAATCGATTCTCGATTCCGATTCCATCGATTCCTAATAACAGTTTAAATAGCAAAATAATAAGTTATTTAAAGACAATAAGTTAGTCAGTAATTGGTTTTCATTTAATAAATTAGAGACAATCGGTTAGTAATTATTTTTCTTTAATAAAATAAAATAAACTTATAAAAGTAAATAATAACAAAAAATAAGTTCAATTGCATGTTTATTTTTCATATAATTGTTATGCTTTAAATTACATAAACACACAATACACGCAAACACACACAATTTTTAGTGGTTTGTTGTGTTATAAAACAATCACTTTGGACATTTACTACTCTTGACCGATAAAAAATAATTTGTAATGTTAAATTTAGGATTTTAAATTTTGTATACAAATTAGAAAGCGAAATTTGTAAACAAAATAATATTTTTAATGACTTTAGATCATCATTTTTAAGTATACTGTAATTTTAAATTCCTACTTTAAATCAATTGAATAACAATACACTTTAAGATGTCTAGCAGTCGAAAAAGTTGGGAAAGTAGAGAATTTGAATAGAAAGAAGAAAGAAATAAAATGTCGGGAAAGAAGGAAATCAACATAGAAACGTTTGAATAGTCGGGAAAATAATAAAACTGATAAATAGCGATTGTACTATCCATATCTCTTGAATTGATAGTTACACAACTTTGATTGAAATTTTATTTTATTTGTGGTAATCAGACAGAAAAAATGAGCCGTAATTTGTCTTTGTATGACAATTAGTTTTGGTTTTAGCATTTTGGACTAGGAACTGTATCTCTTGAATAAATTATCGGGACCCTCGGCCGGAAACCAAACAATAGACCAGCGATTAAGAATGGGACAAAAAATGTAGGGTCGCTCAGCGACTCAGGCCACTAGCTTTGTTTACTTATCGGTTTTCCTCATTCTCGTACATCCATAAATAAAACTCCTGTTAATTCTACTTTTGTGTTAGTTGACAGTTATTTTGGGACTGGAAAGGAAGTGATAAGTTGTCGGGAGGAGTCTTATTTCAACCACTTATTTT
This sequence comes from Allygus modestus, assembly GCA_963675035.1. NCBI lineage: Eukaryota > Metazoa > Arthropoda > Insecta > Hemiptera > Cicadellidae > Allygus > Allygus modestus. Next base: position 125,096,918 of record OY776117.1, on the reverse strand, counting down.
GTTAAACGTTGTTTAGCTTGTTATTCGACATTTTTGTACAACATTATAATGCTTATTCCCAATACGACACTTACTGACAGTGAAAAACCGAAACTGACATTAGACCAACGGTTCTCGGATTCGTTTTTTTTTTTATAAAAAACCGGTAAAACCGACAACCGACACAGACAGTCCCTACAGACAGTCTGGGAAATATGATTAAGTTAAAATACTACCTTTGGTGTGGCCATATCCCTTAAACACGAGTGGTTACAGGACATATACCTTTGGGCTATCGGCATGATGCTATGCTGAAATCCGAATCGGTACATCACATCCCCCTCGAGCCAGAAGACGGCGAAAAACAACAGTATGTCATCTGGAAGAAAGTGAAGGATATTTTGGAGGTAAGGAGATATATATTTTAGTTGTTCATTTGACACCTCAAATTGTTTGATATAAATATATTATGAGAAATCTTACCTTTAGCAATCTAATCAACTTAATTAGTCTTGTAAAATCTGGATTTTGGTACCTGTACGAACATAGTTTCCTGACTATTCATCCTAAGGATTTCATAGTTATTTTTAAAAACTAAATAAACATACTTCACAATCACCAAAAACATATATTTAAAAAACCGGTTTGCAATTGTTACAACAAAATCGCAGAAGTCAAATAGTTGGTTTAAATCTTAAACTATACGTGAAGTAGGCTGCTAACTCGATGTAATATTAACAACAAATATAAATATTTTACAATGTAAAAAAGAAAAACTGCTGATCTAAAACCTCTATATTCCTCGTAGTTATCACACTTAATGTGAGTGCAATCTATGTCAAGAGGTCCTGAGGTATTCTACTTTAGGTGTACAGTCGATGCTTATTTTTTGTCACGTGCCAAATGTTTGGATTATAATTTTTCTGGCAAATAAAGAGTTCTGAACTCTTCAGTTCTGAACTCTTGGGATCTTAGAAGACCAGTAAGATTTTTTTGTTTAGTGGCTTTTTTGCAATGATAGTTCTTTGGTACTTATTATTTTAATCTGGTCGTGGAAGGAATGTACAGATGACAAGCTAAACACATTGTCTATAACTATAATATGCCAAGACCTTTTTGCACCCATTTTTTTAGGGGTAGGCGAGTAGTGTTTTTTTTTAATCGAGTCGAGTCGAGTATTGAACCAAACTACTCAAGTATCGAGTCGAGTCGAGTAGTTCTTTAAAAGTAAAAAAGTAGAAATTTTAATTTTTTTATTGAAAACAATTTTTTTACATTTTAAACCTTAATTATAAACATAACATTTTTGATTGAATTATTAATGTTATTTATTTTACCATGAATGAATAATGATTTAAATGAAATACATATATATATATATATTTCATTTAAATCATTATTCATTCATGGTAAAATTAAAGTTAAGATAAAATAAATAACATTAATAATTCAATCAAAAATGTTATGTTTATAATTAAGGTTTAAAATGTAAAAAAATTGTTTTCAATAAAAAAATTAAAATTTCTACTTTTTTTACTTTTAAAGAACTACTCGACTCGACTCGATACTTGAGTAGTTTGGTTCAATACTCGACTCGACTCGATTAAAAAAAAACACTACTCGCCTACCCCTAAAAAAATGGGTACAAAAAGGTCTTGGCATATTATAGTTATAGACAATGTGTTTAGCTTATATATATATATATATATATATATATATATATATATATATATATATACATAGTGTTTTCAACAACCGTAACAAACAAAAGACTAGTATTACAAATATATATCCATACAACAATTTTGGGTTAGTTTATCAAAACCAGAAAATTTTAACAAGAAAGTGATTTTTTGACCCTGACCCAAACATCCCCTGTGCCCTCTCTTACTTACCTTCAATCAATCAATCAATCAATCAACCTTAACTCACAGGTATCCATAAATAACCCACCTGTCATTGTCTCCTTTCATGTTAGCTAAAAATAAATGTTAAGACTTATTTTTCTTTATTTCAGTCACTTATTTTGTTAAATATTGGTTATCGGCGTAAACGTGGGTAAACGGCGGGAGTAGCTTTGCATTTTCAACTATTTAGGGTATATGGCGCGCCTAATCAACTACTCGACTCAAATTTTCGAGTAGTCTCTAATACTCGCTCGACCTTTGAGTATTACAAAATACTTGACAGGTACTCAAAATCTTGAGTACTCGCCCACCCCTACCAATTTTTCAGGTTTTGACAAATGAAATAAATAGCCTCAACCCATAGTTTTTTAAAGGGGTTTTAAATTGTTGATAGAAAAATCCTACTCTCAAAGATCCTCTTTCTGCTGAAGTATTAAAAAAATCTGTATAGTTTTTATGACAGCAGGATGGAAGAACTTTGCTGGGTTTTGAGCAGGATCCCCTAGCATCCTGTAATAGATGCTGTATCGTCCCATACAACCTTCATTAAAGGTTGATTTTATGTCCCATTGAAATGCTGAACAGGTTTTATTTTCTGTAATGTAAATGTCATCAGTAGTTGTCAGGGTTTACAACTCAATAACATACAAAACCTAAAGCACAAAAACATGATCCGTCTACCGGAAAATTTGTGGTTAACCTCTTGAATTGAATCCCACGGGCGCGTATACACGTCCGCTGTCTAGCCCTGCTACCAGCCCATGGGCGCGCCGGCGCGTCCGAGTGTAGTTTGAATTTGTCGCGCTTTATTAATCGACTAGAGAAGAAGAATTTTGCCTTGTTTGGTACCGTTCTGGCTGGAAGAATCTGCTCTTTCGTGTGGTATATTTTGTTTTGCGCTCACGGCAAGTGTAGCCCTGCAGCGAGCAATCAAAATCAGCTGTTGTCGCCGTGTTTACAATCGCCTCTCGTCTGTTGCGTCGCAGTAGTTCTAATGTTTGTAAACAATGGCGAGGCGTTTGGGTTCGTCGGGAAACCTTGTTGACGACGAAATATTTGAATATTTAGACAATGCTAATTTAAGTGATGTGTCGGGAGTAGATTGTGACATTGATGAAGACGATTTAGGTAGTGATCAAGTAGGTGTAACTTTGGATGAAGTTTTTGTTTCGTCCCGAGCAAATTCGCCGGCTAGTGTAGTTGAACCTACTGATGTTTCGGGAGTGGAGTTTGATTTAAGATTACAGAGTATAGATATTGTAGAACATTCAACAGTGAGTATTGTTGAACCTAGGCTTACTACCGTTAGTGATAATGTTACAAATAGGGAATCAACATCAACACCAGTTACTCCTGGGCCAAGTGGCGATGCCCCACATATTTTGGTTTCTGAGACTGTTGACACTAGGCCTCGTAAAAGGAGGAAAACTTATAGGCCTAAATCAACACCAAATATTCCTGTTACTGAAACTAGTAACATTAGACCTAGGCCTAGTAAAAGTAAGAAACCTAAAATAACATTTCCATGGATAAATGACAAAGAGTTTTCCCCTCAACTTTTCGAATTCGACAGTTCTGGTTGTGGAATAAGTAACGATGTTGATTTAGATGAAACTTCAAGGAACTTAAAATTTTTCTTGGAGATGTTTGGACTAGATCTGATTGCACATATTGTAGAACAAACCAACTTATACTTCTCTGAAGTTGTTTCCCATATACCTAACGTATCTCAAAGTGAGCTAAATAATTGGAAGCCCACCGATGAAAGGGAAATCCTTTGTTTTTTGGCACTGTGTGTACTTATGTCACACATCAGAAAGAATGAAATCAAAGATTATTGGTCTACAGACACACTGATAGAGACTAAAATATTCAGAGAGGTTATGAGTAGGAACCGCTTCCAAGCTATTTTACGGATGTTACATTTTAACAATTCAGTTGTTACAAACCCCAGAGCGCTTTGAAGATTACACGAAATAAATCCTATCATATGTTCCCTGAACAAAAGTATTTCAGATACATTTATCCCGTTTGAAAAGTTAGCTATTGACGAAACATTGTTTTTGTATAAGGGGAAATTGTCATTCAGGCAATACATACCAAAAAAAGGGCAAGATTTGGGATCAAACTTTTTGTTTTATCAGATTGTGAAACAGGCTTGGTACTCCAAATATTGCCATATGTTGGGGCAGAAACAAATCTGGAATTCCCAGGCATAGAGGGAGTAGGTATGACAGGACAGGTAGTCCTAACCCTTTTAGAGCCGTTCTTTGGTTTAGGCCACAAAGTGTACCTGGACAACTGGTACGTGAGTCCTTGCCTTGCTCTGGAGCTCCACAAACATAAAGTCAACATGTGTGGAACAGTGCTACCAGATAGGTTAGGTTTACCTAAAAAACTACCTGCGATTGACATAGGTGATGTAAATGTATGTCATACAGATGTGTTGATGTATCAGAGGTGGCAAGACAAGAGGGAGGTTAGGACGCTGACTACCATGCATACCTCGGAACTTATAGAAAGTGGTAAGACAAATTGGGAGACAGGGCAAAAGATTAAAAAACCGAAAAGTGTTCTGGATTATAATGGTAACATGGGGGCAGTTGACATTGGAGACATGGAATTGTCCTTCAATGTCACTGCAAGAAAAAGCATAAAGTGGTACAAAAAGCTGTTTTTCCATCTGCTTGACGTGGCCATCCAAAATGCACACATCATGAAAAAAATGAAAACTGGAAGAAATCCCCACCTTTCAGAGTTTCGAAAGGAACTAGTTAGGGAAATCCTAGAAATCTATTGCCCTACAAGATTGAAACCACAAGGTGGCCGACCCTCTCCCGGGGAAACACCTTTGCGGCTAACCCAAAGACACTTTTTGGAGCCTATTCCTGCCACCCCCAATAATCCACGGCCACGAAGGAAATGCCATGTATGCAGTAACACCACAAGAAGGCCTCAGAAAAGACAGGATACCTATTACATGTGCGGTTCATGCGGTGATGTCCCCCTCTGCATACACCCGTGCATGAAAGACTTCCATACACTCCGCCAGTTCTGACCAGGTATTGGAATCGTTTTACACTGTATATTTATATTTCTGCTAGTTAAAAATTGTTTATTACTCAGTTACAATATATATCAGCTATGTATAATAAATATTATTATATATTTGGGTGATTTTATTGTATATTTCAGCAATGTTACAGAACGGCACTAAAATCTGAATTTGTTACTTTTACATCGTACTGCATTTTTGGACATAATTCATGTAGGTGATAAGATTTTTTTATTTTATAAACATTTCTATGTAGAGAATTGAATTTCTTACAAAATGCATATATTGTATTGAAAAAAAATTTTAATTTTACCTAACTTTTCTTTTGAAATTTATAGTAAAAATTTTGAATTTTTTTGGTTTTTAGAATTTTTGTCCTTTTGTTGTTTTTTTGTTTTTTTTTAATACTAATTTTAGATTCTCCTGTTCTTTATGAACAAAATACATACATATATTATTATGTTTACTTCATTTTTAGATTTTTTACAATTTTTTTAAATAGTCTGCAAATTAGTAAAAAAACCCGGGCTGGGGGGAATGCCTGGCTCTGTTAAACCTGGGATTCAAGAGGTTAACACGTGCACTGTAATGTTCTGGAACCCCTTTCCCTTTCCCCCTCCCCGGGAGGGGACAGCGTTCTGTTTAGTTTCACATTTATATTGCGGAGCCAGGACTTGAGTGGTGTTCTCTATCTCGTTGCCTGTCATTGGGACGTACTTTTCTCACATTTTTTTACATCAGTTTTTAGGTACGGTAGTGTTTTTTAAGTTAAATTTGGTATGTTAAAAACACTAAAGTAAATGTTTGCATTTTATATAGCATGAATTTTATGTGAACGTGTTAAGAAACAAAAAGTACTCAAGAAATTTTAGCAGAATTCTATTAGGTTAGTTAGATGCATTTATTAGCGTTTTATTTAAAATCATGATGGATTAAATCCGTGATCCAGCAAATCTCACTGATAAGGTTTGGACTCGGAACCCTTAGTCATAGCCAAACTAATTTGGGTATTTTTTTTACAGCACGGTAGAAGTGCACATGGCGGGTCTTATCCGCCGATGTACACGATGCCCGATAACGTCAACCTAAACACAAGCATCAGCTGTGTTAAAAGTGTAGTTCAGCATCTGTGTGAAGGTAAGTAACTTTGACTTTGATTTAATTCAGTTGAATTCCAAATTTGTTATTTTTTGTTAAGAAGTAAGTTACCAAAGTGGCATTCCAAAGTTGCTGTCATTTAAATGCCAGGGCTGTCAATAAATCATTTAGTTCCCTTTCCTTAACTTTTTCCCTGCTTAAGATATTTGGAATTTGTTTACATCAACCTACTCAGTTATGATTGATATTTTACAATAAAACCGAAACCGAGAACCGATGGTCAAATGTCGGTTTCGGTTTTTCACTGTCAGTAAGTGCTGGTATTGGAAATAAGCATTATAATTTTGTACAAATATCGCTTAAAGTCCTAACCCAGTCAGTGAGATATATCAGTGAAAGTCTAATTACACGATACCTACATCAAAAATGGTAGGCCTACAATAAAAGAGGTACGTGTCTCGTGATAAATAAGCCCAATACTTCAATGGCATCTCACTTTGGTATAACAACTAGTGAAGAGTTTATTGCTTATCGAATTGTATTCAATATCACAAGTATTGCCGTATCGTATTGAGGCACTGAATTGCAATACCTGTGTTGTTAAAAACGTTTCGCATTTGGAATATCGTATTTAAAATTAATGGATTCTAAGTTATCAAACGATTTAAAATTAAAAGAAGAAGAACATATGTGATGAGTTAACCTTAACACAAATTAAAAAGAATGCAAGATTTGAGAAATTAAATACTAATCGACCGCAGTTCGGACTTAAGTCTGCTAGTGACAGTGACGCATCATATGTGACGCAATATATGCGGTATTTCAATTTGTTACGTATCTAACACGCACATCACAACTATAAGATATAATATATATAAAAATGTAAACGAATGGTGTTTTTGGCATCTGGGGACCTCAAAATTAAAAGTTATCATGGTCTCGGGCTTAAGTCTTACCATGAGACCTACGGTAATAGCTTCTTCCCTATAGGGGAAATTCGCTAAAAAGAAAGTGACCTGACAAATTTTAAGATGAAAATTTTTATACTTTTAAATTAAGCTTATTATAATTCAAAAGAATTCCTGGAAAAAGACACTAAATTTTAAGAAGAGAAGAAAAGTGAGCTGCATGTGAAAATAATCCATGGAAGTTAATAAAAAATACCATAGAAAAACCATATAAATAATGCTATTACCACAGAAAATAGTATAAAAATATATTTGCTTAAGCAATTGTAAAAGTTATCCAAGACAATAAAGTTATTATTATTATTTGTGCAGCAACGTAGGTAAGAGAAACAGTAGGAACAAAATGTATTTACATTTTGGAGCGGATCGGGGTGGGGGAGGGTCTACTAAAAATATCAAATCAGTATGTGATACCTAGATAATTTTAAGTATAAATACAAAAATAAAGAACATTACCACAGTTTAAATTAACATGGTTATTGAAGGCACAAGTTAAATACTGTGAATGAATCCAGTTCTTTAAATTTGAGCATATATTTTTCTTCTGTGACTACTCAGCTCGTATTAGTTCATATTGTGATGTCATTCCAGAAGTGAACTTGAAATGGCAGTTCTTTCTTCTGGAATTTATTTTGTTAGTTTCAAACAGCTGTTGAATGTTCAATTAAATTGGTTTATCTTAATATCTTTTTAACCCATTGAATACTTTTCACGGTTCCGTGACAGATATTTTGGCCCAAAATCTTTATCACGGAATGGTTCCGTGATGATGTAATACCATATGTTAAAAAAATATATTTTTTGTATTTTTTTATTTTATTTATTTTATGATTATACCCATGAATGGTTTTTATAGGTAAAATATCGCATTGGGGTACGTTTTTGGCAAACGCGTAAACATCCAAATTATAAAAAAGTGGTTTTTCTAAAAAATTTCTAACAAATTTTTATTTCAGATAAAGTAAAAGACTAAAAGGTTTTATGTAAGGAAATAGATTTTGCACTTTACTATATAACTAATTAGACATTTATTTTGATTTTATACTTGCTTTCAACAAATATTTCAATTTTTAATTGTTATTTTTATAAAAATAATTTTAAATATGAATTTTTATTTTTTAATATCATATTAAAAAGAAAGCTTTAAGAAAAACACTATGTTTACCCATTTAGTAGCAAAAGTAAATTTGTTACAGTTTATTTACTAAAACACTGCAAAATATTGAAATTTAATTGGGTTTCTTGGGCCATACAGTCATTAAAAAACCAAGTTTCCAATGGGTTAAGATGCCGATGCAACTAGGGCGTATGAACGATGGGTGGGGAAATGAAATGAAATATCTTTATTGTCACATAACGTCTCACAAAGTTCCAGCTCAGCCGGTAAAACAGGTGACATTGTCATATAATTGTAAAACTAAAGGTCTTAAGTAACTAATATGTACTGCTTATGGGAGAACATTGTCATTAAAATATTTATTTATAGAATAATATTTCTTTTCCAACAGATGTAATTCAAGACATCTTTTAAATTTAGAAACATTATCAATCACCTTTAATTCGGCAGGCAGACTATTGTAATTTTTCAGTCCCATATAATATGGGGATTTCTCAAATAAAGTAAGACAATGTCTAGGGTATTGAAAGTTATTCTTAAAACAAGTTGGATAATGATGAGGAAACTGGTTGCTACTAAATGACTGATATATATTTCTTTAAAAATATTAACATTTTAATAATGTAAACACAAGGCATTGTTAGTAATTCAAATTTTTCAAAGAGTGGTTTACATGATGTTCTTTCTGGTACAAAAGCCATTATCCTAAGATTTTTTTGTATTTTAAAGATTGCTGATGCATGAAATATTGACCCCCACAGTTCAATTCCATATTGCAAAATGGAGTAGAACGTGGCGTAATAGATCATAAGCTTAGAGTTTTGGTCGGTCACATTTCTTAGAACATACATTTGAAAACAAGCAATATTTAATTTCTTCATCATCATTTCTATGTGAGGTCTCCATATTAAATTTTGATCGATATTTACACCCAAAAATATTGTATTCTTAGTCAAAGACATCATATTACCATCATAATATAATTCCAGGGTTAAATTTTGCCTATTCTGCACTGTTTGAAATTTTAAAATGTGTGTTTTTGAGCTACTTAATTTCAAGCCATTAGCCCCAAACCAATCTGCCAATTCTAGAATTGTTAGTTCAAGTTTCTCTTGTAAAATCTTAGAATTTTGTGCCTGAACTACTGCTGTTGTATCGTCAGCATACATTATCAGGTTTGATGATGCACTTTTAGGTATATCATTTACTAAAATTAAAAAGAACAAAGGGCCTAATATTGATCCCTGTGGAACACCACATTCAATTTTTTGCCATTCTGAGGTAGACTGAATATTATTTTTCTTTATAATTGTTCACTGTAGCCTATTTTTTAGATAAGTAAAATCAAATCATATCATTTATTGTCATACATATCACAGATCATTGACAACATCACAGCTCCATTGACAGCCAGGTCCAATATTAGGTAAAAATTACAATATATTTTTAGAAAGCTTATCTCTTATATAATTTGATCAGTACTCTAATACTACTATAATAATAACATTTCCAAGTGGTAAGATGTATTGGTAATACAACAATTGTATAGTATATTGGTTTGTATGAGTATTGTACAGTAATAGGAAAATCAAAACACTACAGACCTCATACGGAAAAATTCATCCAGTGAATAAAAGGGGTTTATCCAATAGCCATTGATAATACTTATTAAGAAACATTCTATTGTTATACCTTTGCACCAGATGTGCCAAGTGATTGTAGACCCTCAGTGCAATCACAGAATGACTATTAAGAGTCTTGCTTAGTCTGTTAAAATTTATACTTGCAGAGTTCTTATTTCTGGTATTGTGGGAGTGGATTTTACTGCTAGGCGTTAAGAATATTAAGATTGGACCACCCAAAACAAAATAACACTGGACGCAGTAGCTCAGTGGTAGAGCGCTGGCCTCGCAAGTCAGCTGTGGTCAAGCGTAGGATCAATCCCGGCTGACTACAGGAATACTTTTTCACGAGTAAAGTATGTCAGTGTGGATTTTGAAAAATATACTTTATAAGATCAACCAGATACAGATTTATTATTGTTTGGATTTTTAAACTAATAAAAAGAGGTTTGCAGTGTTCTAGTGGCTGTGAATTAGTAATTACTCTTATGGTTTTTTTTGGAGGGTTAGAATATTGTTTATTTTACTGGTATTGCCCCATAAAACAAGCCCATATCTCATTATGGATTGAAAAAAGGCAAAATAAGCAGATTTTACATAACTTTGATTGACACAGGAAATGAGACGTCCGAGAAGATATATCACTCTTGATAATTTAGTGGAAACGTAATTTATATGGTCATCCCAATTTAAATGGTTGTCGATGACCTTGAATTTACCCATGATTTTACCCAAGAATTTACCCATGACAATGCCGATTCCAAAAATTGATAATATTTTATTAATTTAACAAAATGTCGTGATTTACACAGTCAAATGCCTTGGATAGATCGCAGAACAGCTGCTGTGCTCCGCGATCCATCCAAGCCACATGACACCTGATCTATGAAGTCAGAGACAGCTTTTATTGTACTTCGCCCTGATACGAACCCAAACTGTTGGTCTGTGAAAATATTATTATTTAAAAAAAGAGTATATTTGATTATATGCTATTTTTTCAAAGATTTTAGACATAGTAGCTAGTATTGAAACTGGACGATAATTTCCAGGATCCTCAACAGATCCCTTTTTAAAAAGAGGCTTTAGTTCTGCATTTTTAAACTGATATGGATAAACTTCTTCATTAAAGCACTGATTTGTTAAGCGACAAAGGGGATTTTAAATAGAGTCTACACTTTTTTTATCATTTCAAATGGGATTTTGTCCCAGCCAACAAATTTTTTATTTCTCAGAGGTTAATTTTTTTTTTTACTTGAGATGATGTTACATGTGAGAATTGAAAGTTAGAGCATAAATTGATATTGAAGTTATTTGTTAATTATGTTGCAGTATTTAGACAAGGTTGGCATTTAATTTCCTTTGATACACTAACAAACTGATCTTTAGAAAAGTTTGCAATTATTTGTCAAACTTTTAACAGCTTGTCTTCAACATTCAAGTCAGGAAAATCACGATTGTTGCATTTAAGGATTCCCAGTTCAGACTTTACAATAGTGAATGGGTGAGATGCCTCGGACTGATTCTTTAGCCAGGATCATTAATTAATATTAATATAATTAATTAACTATATTCTTCCATAATATAGTTACTAATAATATCCATAATATAGTCCATAATATAGTCATAATATTGTGACTTTGAAAGCCTAGGGGTAAAGTACTGAGAGTGAATATTTTCCAAACCTCCAAAAGGCACATCTAAGCGTGAAAGTTTTTCAAATAACACATAAACCAGGTTGACATAATAGTTTTGCTAGTAACCTGGTCATGAAAATGATGTTAATAAATAGAAGAATTCATGGCTGTTATTTTTTAAAATTCTTTTTTATTTGATGTAACCTCAACTGCCCGTTGTCATAGGGCAATAGACCTGTGCGGTGATCTAAAAACAATGAGGTACCGTAATGGAGATAGTCATATGGGCAAGCCAGTGGTGAAAAAGTATTCCTGTAGTCAGCCGGGATTGATCCTACGCTTGACCACAGCTGACTTGCAAGGCCAGCGCTCTACCGCTGAGCTACCGCGTCCAGTGTTATTTTGTTTTGGGTGGTCCAATCTTAATATTCTTTATGTCATTTGTTTTGTTTATCGAGGTTTTTCAGTTAAGTATTGCACGACAGATGGTCTCATTTGGAATTTCCACCCCTTCCCTCTTAGGGTCAGAAATGTTTAACGAACATTTTGATGTGAATTAGTAATTGTGGGTTTGCCACTAAAATACATTCAAATCTGATACTGCAAGTTTTATATTTGTTTACATACTTTTAAAATTTATAATTTTAAATACGGTACAGATTTATAATTAACATCATAATCTACTATACTTTGATTATTAATGGACAGAGCCAAAAACTTTTTGAAATTTGTTGGGAAAATATAATCTAGGCTAATTTTTTGTGTGGGGAATTTTTTGTGTACTTTGGGAATTTACAGGCAAAATTTATCGGTGATTTGCTGCTGACACCGCGTGGTTTTTTACAGCAGATTGAAGCACAGCTGACATACATTTTTTATTCAGTATAATAATCATAATTTATAATAATATAATATAATATAATATATATTATATAATATATATATAATATATTTATAATAAAATTTATAATAATCATAATAATCATAATCATAATTTACAGCTGTAATCATAAATATCGGATAACTACTTGTAATAACATTAATTTGCCAAAATTTTGCTCATATTCCTAGGTATTCTTTTGCTTTTTAAAATGAGCCATAAATGAACAATTTAAAATAATACGTAAAGGAGAGCGGAATTTAAAAATTAACATTGGTCTTCTTTTTTTATTTCAATGCCAACGACATTTTTTGTTAATAGAGCACACAATTGCTTTTAGAGAAAGCAGTCCAAACACCTCAAATTTTGTTATGGGAGAAGCAGGTAATTAAGCGAAATGCCTTTATGATGGAGCCCCTCTTTAAGTCTATGCCAAAGATAAGTGGTATATATCTCAGGCAGTCCTCCATCCAAACAGTTTGTGTACCTAACACTCCTTTTCCCTGCTCAACTGATTAAAACCCCACCCTGAAGCCTCAAGGGATGTAGTGGGTCTGATACCCTCCCCGCACTTAAATTGTTGTATGTTAAATGTGATGATGTGAACCATGTCAGTTTAAAAAAAAGTCTCCCTTCTTTCAGGGAGCGGTGACAATCCGGAAGACTTCCCAATCTACGCACTTGAAAAACTGTTTTTCGAGTTGAAAAATTCTTGTGCCGAGCAAAGTGGAGTGGAGGACGGGGTTGATGGGCAGAGTATCTACTGGCCGAGCATCCCGTTCGCTTGCTCCAAACTAGAAGACGACATTTATAACTTTACGCCGAACATCGCATGCTCCGTAAGTACGAAAATGTGTTTGTTTTTCCGAGTAACGGTCAAATTGGCAACGAAATAACTTTATCAAGCTGTACATTTTTTCATGAGTATGTCAGGGCCTATATATAAAATCACACAAATTATTTTGAATCGATCTTGATGACATTTTATGTTTAGGTTACATATATATTTGTAGGATTTTTATACATATTTTAACTCGACCTAGAACCCTCTCTAAAGTACCTATTTTAAGTAAAGTACGCAAGATGTTAACAAACATTTGTGCATATTTAAAGGCGAATGAGTTTTGAGTGTAAGATGAGTTTGTTTATAAGCCCTTATTTAATTTCTCACTATTGCCCCTTTTTGCCCATGTTGTTCATATTACTAGTGAATTTCCCTCATATGGAAGAAGCTATTACCATAGTCAGCATGGTAAGACCTAGCCCCGATAACATTACAACTTTTCGTTTTGAGGCCCCCAAATGCCAAAAACACCATTCGTTCAAATTCATATATATACGTTATAGAAGGCACGATAACTTTCGTAAAAATGTCCGATCTTGATGAAATTTGGCATACCGTGTAAGGTAGCATCTATTTTCATGAGTTCGAAAACCAGAGAGAACGCTTCTTTTTAAAGGGGGTTTTGGGGGGATTTTGTACCCCAAAAATAGGTTTTTTGAACTTTTTACACATCATTAATTGAAAAGCCAAACTTTAGTTTGCACCATAGAATTTAACTCAAAAAATAAACAATTTGGTATTTTGATCATTGCTCTACGTCAATTGGTTACCGAGATATTGAAAGTGCTAAACACAGTATGTTGTCTAATCTTAATCTTATGGAGGATAAGTAAAATTTTATATCTCGCTTATTGAAAATATATTAATGAAACTTGCTATGTGGCTTTATGTGGTTGGAGTTTACTGATATTTGCATAAAAAACTTGGGGTCTGCGGTACCAAAAATTTCAGATCGATACAGTAAAAGATTTTGTGCCTCGGTTCTCGGTACAAATTCGGTACGGTACAATGTACCGTAATATATACTAATTTGTACTAAATATTAATTTGTATTTATCAAATAAAAAAAAAATTACTGAGTAATACTTAAGGTCATATACAGTTTTTATTATTAATTTGATTAACTATACTATGGATACAAATATTTGTTTAAACCTGCATCTTTGGAGTATTGAATTTAAATATTTTTATTAATATTATTAATACAAATTCTTTAAATATGTATGATAAATGATTTCAAAAATTACTTGAAAATCAATCAATCGCATAAGTTGCTTAACTGATTAATTATATTGCTTTGAATATAAATAAAAACTATTGATTTAAAACATACAAACAGCAAAAACCAAAGTTTTATGAATACCATTCTTGGCGCATTGGGAGAATATTGTATCAATAATACTAAGTAAAATCAAAATAACTTGATAAAACTATGTATGATGTGAAACTAAAAAAATATAAATTAGACCTTTACATACCGAAGATTAAAATCAAAATACTCTAAAATTTCTTAATTAGGCTACTAAATTCAATATTGAAGTCCATACAAATATTAGATTACATTTATTTAAACGTAAGTACTATGTACAACTGGAAGATAAAGAAAGAAAGTAATGAAAGTACAGTGATATTCTGTTAATTTGGCTATCTCACCTTTAAAATAATTAGCTGTAACCTCATCAAAAAATAAATTTAGTTTGTTGTTATAATTAGTTTTCAACCATTTTTTCAACTGGTTTTATATAATTTAAAATTAATTTCAGTAGTATATTTCAACAACAATAATAATAATAATACATAAATTAAAGCAGTTTTAATTTGAAATCATACTGGAGAAAAAACGTGATTAAAAGATAGTATTCCTTTTCTTACTGAAGGAATGATGTTGGTAAAACAACTGATTTATAGCTAATTGCCAGACCTCACCTCCCTCACCCCTCATGCTTTCCTACTCTAAACCTTTCTTATATTCAAGGACAGATTTTTTGCCGACCCACCCAGCCCCTCCCTGCTCCCCTTGCCCACCTTTCTTATCTCCACTCTCGGTCAGCTATAAATAACACCTGCCAAAGCCACTTTTCGCAGAAATTTGGGGCTTGTTTTCCTTAAAGGAAATGACTAGTTATTAACACATTGCCTGCGGCGGCGCAAGGTCCCCCGGTGCGGGAACCGATGTGATAGGCGCGGTCACATTTTGAATTACCGGCTAATGAATGACAAAAACACTGTACGGTGCTGTACTGCATTGCAACACAACTGGACGTAGTTCCACAAAACGCCAGCAGGTAGCAGCACAATCCAGATGGCAGTAGTCAACCAGGGTTGTCATCCAGAGGGACTACATTGGACGAAAATGAATGTGGGGAAGTCCCGTAACGGCTGGGTTATTGGGGAAATTTACTACCAACCTAAACCAGAATAAAGCTCACATTCCTAGCTAAACGCTGACATAAAATACCCGTCCTTACCATAGTGCTGCCAGCACGAGACCAAATGAAACTTGCATCTAAACAGAGCGCCATGTGGCGCTCTCAGATCGCGGCGAAGTTCTGTCAAGCGCCACATGGCGCTCGCCGCAGCCAAAGTGTTAACAGAAGTCTGACTTATTTAAACTAGTTATTTTGTTAAACATTGTTTAGTTTATCTCTGATTATTGTTTGAAACAGTAAACTGTACCGTACCGAATTTGTACCGGGGTTGTGTTCTGTTCCAAACTGATGACGGTAATTAGTTTTGTACGGTACCGGTACCGTTTTTTTTTCGGTACACTGCAGACCCCTATAAAAACCTATTTTTTGTGATCCCCTGGCAGTAAACATGCGTACTCAGCTGCTATAATGTTATTGTTAAGGAGAGTAAGAAACTTGTGATATCTTGCATGTCAATGAACATGAATTGGTAAAACTTGGTATGTTGCTGTATCTATTGGTGATCTATTGGTATTTGCATAAAAACCCGATTTTTATGGCCCTTAGTCAAACCTGCATACTCAGTCATAATGTTTTTCTTTTAGGGAATAAATAGTAGGGGTCTGCGATGCACCGAAAAATCGGTACCGGTTCGGTACAAAAGGAATTCCCGAATTCGGTTTGGTACCACTAACAGCGCCGGTACTAAGTTGGTACGGTACAGCCTAGAACTACAAAAAATCAGTATTCACTGTTTATCAACCACATTTTTCCTTCAGTTTTATTCATAACATCTTTTTCGTCCGTTGACATTCTATTGACACACCTTTGCACACGACAGCAACTTTAACTTTGACCGGCATTCATTCGCGAGTTTATAGGTTCACGATCGGATCACGAATGATGACGAGATGCCTTTACAGCATTGATAATGTAACACACAGGCCGATTTCGGGAGTTCAAATAATAAAAATGCCGGTTGGGATACAAAATTACTATTTATTCAACTTAACTACTTTACAACAACTGATCTAAACCAACTTATACGTCGTTAACAATAGTTATATCCGCGGTTAAAATACAATAATTATGGTTACATTAAATTTAGAAAAACAACGCCAATTAATAATTTAACAGGGAGAGGCGGCGCGACGCGTGTTAATTACATCGTGACTTCCTAGGGACTGGGGGGAAGCCTCCGTCTTCTCTTCCCATCCCGAATCAAGCCAGCCAATGAGAACAGTTTAGCACGTGACGTCACGGGAACACTCCGTTATTCAGTGCTGCGGCCAAACGATTCAAGCTGTCATTATTCAAACTAAGAGGCACTGAGAATGCGCTCTTAAGCCGGCGTCGAGCGTTCAGTTGCTGACGCCGCGCATTCCTGCTGATATCAATGCCCGGCCGGGCTCGTGGGAGCATCAAGTTGAGATTAGCTTGGAGTAAATATCCTAGCGTCTGTTGGTTGATTTTATATTTTGTACCAGCCAACTCTTCAAAATGAAATAATAAATGAGTTAATGGAAATTAAGTTAAGATGAGTTAATGGAAATTAAGTTAAGAGCACCGTTCCTCTTTCTAGTTATGGATTTTAGTGACGGTAGAAATTTAATTATTAGGAACGGTAAACTGTAATTATTTAGTTACAGTGTCGTAATAATGGCTTTTATTAGTCTAGGGATTTTTGGGCCGTCACAATAAAGCCGCCTCCACTGACTTGGCTGAATGTTTCGTTGAGTTACGTACGACTCGGCGAGTAATGTAATAATGTAGATAAACATCGAGAGTAACAGAGGTTAATAACAACAAATTACTACGCATTTACAATGCCATGCTCGTCTTTGCTCGCCTAGACTTGGCCAGTGTATGGAGGCGGTATAAACATAATCAAAAACCTACAACCGAATTTGTATGACATTTAACAATTTTTAAATCAAACTTAGGGATAAACACATAAATATCTGTTTGTTTTTTATATCAACGAACTTATAACACCGTTTTGTGTTGTACATTGCCGATTACATAACGGCCCCTTAATCTTAAATGAGTACTTGATATTACTTAAAATCACCAAACATTTGGCAAACACATTCACATCTACGATTGTGTGTTACAGAGAGTAATAACATGCAGAAGGTTGACATTTATTTTGATATGCAAACGTAATATCATGAACATCAATTCAAAAATACAAATCGGCTTGTCATAACATTTTCCTAATAGGCATTATGACACTTCCTAACGTTTTATGGATAAAAATTAAACCAACCGAAAGAAACTGAATTCAACATTACATATGCTGTGAACGGTTTAGAAGAGTGTTTAGGTTAAATATTAGTTTCATCGCTAAAACGTCGATTGATAAAAAAATAAGTTTTACACACACTACTGTTGTAACAAATAAAAAAGGTTAGCCTATATTGGTTCATAATTTTATGGTGTATATCATAATAATTTTGGAAACTGCATATTTCTTTCTCTCTGATATTCACTTTCTAGGTATACTCTTTGTGTGACGATGACGTTTGGACGTAATCATCACTTCCACTGATCGCACATTGTCTTTGTTGATAAAATGTTTTGAACAAGCCTTGATAGCAAGTTTTGTGATAGCCTTTATAGTTAGACTATTTTAAACAAATAATGAGTGATTGTGATGGATTCTTGATTCTTGTTGAACCGCCATCGCCGTCGACTTCTGTTACAACGAGTAGGCTACAACCTTTACGTCTGCTGAGTATGTGTCATCTGATTGCAATACAAATTCTTATTCTGTTGCGTTACTTGGTTATAGGATTTGACATTTGTTGGAGGCTATAATTTATAATTCATATAACCTGTATTTAATTTGAAAACACACAAAGATATATATTTGTCTTATTTGTGTTTTATGTGACTGTTATTTGTATTATCTTGTATGAGATCAATTTTGATTATCTATATAGGCTTACATGAAATGTATTTGAGATAGCTTTACAATTTAAATTAACTAGGAAATTACTGTGTTTAGCACTTTCAATATCTCGGTAACCGATTGACGTAGAAGAATGATCAAAATACCAGATTGTGTGTTTTCTAAAGCTGAATCTAATGGTGAAAACTAAAATTTGACTGTTTCAAAAATTATATGTAAAAAGTTCAAAAAACCTATTTTTGGGGTACAAAACCCCCCGAAAATACCCTTTAAGGTAAAGCGATATGGCTGCTTTTCGAACTTAAGTCATAAATGTTGCTTTACACGTTAATACCAAATTTTATCAAAATCGGACCTTTTTTACGAGAGTTAACGCACCACGGACATACATATATATATATATATATATATATACACACACACACACACACAGTTTCAAACGAATGGTGTTTTTGGGGTCTGGGGACCTCAAAACGAAAAGTTATCATGGTCCCGGGCCTAGGTCTTACCATGCCGACTTTGGTAATAGCTTCTTCCCTATAGGGGAAATTCGCTAATAAGCCTTCATAACTAAATTAATATAATTATTTAACATAAAGGGAATTATTACTGTTGGGGTTATATTATATATATTGGGGTTTCTTTCTTTATTTACATGATTTAACACCTTATTATTGTTATTAGGCCTATATAAATATTTGTGAACTATTACAAATTATAATCAAAAGCTTGCCTAAATACATTTTTATGTCTGCTAGTATGTTTTTCTTTAAAAATATTTTGTCTGTATTTGTTCTGTTTGGTTTCCGAATACACTTAGGCTATGATAAATTACAGATATTTTATTACCGTGTACCGTACCGATTTTGTACCGAGAACCGAGGTACAAAAATATTTACCATATCGAACCGTACCGACCCCTAATAAATAGTCATATTTTGCTTATTTATGAATATGCGTTGATGAAAGTTGGTAAGTGGCTTCATGGTATAGAGAAGTACCATTTGAAATTCCCTGAGTATGCAGGTTTGCTGCAAGGGGGGTATTTTTTGTATTTCAACACCAGAGGCATTATTTTTTAAAGGAATTTCACATACATTGAACACTCAAACACTTGTAGGAATTGGAAGTTAACAAACACTTGACCCAAAGGTACCCTGAATTGTATGTCAGCAAGATACTCTTCCTGCACACAGCTGATGATCAATTCACCTCTATTCTGCATGAATTCACTTTGGTCAGTCAATTTTTTAAGTCCAAACAAAATAAACTAATTGTTTACATAGGCCCTTACTACTAAATTGTACAGCAATTATTTCACAGCAGAATTATTCTTTGTTAGTAATAATACAAAATGGATGCTTTCATTGCAGGAATGTGAAACGTATGGAAATATTTCTAGTGCAGAAAATAATACAAACTAAACATGAAATGTACCTTTTGAATCTGGAAGAGTTGCAGCCAGCTGCCGTGTTGTAGAAAATTAACTCGCATTTCCTTTTCTTATTTGTATATGTAACTTTCTAATGCTACTACCAACTTTGCAGTTGCATACATAGGCTTTATCATGTTTTGATAAGACGTTTTAATGATTATGTTATGAACCAGAAAGTGTTTTAAAATCGTAAACATATAAAGAAACACTTATTATATATTTAAAAAATACTAATACCCTCGTTCAGATTGATGGAGTTGTGACTGACTATTGTTTTCCTTCTTGACAGTTCCACTACAACGAGGACCACGTGATCAATTGCTCCAAAAGCTTCGTTCAGAGGTGGGCGTTTCTCATCTGTGACGAGTGTTGCCAATATCTAAACATCCAGCTGATACCGGGAAAACACGTACCCAAGAACTCTGACGTGAATTTCAAGCAGCACCATGAACGACGCGAGAAGGAGGTAACCATAAAGACATTAATTTATAGTTAAAAATAATCCTTCTAACATTAAAATTATTATTTGTAGTTAATTTTAAACTTTATATCATATTTAAAGGTATACACTGTTATCATAAACTCTCATCGACAAATCGGGCCAGTTCCTTATTCATAATTCTTAGCTTTCGGTATGGGCTAGTGCGTTTATAAAATTTATCTTTGGATATTTCAAAAATTTAGTATTCTAAACTTTTTTGTATCTTTTCTTCGATTTGGCTATTTTTATTGAAATGTTATTGCTACCGTATTCAAAATATTGTTGAAATTAATGATTGGATCATCTCTTGTATATCATTCAAGTTTTACTTTATATTATGTGATTGAACTGAAGATAAAATTTGTTCAAGTAGGTACTCTAAATTCAAAAATTATTGTGAAAACTTAACTCGACTTGATAGTACAAGCACTCCTTTAAAAATATCTTATGTTGAAAGTCACGCAGTGGCTTGTAACAATATTCAACTTCTCAACTCAAAATCAAATCAAATAGTCTTTATTGCCATCAAACAATGTAGCCTCATGGCATACAATTAATTGTTACGTTACATTCCTATTTACAATTAACTTCTAGCACACAGTCCTGGGAGTTTTTAAATAAATAATCTAAGCCGTAAATCATGATGTAGAAAGTTAAGCCAAAAAAATAAAAACTATTATCATTGTTTTAGTAAATGAAATAATTAATGTTCCTTTCAGTTATTGATTAATTCTTAGTAATGTGGATATTGCATGCATTTTAATTAGGGTTGTGTCGGTTCCAATTTTCTTAGTTCGGTTTTTAGTAGAAATCAGTTGTTGATTCAAAATACTTAAAAAAAAATTGATTTGAAAACCTGTTTTCACTAAGACTGTCTTTATAAATGGTGTATATATACATAAATATTGGTAAAATTCATCATTGTTACCGGTACTAGTTTTATAGTTGCAGTTTCAGCCCACGTTACACAGAAGCTTTGTTATTCCAGTCTATGCACACACAGTAGACGTTAAGACCTCAACTGCCTGTTGCCAAAGGCCAATAGGCCTGTGCGGCAACGAGGTAGCGTTATGGAATTAATCACAAGGGCAAGCCAGTGGTGACCCCTCATGAGCCGGGATCAAACCTATGCTTGACCACGGCTGACTTGTGAGGCCAGCGCTCTAACTCGAGCTACCACCTCTGGTACAAATAAAATTCTAGGCCGATATTATAAGGTTTGGTCGTCTATTACGGTGATGATGTTAGAACCGGTTCAATAAATCATAATGTTTATTAAATACTTGTACAAACATACAATGAATAAAGTCATATATTTTACTATTTACATTTCTTGTACAATACCATAATACCACAATATTATACTAAAATAAAAGTAGCCTACTCTAATTTGATTTGGTATCTCAGCTAACTCAACATTTGTATGTACAATTGTAATAGTAACTTTTGGTCATCCTATGTTATGGTTGTCACTTACGCCCGAGATTATAAGGTCCGACATTTACCTAAGCCTTAGTATACCTATACTTTTCCAAAAGTAGTATTTAATTTTTAGGAGGGATACATTAAAGGTCCCCATTTTTTCTTGTTGCTGTTTGAAATATAATTATTGTCATGAAAAATTAAAACCCTGCTTTTGTGGGGCAAAATTTGTTCAACATAGTAAAGTAGCTTATTTTCTAATATTGGTTTACTTAGAAACCAATGTATAAGTCCAGTATTTCTCTGTATCAGAGAAATAATCAGAAATGGCTATTTTGTGGCCCAGTTAATAAAACCAGTTGTTTTGTTGAGTTGTTTACTCGTCTGTTTTATTGTTATATTATCGTTTATAGTTATTTTTTTATTTTTTTCAGAAGAGGGCCGAAGCTGCTGCTTCTGTAGCCCCAAAACCATTCAGAATCATCGACCATTCGTCAGGAAAGGTTAGAATTTAATCCTAATATTAATATAACAAGCAGAATTTTAGAAGTGTGAGACCTGAGGAACGGAACCGATTTGTAAGCTTAATGTGTTGATTAAAAGAGGTTGAGTTGGATTCTAAGAATTTCCTTATAATTGTCATTCGTCTTGAGGGCTCTGCCCTACAGGCCTTCAAAACTTCAATGTAAATCTTATGGAAGAAATATAAATCACTTGAATCGTATATGTAACAGCTGTCATCACATTAACAAAACATAACATAGCTACAAGAACAGATTTTACAGGTATTATATAAATAATGACAGAAATGAAACTTGATCAGATTCTACCTGAAAAATCACTATTGCACACCCCCAGAAATCATGTCCTCATAAATGTGGGCCTTGTTACTTACTTGGTATAACAAGTTAGTCAGATTTACTTGGAAGTTACCAACAGAATAAATACAGCAGCTACATGTTATTGAAATAAAATTGCTGTGGGATGATAATGCTAACTCAAAACTAAAACTATTAACACATACTTCTTGTCCATTTTAACTCACAGCTTAGAAGCCAGTATATGTGTGTAGGTATATGTGTGTGTGTAGCTGTGTGATGTGACAATCAATCGATTACAACCATATATGATAATTTTCGACTGGCATCTTCTTGGCGACTAAAAACAATTTAAACCAAATTCTCAAATTGAACTTTAAGGAAAAAATAATGTCCTCATAAAAATTGCAAAAACTGGTTCTAAATCTTAAGTTTGGAATCAGTATACCAGTTTGCTTGGTTTTCAATGATATCCCACTTAAAAACATTTTACTCTTATCAGTTTAGTATTCAATTTTATTTTATTAACCGAGGGGTTCCTCGTTTCAGATACTATCTAACAACTACAATAAAGTTGGGCCTGTTTCCCAGACTTTGTACCGTTACCAAAATAGATGTTAATTAGTTGATGTTGTTTCAGCCAATGACCACGTTCATCCCTGTAGAGCTCCAACACCCGCCCCTGCCTCAGCCCAAGATACAGCGTAAGTAGGAAGGTTTAATTTTTAAAATATCAACAAGTCCCTGCTGCATTTGTCTCTTTATCTATTTAATCTTCATTCAACCAACCCAGATTCAAGATTTTTTATAGTTAAAGCACTGTATTTTACTGTTGTTTTTCCTTCAACGTGTTTTTTTATGTTTTTGTGTCTACACCAGTGGCAATTTTTGAACGTTTTGATATGGAACGGTCCAAACTTTGTTTTGTTGTTTATAGCCTCAAAACAACTGGATTTATGTTTATCGAAAAGTATTTGGTATCCGAAATGGTCTTGACCCTGATATCATAATAGTAAAAAGTGTACTTAACGACATACAATCTAAATTAAAACCGTAGCCTTTATTTATTTTCATATTTCACACTAATTCTAATTAGGAAGTAGCACAATTTTCCTATTACATAAGCATCCTTAATCCAATGGTTCTCGAATTGTGGGCGTGCGATCCACAAGGTGGGGGGGGCCCTCACGTTGTTATCGATATTTATGATAACGTTTTTTTCGGAAGGTGACAACAAATGTTTGTTTGAGATTATGTACTGTTAGGGATAAATACACCCTCATCTTGTGCCTTATGCATACAACATTCACATTAAAACCAACCAAAATTAACATCTATGCCCTACAGTAACTGAATGTACAGTACGTTTTTCCCCACAACTATGTTAAGGTTTTGATGATATGTATTATACCGTACTATAATTACTAGGGGTTGCGAGTACTCGAAACTTCGAGTTTTCGGCCGAGTATTTTAATGCTCGAAGTTTTAAAAACTACTCGAAAGTTCGAGCGAGTATTTCCCGCCGATTACCAAACGATCGCTAACGATTGCGACCGTCCAAAACGCGTAGTAACGGCCGTAAAAGGCGATCGCATCGCGTAAAATCGGCCGAAAATGACGATCGGACCGCGCAATTTCGGCCGCAAAAGGTAATCGCATCACGTAAAATCGGCCGAAAATGACGACTGCAAACGTCTGACCGACCAAAACGCCTAGTAACGGCCGCAAAAGGCGATCGCATCACGTAAAACAGGCCGAAAATGACGACCGCGAACGATTGCGACCGGCCAAAACGCGTAGTAACGGCTGCAAAAGGCAATCGTATCACGTAAAATAGGCCGAAATGACAACCGCGAACGATTGCGACCGGCCAAAACGCGTAGTAACGGCCATAAAAGGCGGTAGCATCACGTAAAATCGGCCGAAAATGACGATCGGATCGCGCAATTTCGGCCGTGACTAACGATTTCGTCATTTAATATTGATTATAAGCGATGTCTAGACCAGGGGCCAAATGACAACAGGTTCCTGTTTCATCGGCTGGAAACGAATATCGAACCTTGTTTTGTTAGTCAATACGTAATCCAGTTTGATTGTATTGGCCAAAACTTTGTATTTGTGATTAGAAACCATGTTTAGATTATCAAATCGAGGGTGGTATCCAAATCCCATTACACTATTTTAAACTACCAATTGATGGTAAATACTTGCTCGAAAATACTCGAAACTCGAAAATAATTGGCACTACTCGACTCGATTAAAAAAATCACTACTCGCACACCCCTAATAATTACTTAAGTTGTGTAAAAAGTTAATTTGTATCCAACAAAATTTTATTCTTTATTGAAGCCTTTTCTCTAAACATATGAATTATGAGGGTTTCAAGTCTTTTTTGAATAAATTTTGGAATAATACATATTTTGATGATTAACACGTTCGCTACCGCAATTATATGGAATTTGTCATTCACATAGACCAGCGACGCAGCTGTAGTGGTTTCTCCCGATAGACCACCGACGCATATTTGCGTTGGCTGGTCACATTGAAATAGACTGATGACGCGAATTTGCGTCAGTGTCCCATTGTTATTAAAACGTGTATTTCTTAGCAATGGTCTATTTAAAGCCCTGATCTCTTTGTATCAGTTTGTAGCGATATCTGACGAACATGCACGTTGCTTGGTCTGTGGGTATGACGATTGGTAACGTCACATTACAATTGGCAGAACTGTTGTTAACATTGTCATTTTCGATGCATCACTGTACAACTGTCTACGTGGCTAACCTTACAGTTTTTGGACGTGCTTTAGTAGTGTTTGTTTGATTATTGTACAGAACATTTAACAATGAAACGGAATAGGCTTACAAATAATCACATTTACGACGACGAATATGTGCGTCGTTCGGTCTATTGAAGAAAAATACATCTTTTACTACATCTTTTTTTATTTTCCATTGTATAGACTGACCGACACATATATGCAACTTTTTTAAAATTGCTCAAAGTAAAATAAAAAATAATTGTTATTGTTTACAAATGCATTTTAGGTTATTATGAAGTGAATTAGTCCATTTAAACCCAATTTCTCTCGTAGTCTGTTGTTAATTTTACTCCTGTACATCCCGGTCTGTTTGCAACGTTCAGATTATTTATTTTGGTCTGTGGGAGTGCGGACCGACGCAAATATGCGTCGCTCAGTAGCGAACGTGTTAAAATTTCTTTATTGGTCTGTTGGGGTTTGAATGATCTAATCCAAGTGCCACCGTAGTCCCAAAACCTGTTTGGGCAGATAAAGCAAAGAGAATATATGAATGAATGTTTTCCGTTTTATCAAAACCCATCTAGGAGTGTAAAAACTATAAAGTTTTAGTAGTAGGGCTTGGCCAAAAAATATTGAGAACCGCTACGGTACTGCTGCTTCAACCCAAAGTCAAATGAATTGTTCAACTCTGAAGATTCTATTATTATTTATTTATCTATGACTAAACTACTTGAATTGTTGTCTGAGATAATATATACACTCCTGTAATATTGGCTGCATAACGATGGGATATATAATGTCGGGTGTGAGCAATGATCAGCCTGTAATATCGACATAAATAGACCCCAGACTGTTTATTTCCGGTGGAAATGGGGATCAAGTCATCGGCTGTTAGTGACAACAGTAAATCTTATAATGGCTTAAAACTTATATTGTGTTCCAATTTGATTAGTAACTGTAACTACTACATTATTTGTATACTTATGCAAAACATTTAGTAATATTATATACACTCATGATAAAAACTTGCTTACAAAAAACAAAACAATGTGGAAAATAGATGCTAAAACTCAATTAGACTAGGCTTGATATAAAATGATACTAATCACACAGTCTATTTAGAACTATTATTTTTATGTATATAATGTGAATCTGTTTTTAGCATCCATTCCGAAACCCGTGCCGAAACCAACTCCGGTTTACAGTGCGATTGACAACTCCGAAGAAAACTTTCCTGCTATCCCCGTTGGTGAGTGTTAGCTTTAGTTTAACATTATTTCTGGTATATAAAGTCAGGGGTCCTAGCCCCTAGGATATCTCCTAAGGCTGGAACTGCCTCGCCCGGTCACCAAGTCTCGGGCCAAATCCCCGACCCTAATTTACTACCTCAGTTTTGATGGTTATTATCTACTGAAGTGAACATTTATTATTACCTAATTGACAGTTTTATGTATCCAGACGATTAATTATTATTATTTCGAGCTTACACCCTCTCTTGTATTAACATTATATTAATAGGCAAGCACAAAACTGTCCTTCCTTTTTTTCTCAGGGCTGTGCAACGTAGGAGAAATTCACGCATACGTTAGAAAGGTATTTTCATGTGTACATGTGTAGAAACCCATTATAATCTACATCGGTCCTCAGGGCTACGCCCCACAGGCCTTCAAAGTTGCAGTGTTAATCTTGGGGAAGAACAGTAATCAGTTGAATTGTATATTTGACAGCTGATATATAATAACATATGCTAGCTCAAGAGCAAGAATAAATGTTTCAGGACTAATGTAAATCAAAAATGTAACTTGTACCTTTTTTATTAATTAATATTTTTTTATTCATATCTTATTTTACAATTAAAAATTTGATTGGCCTATTTTCTTCTTATCTCAGGGTCGTTTTTTATGGGTGCGTGGTGGGAGCTATGTAAGATGAATGAAACGTCATTTCAATAATCAAAATTCTATATTATTGATTTCAAGTTAGGCAAATAATAAAAATACAAATTTACTTATTAAAAAGGGAAAGGAAACACAGAAATTATCCTACTCCTATTTTTAGGTTACAGGAAAGGAAACAAAGAAGTTATATCGTAACTATCATAAAATGTTATTTTGATACAAATCAATAATAGTTCTTACTTTGAAGTTTATCCTTTTCTTTTTAATTCAATTTAGAATGTTACTAACTTCGTTTTATCGGTTCATAATAATTATTGGGACATTGTGCAATAAGTCTCCTGATCCGGTTTCCTACTTACGCCAATTTTTCTTCTATTCTTGATTTTAATTTATTTATTATTATTCATCACTAACTCACTGGTTAATATCTTCAAGCAAAACCAATAATTAAAAAGTCACATTGTGTTGTGAAATAATGCCTGCTCAAGAGCGAGGACTTACGTCTTTACTGTACGGGTGACAAAGAGAGACAGACACTCCTTCACGCTCATGAGTCTTGTATCAAGAAAATGGCGAAACTCCCAAATCCTTTGTCTAAAAGCCTTCGTCATCACAGAAATGTCCCTTTGCATCGTAATTTGTATTAATAAAAAAGACCCCTCTAGGCATCTAATGAATCCTCGCAATCCCATTGGTTGAGTCTGTCACCTTATCCCAAAGAGACTCACCTTTTTGGAATGCACAGAGACTCTAGTTACTATGATTTTTACCACTATATTTCAAGATTTCTCTTCTTTTTATCCCTATTTCCAACTTATAACCTCCTTCACTCATCTGAACTTCAATTCTTGCATTTAATTATTTAAGGTTATTCAATTTAATTTATTAAATGATTTACGATTTACGCTATTAACAGTATATTTTATTATTATAGATGTAATTTTAAGATTCTTTTATCCTTTAACAATTTTGATTTTATCCGTTAGTTTATCCTTTATCACGTCATTTGTTATCGATCAATTGTTGCTCAATAGGTTTGCATTTACATTATAAATTTTATCCATCAGATTTCTTAAAGTTGGTTGATATGTTTCTTCTCTTTCTACCTATATTTCCTAAACTAATTCATTTCTTTACTACAATTTGGACTTACCGGTATGTAAAAAGTTTTTTAATAGGCTTAATCTTTTAATCTCACTAAATAGGCCTATAGCCTATTTTGACCATTTTATTTATATTTTATATGAAATCCTTTTTACTAGGCCATATATATATATATATATATATATATATATATATATATATATATATATATATATATATGTGACCCGCTACAAAAATACAACTGACTAATGGAATGTTATCCGTTTTAACTCCACATTAAACAAAATAATTTTGGGGGAGAGGGAGAGAGAGAAAAAGAGTGGTTTTTCGTGAAGTTCAACATGAGAACACTGGTTCAAATGCATGTATTTTACTGCTGACGCAGGATGTTGCTAAACATTCATGCAAATAGCCATTATACGTATGTGCTTCTTTGGGTTTACGTAGAATTATTTTTGGTCAAATTTCAACCTTTGGGTTTATTGCTAGTTCAAATGAATTCTTAAGTTACGGTATAGCAATAATAAGATTCAATATAATTTTGAACTAATTATTATTATAATTTACAATTTAATGAAAAATGTGCAAGCAAACCTTCACCTTCTTGTGAGATAGGTGAATGTAGATATCTATATGAGCGTTGTTGTTTACAGGTCGCGGAAGGGGGAGGATCGCGCCGAGGGGCGCAGGAGGTGGTCGAGGTAAGATAATGTCGATGTTAGTTGAACATTTTGAGATAACCCATAGCACATGATCTACAAGACACAAGATACAGGGTGTCTGCCTTACCTGAAAGTTCTGGAACACCTGGAATAGTCAGGGAATTTTTAAAACTTGGAAAAGTCAGGGATTTTTTATAACAAATTAGCAGTCGAGGAGTTTTAAAGAAGTACCAAATTGTTGAATTTTCTTAGAGCATTCTGAATTCAAATGGGCTACTATATTTAAGACCGATATTCTAATTGATAAATAATTTTAATGTTAAAACTCAGTTGTGCCATTGGGTTTATATCTACAAGAGGGGATAAGCAATGCAAATTAATGTGAGAGATTTGTTGACGTAGTTCCATCATGCGCCACCAGGGATCGTTACGGTTTTGTTTATAATATTTTTCATAGAGATGTTAAAATGTTTAAATAAACCTTTTTTGTAATGGTTATCAAAGTGATATTTTGTTTACACGGGTTGGGTACGGTGGACGAGTTACTCGGCCTAACGACGCCGCAGATCATGTTAGTTATCTTAATATGACGTTAGATCGCAGCACTGCTTTTACTCACTCTGGCTCCCATAAGATGTCCCCTCTAGTACAGTAGACTCCCGATTATCCGCGGTAATGGGTGGCTGAGCGATCGTGTATAACCGAAATCGTGGATAAACCAAACCTAACCTAAAATACACTTGAAATAGTTCAAAACGACTATGAGAGCAAAATAATAACCTTTAGGCTACTGAATGTTAGGTTTAATAATGTGAAAGACTTCAAATACAAGATTACTGTACGTACCTTTTAATAAACGCACAATTATTTTACAAACAATATTTTCACATCGGTAAAAAAACAGTCCAATACGTGAGACAAGTGTATATTACAGGCCTAATGTCGAAGTTGCCGTCTTTATTGGCTTCGAGGAAAATAGTCCATTATTGATTTTTGTTTCTTGGCATTTGCTTCCTTTTTAACAATGGTTGACCGAATATTTCTCAGCACCATGAGATCGCACAACGAGGTGTCATGTTCCCCTTCCAAGAAGTCCAATAGTCCCTCTGCATAATGGCGGGCAGTTGCGTACGATATGGCGGTCAGGAGGGATGGCGCGAGATGACTAATGTTTTGGCGGGCGGGCGGGCGGGCTTCCGTTTGACCGCTAGTAACCCCTTTCTCTCGCCCATGGCCAAGTGCGTCGCGCGCGGTAGCTATAATTTGCAGGCGCGAGGATAGACGTTTACGCGCTAAACTTCGCTTGCCGCGGTTGCGTTTTTTTTTTTTTTGCCGATCGCGGATAAGCCGCAACGCGGGTAATGCGGTCGTGGATAATCGGGAGTCTACTGTAGATGTAAACCCATTGGTATGCTAATCCTGAAGTAGAATTAATTGCACCTTGAATCATTTATTTGAAAACTCAATTATAATCCTTAGTTTAACATAAAAACTTCCCTGGAAATGTCAGAGGGTGTAGTAGACACCCTGGAGATCTTTATTTCAAGTACATAATAAACATGAATAAGTGGAAAGTATTCCTAACTTACTTTAATTATTCACTCGAAAATGAATTCCAAAGTCCATAAACTGAAACAAAACTAATATAGTAATGTCATCATTTTCCAAAAGATTTTTAACATAAAAAGTAGGGATGAGTCGATACCGAAATTTATCGATTCTCGATACCGATACCGATACCAGTTAAATCGATTCTCGATACCGGTACCATCGATACCTACGATTTTTCAGTACCTATAGTTGTTAAAACTATTATTAAAAACAGTTACAAATTTATGTTACCATTTAAAATTATTTAGTAGAATTTTGTAGTTAATTATCAAACCAATTTTTTAATGCAATTTGTTACATAATTTAATATTAATTTCACTAGTTTTCTATAGTAATGTAGACAAACAAAAACAAAATATTATAAATTCATAATGGGGAAAAACTTGGTTGTAAGATAGATAATGACTCAAAGAAATAATTTTAGTCAGCCGACTGATTTATTGCTTTCAACCAGACCCCACCCCTCTTCCTTCCTTATCTCCAAGGTAAAATTGTTTGCCACTGACCCAAACACTTCCCATGCCTTTTGTAGCGCGGGTAAACGGCGGGAGTATATCTTCCCGTGCACTTCGTAGCGCGGGTATACGGGGGGGTATCGATGGTATCGGTATCGACATTGAACGAATGAATCTCGATACCGATACCAATGTCCAAGAATCGGTGGTATCAAGAATCGGTATCAAGAATTGACTCATCCCTAATAAAAAGCCAAGTAGATATCATCGGAAAATCCGACATATAGACAAATAGATTCATCAAAATACTAGGAGCCATGATGTTATCATATTTAAGCATGTGGCGACTGGATGAGTGTATCAGCAGCTGCAGATAAGGAGGATAAGGAGCAGATTAACTGCAAATAGCTGGTAGCCCCTAGCTGAGAGGTCACCATACCTCCCGAAGCACTCAGCACGGCCAAATGAACCTCTTCATTCACCCAAGGGATATCTGTATCGATGATGTCACGGTCTCGTTCTTACCTGTGATTTGGGTCTCGTTCTTACCTGTGATTGGTTTGTTGCAGGAAGTGGCCCAATGAGCTTTGCCGCAGCGATGCAGAGCAGGAAGTAAGAAGACTGAAACAAATCAGAATTTGTTACTGTTCTACAAGTTTTAAATTATTTTTGTAATTCTCCAGTATTTTATTAATGGAGGGAAAATAGTTGATTAAGATTTTGGGTATTTGAACTTTATCGAAATTTGCAAAATGTCAGTTTCACTGAAGAAAATTACTTCTTCATTCAACTGCAATTGTTTTATTTTATTAGTTTAAAATTGTTTAGTGATGTCGTTGCTTTCATCAATGTATGGAGCAAGTTATGTATTCTTTCAGATCTTGATGTAAGAAGTAACAAATGGTTAATCGAAGTTGACCAGTGTTAAGTTCATCTTAACACAATGACCAAGGTTTTAAACTGCACCGTTTGTCATATTTTTAGGTGAACCTCATGAAAAAAGACTGTGATTGTAACTATGTCTAGTTATAAGGCCATGTCCGACCACTAGAAACAGGACAGGTTCTTTACTTGTTATGTGTATATACAAATTTTTATGGATGGTCCTTTTGTTTTTATAATTAAAAAATTGTAAAATTAAATTTGTTTTATTTTCTTCCTTCCACTGTGTACAACCCTGAGCCATTTATGTTATATATGCTTAAATGTAAAACTTTAGGATGATCTGCAGAAATCAACTAGAAATAAGACATGTTAGTCATCTTCTAATCATGCAGATGCTGTCTTAGAAAAAAATATGAAGTATATGTACATATGAATTTGAATTCAATTTGGAAATTCAAAACGTTTAATGTTTCAAGATTTAGTTGATGGTTTTAAAGTTGTGATTCTACTACTTATACTATTATATATGTGAGTGTCAGATTTTTTATCTATCACACAAATTATTAGACTGAGTTAAGCTTAAAATTGGGAGGAAACACGCCAGAATACTTGGCTAAACCAGTAAATTACCTATAATTCATATACAAATTTAATAAAAAAAAACAGCAAACCGTTCTTAGTCCTGACAGTGGATGTCCACACTATAATAGCAGACAATTAAGTTGACAGTTGGGCTGTAGCCAATAGCATGGTTGTTATTTTTGCCATTTTGCCTTAGAAAAATATCACTTGAATGTTATTATGATCAGCTGGTGTGGAGTTTTGGCAATGCAGCAAGCAAACGGCCCGGCAAAACACACCCTCAACTGGCACCGTAATTGTCCGCTATGTTAGAAGTGGGACAACCACATTAATAGAATGTTATAACCAATGGAAATAATTCTCTTTAAAA
The DNA here is from genome assembly GCA_963675035.1 of Allygus modestus. Taxonomy (NCBI): domain Eukaryota; kingdom Metazoa; phylum Arthropoda; class Insecta; order Hemiptera; family Cicadellidae; genus Allygus; species Allygus modestus. The sequence continues at coordinate 125,064,008 of OY776117.1, read as the reverse complement.
ATAGTGTTTTGAGTTAAACTACAAAAATAAATAAAACTAGTCATAAGTTAATAAGTTCAAACCGAAACCTGAAAGGTTAGTAGAGAAAAATGTATGTTCTCTAGAAGAATATTTTCCACCTACTTTTGGTAGGGGTGGCGAGTCGAGTATTAAACCAAACTACTCGAGAGTCGAGTCGAGTATTAAACCAAACTACTCGAGAGTCGAGTCGAGTATTAAACCAAACTACTCGAGAGTCGAGTCGAGTAGTTTTTTTAAAAGTAAAAAAACTCATTTTAATTTATTTATTGAAAGAAATGTTTTTTACATATTAAACTTAATTATATACGTAACATTTTATTGAATTATTAATGTTATTATTTATTTTAACCTTTATTTTACTATGAATGAAAATTATTTAAATAAAAAAATATATATATATAACCACAACAACCATAACAAACAAAAGAAAAGTATTACAAATATATATATATATATATATATATATATATATACATACAAAGATTTTGGGTTAGTTTATCAAAACCAGAACATTTTAACAGGAAAGTGATTTTTTGACCCCGACCCAATCACTCCCTGTGCCTCTCTCTTACTTATCTCAACTCACAGGTATCCATAAATAACCCACGTGTCATTGCCTCATTTCACATGATCTAATTATAGATTTTAGGCTTATTTTTCTCTATTTCAGTCACTTATTTTGTTAAACATTGGTTAGTGGCGTAAACGGCGGGAGTATCAAACTATTTGACTCAGATTTTCAAGTAGTCTCTAATAAGTAGAGACTACTCTCTTCTCAAGTAGTCTAAGCTCGGCCTTCGAGTATTAGAAAATACTCAACAGGTTACAATAACTCGAGTACTCGCCCACCCCTAACTTTTAGGCATAGGTGTGTTTTTAGGAAAGACTTAAAACAATGTTTTAAAAAAGATTGTAGGCTGTAAAATTCGTGGTGGTGCACAGCAGCCCCTAGTGGCCACAAGAGTTATTTACTGCATCTGGGGCTACATGTGTAGTCTTAAAAGATCACGCACGGCCACTGTTATTTAGTATTTAAACAAAGCTACAATTATTTTAGGTAAATATACAGTAGACGCTCAGAAATTCTGACTAATGCGGTGGATGGCCGGTCCGGATTTCCCAGGGGTGGTTATCAATTTCACCTTTATGGGGAACAATTATGACAATAATTACACGTTTTTGTGCTAATACAAGAGTGAGCTTCTGAAAGAATTTTATAGACACTAATAAATTAAAGTAGGCTACAGTACATTTGTGTAATGCGGGCTAATCGTGTAAAAATTGAAGGCGCTGACAAGTAAAGTTTTTTTCAATAATTTTGCAACAATTTTTTAATTTGTGATCATCGGCCCTGTTATAGCCTATCCAGATTTCTGAGAGTTTATTAACTACTGTACTTAAATTTAAATAAATAAAAATAGTAACATTTTTGAGTAATTTTTTTTAGGGAGAGGAGGGAAAAATACATTTACACACACAGGTGGCCCATCTGTTGTGTGGGACTCCTCTAAAAAAGTGTTTCCTACCCACTAAAAAACCCCCTCTACCCTTTAGGACACTAACCTGGGACATTACTTCAGGCTAGGCCTAAATTTGGCTTAAGCCCGAAGGGCTCGCTCCATTTCCAGCCGTCTGATCATTTGATCTAGTCCGCTTCCATAACTTGTCCGCATCTAGTCAGACTTATCCATAACAACTGTTGTTGATCCTTTGTCTGTCGGTAGAGTTATTATGCCGTCGTTGTTCTTGAGAGAATTGATGGCCTTTTTCTCGTGCTGGGTTAGGTTAGGCTTGGTGTTGTTTTCTATTGATTCAGCAAATGTTGGGTCTGAGACATTCTGAACAAAAAAAGTGACAGATAGCTCAATGGGATGGTCGGCTGGCAGAGGAGGAGGATCCCATCAGATGAAGGTTTAAATCTTTCCAGCATAATAATTCTACCGGCAGACAAAGGATCAACAACAGTTGTTGTCAAGTCTGACTACACAGCAGAAATTCCAGCTGTCAGACACATCCACCTGCTTGCAGTTGAATGAAAACCCCACAGAAAAATTTACTTCCGAACTCCGAGATCTCATCAATGAACAGGCCCGGTTCAATAAACTGACCCCTGAAACCACCACCTTACTCGTTCCCGCCGAAAATCCAAATACCCGAAGATTTACATTCTTCCAAAAATCCACAAAGGTATAACCCCTCCACCTGGAAAACAATTGTTTGTGGATGTGGCTCACCCACCAAAAGAATCTCCGCTTATGTTGATTCCTATCTAAAACCCCTAGTGCAAGACCTCACCTCTTATATCAAGGACTCCAATGACTTTCTGTCGAAAATCAACACAATTGCCCAACCTCTCCCCGAAGACACCATACTAGCCACAATAGACATAACCTCTCTCTATACTAATATTCCGCACATCCATGGACTTGCAGCGCTTGAAGAATTCCTTCTAAAAAGGCCTAAAGGATCCGTCCCCACCACATCTTTCCTTCTTTCATTAGCTAAATTCATTCTCTAGTAAAACAACTTACAATTTCAGGTCAGTCATTACCTCCAAATTAAAGGTACAGCCATGGGTACTCGGATGGCTCCCTCCTATGCTAACCTCTACATGGGCCGACTGGAAGAGAACGTTTTATTAAGCCAAACCGACAAACCCATCTGCTGGCACAGATTCATCGATGACATCTTCGTGATCTAGACTCATGGCGATCAAAGCTTGACAAAATTCCTCCAAGACTTGAATACCTTCAGTCCTCTCAAATTCACTTGAAATTATTCCAAGACTGCAATCAGTTTTCTAGATCTGAACATTCACCTCCATGACGGTCACCTCTCAACATCCATATACATAAAACCAACCAATCACCAGCAAAACCTACATTTCTCCAGCTGCCACCCCAACAACACCAAAAGATCACTCCCCTACAGCCTAGCTCTTCGGGGCCACAGAATAATTTCTGAACCGGAAAACAGAACACACTACAACAAACAACTGCAGAAAGCTTTCACCGAAAGTGGATACCCAAAACAAAGGCATTAAGATCATTCCCAAAACATGCTTGTAACAGCTCTCAACTCAGGAGGTGGGAGTTGGCCTACCAATTTGTAACAGATTCTAGAAACCCTCCCAATCTCAACTTAAGGTAATCCACTTACCTCGTCTGCACGATATCCCAAGGGAGACATGCCTAGCCGGCTATGCCAGGGCCTCCTAATCCTACCCCACCCTCCTTACATAGCTAACCAGTAAAAAATACATACTTTTGTGCTAGTGATAAAATTGATTAAATGTTTGTTATACAGTACTGTTATAGTGATAATACGTGTATAAATAGTATTTAGATCTTTTGTGAGAACCAAAAGAAGATCTTTTGTGTTTTTGTGTGTTCTGGCTTTTGTGTGGTCCATGTATAAGTTGGCAATACTGGCTGGAAATTCAATTTCATAACTGTTAGTAACTTCTGAAGTTTGAAAAAGGCTATAAAGCTAGCCGAAATATTACTAATTTTTATGTGTTTTAGTGTTCTATTCAACTCATCATTCTTTCACAAAATGAGTTACCTATGTCATATCTTTTTCCTCCTCTGAAATGAGTTTCAACTTTGTAACCCGTCAGGCCCCAAGGATCGGAATCGACATCCTCCCCAAGTTTCCTCCAACTGTCAGCCTTACTCCGGTTGATTGCCCTGCGGAGAGACTTTCTTGCAGCCTTATAAGCCTCCGACTTACGTGGCCCGTCTGGCTCTTAAACATGCCCTACGGAGTTTCGCGATCTCTCCAGTCCACCAGTGTACAGGTTGCTTATTGCGCCGGGGTTTCTTGCGCGACATAGATTGGTCACAGGCCGATACAATCAGTTCTATCGTAGACGTTACTACTGCCTCGGTGCCAGCCTCGCCAGATGCTGCAGGATCCTCTTACCGCCTGCCCAAAGATGTCCTGGGTGAACTTGACCACGTCCAGCTTATTTGTGTTCCAGTGGCATGGCCCTTCCTAAGGTACTCTACGCTGACCATCATGAACATTCAGTACAATAAATTGGTGGTCACTGCCCGAGTAATCCTCCACCACACTCTCTAGTCAGAGATCCTCGACATAAGTGACTCAAATGCAAGGGTCAGGGACTCATAATTATGTCAGGGATCGTGCCTCCCTTCCCGGGGCGCCTGAAAGTTGGCAAGTCGCCCTCATTTAGGACAATGAACCCGGCCCTGGCGGCAAAGGCCAGGATGTATTTCCCCCGGGAGTTGGTAGAGGGCATCCCCACTTGACAGCCCTAGTGTTGAAGTCACCGCCAACGACGATGAGCCCAGTGGTGTCGAGCACACTCTCTTCCAGGCAGTCAATCTTATCGCGGAAGTCTTGGATGACCTTGTAGGGGTGAGGTAGCAACTGTAGAAAATTACCTCCCTACACTTAACCCAAACGAATCAGCGGCCACGTCCATGACTCTGCACCGATGCTTCTTGCCTGTTACGGACCCAAAAGGCAGCAGTACCGAGACTGTACTTCTAGTCTGTTAGTCTGTACTGACTAGAAGCGCGTCGACGTCGAGTTCTTTGGACGAGCTATTTAAAAGCGCATCAGCAACCCTGGATCTCTAATATAGCACTGGAGGATTCGGATTACTGGCCCTTATCTTTTGCCTTTTTAGCGAATTTCCCCTATAGGGAAGAAGCTATTACCGTAGTCGGCATGGTAAGACCTAGGCCTGGGACCATGATAACTTTTCGTTTTGAGGTCCCCAGACCCCAAAAACACCATTCGTTCGATACTGTATATATCTATATATATATATATATATATATATATATGTGTCCGTGAGCACGATAACTCTCGTAAAAATTATCCGATTTTGACGAAATTTGGTATAAACATGTAAAGCAGCATTTATGACTTTAAGGTCGAAAACCAGACAGATCGACCTATCGGAAGGGGTATTTTGGGGGGGTTTTGTACCCCAAAAATGGGTTTTTTGAATTTTTTACACATAATTTTTGAAAAAGTCAAATTTTATTTTTGACCATTCGATTCAGCTTAAAAAAAACACACAATTTGGTATTTTGATCATTCCTCTACGTCAATTGGTTACCGAGATATTGAAAGTGCTAAACACAGTACGTTGTCTAATGTTATTCTTATGGAGGAAAATAAAATTTGTTTATCTCGCTTATTTATGAACGTATACTGACGAAACTTAGTATACAGCTTCATCTCGTTGAGGTCTATTGATATTTGCTCCAAAAAATTGTTTTTGCATAATTCTCCCGTAGCAGCAAACCTTCGTACTCAGGCCCCATGTTATTCTTATGGATAATAATTAAATGCTCTGTCTCCCTTAATTATGACCATAATTTAATAAAAACTGGTATACGACTTCACCTAGTTGAGTTATATTGATATTAGCATAAAAACAATTTTTTGTGTTCCTTGTTGCAGCAAACCTGCGTACTCAGCCCCAATGTTATTCTTATGGAGAATAATTAAAATTGTATATATCGCTTATTTGTGAATATATTTTTATGAAACTTGGTAAGTGGCTTTATGTAGTATTAAGACATTTATATCTCCATTGGAAATTCGCTGAGTATGCAGGATTGCTGCGACGGGGGTATTTATACTAATATCAATATAACTCAACTAGGTGAAGTCGTATACCAGTTTTTAGCGAATTTCCCCTATAGGAAAGAAGCTATTACCGTAGTCGGCATGGTAAGACCTAGGCCCGGGACCATGATAACTTTTCGTTTTGAGGTCTCCAGACCCCAAAAACACCATTCGTTCGAAACTGTATATATATCTATATCTATATCTATCTATCTATCTATATATATATATATATATATATATATATATATATGTGTGTGTGTGTGTCCGTGAGCACGATAACTCTCGTCAAAATTATCCGATTTTGATGAAATTTGGTATAAACGTATAAAGCAACATTTATGACTTTAAGTTCGAAAACCAGCCAGATCGCTTTATCCGAAGGGGTATTTTGGGGGGGTTTTGTACCCCAAAAATGGGTTTTTTGAATTTTTTACATATAATTTTGGAAATAGTCAAATTTTAGTTATGTCCATTGGATTCAGCTTAAAAAAACACACAATTTGGTATTTTGATCATTTCTCTACGTCAATAGGTTACCGAGATATTGAAAGTGCTAAACACAGTACGTTGTTTAATGTTATTCTTATGGAGGAAAAGAAAAATTTTATATCTTGCTTATTTATGAACGTATACTGACGAAACTTGGTATACGGCTTCATCTGGTTGTGGACCATTGATATTTGCTCAAAAAAATTTTTTGCCAAAGGCTCCCGTAGCAGCAAACCTGCGTACTCAGCCCCATGTTATTCTTATGGAGAATAAGTAACGTGTTATCTCCCTTAATTATGAAAATAAATTAATGAAATTTGGTATATGGCTTTACCTACATGAGTTATATTAATATTTCTATAAAACCCCATTTTTTGTGTTCCTTGCTTCAGCAAACCTGCATACTCAGCTGCCATGTTATTCTTATGGAGAATAATTAAAATGTCATAAATCTTTTATTTATGAATGTATAATGATGAAACTTGGTATGTGGCTTTATGTGGTATTAAGATACATATATATGCATTGGAAATTCGCTGAGTACGCAGGTTTGCAGCTACGGGGGTATTTTTAGTAATGAAGTAGGTTATACTAAATTTGTCACCCATATCTCAAACAAAACTCACAACCGCTTAGCTTGAACGATACTGAAAGCAGAATGTCAAGCACTCATCCGCACAATCAGGTTTGTCTTTAAACACATCCACGCTGATATTTCTGCATGGTATTCCAGTCACAGCATAGATGCAGATGGTGCATCCTTCACCGGCAATGGGTTGAACATGTATTGTAAAGACATGTAAACATATGTTACAATAGTGACTAGCCTAGTTAATTTGTATTGACACTGTGTATTAATTGAATTACGAGTTTTTATTGAAGATGCACCATATGCCTTCTCTAGTTTTTACCTTTAACTTGAATTGATATTTATTTGTTTTCACTTCTGTAAATATAAAACATACTGTAAATAAACAAAATTCAAAAACAGGTAGAACTTATTGAAGAGGATTTTTTGTATCTATTCTATTTTTTTTTAACAATTCAGCCAAGTAACATCTAGTATATTAGAAGAATTTCTTGGTTGTTCGGCAGTTTAATTAAGACCTCTAAAAATATTTAGTGTACATTTTTGGTATCAGTCAAACGCACTTAGGAGCCATGCATAAATTATGTCACACTATATTCAGCCGATTTTGATCCCCCCCCTTTGTAACGCTGCTCATACCTGCCCCCTGTCAGGTCACACTAATTAATTATGAAGTATTTAATTGTTGGTACGGTAATTTATCACTGTAACTGACCATTTCGCAGGCTCCAGTAACTGGCAGTACTCCAGTAATCGTAACGCACCACACAGTCCTTGCCCCCTTCCCACGTGTCACAATGTGCCGTACCCCCTCCCCCCGGAGAGGCGTGACATAATATATGCACAGCCCCTTCCCTTCTTCTAGATGTACCTTTTGGGGTTTTGAAAAGGATCCAACTTTGGATGGCTCTGCCCCATGGACTTTCGAAGTTCTAATGCTAATCTTATTGAATTATTTTACTTAGATAGCTGATTATCAGTAAATTTTTCAAAACATGGTCTCAATGCCTGCAAGATCTCCGGGCAGAGAACGAGACACCAGCTGTGATATAGATTATTTTTAGAATAGTTGAACTTGCCATCAGTACAGATGTCACCTAGGTTGAAGTGACGAAGACAGTAAAGAGGAGCACAAGATTAGTCATACATCACCTTCCTCAGATCCGGTCATATAGTCAAGCCAGATGCTAGATTTCTCTCGTAACTGCCCGACTGCACTCGACTAGATCTGAGAAGGGGAAGTAATGTGAACGACAAATCTTGGACTTGAATACTTGTAGCAGCCCTCTGCGCTTCATACAATTTGCCTCTTACTACTCATACTATATATAACTGATCGAGCTGTGGAGTTGGTTTTACAATAGGCAAGCTTCGCTTCAAAATGTAGGTACAGTACAACCAATAGTACACTACAAAACTAATTAATTAATTACACTATCCATTAGGTCACTTCTTAAACTACTTTAGTTCTTTGTGAAAGTGTGCAGTTTCCTATTCTACACAACTTTATGCCAGAGCAAAAGGCCTTGTCAAAAACTTAAACCTTGCCATTCAAACACTTTATGCACCACATGAGAATACACTGAAATCTGCCCTAATTGAGCAGGTGTTAGCTCCCGGTGCGTCACATGGGCTATCATTACCTCTCCTCACCATGTTAGCACAAGCACTTTTGTACTATAATACTGCTCAGTATACACCTATTTTGGGCTTATTCAAAATCTAGTTTTATGGGACCCCTTTGGCTGCTAGACAAAAGTAAGGTGTCTCACAGTGCTCCACTCAAAGCTGTGTGTTAGTCTGTGAACTACCAGCAATTTACACCTATTTTCACAAAAAAAAAAAAAAAATATCAATGGGTAATTGATGTATCAAATCCCTTGACTCATCAACTGCTTTAATGTTTTTGCTACAGAAACTATCATATCGATAACTGTTCCCAAAGTAGATTCGATCATTGCAAGTACTGTGAGCAGATGTAATCGATCGCTGGCAGTTTTCACCAACACTCGGCGAGCCTATCTTATTTGCAGCCAGCAGCCAAAGGGTTGAATCAGTAGATGCTAAAATAAAAGGGTAATAATGGAAACGTGTCTTTTTAAGTGTTTTATTCATAAATCACTTAAAGTAATGAGTTTTAAATTGTAACAATATGGGTAAGTTAGACTTTGACTTTGAAACACGTTTTGTTTTTCATATTTAAACTACAAATGTATTTAACTTGGTCGAATGTGACTTCTTAAAATAACTAATATGTTCTGAGAAATGTAAGTAAAAATAAAATAGAAATTGAACATACTAACTAGCTAATTGAGAAGCCTAAAGTTATTTTTCTTAAACACGCTTTATGCTTCAGAAATGTCCCAATTCAATAAAATAACTCTATTTCTAGTAGTTCTTATGGTTTAGTTTTATGGTGAATTTATGTTGAAGTAACAACTGATTGCAGTTAATCAATTTTCATAAGTAATATATTAACATTAAAGTTGTACTGTTCATAAATCCATTATTGTAAATCCCTGAAGTGTCATAAACTGAAATGTCAAAAATCTCGCCTAGTTAAAAAACTGCTGTAATTTTACAGTTAATTTGAAAAATATATGACTGATATGAAAAAAAAAAATAGTCTTCACTTGGCCAAATATTGATTTTATAATACAGAAAACATTTAACTACCATATATATAAATGAAGTACAGCTTGTGTGTTACAACAGTATTTAAGTTCTAGAACAAAAAAATGTGATATCAAACTGTATCAATACTGTGACACCTGTATCTCTGGATGATACATAACTTTGCACCAGTTTTTAGTATCAAGAAAATCATCAACCTCCACTCAAAGCAGTAATTTTTCTAAATTTTTGTATTTATTATGTTTTGTTTCATAATTTTGTAATTAGTCTAGGCTAAGCTTCACATATTGTCAAGGCTAGTAATAATTAAAAAAAATGCCTCTATGAAATTTAGTGGAGAATAAACATGGCCAAGCAGATGCCAACACTAAATATAAACCATCCTAAAAATAAACTGCTATCAAGAATGGGAGAGAAATTGAGCAGATTTTGAGAACCCAAAGTAATGTGGATCAAAATCTGTTGATCCCCCAAAGTCCTCATCACTCTGACTCATTGCACTTTTAAAACAAATTTAATAGCTATTAGTCAACAACTTTATTTGATGGCTTGGTCAATAGTGTAAATTATTAAGGTTAACATTAAATAAGGTCATGAAATTAAATTTGACCAATCAAAAATAACATCAACAATCAGAATATTTATTTTTCTCTTTTTAATTTGTCGGGTATAAAATGAGTTTTAACTCGTTTCCTTGAGCAGGTCACTGTTTTTCTCTGACAAGTTTTGACCTATTTCATATTTGTAATGACTGTTTACAAGAAAAATGGGCGACAATGATTTAAATGTTATATGTTAATTAGGTATTCTTAAATAAAAAATAACTCAAATAAAAAAAAAAAAAAACGTGGTAACATAAAAACAAATTTGTATAAAAATTAACCGTAACATAACACTTAATATACAAACTAAACCTAGTAAAGGAATAACCTTATCAGTTCTTGCATCGAGTGCAAATATCACAAATTACATGTTTTGAAAACCACCGGGACTCATATTATTGAACCACGATAACAAATGCCTGTAAGAGTAAGGCACTAATGAATTATTTACACACGTTTAACAAAAAAGTTGTGTGTTCTTTATAAAAATATTTAACATTTCGAGAACTATAGACTTATACCTGTACCAAAATAGACAGTGACAACAGGCGGCACTGTATGCTGTGACCAAACTAATGGAGCCGACCGCGGCCGCGACCGATTGAAGTCTGAGTTGGTTCTTGAGTCATCATTTCTGATCCCAGACTCATTTCTGGGCCGATATTCATAGGTCCAGGCAGGTTCTGCGGAGGGTACTGCATTGTGGGTGACATCAGACCGGTGTTTTGCGACTGCTGAGTCAAATGCGGATGAACCTGAGGCATCATTCCCATCGGGAAAAACTGATTCACAGCCATCGGCATTGTCGGTGACGGAGACATGACCCCCCACGAGGGCTGAGGCTGAGCCACCGGCAATGTGGACTGAACCTGAGCCTCCTGCAGCTCCTCCTGAACCCGCATCAAGGCTTGAATAGCGTTTTGGTACTCTATGTGGAGTTCTTCTTTGGTCTTTCCAACGGGCTGAGCCCTCGCACCTTGCACCATGTGTTGCTGCACTAACTCTTCTTGTTTGGTTGTTAACGATTCTACCGATGGAACAGATTGTGGTTGGTTCTGCATCGACACCATTTGTGGATGGTTCTGGAGGTGCAGCAAGTGCGGTTGGTTCTGTGACAACATCTGAGCCTTATTATGTGCCGATATCTGAGCTTGAGCCTGTGATAAAATCTGAGCCTGGGTCTGCGACAACATCTGAACCTGAGGAGTCTGCGACAGCTGAGCTTGGTTCTGAGCCAACAGGTGGTTGTTGTTTTGTATCTGAGACTGACTGATATTCTCTTGTTCTTTTGTTGCGTTATCATCAGATTCAACTACGCTGGTCGAAAGTTGTGATTGCTGCAGTCGCGCGGCGTCTACAGCCAACATTTGAGACAAATAGCCTGGTGGATAATGCATTTGTTGTAGGTGCGCCTGTTGCAACTGATGCTGCAAGAGTAGAGGTGAAAGGTTGTGACCTTGAAATGAAGGAATCATCATGTTGGAGGTGGGAAGACGATACTGAGGCTGTCCCGGCATCAAGCCTCTTATTGGTGTTGGAATCGGTGAATATTCTGGGTTCACAGCAGATGTCAGGTTCTGATTTATTAATTGCATTGTTTGCAAATGACGTGTCAAACTTTCTCGATTCTCTACAGGGTAAGGATACGGGTAGGGTACACTCCCAATCTGGGAGGGTAATTGCACACCAGTCCTGATGCTAGAGGGAATCTCTTTTTCAAGTGATCCAAACGGAGTTATGTTTTGCAACGGGGATCCAGGTACAGATGAGCTAGAGTCTTGACCATTAGAAATTTGAATTCCGCCTGGTAAAGCACTTCCGACCATGCCATTCATCACAGGATGCTGCTCTGTATTTGAAATCTGATGAGGTATGTAGCACTGAGTTGAGTTCAAATTTTGCGATGAGAAAACTGGGGAAGCAGGCAGTGTCAAAAAATCGTTTGGTTCAGCTTGCTTGACCGCAGACATATCAGCCACATTTGAATGAACCACCGAATTCATATTTGAAGGAGGCTCATGCCTAATGAAACTATGCAGCAATATGTCCGTTTCAGAGGGTTCGCTTGGATTGACAGACCTTTCCTCTGAACAGCTGTCGGGCGCAGTTAGATAAGAGGGGGTTTCATTCTTGAAGTTCTGGGTAGTTCCTGTTAATTTTAATTCATTATCCTCTTGAATTTGTTCAAAAAGACTCTGTGTATCCCCAAAAGTTAAAGTCGAGTTGAAACTCGTTGCTAAATCATCTGAACTAATATTAGCATGTTTCACAGATGTCCTGGGTGAAATAGTAGAATTAGCATGGGTTGTGTAGGACGACAATGAACTGGTTGTTTCATTCACTTCGTCAAAGGGTTTGGAGTATTTTGCTTGAGGACGTGAAGGTTCAAAAAAGTCATCGGTATCGGGTTCATTACCATGTGCTCGAGATGAAGCTTCAATGCCTTCTGTGGAACGGCTGATTTTATTCACATTATGAGAAGGCGCTTTATTAACTGACTCTGGAAGATCAGATTTTTTATTTATGGAAGGGGATGTCGATTTCTCCTGGGGACTAATTTTTCTGGTTCTTGGAGGGATGGATCTATGTCTTTGGTTTACAGTGGGTTTTTCTTCTTTGACGTCAGTCTCAACGAAATGAAGCTCAGCTTTGGCTAAATCTTCCTGAAAGCCATCCAGATTCCGTTTTGCATTATAATCTTCCTTTCCATATTCTTCTTCCCAATCCTTCTCTGCACACAACGTCTGAGAAGATGATGGTAGATCCAGATTCGTCATCTTCAGCCTGCAAAAATATGACATTAAAATATAAGGTGCTTGAAATCTATTGAAACCTAAACCTAAATCCAAATATTTTTTCTCCAACAGAAACATCCAACAAAGTAGTCCACCTATGTAATACCGGATTTTGGTTGGTTGAAAGGTCGTTCCCGCATTGTCAGTAATGGGCTGAATAACAATCGTCACAACATCATAGCGTCGCACGTCACTGAATACACTTTTCCATGTTTTAGTGTCTTTGTTTTTGTATATCACCGTATGTGCACATTATTTATTTTGATGGTGATTGCTGACTGCTTAATACGAGGCATGATTTTAAAGTAAGTACCGTTTTTGAATACCGCTGTTGTAGAGCTGCGGTTGGCGTCCCTGCATGCTGCAATGTGTACCTGCAGCAATGGGTATGGCAAGCCTGGGACTCAACTACGGCAAAAAACGACCGTATTTTCATATGTTTATGAGCATTTAAAATGGCGCCGACGATTGAGGTCCCTGCCAACTGTGAAGTGCTTATCAATATCTAATAGGGCTGATAGGGCTGAAGTCCATTAAATATCTAAGTGTCAACGGTGTGAAAGCAGCAGTAATTCATGGGCAGATTAGTGAAGTGTATGGAGAAAACAATACCCCCGTTGCAGCAAACCTGCGTACTCAGCGAATTTCCAATGTCTTAATATTACATTAAGCCTCTTACCAGAATTCATAAGAAATATATTCATAAATAAGCGATATTTAAAATATTCATTATTCTCCATAAGAATAACATTAGGGATGAGTACGCAGGTTTGCTGCAAAAAGGAACAAAAAATTATGGATTTTTATACAAATATCAATAGAACTCATCTAAGTCAAGTCACATACCAAGTTTCATCCATATACATTCATAAATAAGCGATATATAACATTTTTATTATTCTCCATAAGAATAACATGGGGACCGAGTACCTAGGTTTGCTGCTTCGGGAACCATAGGCGAAAACTTGGTTTTTTGTTCAAACATCAACAAACCACAACCAGATGAAGCGATATACCAAGTTTCATCAGTATATGTTCATAAATAACCAAGATATAAAATTTGTCTTTTTCTCCATAAGAATAACATTGGACAACGTACTGTGTTTAGCACTTGTAATATCTCAGTAACCAATTGACGTAGAGCAATGCTCAAAATACCAAATTGTTTGTTTTTTAAGCTGAATTTAATGGTATAAATTAAAATTTGATTTAATTCAAAATTACATGTGAAAACCCCCAAAAAACCATTTTTGGAGTACAAAACCCCCCCAAAACCCCCCCTTCGGATGGTGGGATTTGTCTGGTTTTCGAACTTGTTCAAATAAATGGTACTTAACATATTTGTACCAAATTTTATTAAGGTCGGACTTTTTTTACGAGAGTTATCGTGCTTACGGACACACACACACACATATATATATACATAGATAAAAATTTGAACGAATGGTGTTTTTGGCATCTGGGGACCTCAAAACGAAAAGTTATCATGGTCTCGGGCTTAAGTCTTACCATGAGACCTACGGTAATAGCTTCTTCCCTATAGGGGAAATTCGCTAAAATAAGCAATAGCATGGCACACAAATAGGTAAGAACATGTCAAGATGGCCACATGAATGTTCATGACGAGGAATGAAGCGGGCGACCCTCTGTCACTACTGAATGTCTGGTCCATAAAGTTAATCAAAACATGAGAGAGAAGAGAAGGCTTATGATTTCGCCGTTATCTTATGAGTTTATTTTAGTGTTAAGAAGTTTTAGCGAATTTCCCCTATAGGGGAGAAGCTATTACCATTGACTATAGTCAATGCTATTACCGTAGGTCTCATGGTTAGACTTAAGCCCGAGACCATGATAACTTTTTGTTTATTGGCCCCCAGATGCCAAAAACACGACTAGTTCAAATTGTTATATATGTATATAATATATACCGGTATGTATATAATATATATGTGTCCATAAGCATGATAACTCTTAAAATCAGAGGGGGGGGGGGTTTGAACTCCAAAAATGGATTTTTTACGGTTTTCACATGTAATTTTGATAGTTATCAAATTTTAATTTATACCATTGAATTCAGCTTAAAAAAACAAACAATTTGGTACTTTGATCTTTGCTCTAAGTCTTTTAGTTACTGAGATATTGCAAGTGCTAAATACAGTACGTTGTCTATTGCTATTCTTATGGAGAAAAAGAAACATTTTATATCTCGCTTATTTATGAATATAAACTGATGAAACTTGATATACGAAACTTGGCTTCATCTGGTTGTGGTTTGTTGTTTGCACAAAAAACAAAATTTTCACGTACTGTATGGTCCCCGTAGCAGCAAACCTAGGTACTTAGTCCCTATGTTATTCTTATGGAGAATAATTAAAATGTTATATATCGCTTATTTATAAATGTATATGAATGAAACTTGGTATGTGACTTTACTTAAATGAGTTCTATTGATATTTGCATAAAAACCCATTATTTTATGTTCCTTGTTGCAGCAAACCTGCTTAACTCATACCCAATGTTATTCTTATAGAGAATAATTAAAATGGTATTTATCGCTTATTTGTGAATATATTTTTATGAAACTTGGTATGCGGCTTTATGTGGTACAAGTAAACCCGTTGCTCGAAATCGAGCAATATATCACTTTGATGGACATGAATTTTAACAATATTATCATTTTAATACCTAGTTTTGTCCTTGCATCAGATTATTAATAGATGGGCGTGTGGCAACTCACGTTTTTTAGAATTCAGATTGTGTATAAATGTGCAGAATCTTTCAAAATACATGATACCTCATTCTTTTCCAAAACTAATTTTTTTAAATTGATATTGGCTATTTTTATTTGGTGTAGATACTCTCAGGTCTACAATATGCCAACTATCTATGTTCTGGGTTTTGTACAACTTTTAACACATTTTGGATAAGATGCCATTGTGAATAAGCAAGGTTTAGTAAAATGTTGCATAAAATTCATGGCATGCTAATTTTGGTTCACATTTTATGAAGACTCTGAAAAAATGGGATAATTTATTGTCTTTGAAGAAGTTAATTCTGATTCTCAACTTGTTACATCTGACTGACACATTCTGATAAAGATCTGCTTGAAGCTGGCTTGGTGGTTTTCTAATAATCTAATCTTATTACCAGAATTCTAACAAACAATAAAAAACCTGCTGATTACGAATTATTTGTTTTTATTTGTTGTACTTTACGCATTTAAAATAAATATTTTTGTGATCGATGGCTTCCACATCCTCGTTCCATGGGCTTATGTAGTCAGAAAAAATTTGTCCTACCCCGTTCCTCAAATGTTTTAAGGCTCTGCCTTCTTCATCATCAAAACACTTATACTAACAATCTTGTACCTACTACTTGACGGACGAAGATAAAACTCAGTAGAATATAGCTAATAGCTCAAGGCAGATATAGGCCTTCCTCTTGTAATATTATACTTTAAGACTTCGCCCCATTGACCTTTAATATACCAAAGCTAATCACTGTACACCAAGACTAAAACGATAGAGCTGAAATTTTGTAGGGAAATAAATAATACACCAGAATCAAAGTAGACGTTCCCTCAATACAAAGATCCTTTGGGACCCCACCCCTTTGGCATTTAAAGTCATGTTTACCATCTCACACCTACTAATGGTCTGATAGGGCTGAAGTTCGGTAGGAAGATGGCGAATTAACTTAAACCACAGAATAGGCCTACGACTGATCAAAATATTGTTTAGGGCTCCGCACCGCAGACCTTTATTATTCCAATATTAACTATCGCACACCCATCTACTGAACCGATAAAATTAAATTTTGGAACAAGAACATACGTTTAGCCGCTATTCATCGGAGGAGTAATTTTGAGTGTTTTGGCCCATTTAAATGTGTACAGTTTTGGAAAGCCGTTTAAATGAAAGCACACTATCTCTGGCTAATACCTTATGTTTGTATCAGCTGATTAAAATAAACAATAGCTGATTTATTTAGTAGTGTAGGCGATACTAATTTGCTCACATGAGGTGTATATAAATCAGCTGTTACAAAACAAGGTGAGCACATTATCGCCTACACGGGAGGTTCAGAATCGCGAATATCGTTTGTTACGAGATTGGAAAATGTAATCAAACCGATTCTTTGTTCTATCGAATTAATTTAGCCCAGTGGATATGTTGGCAGATGATTCAAGATCATGTGGTCACGGGTTTGAATCTTACTTCTGATGTTTACTTTTTGAGGTCTGCAATTTATGTTAAATTTGACTTTATTTTGTTTTTACATATTCATTTATTTGTAATTATGTTGCTCAACGAACAGCCACCATACAGCGCTCTGCGGAGTTAGGTTAGGTTACTATAATTTTGTCATGAACTAAAGTCTAGTTTGTTGTTATTTTTTACATGTAAATCCATTTGTAGAATTCCAATTTAACATTGCAACCACAACTTTTTATTTATATCTGATTAACTTTGATTGAGTGAGCACTTTATTTTTTGCTTTTATACACCTCGAAACAACCATCATAGTCGGGAGTTCATTCGATAAAACGAACAAGCAGCCGGTGGGTAAAATGTTTCGATATCGAAACTTGTGTAGGTGTTAATGTGCTCACCAAAGGTCATTGTTGTGTAGTTTTACTTTGGTTAATGAACTATGAGTTTGATTTAAACTTGAATTGACTGAGGAATGCAAGTGAGCGAAGCGAACTCCTAAAGGGGGTTTGGGAGCGAAGCCTCCAACGGGCGATAAGCCTAGTCATGTATATTCAGGATAATTGCATTTTTTCCTTGTTAGGCAACCACCGAAAATCCGGTGGGCTGCACTGAAGGTAAAACATTGAAAGCGAAAGTGTAGTTGGTTAGTACAGATATCAATCTAAACTTCAAAGACCACATTCTAAACTCGGTTTTTCTAATATGATTGAACCTTCTACAAGCAGTAGATAAAGATCAATGATACACCCGCGAAGTACTTACAGTACCAGAAATAGAAACATCAATCCTTCTGTGTCTCATAACTTAAAGCTTTTTGAGAAAAAGCCGGATTACATTGGTCTTAAGCTATTTAATCAACTTCCTGCTCACATAGCCCAGATTAGTAACTTGAAAACATTTTAATACGAGCTCAAAAAGTACCTCTTAGATCAGTGTCTTTACCAATTCCCATCATACCTCACCTGACTTTCAAACAAGATGTTTTTTTTACAACACCCCCCCCCTCCATTTGCATCTCTGCCTATCATGAATATATACCTAATCTGAAGATGAAACCTGTAGAAGCTGACTGGTCCTATGCCACATGTGGTCAATCGGGACGACGTGGGATATGTATATGTATGTATGTATGTATGTATGAAGTTGATTCCGTCTTATTTGGTTATGAAATGGCAACAAGCATTCGATAACCCACAGGAAAAGTCATTCGGGGTAAATTTTGGTTTTATCTGGAAACATATGGTCACACAGTATCCAGCTTGAAATGGTCGTGTCTAGCATTGTCTACACATTATTTCACAGTAACAAGTGTTTCTAAATTTGTTTGGCATTTTAGTTTTTTTTTAATAAAAAAAACTACAAATGATAAATAAATGGACTACAAATTATAAATAAATGAGTGTTTTTCTGCTGCAATTATAAGCTATTTTGGGTATAGCTTTATGGAAATAAAATAAATTACAGTTTTGTTTTATTTATTTATTGTTTTATGGGTTTTATTATCATTTTTAACAGACTGTTACAAGACAATTTACACCTATTTCTTATTATTGTACATCATTCGCACAGCCATTTTTTCAAGATCATTATTTATTTATACGTAGAGAAGAGAATCAGAGGATCAACACTTAGTTCATTTAGCATTTTCCTCTAAACAAATAGTTTAAGTTCAACAATCACATTTTTGCACTATCTCACCTTTCCAAGCGCCTCTTATTATCTTCTTCAGCGCTTCTGAGGCTCTGTTCGAGGACCAGCTTCATCACCTGGTCTTCTTCATCAATTTCATCTTCTCTTTGGAAGAGTGCGCTCCCCTTCTTTTGGGTCCACGCATTCACTGTCAACATACAAAAGAAATAGAACAATGTGATGTAAATTGGTCTTGTGAGAGAGTTAAAGGAATGTTTAATTAGCACAGAGAATCCAAATAACTTTTAGACTAATAGTACAAATTAAACATTTTGCCTATACATTCTTCTGACGATTGTAACAAATAAAAATATCCATTTGTGTTTTAATATTTTAAACACAACTGAAATAAATTATTAGCTTTTCATCAATAGTTAAGAATCTGTACCACCAAAAGCCGCTGCAGTGCATTTGGAGTTTTGTCTCATAAGGGCAACATTAACGTTCTCACCTGATCAACACTTTACCCCTTATCCGGTCATCCAAGAAATCGGGCACCTTCCGTAGTTTTGGTAAAATAAAACTTTACGTTAGTGAGGGTTGCTCTATACCACAATACAGACAAATTATAATATTACTTTTATAGCAAAATTAAGAAAATTATTCTGTGGCATCTCTTTCTGGTTGCTGCGGGACTATTCATATATAAAGCGCGAGTTTACAACTAACCAACACTTTTATTTTACATCAAATAAACTTCAACAGAATTGCGAATTAAACATTTGCGACAAGTCTGTAAGGTATCTAGGTCTAGTCTGTTCGGACGTCCGCGAATTTATTCATTTATGTTCATAATTAAGGGAGACAGAGCATTTAATTATTCTCTATAAGAATAACATGGGAGTTGAGTACGCAGGTTTGCTGCTACGGGAGCCTTTGGCAAAAAATTGTTTTTTAGAGCAAATATCAATAGACTACAACGAGATGAAGCCATATACCAAGTTTCGTCAGTATACGTTCATAAATAAGCGAGATAAAACATTTTTCTTTTCCTCCATAAGAATAGCATTAGACAACATACTGTGTTTAGCACTTTCAATATCTCGGTAACCAATTGACGTAGAGGAATGATCAAAATACCAAATTGTGTGTTTTTTTAAGCTGAATTCAATGGTAAAAACTAAAATTTGACTATTTCAAAAATTATATATACAAAATTCAAAAAACCCATATTTGGGGTACAAAACACCCCCAAAATACCCCTTCGGATGGAGCGATCTGGCTGGATTTCGAACTTAAAGTCATAAATGTTGCTTTACATGTTTATACCAGGTTTAGTCAAAATTGGATAATTTTTACGAGAGTTATCGTGCTCACGGACATACACATATATACAGGGTGTCACAAAAATCCGGAACTGGCTATACATAACCATATTCTACATACAAAAATAAATCGAAAATGTTCAGTAAAATTTTTTCGATTTCAACTTCGTTTAGCCGCTATCCGCCATTTTGTTTTTTTCACTTAAACATTTCTATTTCCGTAATGGATTAATGTATCAAGTAAAAATTTGGTATGGAGCTTTACAGGATAAATGTCTAAATCCACAAAAAAAATTATTTTTTTCCGACGTTCATTTTCAAAATGGCGGCCACTTAAAATTTTTAAAGTCAAATTCCATGAAAACTAGCAACTGAAACAAAATTTTACAAGATATACAATTTAAAGCACTTTGTAATCCAAATCTAATGACATTTTTACTGTAAAAATCGGTTAATAAATAAAAAAGTTATGGCAATTTTTTATAATAAATTTCAAAATGGCGGCCATATAACATTTTCAAAGTCAAATTCCCTAGTGCATTTGACCAAGTCCTTTAAATTTTATGTCTTGTAAAATTTTGTTTTAGTTGCTAGTTTTCCAGGAATTTTACTTTGAAATTTGTATATGGCCGCCATTTTGAAATTTATTATAAAAAATTACCATAACTTTTTTATTTATTAACCGATTTTTACAGTAATAATGTCATTAGATTTGGATTACAAAGTGCTTTAAATTGTATATCTTGTAAAATTTGTTTCAGTTGCTAGTTTTCATGGAATTTGACTTTAAAAATTTAAAGTGGCCGCCATTTTGAAAATAAACGTCGGAAAAAAATAATTTTTTTTGTGGATTTAGACATTTATCCTCTAAAGCTCCATACCAAATTTTTACTTGATACATTAATCCATTACGGAAATAAAATGTTTAAGTGAAAAAAACAAAATGGCGGATAGCGGCTAAACGAAGTTGAAATCGAAAAAATTTTACTGAACATTTTCGATTTATTTTTGTATGTAGAATATGGTTATGTATAGCCAGTTCCGGATTTTTGTGACACCCTGTATATATATATATATATATATATATATATATATATATATATATATATATATATATACAGTTTCAAACGAATGGTGATTTTGGGGTCTGGGGACCTCAAAACGAAAAGTTATCATGGTCCCGGGCCTAGGTCTTACCATGCCAACTACGGTAATAGCTTCTTCCCTATAGGGGAAATTCGCTAAAACTGGTATACGACTTCACCTAGTTGAGTTATATTGATAATAGGACAAAAACCCATTTTTTGTTCCTTGTTGCAGCAAACCTGGGTACTTAGCCCCAATGTTATTCTTATGGAGGATAATTAAAATTGAATATATCGCTTATTTGTGAATATATATTTATGAAACTTGGGAAGTGGCTTTTTATAGTATTAAGACATTATATATCCAATGGAAATTCGCTGAGTATGCAGGTTTGCTACGATGGGGGTATTGACTTTTAAGGTGTAATTTTAAATAATATACCCTATTCAACATTCACAGTTAATATTAAGATTGTTAAGTATTTTTTTTGTCTGTCTGTTCAAACGTTGATTGTAGAAATTCAGATTTTTTCAAATTACTCTGCGGAAAATACGGTATTACTCAAGGTGCATTTTAGTTGGTTGTGCTAAATTGTGCATCGTAGCGTGACGTATGGTGGTGGAAGTGCGCCACAAAGGTATTCTGACTATCTTATGTGAAGGAGTGGCGGACATGGGCTAGACAGAATACTTCGGTGACAGGCTTTTTTTAGGAACTAGTTTGCAACAATGAGAAACATCATCACTGGCGACTATAGCCTATCCAAAAACTCAGGTCGGGATCAGAACGTCTATCCTCCCTTCATCCCCACTACAACGTTAACGTTAATGTTTAGAGTGATGTCATATATTTCTTATATATGTACATTGTTAGTGAAACTGCAATTTTAATTGCGGCCGCAGTGTTGGGGATGGAGGGAGGGTAGTCGTTCTGATCCAACCTGGGTTTTTGGATCGGCTCTAGACGTGAGTAACTTCAGCTGTCACTGTAAACCAGCTGATCAAATAAACACCGTGACGTCACTTGGTGGATTCACAGAACGTGTTCAAATTCATTCTTCTGAATAGCACACCTTACTTAAATACACCTAGGTATTACTGTAGTCAACCACAGGTAAAACTAAGACCAGAGACCACAATAAATTTACGTTTTAAACAACCAACTGCAATAAATAGTATTTGTTGGAATTTGTATGTGTTTAATTTTGTATATGACCCATTTTGTACAAGAACATATTTTTGGATACGTGGCCGTTTATACTATAACTTTTGAGTTAACCCTTCTACTTTGAATAAATTTGGAATGATCATGGAAGTTGCCCTGATAAAACTCATGATAGAAATGTATTTAAGAGATAAATGTATTTAATGTTGACTGAAACCAACACTTACAAATAGTACAAATATAGATCCAATATATGTTTAGGTCTAACAATATTACACTTTCCTTCCAATTTTTTTTCAATGATAAAATAAGAAAGTACTCACCTTGAGGAGGACCGGCGGACGCCTGAGCCACACAAAACCCGGGAGGGACGGGTGGCGATCCCTCGGACAGTCTAGGCCTGCGGAGCTTCTTGGTCTTTTGAACTCCCGTTCCTCTTTAACAAGTAAAGAAAATATCAAATATCGAAAACAACTTTGGAAAGAGTGTAGTTTATTGCTGAAGCTGTGTTTCTGCCAATCAAATGCACTATGGCCCTGTTAGTCAGAACCCTGTTAATCCAAAAATTTGCTTAGTCCAAACAGAATAATTATTTTTCTAAGTAAAAACCCCGTTTCGTCTGAGTTGGGTAAAGGGACAAAAAACTCCTTAAATATATTTTAGAAAACATACTTTTACAAACAATATAGGCCTATTACTTTCACAAGTTCAAGTTATCAATTTGGCATACATTTAACTTTTGATGTAATCACAATTAACTAGACTACATCACACTACATAACACTTTAACACAAACGTGTGTTTACAAAATTTAGTTACATGACACTCGGTTTAACAGACTGTTTCTATTTTCATCAGACTTTTTCAAATCGTCAAATGGGTTAGACTATAACAGATTTCAGAAACGAGTATTTTTGCCCATTTTAATGAACTATGTGAACTTGATGTCGAAGGTAGTATAAATTTATTGATGGACAATACTGGAGATATAGGTTATATTTTCAATAAACAAACTTAAAATGGATGTATCCAATGGATCTAGGTTGTGAGATGGAGGGAGGGGGGCAACTCACTCCCCTCCTACACTACAAACATTTACCCTCAATTCAAAAAAAGTTAAATTATCTCTAGAAATGATGGATACAGTACCTAAATGGTAGAGCAAAATGTTAGCCTATAGCATAGATTAGGATAAAAAAGATAAAACAGTCCAACAACAATTATAATATTTAAAAGTCTTAAGCAGCTTACACCCTATTAAAATTAGGTAGTAATTAGTTACTAAATTACTTCCAAACAAATGTAGTACATAAAGCATAACTTAACATATGTCTTACTCAAAATAGTTGTCTTCATCCTTATTATACTTCTTCCTCTCCTGAATATCGCTGACTCTAGAATTTGACCTAGAAAAAAAATGCATTTATTAATTTCACTGTCAACTATAGTAGTTTGCTGTGTTTCTTGCTTTACATGTTATTTTGTGCTAAGCCAAGTACCACTTGAAAATTTATCACTCACCACACCTAATCTTTGTTTTACTATCGGAAAACAAAAAAAATAGCCTACAGTGTAAATTACAGTCAATGCTGTATAACATGTTCATTGCGGTGCACCGACAAAGTAACCTCTACCTGATATTAACGTAATGTGTCGCAACTCAGGCCAAATTTTTGTGTTAGGACTCTGGTTAAAGAATCTAGAGCATGTTGCAAGTATAAAGACAATAAAACGTATTTTAGTTATGTCTGTGTTTAATAAAAGTAGGTAGTTTTTACTGGGTTGCGTAAAAAAGCCTCATGTATATTACGTAATCATTACTGACTTAAATTTGACTTTTCATTAACATTTCCAACTCAATACCTGTCTGTTTAAGTACGTTTGTAGAGTAAGTTATATAGCTTTTTGGCAGCAATTAATTTCAAAAAGATTTTTATTTTCTAAATAGTGTTTCATTTACAAATTTAATACAATAATTTAAAAACTAAAAATTATGTTTAAAGTAATAAATTAATATAACAAGTGTAGAAATGATACCCGCATGGGCACTTGGCCTGTGTGCAGGTATAAATTGATATCAGAACAGATGAGCAATACCTACATAGGCCTACATTTATAATAAGTAAGACAAATTATAATAAATTGTCAATTTTTACTTTCTCCCCCTATACATAGTATATGGAGAAAGTATTGTTTTCGTAAAAATTTTCGAATTTGAGTTGTTAGTGGAAATATTCGTTTTGGTGCTCCCTGAACCCAAAAAAGTGGTTTTTACGTGATGTCTGTCTGTGTGTGTGTGTGTCCGTGTGTGTGTGTGTCTGTGTGGATGTTTACAGAGCTAGAGCCCTAACCTATGGGCCGATTTTTATGAAATTTGGTATGTAGGTACTAATCCACGATATCTCCAGGCGTTTTTTTCATTTTTTTTGGATTTTTGATTTTTAAGGGTAATTATCCCCCAAAAACCGCCAAAAAACATGAAAAATCCAAATTTCTCAAAAACGGCTCTAACGATTTTGATTAAACTTTCGTGGTTTGTAGAACTTTAGGTTTGCAACAAAATGACACCACCCGCATTTCTTGAAAAATTCGGGTTCAGAAATTACAGGACTTAAAACATCCAAAATTCAATTTTTTGGATTTTTTATAAAAATCATAAATGTTAAAAAAGATTACTATTTACTATTAAAAAGAGCTCAAAAAACTAAATAAATTAGTATTTTAAATTACTATTCTACGATTGCTAGTTACGGAGAAAATTGAAATTTTCATTTAGCGGTAAACACAGTACGTTGTCCAATGTTATTCTTATGGGGAATACAAATATAACTATTTCTCTCTTATTTACTGATCAATTTCATTAAAATTTGATATGCAGGTCAAGTTAGCATTGACCAACAGATGATGTTCGAAATGTGTTGCTATTTAACCCTGGGGGGGCAAGGGGGCATTTCCCCTCTCAAAACCACTGTGTATAGCAACGGACTCTATAGTGCCTCCCAAAAAGGGATTTGGGTGGATATTTCTGAAAACAACTATTTTAGACAATTTTCTTTACATTTATCTATACTTCATATTCTATATTTAGTAAATAACAAATATTTTTGTCATTAAAGTTTGGCTAAAAGGGAGAAAGTATGTGTCAGTTTCCTGATACCATTTATTTTTTATTTAGTGTGAATTTATGTTTAACCATTTTTAATTATTTGAACAAATTCAGGAGCTGTAGATTGATGAAAACATTTTATTTAGTATAGCCTATATTTATGTTTAACTATTATTAATTAATTATATGAATACATTCAGGAGCTGTATATTGATAGAATCATTTTATGTCTTGGCAATAGCTAAATATAATGAAAGAGAGTCCTGGCTTGGTGGAAAGATAAGAATGATACATACTGTAATTGCCGATATCTGTTATCTGTATCCCGATGCAATTATTCGTAACTAAAACTAACTTGTTTGTTAATGTACATGTTTCATTTTATCTTTGTTGATTTTTATTAATTTTACTGAATTGAAACTTAACCACATTATGTTCCAACCCTAAGTCATTTGTTAATTAGGCTATTTATTGTTTAGTTAATTGTCGTACATATTACTATGACAAAAACTGTTCAAGCCCTCTGTCTTGTTTTGTTTAACAAAGTCTTTGAATCTTAATGTTTTCCTTCAATACGTTTTGTAACTATGCCAATAGTTACAAGTTTATTTTGTTTGAGGTTTATTTTGTTTGGTTTGAAGAGGCAATGTTTTCTAAAGATTGTGCTGAAATTGAATGTACAATGAGCTACACAAGGTGGATTTAAAATTATTTCATATACAAAATATTTCTATTGCAAAAATATTTTTATGAAGCTAACCTCCACACTGTACCTATAAACTGTAGATAACATATAAACAAAGCAGAGTCGTTTGCTCAAAAGACAATGCAAAGAAATCAAAATTCTTCCAACGACTTTGTCAAGAATAAAATTTACAAACAGAAAAAACAGATTTAACTTGCCTTGCTAGGTGCCAAGGATCCTGTGTGTTTCTCTTCCACTCCATTTTGCGCAGCTTTTCCAGCGCCACCTCTTTTGATTTTGCTCTGGAAATAACAACAAATAATTAACCATCATTTGTTACATAACTAGTTCAGAGGAATTTTTGTGCAAAAGAAGTTATTTCCCACAATTTTTGAGAGTTATACGCGCGATTATACAGCCTATCGGGGAGCCCAGTGGGATTCTAAGGTGATAGATCTCCATTCCAGATTAAAGCGATGTGTTCACCCTTGAGTTCCCCAGAATTACCATTTTACCCGGTAAATCAGTCTATACCATATCTAATTCCGAAAGCCCAAATTTGACAATGAAATTGTGAACGAACGGGAGGTCGCCGAAAGCTGGGAGAGCTCTAATTTTAAAGGTCTGGGCTTGAAATTTTGGGAAAATTATTCATTTTTCTTAATTATGTACCGACAATTTGTTACGGAATAATTCCCACTTAACCCATTGGCGTAGACATACGAGCTGGTCTCGTTCCTTACTTGTAATTTTATTAACCTGTGAATTGGAGTATAAAATTGGTGTTTTTAAATGGATTAATGGCGTATTTTAATAAAAATATTGTTTTCTTTCAGTTTAGAGAGTCACACTGGCACACACACAGTAGACATACGTAAAAATTAGCAAAATCAGTGTTGACCATGTGCAAGTCTCAAAGAATTAACCGATCCCGTCAACTTCCAAGCAAGCCTGCCACCGTTTGTTTTACTTGGGCCCTCCCACCAACGTTGCCACAGACCGGTTAACTCATTGAGAGTTGCACAACTGGTCAGTTTTGGTCGTGTGCGGAAATCGAACCCATGAACATCGTATCACCACCTGGCCAAGGTGTTTCCATGACGTAGCCAACTCAGCTAACACGACCAAAGGCCTGGCGGCGATATTAAGGTTTTTCAGTCAGTCCGCGCCCCTAGCGGATAGAACCGTAGACGCCCGCGGTCATTAGTTACATATTTTGCTACTAGAGTGCAGCACCAATCAATTCCCGTTATAGGCTACTGCAAATAGAATAAAATTACTACCTCAATGGGTTAAATAGCATGGGGATATAAAAAAGTCTGCTTTATTTACAGTAAAACATGTAATAAAGTATCTACTTTGTTTGTAAACTGCCATGTGTTCCTACTTATATTGTTTTAATTTCCAGAGCATGTAAAGAGTAAAAAAAATCAGATGAGGCGGAGTATTACGGAATTATATCAGAGGGGCTATAGCCCCTTCAAGCCACTAGTTTTATATAATTGCCCTTTTCCCAAATGAGGAATCCATTCAAATAACCTCTCTGTCCTCTCCACCCAATCCCCTGAGATTGGATGGTAATCCAATCAATAACCTAGGTAGGTTAAGTGGTTGCGGAGAAAATTCCAAAAAACGTATTTAAAAAAGTTCCTATGATAATCTTATGGGAAAAAGGTTTTTAGCTTTTCCTCTGTTAATTTTACTGAAAAATGCACATTTGTTGTTACCAAAAACTTAAGCTTTAAAAAACAATTATTTCGGTGTTTAATGGTGGTTCTACGTCCAACCGTATCAGAGGTATTCAAGGTGCTAATCACAGTACTTTGTCAAATGTTATCGTTATGGAGAATAAATACCGTAACTATTGCTTACCAACCCACCCCAAAATGTATGGAAAAGTTATTTCCCATGTATTTTTTAAAAGTAACATTTGTTTGTAACTAAAAATAATAAATACGCTTATTGTAATCATTTTAGATAAAGTTCCTTGATTCATACACTTGAAACATGTAAGTTGTTTATAACAAAATTAATTCGCCGTAAAATAATTTTTTTAGAAAATTAAATACAAACATACTTTTTTACATGAAATTGCAAACATGTTCAAGAAAGTTTTTTTTCAAAATCACTCCCTAAACAGTCATTCTACTAATGATTCCTATTAATATTAAATTAAGATAATTAAATTAATAGAATCATTGTTTTTTTTGTTGTTGTTTAAATATGTGTTTTCTCACACAAGAAATAATAATGTTATGATGAACGCCAAATGCTCAGCAACATTTTCCTGTTTTTCAATGTGTCATAATGTGCTCAGCGAGGTAGAAACCAGGGAGAGCTCGCGCCCTTAGTCGGGATGGATCAAAATTCGGTCCAGCCGGGCTCAAGGTCACATCTCAAAGTGTGGGACTCGTCACAGCGCTCAGTACGTCTTACAGGTTATTGGCGATGGGTGCTCAGTTAAATAAGGTTTACGGCGCGAGGAATTTTTTATTGTAGAATCTTTTTCGGAATCGTGATACTAAATAAATTCTTTATCTTTTGGTACTAAATTCAAATGTATTTAACCTCTAATTATGACGTAAAAACACGTGTAGTTTTCAATATTAGTATAACAATCTCGATCTTCACGTACTTAACCTTCATTTTAATCGGAAAAAAAAATTTATGACTCAATGGCTACCATATTTGCTTTACTCGATACATTACTAAATTTTTGACATGAAACCAAACTATATAACAATTATTGTAAGGCTGTTGTAAAGGTTTAGTTTTGAGTTTTGAAATAAAAACATTGATTCTATATAATTTAATTTATTAGTGAATTTACTTTGGAAAGTGAACTATTAGCATGACCCGCACGGTGAAACTTAAGCCCGGGACCACCATACAAGTTCCTAACGTAACCCCCTGAACACGTTTTGGGGGGTCGTTCAAAGTTTTATCTATATGTATATATATATATATATATATAGACATATATATATATATATATGTTTGCACTCTAGTGGTCGCATTTGTTATCCGATTTACTTCAAATTTGGTAGGGACGTTCCTTTCTGTAATCAGTTGGACAAGTTCGTTGGGCAAAACAATCGGAAAACTCTAAACCCCTTTTTTTAGGGATTAATCTTTCAAATTTCGAGTTTTTGGGCCCAAAAAGGGTCATAAAAGCCCCAGATGTAAAATCAATGCATTTTAAAAGATGGGAATCAAATCGGCGAAAGTTTTAAGCCCTCTCTCTTCATTCTAGCATATATATTTACCGAGTTATTAAAGAAAATGTGTATCTACTAAACACAGTACATTGTCTTGTGGGGGTTTTATACTAGAAAAGCCTGTAATTCCTTTGTTAGAGTACTTTTAACATCCCCAGCAACCTCACGCCTACTTTTAAGCTTGTCTGGACCTTCTCCTAACCTTATAATGCGCAAAATTGTATTCCCAGCTTTGAAAGTAAATGAAACCAGGAGTATCAGAACAGCCAAAAAATCAATGTTTTCAGATTTCAATAAGAATTGGACGAATGTATGTTTTTAGACTGATTTTGAGTTTTAAAAGTGTTTATGTGGAAATTCACTTCCCTCACGTCAGCGTGCTGCGTGTGAACTCGTATTTTCTATAGAAAGGTTTATTAAGGGTGTTTGGCCGCTAGGCTAGTCTGGCGGTGAGGAGCAGTAGTTCTAAAAGTCGCCACTGCGCGCCGCTAGGAAGAGAACTCGGGCAGTGCTGTGAGCGTGTTCTCCTCATTTATCCCCCTCCCCCAACGCAGCACTGTCTTTCCGTCTACTCGTTCTTCTTCGGTCCGGGGCGCACGGCTCGGCCCGCGGCTCGACTGGTTGAGTAGGGTTGGGTTGCTTACAATTTTCCACTGATGTCCCTTTCAATGTCTCCGACAACTAATCTTAAATATATTTTTATTTTGAGCATTCACTTTATAGTTTTGATGAGTACAGTTCTTGTAGCCTATACAGATTTTATCATTACAAATGTTTGACACAGTTGTGAGCACATTTAAATACAGTGGAACTCGGATAGTTTGAATCTAAAGGGACCACGGTAATAAAATTCAAACAATCCAAAAAAACTGAATTTTAATTATAGAGGTTTGAATTTTCTAGGCCTAAATAAGCTAGGATAGCTTTACTGTATTAAAAACAAATAACATTATTTATTATATTATAAAACATTAATTATAAATATAATACCCCCGTCACAGCACACCTGCATACTCAGCGAATTTCCAATGAATATATAACATAACACATTAACACTTAACAGGATTCATAAGAAATATATTCACAAACAAACGATATTAAAAATATTAATTATTCTCCATAAGAATAACATTGGGGATGAGTACGCAGGTTTGCTGCAACAAGGAACACAAAATAATGGGTTTTTATGCAAATATCATTAGAACTCATCTAAGTAAAGTCACATACTAAGTTTCATGGATATTCATTTATAAATAAGCAATATATAACATTTTTATTATTCTCCATAAGAATAACATGGGGACCGAATACCTAGGTTTGCTGCTACAGGAACCATAAGTGAAAATTTTGTATTTTCTGCAAACAAAGATAAACCCCAACCAGATGAAGCCACATACCAAATTTTGTCAGTTTATGTTTAGAAATAAGCGAGATATACAATTTTTCTTTTTCTCCATAAGAATAACATTAGACAACGTACTGTGTTTAGCACTTTCAATATCTCAGGAACCAATTGACGTAGAGCAATGATAAAAATACCAAATTGTTTGTTTTTTATGCTGAATTAAATGGTAAAAATTAAAATTTGATTTAAATAAAAATTACATGTTGAAACCCCAAAAAACCCATTTTTGGGGTACAAAACCCCCCTAAAACCCCCCTTTGGATGGTGCAATTCGTCTGGTTTTCGAACTCGTACAAATAAATGGTGCTTTACACATTTGTACCGAATTTCATTAAGATCGGACATTTTTTACGAGAGTTATCGTGCTTACGGACACACACATATATATATATATATATATATACATATATAAAAATTTGAACGAATGGTGTTTTTGGCATCTGG
Source organism: Allygus modestus (assembly GCA_963675035.1). Lineage (NCBI taxonomy): Eukaryota > Metazoa > Arthropoda > Insecta > Hemiptera > Cicadellidae > Allygus > Allygus modestus. Next base: position 125,032,989 of record OY776117.1, on the reverse strand, counting down.
GGACCTCAAAATGAAAAGTTATCATGGTCTCGGGCTTAAGTCTTACCATGAGACCTACGGTAATAGCTTCTTCCCTATAGGGGAAATTCGCTAAAATGGGTTTTAATTTTAAGAATTAAAATTTAAAAAATATATTTAATCATAATACATTGATCTTATTAATTCCTTAAAATATTGTATTAAATATTATATATATAAATAAATTGTAAATATGTAATATTAACCCGGCTGATTTTGTTAATTTTTTGTATATTAGTATTTTTAAGTTGTTGAAAGGCATTATTGGGAAGAAAGTTGTGTATTCACCATGTTGCACCTTCATTATATTTAAACATTAAATTTACATATCAGATAACAAATCCTCCGCTCCACTCAATTCCAAATTGAGAAGTTGTTTTGACCTTTATCGATTTGCGACAACTTCAAGGTATTCTGATTGGTACCGTATTGAGAGTGTGCTGGATAAAACTTGCAATACTTTGAAAGAAAATTACAATGTTAAAATACCAAGTTACATGATGCAACTAATTGTTTTAACCGGCTCTCTTCGATTATTTTAACGTACTTCCTAGATGAGGAAAAATATGGTTTGGGGATTGGAGAGTATTCAACTGGGGTTTCATCTTTAATTGAAGTTGTAATGATTCGAGTTTAATATTGCTATTATATGTAATAAGGGAGAAAATATGATGCGCCCCCATCCGATTTTGGCGCCCCTTTCGATCGTTACTTGTAAGGTCTACGGTTTTGCGAGAATGAAAAAAAAAACATTCTTTTGACCAGACAAAATTATTTAGTATTTTTGGTCCAGGGACTCTTTTTTCGTATTACACTATGTCTATACATGCGAGGGGAGAAAGTAAAACACAGATAATATGATAAAAGGGATAAAGTATGACAATATGATTCATATCATTGTCTGAAATCCGCTTCCGCATTATTAACACTAGTAAACAGAAATAAAACATCTTGAGTATGATAACAGACTATGGTTTATTATTATCATCTGTTATAATAATCATGATCCAAACGCTTCCATCCTCATTCCTTGAGGTTTCCACATGACGAAATGGCAATATTTCTGCCTTTTTACACACTGGGGGTATTTTCACTGTCACAAAGATCAACTGATGAACTGAAGGTTTGCGGACAAGGAAAATGCTGTAGGGGATGATCGTCCAGGAAGTGAGGTGATGCACTCCCACCCTTGGTCGAGGGGTGCCTCGTCACCTCTCGGCACAGTGCTCTTGGAAATCGGCGCGGCCGCCGCGCCGCGTTATACAAGTATTTTAAAACCACACACACTTTGAAAATGACATGAAACAGATTGTGATGAAGTTGGCTAAAGCCACGTTGTACCTACGCCGAGTTATAGTTGTGATTGTTAGTGAGAAACTTCTTACTATACGGTTAACGAAAACCAATATAAAACGGATTGCACTTGGTAACGTTAAATATAATTGTTACTATTTGTATCAACTGTAAACATTAATAACTAGAACAATCTTAATTTTTGTAGAAAAAATATTGTTTAAGAAAGGATTAATTTTATTCAAATTTTTGGTGTATTACAGTATATTAGGTTTAATCATTTAATCATATTGAATGATATTGATCACATTCTTGAACGGTAAAAAGCCCAGATAATGTCATTTGAAATTTGATTTAGCTATATCATCAAGAATGACGGTATGGTACGACGGGCAAATATTGTGTCTTTAGAGTAGTTTGAAGCAAGGACACAGAGGACCTTTCTGGGGAATTACGTCCGTCCGATGTCCCAATAGGTAGAGAAACAGAGGTTGGCGACACTGACGAATGTCTCATTGCCGGTGGTAGTTCCAGCCGCTCGCCAGAGCGTCCTCTGTACGGGGGTGTTTTGCGAAGCGCTTTTCAGAAACAACCCTCACAAATTACTCGATTTATGAGATAAATATTGGTTTTTATGAAATCCTGCCTAGCGGGAAATGATCTTGAATAACTAATAAGGGTTTTAAAACAGAAAAACTTTCTAATTTGATCTTAACTGTTTGACATTTACGTAGTAGAAAATGGTCAATTTTCACTGAGTTTAACCCCGAATAAAATATGTATAACAACACCTTAAAACCTTAAAATAACTTTGTTAACCTAGTTAATTTCATGAGAAACATTTTATCGTTCACTGGAGGTCGCTAGGTGCTTTAATAACCTCAGAATTTGAGTAATACGGAGGTGTGTTTTTCAGCCGTTTGGCGAAGGTTTAGAGCCCTCTTAACATATAATACCTACAGGAGTCACTACTCTCTGTCAAATAACCTTCAAAAAGCGTGCCGTCATAATTGGTATTTTGTTCTGTTGTGGTGTCAACTTGTTGGTGGGACGGTGTCATTCGATGTACAAGGCGGCTTGTTTTCAACACTTTTTCCAAAGCTATATTAAAAGGGTGTTTTCATTTAACTCAAATCATAACTTTGCTTCGAGATAAACAATAAAATTACATATAAAATATGTCTTAAGATTATAAAGTTAAGTTTACCATCATGATTCGCCTAAAATGCGACAAGATATTAATTTAAAGACTTCAAATATCACAGTTTTTCATTTAATGTATATATATATATATATACACACACACACACACACACACACACTGGGTGGAACGGTGTCAAAATCTTCCATTTCATTAAATGAAAAACTATGATATTTGAAGTGATATATATATATCACTATATATATATATATATAAATAACTGTGATATATATATATATAGAGGTCTCGCCTGGAGTAAAAAACTGCAGCCTACATGCTGACCACCATTTTGACCCTCTGTCAACTATGCTCCCATGGCAACAACCAATCAAATCCTCTCTTCACAAATTATGTTAGTCTTTACTTGTCTTTGGTCAGATGTTTTGCTTAAAAAAATATCCTCCAGAATGAACTATTTTGTGTGGTAGCCTTTGATGGTAAGTATAAGATGGCTGAAATAACTTTCTTTGTTACCTTGAGTTTGAAAATGAAACGACAATATCATTGTAGTCTAAATTTTGTTATTGTCATCTCAAATTCGATTGTTTCAAAATTTCTCATCCGTCTATGGTTGGACGTAGTCATAGTGGCGCAGTGCCTGATGTAGTTCGTGGCTTGCCGCCCTTTCGCTGTAGCGTAATCGTCTTGTCGCTAGTACGGATGAATGACAAATGCATTATGACTGCTTTGAGGAACTGCAGTGTGAGGGCTGCAAGCGTTGTACATTAGTCTCTGGTTACTAATTTTACCTTTAACAGGGCGGCACACCGTCATTGTCATCCGTTTTCGTCAAAATGCTCCCAGTTTCAACCTTTATTTTGTAAACAACTTATTAATTTTCTGTAAATTTGCCACCCCTAAAAACTTGCCGCCCTGGGCTACAGCCCCTATACAGCCCCCCCTAAATCCGCCACTGGTCAAGACCGCAACCCTCCCCGTCGTATCGCTAGCGGCGGGCCTCATGACAGCGCTCGGAGGTACCACACACTACCGAACCCCGAACCAGAACCCGAACAAGATATCACACCGATCTTTCTTTGATCTTTCTTCAAAAAACGCCTCGAGAGCGCTCGGTCTGATGTCTGGTCCGAATTCTTGTTCGATGTCTGGTTCAGAGGCCCCACTAACTACCAGATTTTCTCCCTTCGACCCCAAATCCTGCTCGGTCCAATGTTTTGTTCGGGAAAAAGTCCGGTAGTGTGTGTCCCTCTTAAAGGTTAACACGCCAGCGGAAGTATCAAAGTATGTAATCTTCGAAATCGAAGATTTTACCAAAACTAAGATCAAAACACATTTTATCGGCCTTAAATAGCAATATATTCTCATTTTGCCGTCTAAAACGTCAATCGAGCCGCATTTTAGCCCAAAAACGGTCAAACTGGGTTTTAAGAGAAATTTACCGACCAGGCGAGTGTAGTTATCAGCCAAAATTGGTAATTTTTTCGATCATTTTACAGCATATTACCATTGACTATATACGGTACTTTGGTATTATACGGATGCCACTATGTTTTGAGGTTAAATTTTTACCGGATACAAAGGATAACTACATAATTCGAAAAAACATACTTTTATTGACTTACTGTACAAATTTTACATAATTCTGATGAGCGGTCTTTGTGTTGTGCCTCCCAAAAGACAGCGATGTCCGCTAGGATCGTGTTGAATGCGTCGCCGCCGCTAGCAGCCAGACCCGATCGCCACAGGTACTCCGCCAAATATACAACGCGCTTCGGCAGTTATGTAAGGATGGGTTATCATAAAAATACGTACGGTTTCCTCTTCATTTCGAGGTAAATCCCACACCAAAAGAACGTCACTCATTATAAAAACAAATGTAACGTAGTGCACGGCAATAAATCACTCATGACACTGACCCAGATACAGGCGGTGACAGGTGATGCGCGCGCTCCGGTCAACGACCTGACCTTGGCCTATTTGGAGGGGGTTTGGCGGCCGGAAGTATGACTCATCAGGTATCATTCGATTCGTAACAAAACAAGGAAAGTCCTACAATCATTTTTATGATAACCCATCTTAACATAACTGCCGCAGCGCGCTGCATAAGGGTGGCATCCGTATAATACCTAAGTACCCTATATACATGAGTCAAAAATACGACCACAGTTTTTGTTATCGGCCAAAAATTGACTACAAACCGTATTTTATGCCGGAAATGTACTTAATCGCTCAAAAACGGCGATCGGACCGCATTTTCTCGGTAATATATAAAGCTAGGTCGTGTTTTAAATACCAAAAACGACGTCCGAAACGCATTTTAGGCCGTGTTTTATCGGTAAAAACATAAATTTTGCCGCAACATGGTGTTCAAAAACACCAAAACGACTGAATTTTTTTGGTATAGTAGACCGCGTTTTATTGGCCTGAAGCGGCAAGTGAACCGCATATTATCCACAGAAATGCAATTGTTTGTTGAGGAAAAACAAAATAGGCAATTTCACAGCATTATATATCCCGAAAACACCGTCACTCGCATTCCAAAGTCCGAAATCGACGGCCAAAACGTGGTGTTTATTAACCGAAAATGATAACAGAGCCTTAATATATGCCAAAATTCACAATCTAACCGTGATTAATCATAACAACTGGCAATCGGATCCAATCGGACCACATTTTCCCAGCGAAAAATGAAGCCGGATCCCATTTTATAGGCCCGATCGACTACCGGAACGTATATTTTACGAATACAATCGGCGATTCGACCCCGTTCTATCACCAATGAGCGCCTCTTTTTACTATTTACTGATTTAAAAACATATGTACTCAAATCAAAAATATACAATGCTTGGAAAATAAATGGATTTTATGGTTCTCTTTATTTATTTATAAAAAATATTAAAAAGTTATCAGTTAGGCTTCAGGAAATTCATTAAATTGAATTTAAAATTGAATTAAATCGTAAATTTTCACTTTCCTATCACTTCAAATCAAATCAAATCAAATCAAAAATTCCTTTATTCTGTCACATGTAAATTATTTACAAAGAATAGAGTCAGTAATAGCCTAAATAATACATAATAATAATACATCATACAAGATAGTTCTTAATTTTTATTAAAATTGTTTGTACCTTCATTCCAAAAATACACAGTAAAAAGTGAAAAATTAAAGAATATATAAAGGCATGTTTATTATGTCCCAGAATAACCACCAAAGCTCATTCAAATACAGAAGCTCACCACAAACAAGTGAGTCTGGTTTATGAGACAAATTCTTGGAGAGAGTAAAAAGCTGATTCAATTAAAGATGTTTTCAGTAATCTCAAAAACTTATTAGGGTCTTTCTCTGATTTCATATTTTGTGGGAGGGCGTCAAAAAACTTATTTCCTACATAGGTTGTTCTCTTTTAAAAAAATTCCAAATTATGTTGTTCGACTAAGCGATGAGCTCTAGTGTTATATGAATGTGTTGTGTTGCCAATTGAAATCCTATTATTGAGTAATGTAAATTTGATTGTTTCATAAATGTATAAACTAAAAACAGTAAATATTTTTAAATCTTTAAAAATATGTTTGACTGAATCTTTTGATTTTAAATAAAACATTATTCTAAATGCACGTTTTTGTTGAATCAGAATTTTATCCATGTTCTTTTTGGTTGTTGATCCATATATACAAACACCGTAGGCAATATGTGAATGAACTAGGGCAAAATAAATAGATTTCATGGTTTCAATATTACACGAGTGGACCATTCTCCTTAAAGCATATAGACCACTTGAAGTTTTATTTAGTATGTGTTTAACATGGTCGTCCCAAGACAAGTGTTCATCTATAATCAAACCCAAAAATTTGGTTTCATGTAAATGTGTTAGTATTTCATCTTCAATGAATATTGTTGGATTTATCCTATTTCTTCCTTTTTTTGTTGCAAAAGATACAAAACTTGATTTACTAGAGTTTAAAAGAAGGTTTTTACTATTTAAGAATTCTTTAATTAAAGATAGGCTAATGAAAGATGATATTTCAATATTCTCTTCAGTGTTAGCGGAGACAATGACATTAGTATCATCCGCGTAAAGACACACTTTACTATTTCTGCCCCATGACACTCCAGGTAAACCCTTCAGGTAGCATAGAAATAGTAAAGGGCCCAGAATAGATCCCTGAGGGACACCGTAGACTTTGATCTCTCCTGGACCAACCATGTCAACTCATTAAGTAAAAAACTAGGATCAGGAATTTTCTTTGTGCGAAGAATGAAGTGGATTGGAGGTCTTGATGCAGCAAAAGTGGCCTACTATGTCTTGGTGGAGACTCATATCAGATATGATTTGACAGTTTGGGTTAGTAAAACGAAGCAAAATCTGAATAAATTTCTTATTCTACAAAATAATGCAATAAGAACACTTGCTGATCTCAAACCAACAGAGAGCTGCAAAGAAGCCTTTAAAACTCTGGGTATTTTAACAGTGATTTTTTGTACATCGATTCTGTGATTACCCACACATACCAGCAGGACTTCACAAGAGGGGCGAATTTCCACCATTACAACACAAGGCAAGCAGAAGAACTATATACTTCCAGTACACCATACAACACGGTACAGCAGAAAACCAACTTATATAGGGCGTAAACTCTACAATGCACTGCCTACAATACTGAAGAACAGGGTTTAAGCTGCGGTCGCATTTGTCGCAAAATGTGACATGCACCACGAAAATGCGACAATATTTGGGCAGGCTATCGCTTTTTTGCTACAAAGAAAAGTATAAGAAATTTTTTAATTTTATTTCAGAAAATCTGGTTTTAACAATACAGATTGTATTAAAACTCCATGATCACGAACCACAACCAAAAAGATTAGAAGAGCAGTTGGGATGTTGTAGAGGCTTAACGTTGCGTTGGTTGCACTACGTCACTTTACCGATCGCCTCTGAGCGAGTGGTAGAGGAGATGAGCCTACAATACGTTAACAGTTGCTGTCGATTTCAACTGCGTACCGTGTAAACGGAATGGGCGAATTACTGATATGACTGTTGTAGTGAATTACTAGAGGCTGACATGAAACATATTATTAATGAGCACAGAGATAACATCGACATTGCTTTCGCTCACTGCATATCGGCTGACTTCAGCGATAAGAAAAATATGAGTGCAGGGGTGGCAGTGGCCTTCAAAGAGTTGTTTGGAAAACCAACTGAAGCAGACCTCTGTAGCTCAAATTTGACAGCACAAAAGGATAAGGATGGGGCAACAATATTTGGTTTGGTTTCCAAATCACAATATTTCAAAAAGCCTAGTAATAATAACTACATTTTTTACAATGCTGCTTTTAACCAACTCATAGAAGAATTCAACAAAAAAAGTTACAAGCCCTCATTTGTTTGCCTATGGGATGTTCAAGAGATCATATCTCACCTCAACACTTCGCAAAAAACATTGTAAAGTTTCAAAGCTCCACTGGGGCATCAGTAATTGTTGTCACTTCTGAGAAGTATTTTACAAGGACAAAAACTAATAGCCAGCCATATCCTATGTTTGTGAAACATCTTAGAGAAGCCATTGCCAAGGAGACCTTCTGTTTGAGGGACAGCACTCCACCTAAAGATGACATTCCAAACTTTACATCGGACCCAGAATCATCAGAAAGTGGCAGATCCTTTGCTTTGTCACAGAGGGAGGAGAAAACATCGCAGCCCGACCAACTACAGCAATCCGCGCCTGTGTCTAGTGATGGGGGGTTGATGGTGTTTGTGCAGTGAATGATAGAGATCCAAAAAGTATTCCAAATGAATTAATCAATTGTACAGCACATTTTTTGGAGAAAGGTTGCACGAATGTAATAATAACCTAAAGTATTTTAAAAACAGCACTCAAAATTTTTCAATTTTTCACCAAAATGTTCAAAATTTATCAACTCGTATTGGCATCTTAGAAGTAAACCTGGATGAAATTAAGCCAGATATTGTCGTTTTAACAGAGATAAATATACGTGAGAAGGAGTTATCTCATGTAAACATAACAAATTATAAAATATCTTCTTTTTGGGCGAGATCGAAAACCACCGGTGGTGGTGTATTGATTCTCACAAGCAAACATATTAATAGTAAAAGAATTGTTATTAAAGGGGTTCAAGAAATTACATCAGAAAAGGAATTTGAATGCTGTTTAACTGAGATAACTGTTGAGGGTTTGTCTTTTGTATTAGTAGGTTTATATAGAACTCCTGAGTATAAATACAATGACCCTTTTTTAAACAAACTTGAAACTGCGTTAGACATATTGTCTGAGAAATATAAAAATATAATTTTAGCAGGTGATATAAATATTAACGTTTTGAAACATGATTCTTTATACTATAGATTTTTAAGTACTATAAAAACGTATAATATGACTTATAAGGTAGATTTTCCCACAAGGGTAACTCATGAAACTGAATCAGCAATAGACAACTTTATTACTAATATGAATTCCATACAAATAAATGTAACAGGGATTATAACACATGTATCAGATCATGATGCCCAGCTTCTTGAGTTGGTGAATGTAAAAAGCAAAAAGAAAGAGGTGATAAAAAAGCCATGCAGTAAATTTACAGAAAATAACATGATGATGTTTTTAGGTGACCTAGGCTGTGAAACGTGGTATGAGGTCTATCAATCTTCTGTAGACAGTAAATATGATGTTTTCATCTCCATTTTTAGTTATATTTTTGAGGTAAATTTTCCAAGAACTATGAGTGTAGAAAAGGAGTATAGTGAGTGTAAATGGAATTCAAATGAAATAATTAAGAAAAAGAGTGAAATAACTGAGTTGGAAAATTTTTGTAGGGGGAGAAAAAACTTACATATGTGTAAAATGATTAAAGTAGAAAAAAAAGAATTAGTGGAGTCGATAAGCAAAGTTAAACAAACATTTTATAATGACAAGCTAAAAAATGCTACCAATAAAACTAAAGCAACATGGAACATAGTTAAGAGCGAAATAAGATTAAAGTCGAAAATAGGTTCAATTTCAAATATAAGCATAGAACAAAATGGTAAAATTGTAAAACATCCAGTAGCGGTGAGTAATATTTTTAATGATTTTTTCACAAATGCAGTAGAAAACCTTGTATTGCCACATGTTTCTAATCAACCATCATCAAATACTGCAATCCATCAGAACTTTCAATCCGAAAGTAGAAATTTTAAATTTAAATTTAAAACTATAACTGAGGAAAATATTGAAAAAGTGGTTCTTTCATTTGAAAATAAATATTCTGTAGGGTATGATGATATACCTATTACATTAATTAAGAAATCATTAACATTTATTTTAAAACCGTTAGCGCATTTAATAAATTCCTCTCTTATTTCGGGGACATTCCCATCAAAATTAAAACTAGCCAAAGTCATTCCCATTTTTAAAAAGGGAAATGTTACCGACCCATCATGTTATCGCCCTGTCTCTCTACTGCCTGTTTTTTCAAAAATTTTTGAACGTGTTGTTTATATTCAACTACTTGAATATCTTGAAATTAATCAGTTGCTTGATAAAGAACAACATGGTTTTAGACCAGGAAAATCCACCATAACGGCTGGCATAGAATTCATAGAAAATATTATAAATTCAGTAGACAAAGGTGAAAAGGTTGTTGGAGTATTTTTAGACCTTAGTAGAGCATTTGACAGTGTCTCACATTGTAAGCTGTTAAACACCCTAAATGAATTTGGAATCTTTGGAAAAGAACTGAGGTGGTTTGATTCATACCTAGAAAACAGAGAACAATTTGTTGAGGTCGACTATGTGGTAGAACAAAATAATGCAAAATACATTGAAAAATTCAGATCCCAGCATCAGACACTGCGATATGGGGTACCCCAGGGGTCGATCTTGGGGCCCCTTCTGTTCCTCTGTTACATCAGGGGTATGCCGGAGACGATTCCTGGGAGTGATGGGTCCATGTGTCTGTATGCTGATGATTCTAATGTTTTATTTTCAGGAAAATCACAAATACATATAGAAGAGTCTTCATCTGAAAGTCTTTTGTCTACTAAAAAATTTCTGGATAAAAAAAATCTGCTTATTAATGTAAACAAATCAAATTTCATATAATTTTCAACTAAACAATCTAAAGCAAAATTTGAACCTAATATTTTAATAAAGACAGATAGAATAGATCAAGTGAGCCGAACAAAGTTTCTTGGTCTAATTATTGATGAAAAACTTTCTTGGAATGATCACATCAATCATGTGGTCAAAAGATTATCTTCTGGTATTTATGCACTGCGACAGATGTCTAAGATTTGCAATTTGGAAACTCTAAAGACAATCTATTATTCATTAATCCACTGCCACATATCTTATGGTATTGCTATTTATGGAGCAACAACAAAAAAAAACTTAGATAAAATACTTATCCAACAAAAAAAGAGCTATCCGTGTAATGATGAAGCTAAAAAGAATGGATTCAGTTAAAAACTTATTTTGCGAACTGGGGATATTAACAGTTTACAATTTGTATATTTATGAAACAATTATTTATGCAAAACTGCTTCAGTTGTCATCCACTTCTGGCGAATATAACACACGTTTCAAAATTAATCTACCTAGACATAATTTAGAATTTTATACAAAAAAGACCTCTTATGCAGGACTTAAATTCCTTCTGCATCTACCAGTACCCTTAAGGCTAGAAAGCAATTTAAATAGATTCAAACGGCTACTAAAAGATTTATTAATAAATAACCCCTCCTATTCAATTCAAGAATTTATAAATACCAAACGCTGATCTTTTGAATTCCATCCTGCTGTAACCTTTTCATAAGCATCCCAACAAGTGACAGTTACAGATATGTCTGAGAATTGACCTTTGTACTAGAAGTTTATTTTCTTATTAATTTAATAATTTGCAATATGTTTAAGTTGCAATTTAAATGTTATTTTTTTCTTAGTTGGAAATTTTTCAGACTTAAGATTTGCAAATTGAAAATTTACTATTTTGGACATTGTAAGAACTTGTTGACATTGTTTGATTTAATTTAATTTATAAGTTTATTTTATAATCATAATTTGTGACCCTATTCAAAACATGTAATGTGTTACTTATTGAATAAAGAAGATTTGATTGATTGATTGATTGATTGACAGTAGCTAACCCCCTAGCAGACGTCATGCGCTGTGACTCGGTTTGGGCGCACTCTGTAGTAGCCGAGTCTAGCCGAGCGAATTGGCGAATGTGAGAATGTCGAGGGCTAGTTCGCCACCGAAGGGATGACTGCGCTCACCTCGCCATCGCACCGATTCTTGTCGCTTTTTGTGACCGAGTCAACGGAGACGAGCGGCAGGTCCTCCATACTTGGTGCCGCTCGCGGTCTTGACTCGCTGCAGAATGTGGACGGTTAGACGAGCACGAGTCGCTCGAAATCGCAACGATCGGGCGAAAGTGTAGAGGTGCCTTAAGCGAAAACAGATAACTCGAAATCGGTGATGCGCAAATGCGATCGCGATATGCTTTGAGGTTATGTTTCAGTGTGTGTAATTTTCGGGGTGTGTGAGTTTTAGTTCTTCTGGTGCCATATTAGGCCTATTCTATTAGAAGGTTTAGTATATTTCCATTAAAGAATGGTTAAAATGGATAAGTTACCAAGAAAAGTAGACTCTGCTGAATTATATATTATTTAAATGTTAAACCTTAAAAACAAACAAAAGCAAAAAACAATTTAAGACCAAAAATAGTATATTGACACGCGATAAAAATGCGAAAAGGAAATTATTTTTGCTACAAGTCTCTAAGAGCTTGTAGCATTTTTGCTCAAAGAATTTTTTCCCCAGCTGAATCCCTGCTGAAGAATAGGGAAGCACTAGAACTCAAGAGAAAACTCCAAGATTAGCTTGTGGAGCGACCTCTCTATTCATTGGATGAATACTTCAGCATGTCACCAAACTAAAAACTGTAAAGCAAGAATAGATAAATGTAATTTATTTGTATTTTTTGACGCCATTACATTTCTTAATGAAATTGTAAATAAAGAATTTTGATTCACTGATTGAACCTGGTAAAAGACTCAAATGAATGCATTAGCCTATACAAATTACAGAATATCCATAAGTCACAAATGATTAAAATTAAAAAATCGAGGAGTAAATCATATTTTTGCTTAGCACATAATCTTCTGCCTGTTCCTTCTGTTTGACACAATATAAATGCATTTAGACCCTGATATGACAGTTATTCCCCATATTTTACTTACTCATTGGCTGATGAATCTCCTGCAGCTGAATCATTTACTTTGTGTTTTCTTTCCATTGTGTAAACTTCATTTGAAACAGATAATTTATAAGGTGAAAAATCTGGAACAAATTGAAGTTTTAACTATAACAGTCAAACAAAAAGATCAATCAATGAAAACTTCCTTCATTATTTATAAAAATATAGGTACCTATGTATACTGGTAATCTTGTAATATTTAACCATTGACTATAAATACTGAATTAGACTTCTCATCGCCATCGTAAAATCTGTCCCTAGTTTTGTGTGTGCCAGGATTCAAAGAGGACGTAGTTACACTAATCACCAACAGAGTATCCTTTTGTCAACTACTACTTATCCTCTCAAGGAAGAGATAAAACAACAGTTAATGTATCAGGAAGCAAACATAAGTTGATTATCACTTGCTTTCTGGGGTGGAGATATTTTACAAGTCAACGTAAATAACTAAAATAGTTTACAGCAGCACATTCTATGGTTGACCTAATCAAACTAAGTCCACTTCAAATTTTGGCTATCATTAAAGGGGGATAGCTGGGCGATATAGATGGGATGTCTCTGTTGGTACATTTAGTCAATTATTTAACTGGCAGCCAGACTTTTTGAATCTTGACTGCTGCCAATAGTAGGACATACAAACACTAAGGCCTAGGCTAAAGCTGGCAACAGAAATTTCATATAATTTTTAGTCGACATGACAGTACTTGTGGAAAATAAATATGTATGGAATGGGGAGATTATATTAAGGTGTCTTATTTTGGAAGAGAAAAAAGATTAGGCTGTGAATTTTAGGGATAGCCTATGGGGATTAGGGATATAATAGACCCTACTTGATTTTGTCTCAACACTTGTGTTATTTAACTGGCAACAAGACTTTTTGAATCTCGACTGCTGCCAAAAACTATAGCCTAGGTTAAAGCTGGAAACAGAAATTTCATAACATTTTGTCAATACAGTGAGGTACCTACCGTATCGGCATTAGTCACATGGGCAAGCCAGTGGTGATCACACTGATAACTCATGAGAAGAATCATAGCAGTCAGCCGCAGTCGAACCTACATTTGACCAAGTCTAACCTGCGAGGCCAGCGCTCTACTACTTAGCTATCGTGTCTAAATGTTTAAAATATTCTACATAGGCCTTGTTAGATCGATGATTCCAATCCTCGCTGGCGAATAACAGTTGGAGGGGAGGAATAGTAGATTTGCAATAAAAGAGCCAATCATCTTTAAAAGCAAGTGGAGATGTTACTTAGAGGGAATCACCTGCTTATCTTAAGCATTGTGAGCCTCATATCTTAGTGATTGAGACACAACAGTTAGCAGACAACATGGGATTCGCCTGGTTATGTAAAAAAAGCTCATGTTTTAGAGGCCTATTTGATATTTTTACCATTGTTTCCAATACAAAAATATATGATGTTTTTCTTTCTAAAGGTAAAATTCTGTACAAGGTGGTAGTTTAGATAAATATAGCATTTTCAATGGCAGGATGGATGGTTTTTTATAAATGGTAAGATGGGGAAAATCAATAGCAGGGTAAATCGGAGGTTACATTTTTTTAAATGTTTAAATTTAGGCCAGTAATTTTAAAACAACTAGGCCTAGTAACAAAGAGAAAGGTCGTAAACAACTAATTTTGTGGTTCAAATAGAAAACAAGTTAACGTTCTTGATATTGTAATGGTTAAGTTATAGCCTATTTTCTGGATTTTTTTGTGTAGAATTCATAAATAAGATTAGTTTTTGTCGCAAACTTACTGTTCCCTGGTAATTTTTATGTTTCCACCACCCTACGTAAATAAACAGGATTGTGTCTCATTTCTGCTATGGAAGTTTTGTTGTGAGTAAAGTTGACAGTTTTGGTTAAGTTTGACCTATCAAAAAAATAGGTTTGACCTAACCTATTTTTTTGACCAACCTTAATATTTGCACACTCTACTATAAGCAAATGTTTATTTGATCGCGATACAATACTTATCGACATCAAAAATCGGGTTCAGTTCCGCAGACATACCTACGATATTGTTGAATAAAAATACTGATTGCAATTCGGTATTTATTATCGATCAAATTAATTGTTATTTTAGATATTTTCAGCACTACCTATTTATATTGTATTTCATCTGTTTTGAAGCATAATTTGTTTACTTTAACCGTTAATGTTATTTTCTTTCCTTGAATATTGAACTAAAATGAACTCTACAAGTGATAACTTTCTTAGTTTAAGTATAAATGTACTTACAGATAGTGAATCAGCATGTTCTTAGTTTCTAGAGAAATCATTAATACTTAGCTCAAAATCCAAATTGTGAAATATGTGGAGATGAAATTAAAACAAAAATCATAGGATACACGGTAATCAAGTATTATTTTGATATCAGAAATCTAACTAAGCAAACAAACATGAAATAACTTACTAGTAATTGTTTAAGTGCCCTAAAAAATACCTTTTTAAAAATGTGTTTTTTAGCTTTTGTTATTATTTACAATTAGTTTAATTTTTATCCCTTGTTAATTTTTTAAACATAACTTATTTGTTGATTTAAGTTTTATTTGTTTTAATGTAAGTTTAATTATTATACAATCGATTACGAATATCGTATGTCAACCGGATTCACATCGATATTTATAATCGTTCGATATTTTCATTCGATAATATATCGTAGGTATGTCTGCGGAACTGTACTCGTGTACAGTTTCATAAGCGGGTATAGTTTCTTAAACATTCGATACCGTATATCGAATCACATTTTAAATCGATCTTTAAATTTAAATGAAACAAACACCGAAACATTCCTAGTCCTCATGGCGTGTTTTGAAACAGTCTCTGAAAACTGGGATTTGAGCGATGATGTCAGTTTCAAATATATTTTAATGACACATCTAACACGCAACAACACAAACGAAAATTAAAATTTAAATATACAACAAATAATAAAGAAACGTATAACCAAGCTAAAACTTGCCAGGGTTCCGTTCATTCAATTCATGAAAGCAGCCTATGAAGTTTACCCTTAGCTTAGTTTATTTGTTTCTTTATTATTTGTTGTTTTTTATTGTAGTTTACGTTTGTTTGTTATTTGTTAAATCTTTCAAATTAAAATATATATTTGTAACTGGCATCGCATATTTTATTATTATTGACGATATACAATTTGTTGATTTTATATTATAACATTAATATAAATATCGAGTGAATAATTTTCGCTGTATACTACTCAAAATATCGAGTATTCCGATTCGATACATCGAATGTTTAAGATCGATATATTGCATCCGATTAGTTGGTGGCGGGTCATTCCGTGTCAAATCATCATAAAAAGGAGACATTTTTTACCTCACCATCTCAGAATTTGATAACATTTTGTATACATGTAACCTTCATATAGACTAATAAAAATACCAATTTTTTTCAAAATCCGCCAACCAATTTGGGAGTTATAGCTATGTAAAATTTCCAAAAAAAAACCAAAAACGACGTGACACAACTTTTTTGAACTGTGATTGTGACTCTGTTATTAAAGATAGAAAGCTGAAACAGGTGTCATTATTTAGCATTTTTCATGCTCTCAGTTACAATTATAAAAACTGGGGGTTAGGAGGAACATTTTTTCCTAAATCCAAAATTCAAATTTTTATTTTTAATAACTCAAAATGCGCCCCTTCAAAAATGTTGAAAAAATTCTCAAGATGTCTTTGTAATGTTTTTAACTGTTTTAGAAAGTTTCATGATAGGCTTTCAATGGGAACGTATAATAATCTTTTTTTGAAAAAAGCTTTGCATTCGTTTTTGAGAGGTTTGGCTGGCTATTACACACCTAACAGTGTTCTTTCACTTAAATATTATTGCTGTAGTCTCACAATAATACTCTAATAGCTTTAATGATGTCTAATAAGCTTTGTGGTTGCTTTCATTCTGTCAGTTTGTATGCATAAATGGGCCTAGTAGAGGTCAACAAATTATTCTCATCAATCCTAAATCCTAAATCAGAGCTTTGGCTGTAAATTTGATACAAATTAAAAAACTCTTTCCAAAATAAAAAATTAAACTTCTTTTTGTAATGTCTTTGTAATGTTTTTAACTGTTTTTGAAAGTTTTATGATGAGCATTCAATGGGAACATAAAATAATCTTTTTCTAAAAAAAGCTTTGCATTCGATTTTTAGAGAACAATTTTTGGGTTTATAAATATTATTCGTTGTCTCCTGCTTTTCCATTTATTAGCGAATTTCCTTTGGAAAGTGAACTATTAGCATGACCCGCACGGTGAAACTTAAGCCAGGGACCATCATAGAAGTTCCTAACGTGACCCCCTGAACACGTTTTGGGAGGTCAGTCAAAATTTTATATATATATATATATATATATAGACATATATATATATATGTGTGTATGCACTCTAGCGGTCACATTTTTTGTCCGATTTACTTCAAATTTGGTAGGGACATTTCTTTCTATAATCTGTTGGACAAGTTTGTTGGGCAAAACAATCGGAAAACTCTAAACCCATTTTTTGGGGATTAATCTTTCAAATTTCGAGTTTTTGGGCCCAAAAAGGGTCAGAAAAGCCGCATATGTAAACTTAATGCATGTAAAAAGATGGGGATTAGAGAGGCGAAAGTTTTAAGCCCTATCTCGTCATTCTAGCGTAAATATTTACCGAGTTATTAAAGAAAATGTGTATCTGCTAAACACAGTACGTTGTCTTATGGGGGTTTTACACTAGAAAAGCCTGTTATTCCTTTGTTAAAGTACTTGTATTATCCCCAGCAACCTCACGCCTACTTTTAAGCCTGTCTGGACCTTCTCCTAACCTTATAATGCGCAAAACTGTATTCCCAGCTTTGCAAGTAAATGAAACCAGGAGTATCAGAACAGCCAAAAAATCCATGTTTTCAGATTTCAATAAAAATTGGACAAATGTATGTTTTTACACTGATTTTGAGTTTTAAAAGTTTTTATGTGGAAATTCACTTCCCTCACGTCAGCGTGCTGCGTGCGAACTCGTTTTACTAGTTAGAATATATTTAAAATTCTAAAGTAGGTACTATTAAAAACATTTAGGTATATAGTGTAATAATTAATTAAATAATAAATGTTTAATACATAATTGTTTAGCTAGACTGACTTGGATACTTTTTTTAATAACTCAATTAATTAACTAACATTTTTAGTCTTAAAAAGCGAAAAAGTTTCCTTTTCCCTACGGAAAAATGTTTGAAGATTTTAAAACCTGTGTAGCTCTGACGTTGCGGAGGTTTATTAGGTGGCAGTGTGAAAAGACTGGCAGCCAGGGCAAGTTTGCAGGGCCCGTAGGATGACCAAATACAAATCCCATTTAAGCTGTATAAGTGGGCTCTGCAAAACATTTTTTCTGTAAACCTTGTATATGTAGCAAATGCAGACTACATTGATGCTGACCAATTCCTGAAAGACCGTCTAAGCATATCTACTGTGATCAAAGGAACCCAAAAACTACATGGTTTTATACCTATCACCGGTAATACATATCAAAAGTTAAAGTATTTTCAGACACAGATGTATCAACTACCTTGAAAAAGTAACCACGTTGCTAGATAGGCTGCAACTAACGGAAGTGAGTGGATACGTTATCATTATTTATGAAAATTAATGGTGGTTGGCAAATGTACTCTCAAAAGATGAATGTGTTGAATAAATTAAGGTTTCTTTTTCCACCCTTATGATCCAGCACCATCATTCACGTACCCCAGAAAACCAGACATCCTGTGGCTACCTGTGACTCGGGTTTTGTGCAAAGTCAACCCTTTGAAATCAACTGAAAGAGTATACAGAATGGAAGAATCTGAAGTGCAACAAACTGTTCAGTCCTTCACAGACTACTACAGGGAAATCTGATAGTTACTGATTCCAGGAGTTCTCAGAAACTTTGTTAAATTCTTTGTATGTTTTTACTGAATTAAAAAAACACATTAATTTTTGTATTGTAGGCCTACTTTGTTTTAAGAATTTGTAAATCAATAACTTAACTGTAGACAAACCTTGTAAATAAAGATTATTTTTTTGTAAATAGGCCTATATTTTTATTTACAAAGTAGTTCATAAAACAAAAATAAGTATCTACTAACTTTTTAAATATTAAAGAAGCATAGTATTTAAAATATATATAACCATTCAAATATATATTTCAGATCAAGAAAGTACTAAAACTTTACAAAATAAAACCAATAAAAAAATAAGTGTAATTATTATATTTTGGAAAGAGTGCTTTGTGACCAATTTAAAGCCAAAGCTCTGATTTAGGATTTAGGATTGATGAGAATAATTTTTTGACTTCTACTAGGCCCATTTATACTTACAAACTGACAGAATGAAAGCAACCACGTAGCTTATTAGACATCATTAGAGCTATTAGAGTATTATTGTGAGACTACAGCAATAATATTTAAGTGAAAGAACACTGTTAGGCGTGTAATAGCCAGCCAAACCTCTCAAAAACGAATGCAAAGCTTTTTTCAAAAAAAGATTATTACTGTATACGTTCCCATTGAAAGCCCATCATGAAACTTTCTAAAACAGTAAAAAACATTACAAAGACATCTTGAGAATTTTTTCAAAATTTTGAAGGAGCGCATTTTGAGTTATTAAAAATAAAAATTTGGATTTGGGAAAAAAATGTTCCTCTTAACCCCTAGTTTTTACAATTGTAACTGAAAGAGCATGATAATGCTAAATAATGACACCTGTTTCAGCTTTCTATCTTTAATAACAGAGTCACAATCACAGTTCAAAAAAGTTATGTCACGTCGTTTTTGGGTTTTTTTTGGAAATTTTACATAGCTATAACTCCCAAATTGGTTGATAGATTTAAAAAAAATTGGTATTTTTCTTAGTATATATGAAGGTAACATGTATACAAAATGTTATCAAATTCTGAGATGGTGAGGTAAAAAATGTCTCCTTTATATGATGATTTGACACGGAATCCGCCACCAACTAGACCTCGTGCGGATCTTCGTGAAGCCTGAGTAGGGGTTGTCAGCAGAAGAGTGGGGGGGATCAGCGTTGGAGGGGAAGTTCACAATACCATGTGTCATAATACTATTCCTTCGTAAAACGTTTGACTGGTCTGTATTTAAATATATTTTACTGGGTGAACGTATAGCAATTAAGTTGTTATGATAGTCTTTATAAATACGAGGATGGTATTTAAACCATAATTGACAATATACTCTTTATGTGTTGAGTATTGTATTTTAAATGATGACTTAACAAATTCTAAAAGATTACATGAGGCCTCTTGAGTTTCTTTTCAAGTGGAATCGTCAACACAAGCCGTTTAACCGTTTCACTGTTGAAAATATTTGCTCTTGTACGATCAGCTGTTTTTTTACTCTTAAAAAATATTATTGCTTTTGCTAATTGTTTATTTATAATTTCAATGTTTTTTCTTATAAAACTAATGGTAAAACATATGAGCGCAGTGAACTCGCTATGTTAAAGGCAAATTAAAATAATTTGTGTTAGGCCTAACCAATAAAGGCTGTCCCTTCCCTTCTCGGGAATACGTCCATTTGCGTAACAATCACTTGGCGATTGCTATGTTTTTGGTTTGGCACGTAACAGATGATTCTCACAAGCGATGTTTAGTCAACAGTCTGACAACATATGTGAAACGCTCCCCCCCACCCTAAAAACCGGTTTAAACCACTTTACCAATAACACCCAGCCTTCACGAAGATCCGCACGAGGTCTAATCGGATGCGATATATCGATCTTAAACATTCGATGTATCGAATCGGAACACTCGATATTTTGAGTATTATACAGCGAAAATTATTCACTCGATATTTATATTAATGTTACAATATAAAATCAACAAATTGTATATCGTCAATAATAATAAAATATGCGATGCCAGTTACAAATATATATTTTAATTTGAAAGTTTTAACAAATAACAAACAAACGTAAACTACAATAAAAAAACAACAAATAATAAAGAAACAAATAACTAAGCTAAGGGTAAACTTTATAGGCTGCTTTCATGAATTGAATGAACGGAACCCTGGCAAGTTTTAGCTTGGTTATACGTTTCTTTATTATTTGTTGTATATTTAAATTTTAGTTTTCGTTTGTGTTGTTGCGTGTTAAATGTGTCATTAAAATATATTTGAAACTGACATCATCGCTCTTAATCCCAGTTTTCAGAGACTGTTTCAAAACACGCCATGAGGACTAGGAATGTTTCGGTGTTTGTTTCATTTAAATTTAAAGATCGATTTAAAATGTGATTCGATATACAGTATCGAATGTTTAAGAAACTGTACCCGCTTACGAAACTGTACACGAGTACAGTTCCGCAGACATACCTACGATATATTATCGAATGAAAATATCGAACGATTATAAATATCGATGTGAATCCGGTTGACATACGATATTCGTAATCGATTGTATAATAATTAAACTTACATTAAAACAAATAAAACTTAAATCAACAAATATATTTAAAAAATTAACAAGGGATAAAAATGAAACTATTAGTAAATAATAACAAAAGCTAAAAAAACACATTTTTAAAAAGGTATTTTTTAGGGCACTTCAACAATTACTAGTAAGTTATTTCATGTTTGTTTGCTTAGTTATCAAAATAATACTTGATTATATCCTATGATTTTTGTTTTAATTTCATCTCCACATATTTCACAATTTGGATTTTGGGGTAAGTATTAATGATTTCTCTTGAAACCAAGAACACGCTGATTCACTATCTGTAAGTACATTTATACTTAAACTAAGAAAGTTATCACTTGTAGAGTTAATTTTAGTTCAATATCCAAGGAAAGAAAATAACATTACCGGTTAAAGTAAACAAATTATACTTCAAAGCAGATGAAATACAATATAAATAGGTAGTGCTGAAAATATTTAAAATAACAATTAATTTGATCGATAATAAATAATAATAATAATAATATTTATTCCGTGACAATGTTTAACAATGTGTTGGAATTTACAAAACAAAATATTCAATTTATGGGGAAATCTTTAAACCAGGTAAGGTAGGCCTGAGTCCCATCTTTCCCTTCCTGGCGGGGTACGGCCCTTTTCTGGGAACCATTCCGGCATTTGCCTAAATGAGATGAGAAACCGTACAAACTCTTCTCAGAATGGCCGGCCTGGGATGAAACCCAAGACCTCCCGAATGTGAGGTACAATAATCGCTACCTCACTCATTTTTGTACATTTATACATTACATTTTTATACACTTTAATATTGAAAATAAGAAGATTACATAAACAACATATTATTATATTGTTTATGTAAACTTTTGTAGTTAGTTAGTAGTTTTATTTGACTTCTTTTCGCAAAATGTTTTTCTTGAATAGACTGGAATATAGATTAACAGTTTCTTCGACAAAAATTATTTGAATAACAACAATACCCACTAAGACAGTTTTAATTAATTTAAATATTTTGTTAATTTGCACTCAAAAACACGTTTTTATAATTTGTTGTAAATCTTCCAAGTTCTTTATAATCTTTTTCTAAAAGATTTTTTAACTTTTGATTTTTAATTTTCAGACTTGTTATTTTTTGTTCCTTTATCTTCTTTTTTGGTATCTTGTAATTTTTCTTCATCTTTTTATTAACTTGCCTATTTTATTCTGTATTATTCCATCTTTTCTTTTTTATCATTTCTTCATTCTCATTATCTTCATACTCCATTAATTAAAAAATATTGGAGTAGATTTTATGATCTGACTATTGATTTGTATCTTGTTTATATTATAATAGTGTTCTTTCTTTCTTTATTTGTTTGTTAACTTTGTTTTTTTATTATTTGTAATGATTGTTGTTGTTTTAGCGAATTTCCCCTATAGGGAAGAAGCTATTACCGTAGTCGGCATGGTAAGACCTAGGCCCGGGACCATGATAACTTTTCGTTTTGAGGTCCCCAGACCCCAAAAACACCATTCGTTCGAAACTGTATATATATATGTGTGTGTCCGTGGGTGCGATAACTCTCGTAAAAATAATCCGATTTTGACGAAATTTGGTATAAGCGTGTAATGCAGCATTTATGACTTAAAGTTCGAAAACCAGACAGATCGGACTATCCGAAGGGGTATTTTGGGGGGGGTTTTGTACCCCAAAAATGGGTTTTTTGAGTTTTCTACATATAATTTTTGAAAAAGTCAAATTTTAGTTTCCTCCATCGGAATCAGCTTAAAAAAACGCACAATTTGGTGTTTGGACCATTGCTCTACGTCAAATGGTTACAGAGATATTGAAAGTGCTAAACACAGTACGTTGTCCAATGCTATTCTTATGGAGAATAAGAACAAAATTATAGCTCGCTTATTTATGAATGTATTCTAACAAAACTTGGTATATGGTTTCATCTGGTTGTGGTATATTATTTTCACAGAAAACCCGATTTTTACCAATAATTCCCGTAGCAGCAAACCTGCGTCCTCAGCCCCCATGTTATTCCTATGGAGGATAAGTAAAATGTAATGCATCCCTTAATTATGAACATAAATTAATAAAACTTGGAATGTTGGTTCACCTAGTTGAGTTCTATTGATATTAGCATAAAAACTCATTTTTTGTGTTCTTTATTGCAGCAAACCTGCGTAATCATCTCCCATGTTATTCTTATGGAGAATAATCAAAATGGCATATATCGCTAATTTATGAACTTATATTGATGAAACTTGGTATGTGGCTTCACCTAGTTAAGTAATATTGATATTTACAAGAAACCCTATATTTGTTGTTTTTTGTAGCAGCAAACCTGCGTACTCATCCCCAATGTTATTGTTAGGGCCTATAGAGAATAATTCAAGTTTGATATATCGCTTATTTTTGAATATATTTTTATGAAACTTGTTATGCGGCTTTATGTGGTATTAAGACTTATATTTTGCATTGGAAATTCGCTAAGTACGCAGGTTTGCTGCGACGGGGGTATTTTATTTTTTATTATTGTTAAATCATAACATAATAAACATTGTTTTACAACTGCATGTGAACAAAATAACTAAGTATAGTTTTAAGGAATAAAATGACATCTGAAATGTCATATTTAAAGTGATAATAAAATTAAAAAATCAAAAATCAAACTATTATTTTTTATCAACAATCATTACAATAATGATTGTCTACTATCTACACCCAAAGATTGTAGAGTTTCGAGTCTCTGATACACCGTCCACATCACTACAGCCCGGATGCTTGGATGCTTCGAGTACTATTGACCTATGTATATTAAATCAAACTTAATTAAGTAATATATATTTTAATAGTTTATTTTAAAATTTAATATTCTACATGCATTGTTAGTTGTTAGTTGTCAGAAGTTGTATGATCATTTTCTTTTTATAGTCTATATAATATTAATTGTATCTTTACTTACATGCATGTTTAATTTATTAAGGTTGGTTGTAATAGAATTCATTAAATTCATTTACGGAATAGAATGATCCTTCTATTAAGAATGTTTTAAGTTTGACTTTAAATTTTGTTTTATCTTCAATATTTTTTAAGTTATAAGGTAATTTATTAAAGAATGAAGCACCAATATTTTGGGCCAAGTGACAGTTTAATAAAAGTCTGTGGGGTTCTTGTCTTAGATTGGATTTCCCTCTAATATTATACATATGATTTCCTTCATCTGGTTTATCGTTACTGTTGAATCTAGCAAACATTATAACCTCATAAATACCGAATTCCAATTGATATTTTCATTCAACAATATCGTAGATATGTCTGCGGAACTGAACCCGATTTTTGATGTCAATATGTATCGTATCGTGATCGAATAAACATTGGCTTATAGTAGAGTGTGCAAATATTAAGGTTGGTCAAAAAAATAGGTTAGGTCAAACCTATTTTTTGATTGGTCAAACTTAACCCTAGCCGTGGCCATATGTCGTTAAACGATAGATTTTTGTGTTGCCTTAAAATGGCCACTATCGCAAAACGACAGTCCTGGTCGAAATTTTTTTAACGGTAAAAAAACATTAATAGTCAACTCAGAAGTGAACAATATTTATACCATTCGAAAGATCACATTCTGAACTTTCATTTTATTACATAAATGAACCGTTTACAAGTTGTATAACAATGTCACGACGATTATAATTACAATGAAATTTTGGCGCTACGCCATTCCTGCAGTCGACGCTCGGAAAATGTAAAAACACGACTACCTTGGAATTACCCTGCTCGGGTAATTTTTGTCTTAGGATGTTGCGGGTGGTACCACTGCATAGCCAAAGAGTTTAGTTTCACTGTGGTATTGATTTTTAGAACGAAATATTGATTGCACAACAGTTACGATTTTATGAACACAGCTGTTTTCTGACTTTTTAACAGTTGGCCATCTGACGTTATGCGACAGATTTTAAAATACGAATTACATCCAGTGCAAGTTATAAATACTAGTCATATAATATTTCATTTTGAAGAGGAAGAAATTTAGCTTTTGACATTGGCAGCCTTGCGCATCATCTTTTCCGCCTCGCTGTGGGAGAAGAAGGAAATACGTCACTCTTCTGACATATAATGCGTCGTAGAAGTCGCCATCACATGATTCTTTCGCCGTGCTGAGTTCGCGCTCGCTTGTTATCCGCAAATTATTGCTAAATCCTTTATTATTTCGGAGTGTTAGTGTTAGTGAAGTGTATGAGTGTATATAACAGTAATCTTTATGCATTTTATTATGCATAAATATTACTGAAGTGTGTGAAATAGTGTTTCTAAAAAGTTGTTTTTCTTACAATGTCTCGAATGTTCGATTGTGATAATAAACCAACAGGATAACATAATAATGGGACGGGGGTGAGTAATTATATTTATTTTTATTACTTTTACAATTGTAAGGTAGGATATATTTCATTTATTGAGTAGGCCTAATATAAAAAATAACAATTTTGTAATTTTTCCTATATGGTGACCGGACTTACAATCACACGTTATCTCTTATATAATATGCCACTACCCTGTGTATATGTATATTTATATATTTTATTGTTTCTAAATACCTGCAGGAATAATATATAGATATAATATACTAAATGTATATATAGTATTTGGAGGAATAAATTTCAAAAAAAAGTTATATACTAAATACCGTAGAATCTTTTTTTTCCGAATACGCTAAAATTTTCAATATTCATCTAATCATAAGTGATAACAATTTTTTACCATAAACTTTAAGACTTTTTTACATTCCCTATTTCATTAGCTTTACAAATATATACATATTATTATTAGCATATACATATTTACATTACCTTTTTACAGTACTAACTAACACTGTACAAATTTCACATTTTGCGGTTTTCCGTATATACTTACATAATACCTACAAATAAAATTTTTTCCCCAACATATTATACATTTCTATGTAGGGAATTGAATTGTCTACAAAATGTATATAATGAATTTTCCATAAAAAATCGGACAAAAAAGTTTTACCTAGGCTGCTTTTGAAATTTCAAAAATAAATTTCAATTTCTTTTTATTTTTTTTACTTCGCTGAAAAAATTATCTCTTAGATCTTTTTTATTTGACTATTACATGATGCCCCTGTTCTTTCTGAACAAAAAGAATATGTGGTTGGCTATGTTTAGTTCTCATTTCAATTTTATACGAATTTTCAAAAAAAGGTCTGCAAAATCGCCAAAATTGGTTGGCCATTCTACAGTTTTTGGCTGGCCACTGCTAGGGTTAACCAAAACTGTCCAACTTTACTCACAACAAAAATTCCATTGCAGAAATGAGACACAATCCTGTTTATTTACGTAGGGTGGTGGAAACATAAAAATTACCGGGGAACAGTAAGTTTGCAACAAAAACTAATTTTATTTATGAATTCTACACAAAAAATTTCAGAAAATAGGCTATAACTTAACCATTACAATATCAAGAACGTTAACTTGTTTTCTTTTGAACCGCAAAATTAGTTGTTTACGACCTTTCTCTTTGTTACTAGGCCTAGTTGTTTTAAAATTACTGGCCTAGGTAATTCTGACATTTAAGAGTAGACTAATAGGGCCTAACTTACTCTAACTTAAAGACAAAATAATTTAAGATAGCTTACCATGGATCAAATCCTATTCAGTACCTAAATTAATTTTCTGATTATAAAAGGGGAAATTTTAACTTTTTAAACCAGTCAAATAAGAATGAATAGAAACCCCAATTGCCTGTTAACACAAATATTATATTCTTTTCTCAATTACTGCAATGAGCAATGAGGACAATATTAATATTGTTACTCGTGCGCAGTTTCCACTTTCCACTCTTTCCAGTCGGACCGCAGCCCTCAGTAAAGCGCCAGAGAGGAGAGAAGTATAACACTTTGAGAAAAAACATGTGACCAACCAATTCCACCGTGTAAAATGTTCGCTTCAGCACAATATATATAATGTTTTTATCTTGAACTTGAACATAATATAAATGATTGCAACAAACATTCAATAGATATTTAGGCTTTAATAAAAGGTATTATGTACTAATTTTAAATTTAATTGAATTAGAACCTAGTGTCCAAAATACAATTCTGAACAGAACAGTTGAATCAAGGTCTACTATATTATAGATACCAAATATAAATTAACACCTTCTTCCACTGAAGTTGCCGTAAAACAAAGGCACATTAAATTCACATTGAATTTAGTCTTTATATAATTAATACTTAAACAAATTTTGTTCACAAATTTTCTTCCATTTTCAGTTTTTGTATAGTTATAGTTGATTTTTCATGATTGAAATCGAAAATTTTACAGCCAATGTTGGTATTATTGATAAAATATTCTGTTTCAATTTAAATCTAGACCAAAAATCACTACAAAATTTTTAAATTGTTCCACATGATCCAATAAATAAACCTATACCTTCTATTCTTTTACATCCATATTTTTCCTTGAAGAAGGTTTTTGTTATTGGCTCATATATATCTTTATATATATATATATATATATATATCTCTTTTTTTCAACGTCGACATCTATAGACTGATCTGATCCAATTTAAAACCATTCAAACCTGGCCGTTGGATCTATTATGTATGTGTATTTGTTGTTCTTGTCAGTAGCTATAATATCTATTCTTCTTAATGATCCGTTCTCCGCTGTTCCAGTCACTTCTTCAAGGACCTCATATCCTTTTTCTTTTAGTTCTTGGTCCGAATATTCCGAATTGGGTGGTGTTTTTTGTTTTGCAAGAGCTCCCCAAACGGACATACTCCAAGGACATGAGGTAAACTTTCACATATATCGATGGCCTAGAATGAAAACCTTCTAAGTCTGAAGAGTCGAACTTTACAGAAAACACAAACAACTGTTTTTAGGGTTCATATACTTAGGGTGTCTTATATACTTAGATCTGATACTTAAAAACTATATTTTAAAATATGTTTTGAACAACTTGGAACATTTACATGTAAAGAAAAAATGTTTGATGTTCAAAATAACATAAAACTGTGAGTTAGGTAGGAGATTTTCATTTCAATTTGAAAACCGCGTAACTCTGAGATACGTGTTTTTCCAATAACAATATAAAACCACACAGTGGAATTCATTCTTTTAATGAAACTAGTTGTCCTGTTGCTCGAATCCGAGCAATAAATATTGTGTTACCGTTCCAAAGCCAACATGGCCTGCTGATTAACTGGGTTTATTCTATCCAGCTGATTGCTTAAAACTTATAGTTATTGCCCAATGTTAAGCTTAAGGGGAAAAACTCAACTTTAAGGGGCCCCAGGGTCTCTCTCAAAAATTATTTCTCTATAAAAAAAGTTTCCTGCACAACTTCCCGTTAGGCTCTTTCCAATGACACCAAAAACATGAAAATCGGTTCAGTAGTTTAGGAGGAGTGATTGTCTCAAAAAACCTGCTCGCCTATTAAATAAGTATAGATAGATGTGAAAACCTCGTATCTCAGATTGATGCTCAGACTTACACACGTGGTCTTCTTTCTTACAGGTTTGATTTTTTGCCAGTAGATGGCAGCACGGGTTAGGTAATATGATTCCTACTATTTTAAAGGATGAGAAACGAGTTTTTCTACACTGATCTGTAAAAACAAAAAAATTTAAATTTTTGAGTTACAAGGTTTTTTTTATTCTAGGCCATCGATATGTAATTCTCGTTAACTGATGGAGATAGCACTAATCAGCAAACTTATATGAACCGCTACTAATGAGTTAAAATATAATGCAGGAGTCACTACTTTCTGAAAAATAACCTCAAAATTCGTGCCTCGTGTATTGTTTGCTTGTTCTGTTGTGGTGTCAACTTGTTGGTGGGATGATTACATTTGTCGTACAGTACGTACATAACGGCTTATATGTTGTTTTCAAAACTGTTTCCAAAGCCGTATTACAAGGGTGTTTTCAATTAACTCAAATAATAATTATGCTTCGAAATAAATAATCAAATTCCATCTAAACTATGTCTAAAGATTATAAAGTTAAGTTTTATATAAAGTTTCACCTAAAATGTGATAAGATTTTAATATTTAAAGACTTTGAATATCACTGTTTTTATATTGAATCGAATGGGAGATTTAGAGACCGTCCCTCCTACTGGAGCAATACTGTAATAAAGTAATACCTACTTTACTGCCAACATAACGGAGCTAAAATTGACTTTCACAATGGCATGCTTTTTAAACCAAGAGAAGTGACGTCTGATGCTACCAGTACACTCTCGCCGAGAAAAGTCGAGGGGATGCGAGTGGGAGAGTGTACTTGGTGCGCTCGGCTTGTCTCGCGCTGTCTCGCCTCGCCCCGCCATGGGGCCTCGCCTGCGCTCCTTCTGGAGTTGGTTTTTAGCACGGTGTCAAAGGACCCGAGACCCGTGTTAGGTTCAGCGTCAAATGTAATACCCGAGACAAAGTTAGAGTGTACTTGGTTAGCTCGTAGGGGATCTCGCCTCGCCTCGTGCTTCTATTCCTCACCCAAACTTTTGGTGAGGCGCCCCGGCGAGATTGTACTGCTAGCATGATTATATATAGAGCTCATTGATCACTACCAAGGCAATACAAGGTAATATTAAGGCATTGGAAATACCATATACTAATTAACTACTGTAGTTAGTCTCTGGTAATACTGGGGGCAACACTTTTTTATTGGAAAGTAGGAATAATGCTTTTCGAACACCCCCGCTCCAGCAGGGGTACAGTGTGACTCCGCCAATAGAAGACTACCGACTGAACCCACAATTTCAATGCTTATTTCGACTCCATTGCCGACACAACACTAGAAAGTAATCACGGAAAAGACTCTGAAAACACTTTATCATCACATGCAACTTATCAACTGGACATTAAATCTCCATTATTATTTTTTATCTACCTAGCATTGAAGAGTTAAAGAAAGTTATAGACGAGCTAAAAATAAAACCACCTACAGGCCTTGATGAAATATCATCAAAAATTGTCAAATTCTGCTGTGAAGAGTTGGCTGAGCCTTTAGTTTACTTATTAATATATTCTTTTCTTACAAGTATAGTTCCAGCGAAAATGAAAGGAGCCAAAGTTATACCAATACACAATAATGGGCCCAAAGATACCATTGGAAACTACAGACATATCTCTCTTATATCAACATTTTCAAAGATGCTGAAAAAAATAGTTTTAGAAAGAATATTAAAACATTTGACTCTGAATAATCCCATGACAGAGAGGCAGCACGGGGTTTTACCATTAAAATCTACATAAACTGTTCTTGTAGATCTTGTAGAGCACATAATAGACAAGCCAGAAGATGGTGAGTATGTCATTGGCATCTTCTTGGATCTAAGTAAGGCGTTTGATTGCCTCAGCCATTGCCTTATCATAACAAATTATTTTCTCTTGGAATACAAGGAAATGCATTGGAATGGTTTAAGAACTACACCTTAATAAATGAAGTCAACTTGTTGAAATCCCTCAAGTTGTTCATGATCAACAAACTAATTTCACATCAAGTATTTTACCAGTGACTAGAGGAGTACCTCAAGGATCAGTTCTCGGGCCAATCCTGTTCATTTTGTTTACCAATGATTTAATTACCTAAGCGAAAATACTATGAAGGTAAACCAACTTATGCTGGGTAAAAATTGTTTAATGGACTTCCTCATACTCTGAAAGGTTGTGTAGGGAAATCATTAAAAAAGAAATTATTTATGTGACGTTTCAAGACTCATTTACAGTATAGACGAGTTCTTAGATTGGGAGAACAAGTAAAATTGAAAAGGACATCTACAACCTATATCCTATATACTACAACCTATATATAACTCTTAGTGACTTACTAAGGAATATTCAGCTGTTCAGGTTGCTATTACTTTAGTTAATAGTAAACTAAAATCAACCTTATTGTACCTATTGTAATCAACCTATGTATTCGCTACCTTATTTGATCTATATGTGGTAAAATGAACACAACACTTGAAGGTTTTAGCGAATTTCCCCTATAGGGAAGAAGCTATTACCGTAGTCGGCATGGTAAGATCTAGGCCCGGGTAATATAATTAATTATTATTATAATATAATATTATAATATATATATTATTATATTATATTATTATATATATAATTATATATATATATATATATATATATATATATATATATATATATGTGTGTGTGTGTGTGTGTGTGTGTGTGTGTGTGTGTTTGAACTCTAGCGGTCGCATTTTTTGTCCGATTTACTTCAAATTTGGTAGGGACCTTCCTTTCTGTAATCAGTTGGACAAGTTTGTTGGGAAAAACAATCGGAAAACTCTAAACCCCTTTTTGGGGGATTAATCTTTAAAATTTTGAGTTTTTGGGCCCAAAAAGGGTCAGAAATGCCCCGTATGTAAAATTAATGCATGTAAAAAGATGGGAATTAGTGAGGCAAAAGTTTTAAGCCCTCCCTCGTCATTATAGCATACATATTTACTGAGTTATTAAGGAAAATGTGTATCGACTAAACACAGTACGTTGTCTTATGGGGATTTTACACTAGAAAAGCCTGTTATTCCTTCGTTAGAGTACTTTTATCAACCCCAGCAATCTCACGCCTTCTTTCAAGCCTGTCTGGACCTTCTCGTAACATTATAATGCACAAAATTGTATTCCCAGCTTTGCAGGTAAATAAAACCAGGAGCATCAGAACAGCCAAAAATCACTGTTTTCAGATTTCAATAAAAGTTGGAATAAATGTATGTTATTACACTGATTTGGAGTTTTAAAAGTTTTTATGTGGAAATTCACTTCCCTCACGTCAGCGTGCTGCGTGCGAACTCGTTTAATAATAACACCGCACTGATTATATACAATATGCTCAGTCTTCTTTTTGTAAGTCAAACGCTATCACCGTAGAAGGCCACCGAGACGCCATGTAGCCTCCCACACGATAAGGTATTGAAAGTCAAATGTTACTACTTAAGTGTATGTCTCGTGGTTAGTCGGGGTCAGTCAAAATATGACGTCTACTGAAAAGCTCACTAGACCACGTGACAGTGAGACCGCGAAAGTAAAGGACAGCAGATAACAGCGCCAGTTATCAGTTTTGTTCATTTACATTTTCCTTGGAATTTGTTTCTTTTTGACAGCAAACAAGGTAGGTTCTCAAGATGCCGTAAGTCGATAAGTATTTATGAGGCCGTTCAATACTAACAGTACAATAGGTTACGCCAGTCAATTCACACCATGCAGAAAAATATAAAAAGTCCATGCACAAACAACATGCACAATCCATGCTTGGAAATAAAGAAAATAAAATACCTTAAAAGAGGACATCCCTACCAGGCATAAACCCAGTCAGCAGCCCATAGCTCAGAAGATGAAGGAATTTAAACCCTGGATTGAACTTGCCTTACGAAGGAAGTGAGTTGCACGAGTGAAACCCTAGACCGTCTGTAAGACTAGTGTTAATTTTAACATTGTGATTATGGACGGCCTGGTTTTTCACCTATGCAAGACACTGTAATTTAAATAAGTGACTACTTGACACAGTTGTATTCAAGCATTGGCCGAACATGAACAAGTACGTAGTATAGACCTAATTTTAGATAGAGAGATTAGTCTCTCTTGAAGAGTGAGCGAAAATACCAAGGGATCTTGCAGTTCTGGCGCTCCAGTCTTCAATCTCAATTATCATGTGACCTCTAATAATATGGTTCACTAAATTTTCCATTACAAACGCTTTACAAATTACTGTAGTTACTGTTAACATTAATCATATAATTGCCATTCAAAATTCAAAAAAATCCCAGTAAAAATTAATTGTTTGAATTACTAGTCTCGTGAAAGAGTTGGGCGAAAATCACAATAGAAAATATTGCGCTCTTCTGCTCACGAGTTATACCACAACTGATATTTCACAGTGGAACCTAATCCATAAAAAACAGTAAATTTTGGACTTTATTTGGAATTAATTTCTAATTCAGAACCATCCAGAAGGAGAAGAAGGGGAAACAGATACGAGATAAAATTCCACACTTATTCCGGCAATCCCGACTCATCGACATTCCAAACGGCAACGATTCAAGTTTACAATTCAAAACAACACTTGCAACTCTAATTTGGGTAATCTGTCCGTGTTTTATTCATGAAGAGGTTAGGTTAGGCGAGGCGGCCGGGAGGTGCTGCTCTCTATGAGTGGCGGCGGAACTACTAATTACAGACCGGTTGGCTTTATTACAGCGCACGCGCACCGACACTTTCGAATCGCGATTTCGTGTTAGGTCAGATAAATTGTATATTTTTGTAAAATAGGATTATTTCACGCTCAAATAGATTACGCAAATTTCATTTTATGTGATAATTACGGTGATTATGTTAGAGGGTATTGTCTTAATGTTGTTTCTAATTAGATTACAATAGAGGTTTTACGTTGTATTAAGATGGGACGGATATATGTGAAGAATTTTAGGCCTACGTAAACAATTCTTTAAACATGTTTTAAAATTCGGTTTACTTCAGGGTTGAATTAAACAGAGGTCCACGCGTCTTCATAGTTTTTTACGGGGAAATGCAAGGGAGGTTCTCTATGTCTCTTATTAGTAAAGAATGGGATAGATTAGGAAGTAAGGAATTGTTTTGAAGCGAGCAAACAAATTAGTTAGGCTAGACATTAATTTGCTTCTACATACATATAGTGGGATACTGGCTGGTTCGCCTAACCATAACGATTAAATTACCTCAAGAAAAAAAACGGAAACAAATAACCAAACACAGTGGTTATTACAACAATAAACACTTTGTGAAACATAAAATACCCCCGTAGCAGCAAACCTGCATACTCAGCGAATTTCCAATGCATATAATATTATCTTAATACCACTTAAAGCCACATACCAAGTTTCATCAATATACATTCATAAATAAACGATTTATGGCATTTTAATTATTCTCTATACGAATAACATGGCGGCTGAGTATGCAGGTTTGCTGAAATAAGGAACACTAAAAATGGGTTTTTATACAAATATCAATATAACTCAACTAGGTAAAGCCACATACCAAGTTCTATTAATTTATATTCATAATTAAGGGAGATAACACGTTACTTATTTTCCATAAGAATAACATGGGGCTGAGTATGCAGGTTTGCTGCTACGGGAACTATCGGCCAAAAAATGGGTTTTTGTGCAAATATCAATAGACCACAATTAAATGAAGCAATATACCAAGTTTCGTCTAGATACGTTGATAAATAAGCCAGATATAAAATTTTTCATATCCTCCATAAGAATAACATTGGACAACGTACTGTGTTTAGCACTTTCAATATCTCAGTAACCAATTGACGTAGAGCAATGATTAAAACACCAAATTGTGCGTCTTTTTAAGCTGATTCAAATGAAAACAAGTAACATTTAATTTGTTCAAAAATTATATGTAAAAAACTCAAAAAACCCATTTTTGGGGTACAAAACCCCCACAAAATACCCCTTCGGATAGGCCAATCCGTCTGGTTTTCGAACTTAAAGTCATAAATGCTGCTTTACACGTTTGTACCAAATTTCATCAAAATCGGAGCTTTTTTACGAGAGTTATTGCACCCACGGACACACACATATATATAGGTACAGTTTCGAACGAATGGTGTTTTTGGGGTCTGGGGACCTCAAAACGAAAAGTTATCATGGTCCCGGGCATAGGTCTTCCCATGCCGACTACAGTAATAGCTTCTTCCCTATAGGGGAAATTCGCTAAAAAGAGACGGCCTTCAACAATTATAAAGTCAATCAATAGTAAAAAGCTGAAGCTCAGTAACAGTTTGCTTTATTAGTAACTAGACCGAGCGCCTTTCGTCGCTCCATGCGAGAACAATATTTTAACCACAACTTTTGAGGTCGCTGGAGTGGAGTCCTTAGTTTGGAAAACGTATCCATACTAAATAACAACGTTTTATATGGTCCAGGAGCAGGTTTGAGGGGCCGTTTTCGAACCTTTTAGATGTCGTCTTTTCTCCATAAGTATAACATGGCCACTTTCGAGGCCATCAGTGGAACGGAGTCCTGAGACTTGGAGAGGGGTGTTATGGTCCGGGAGCAGATTTGATGAGCCTTTTTCACAATAACCTGGGGTACTTATTTTTCTATAAGAATAACCATGGCACTGTTTTTGCGACTGGGGCGGAGCCTAAGGTCGGGGACATGTTATGGATTAATAGTAGAGGCAATATGGGGAGTCTGGGACAGCTGAAAAATAATTGTTTTTTAATCAGAAGTGACGTTTGAGTGACGTGGTGATGACGTATGTGTGACGAGAGGGTGTGATGACGTCACGGCGATGAGGTATTGGTGTGACGATACACATACGTCATTGGATGTGAGGTAATGTGAAAGCGGGTGGATTTATATTAAGAAAC
This sequence comes from Allygus modestus, assembly GCA_963675035.1. Classification (NCBI taxonomy): domain Eukaryota; kingdom Metazoa; phylum Arthropoda; class Insecta; order Hemiptera; family Cicadellidae; genus Allygus; species Allygus modestus. The sequence goes on along the minus strand of OY776117.1, from coordinate 124,997,414 downwards.
GGTTTAGTTACGTCGGTTTGCGACTTGAAATGGCCAACCGTCCATTTAAGTCGGTTTGCGACTTGAAATGGCCAACCATCCATTTACGTCGGTTTGTGTTATCTTATCTTATCTTATCTTATCTTATCTTATCTTATCTTATCTTATCTTAGATCTAGATCTTAGATAAGATAAAATTTTTTTCCCTTATCCCCCGTTCCTAGACCCCCGCTGGGGGCTGCACCCCCAGACCCCCCCCCTTGCTTCGCTCCCAATCCAACGCCATAGAGTCCCCCTCCACTATTAACCCCCGCCACATTTGCAGCTTAGCACAGAATCGCGCGTTACGATCCATTCACACTCCTGATCTTAGCCGCAACGCAACCATGGCTCGCAACTTACAACCGATCAAACGCCCTGCTGACTCTTCTGACGAGGACTATTCGGACGAAGAGGGTCACAGACGTCGCAGGAAACAGTTCAAGTTCTGCCAAACTAGACCGACGGCTGCAACTACTCCTGTGGGGATAGCGACGATTCTAATAAAGCGAGACATCTTCACTTACCGACAGATCAACCAACTCATGGACATCTTGGACCGCTACCGACACCTTGCCGATCAGATGATTATCGAAGTTAGTAGCGAAGATCACTTCAACCTCATCCTCCAACATCAACACTTGGACACAGTCGACGCTAGCCTACGCCGACAACTACAACTACGACAAATTATTCGGGTCGTCGCTTCCATCCCCCCACACTAAATCCAGGACTCCACTCCTTCTACAAACGGCCTTTATCAAGGCCACCACTTATATCATTCGTTGTGAATCAGCCTAGCAACCATACATCATACTAAACCTACATTAAGTACATTTCAATCCAGATTCTCAGGACTTAGTCATTTAACATCAATCATTTTGGTGGCCTTTACAAAGGCCATTTTTACAAGTCTCAATTATTTTTACTTTCACAGTCTTAGACGATTCCTTTACAAGTATCAGCCTCACATCTTGTTACTTCTTTTACAGGAGGAGTATTCAACATTTTATGGACTTTGTCATTTATCCAACTTCAGTTTAGTGGCCTTTATAAAGGCCGTTTTAATAAGTCTCAATTTTACAACTTTCGCGGTAACAAAGAATAGTTATTCAGTTGTCGCTATGAATGTTTTAGGGGGACTTTAAATAATTATAATTTATATTCTCCAAACATGTTCAAACGTGTTCAAGGTCATTTTAATACTTAAAAAAAAGGATCTTGACTGTGGCGGATTGCCCTGCCGACCAGTCAAGAAGGGTCAGTTCATTCGTGGCGGTTTGCCCATGCCGACCGATTGAACTGCTTAGGGTATGGGTGGACCGCAGAACTCCACACTGCGCGAACCACCCGGGTTTGTTTTTGGGGTTGTGATGGGAATAGGGTAAGGGACAGAGTTTAACTTGTACAAATCAACAAATTGTGTTAGTGTTAGTGGGAAACCAGCGAAGCCAGGCAAGACAGAAAAGGATTGTACAGAGAAGAATAAGAGATCGGCGCTGAGCTTAACGAAATCCAGATCCATTGCCCACCGCACTGTTCACCCAACGCCCGGAGCAGTGCTGACCACACAGGGGGACTTGTCTCAGGCCTTGTGTGACGCAGAAGGTGTTGACTCCGCCTCGGGACCCGGCGGAGATCAGCGTAGAGATGCCGGCCGATAGCAAGTGAGACCTACATATGTGGTGCTCGCTATATCACAGAAGTTCCAAGCCCGGGGTACCACTGCAGGGATTGCGGTACTAGGAGACCTCCGTGGATGTTCAGCTTCTCTCCGATGATCTCCGCTGTGCCCCGCTTCTCTGGAGCTGCTCTGGACTGGTCCCGTGTCTGCATGCCGAATGATTCGAGTGGAACGAGCGTCCCGGTTTTATGAACTTTTCCGCTGAGTCAGCAGAAAATAACCTCACCTCATTGGTTGAACTGTTTGACCAATGAGAAGCCGGCTTGTGCTAGTGAGTATACCGCTGTTCTTAAGCGAATCACTTTTGCTCACCCTTTCGTTACGGACGCATCATGTTCAGGAAGCAGACCCGGCCTAAGATGTTTGACATGCCTCATCGGGAACCATCGTTCCAGCTTTCCAGCTCCAGGCCCCACAGTGTCACACCTCGGTCATCACTCCGGCAGCCTCGTCAACGTCCAGCTCCAATCCCAGCCCCAAAGAGCGAGTCCATGACAGGGCAGCCTCGTCAACGCCCGGCTCCAACACCAGCGTCAAAGAGTAGACCCGTCGATGTAATGCCTCGACGGGTAAACATATCGACTTGTGCCCGGGAACCGTTCTCTTTACTTAGAGAAATTCTCTCGGACAAGACGAGGGATCTGGAACCTGAGAAGAACTATACGGCCCAGATCCCTGTTATCGATGAGCCGAGGGAGATTCGTCGGCCGAGCTTCGAACCGGCATTCCCTGGGTTCAAGCTCCACCGCCTGTGGAAACTGCAGCCGGGACTTTATTGTCTGCTCGGATGGGACAAGCCTTCGCGGGAGCTTTTGTTGCGCCACCGCAACTTTGTCTTTAGAAGTTACCTGCCGAATGGAGTGATTGAGCCACCGTACGAGACATTAAAGACCTACTTGGAGGTCGGGAAGCCGGAAGATGGGCAACGACGTCGGCGTGTCACCGTCCAATGGGTGTCACTGTAAACAATGACACTGATAAAAACGGCCTTTTTAAAGGCCACCAAAAATTTCAATCGTTTGACACTCAGTAGCGTAAAACATATATTTTGTTTTACCCCCAGTCTTACTCCTGCTGTAATGAAGTTTTATTATAAGTCCCATGAGGTTTCAATAAAGTTTGTTGGTATTTTGTACGGTACGGTACTTAGTTACCGACTTCAACAAATATGGTTTGACCGAGAATTTTAATCGTTCCTCTGACAACATAGTTTGTTCAAATGGGTAAGCGCTTGGACTGGGACATTAAATAATTAAAATGGCCTTTCTCAAGGCCACTAAATAAAACGCTGAGTCAGTGTTATTAGTGCGCACCAACAGGAGACCTGCAGCGTATCCTATACGGTACGTAGCGTCGCACCTTAGAGACCAATGATTAGTGGGGCTCAGGACATCCTGCTTGTGCTGAGGAGAGAAGATGGAAACTACGGTGGAAGAAATCTTCGCTGAGATGATTGAGCGACGGGCTCCACTAGCACCGATATCCTCACTCCGGCCGCCTCGTCAACGTCCAGGAGCCTCGCAGAGGCGTGTTCACTTCGCTTTCGACTGTCCAGCTCCGAGACCAGTGGCAAGGAGCAATCCTGTCACTGTAATGGATTGTGTTGCGGCTACTCCACGGCGAAAGCTTCAGAGGCTGGAGCGGCGCTTCTACACTCCACTTGGGCAACTACGCCATGGCGAACAGAATCGACGGTTGTGGCGGATGAAACCCGGCCTGTACGAATTGCTATTTTTCGTACGCCAGGATGGTGAGGCTAATCTGCGGGAGGTTGGTTCCTTGGAGCTGACGAGAGTTTGCCTGCCAAGGAGAATGGAGTGGCCGTGGAAGTCGACGCATCTGAAGATTCACGGCCCGGGGGAGGACCCTTCGTATCCCAGAGGGAAGGCCGAATGGGTCTGTCGCTAGATCATCTCAAAAAACGGCCTTTTTAAAGGCCACCAGATTTTTCAATCGTTTTTGAACTCATGCATTTGCAAAGTTTTATTATAAGTCCCATGACATACTGGGTGTTGGTAATCTGTACGGTACGTAGTTGCCGACTCTAAATAATATATTTTGACCGAGAACTTTGTTCATTATTCGGTCAACACAGTTTATTTAGTGCGCTTAAAATAAATGTTATGGGGCTTAACAGCCATAGCTTGGAGTAAAGAATAAAATGAGCTGTGTTTGCAAACACAAACAATTCCACGTTTCTAACATAGAGTTACAGTCGGGCTAAGATTGGAGATACGTAGTTGCCGACTCTAAATAATATATTTTGACCGAGAATTTTGTTCGTTATTCAGTCAACACAGTTTGTTTAATGTACCTAAAAACAAATGTTATGGTGCTTAAGAGTCATAGCTTTGAGTAAAACATAAAATTGCTTTCAAACACAAACATTTGCAAGTTTCTAACGTAGAGGCACAGTCGGTCCAAGATTGGAACATAAAAACGGCCTTTATCAAGGCCACCATTTTTAGTACTTAAATTCAACTGACCAATAGGAGAAGAGTGCTGTGTCAGCAACGCCTATATAATGAGAGAGTAGTGCGATGTTTCCTCATTCCTCCACTGAGCTGATTGCTGATCTGATCTCCAAGTCATGGACTCTTCTGAGACTTCTGCAGCTGTAGAATCCATCCTGGCTGAGAACAAGGTGAAGTCTATCTTCGATCCGCCGGACGCACCTTCTACATCCACAAGCGTGGTTTCGCCGCCAAGTCCCCTGCACTTTGGAGCACCGACAGCAGAGTCATCGGATGAAGATAATAGGAAATTCATTTTAAAACATGACCCCTTCGTACCGAAGGCAACTTCATCCTCCAGCACACCAAGAATATCATTGAAGAAGACACCACGGGTAAGAAATGCGCCCAAGTGTACCCACCAATTTAAGAGAGGGCCGAAGAAGGGTGAAGTGTGTGCAGTCTTCTGCAAAATAGGAGAAAAGTTCTGCGCTAAACACAAACCTGCAGAGAAAAAGCCGCCAGCATCTAGTTTTGACTTTGAAACTATAGCTCAGGAGGGAAAATTCCGAAGATTGAAAGTTTCCAAAAAATATAAACTCCTACAAATTAAAGAGCGCAAAGTAATTTTGGAAAACAGCGGAAGAATCCTAAAGGTAAGACTGCCTGGATATTTGCAACCAATACCCAAGACTGGGTCATACTTAGTATTTCAAAGGGCGGGCAAAGGCGAACTGGCAAAGGCGATGTGGGAGTGCGTCTAGATTGGATCAGCAGCTCAGAAACGGCCTTTTTCAAGGCCACAAATTGTTTCACTCGTTATAGTACTCACAGTGTGCTAACTCTGTTGTCTTTCACAAACAAAGTATATTATGTAAAATCCTACAACATAATTAACCTACATTGCGTAGCAAGTACTCACAGTGTGCTAACTCTGTTGTCTTTCACAAACAAAGTATATTATGTAAAATCCTACAACATAATTAACCTACATTGCGTAGCTTTCCTTCCAGTCAACAATGGTCGAGACCAGTCGTAAACCTTGGTGGAGAATTCAAAACGGCCTTTTTAAAGGCCAAAAATTGATTAACTCGTTATAGTACTCACAGTGTGCTAACTCTGTTGTATTTCACAAACATAGTATATTATGCACAATCCTACAACATAATTAACCTACATTGCGTAGCTTTCCTTACAGTCAACAACGGTCGAGACCAGTCGTAAACCTTGGTGGAGAATTCAAAAACGGCCTTTTTAAAGGCCAGCAAATGATTAACTCGTTATAGTACTCACAGTGTGCTAACTCTGTTGTATTTCACAAACAAAGTATATTATGCACAATCCTACAGCATAATTAACCTACATTGCGTAGCTTTTCTTACAGTCAACAACGGTCGAGACCAGTCGTAAACCTTGGCGGAGAATTCAAATATGGCCTTGTTAAAGGCCAGCAATTGATTCACTCGTTATAGTACTCACAGTGTGCTAACTCTGTTGTTTTTCACAAACAAAGTATATTATGAGATGAAATAAACTGATAATGCAAGCTGCAGACTGAATTAATATTTACATCTCTCGTTTTAGTACTCAAATTGAGCTAACTGTGTTGCCTTTCACAAACGAATTATATTATAAGATGAAATGAACCGATAATACAAGCTGCAGCCTGAATTAATATTTACAACTCTAGTTTCATCGATTCTTTGCATTCAAAACAAGATTTTGTTTTTTTGTTTGTTAGGTTGACCTTGAAAATAATAAAAGCATTGTCAGCAGTTAAGATAAGAGACTGATGAAAAGCATTGTCTGCAGTTAAGATAAGATACTGCTGAATATGCAGTAGTTATTACTATAAATAGAGGCGTTCTGTAGAGTTGATCACATCCATCTGCGACGTTTACCTGACAACATGGTCTACGAGATTGTTCACCACCAAACAGCGAGAAGGGTTAAACGCTCTCCTCTGTGGCTGAAAACATTATACCTCCGTGTTCCGATTTATTGGACGACGGAGATAACTCAAGAATTCGACTTGTGGAGAGTTTCTGAGGCTCTAGACAGTATCAGGGCCGACTGCCGAGCGACTACTATTAAATTGACAACGTCCGACGTAGGGTTCTGGATGGCGCCTACTCCTCTGGAAGATGACTTACCCTTCAAGACCAACGTCATCAAAGACCTGAAGCGTTTGCTGCGGCTTGGCCAAAGGGTGACTCTCACCGTCATCGTTTCTTGAGGACGTATCCTGCAGACCCACAACGCCATCTCAAACTCCACCTTCTGAGGGCAACTACAAACGGCCTTTTTCAAGGCCACCATGAATTTCACTCGTTTTAACTAAGCTAAGCGTCTTATTTGAACCATACCAATTATTTATCTTTTCGATTATTAATGTTTCTACTAATAATGAAATTAATAATTAGCAACACATGGTTTTTAAAATTTTTAGTTGTACAAAACACATGGTGGTTTCTTAATTTTACCTCAACTAACAATTGAAATTTATGATATTAAGTATGCACAAGTGTATCTCTTTCTCTCTCTCTCTCTCTCTCTCTCTCTCTCTCTCTCTCTCTATATATATATATATATATATATATATATATATATATATATATACATTTGTTGAGATCAAAACCTATGTTTACGGTTTTTCTACCATAACATAGCACTTTTTTTACTGACTAAAACCTAATGCTCTTATTCGTTGTTTATTTTTGCTTGCTCATCACAAAATTCCCCTATAAATAAAGGTAAATAGTAGTCACCGGTCATTCATATCCTATCTACCATCATGGCACCACTAAACATCCCTCACCACTGGAAGCAAATTGGAGAAATAATTGAAAATGTCTTAAAGGAAGATGTGGAGGAGATTGAAGATACTAGCGACTCCGAAGACCTGACCAACTCCGATGACAACACATCATCACTAGATGTCTCTGACATAGAAGATGCAATAGCATTTGTTCTTCACGAGGATTATCCGGAGTCAGTCGCCGACAGTATTGAATTTTATCTCCTGTCCGAAGATGAGGATGACAACAGGACTCCTGTCCTACGTGATGTTCCCGATGCAAGGCGGAGACTATTCGATAGTTCCAGTGGTGAGGAAGACGATGATGGCGTTGCATACCTGAGCGACTAATTAGAGAAGTCTGTTTCAAACGGCCTTTTTCAAGGCCACCAATTGTTTCAATCGTTTTAAAACTCAGCCGAATTCGCAATGTTTTTTTTTTCCTTAAACTAAAAAAGCCACAAGCAGAGTATAATAAACGAATGAAAAAATGGTAGCCGTTAAAACGGTTGTTTGGATGTGTTTTTCAACTGTATAAAGGGTTTATTGTTCAACAATGATGTCATCATCTGATAGATAATCTGCCCCTACTAATCTTTCTAATGCAGCCATTACTTCTCTGGATTGGATAGTTGTTCTGCTTGATACAACGTTAACCTGTACTGGTTGATCATCACTTTCTTGTCTTTCCGTGGGTGTAAATGATAATTGAAAAGGTGGTGTTGTGGAGGATATATCTGGGACCTGTATAGGCTGCTCCATAATTATGTTGTGGTTAGTAAGCTTATAGCAATACTAATTTATAATTTCATTTATGTTTACTTTTTAAATGAATGAACCAATGGCAATGAAAGTGATGATGTTAGCAAAAATATAAACCAATAGTAATTCAATGCTGAGGTCAGCATTTGCTATAAAACTAGAACATGTGAAAAATGGCTCTCAATACTACTTTTGGAGCAGTCTATAACACACTGAGAAATTTATTCAATCACAATGTACTATTGTCAACGTTGTAATGAAGATTTCATAAATGAGGATTTATATATATATCACTGTGAAATTTACCATAATGCTACTAATAATGCATTATCCGATTGTGAAGACCATCCCGATTTCTTACACTTCCTTGCTGACACTGAACACTCTACACGGCAGAGCAGACCAAGCGTAATTGCATATGCACCTCCTAGAAAACAAAACTCAGTGGATCCTGAAGATGAATCCTCACCCTCTACTTCTAGAGGGACTGCGAACGAAGATGCAACGTTGGGAGTCAACATTTTAGTGGGGGCGTTTGACAGATCTGTCGTTCGACATTACAGAATAAATAACATCAATATACTTGAACTACAAATATTTCTGACCCTCGTTAAAGATGTTATAATTGCAAAATTAAATTATGAACTTAACCGTTTGAATTTCATTAAATTTGGATTACTATTGGACACAGCATTTAATAATGTAGAAGGAGAAATATCCAACAGAGGGTTTATTTCTAGAAACCGAACTATCATGGAGACGTCAAATTTAGATGAAATAGTTGATGAATGTTTACAAGAATTGGTGCTTAAAATAACTGAACATGAAGCTCGTGGATCCGGATGGTCCTTGCTCAATGTAAACAACCTGGATTTACGAGTTCATAAACGTGGATACGGTGAACGTGGCAGCAGTTTTATTTCATTGCCAGCAAAGATTAAAGATAATAAATCATGTATTAATGTTCAAAACAATGACAATGAATGTTTCAGATATTCCATGTTGGCGAAATTTCTTGTTCATGAAGGTGTCCAACATCCTGAACGACCGAATAGAAGATATCAAGAACTAAATGGTAGATATAAATTTAATGGATTAAACTACCCAGTGTCATTGTCTGATATAGGAAGTTTTGAAAAACGTAATGCAGGTGTATCTGTTAACGTGTTTGGACTGGACAGAAGAAACAATGTGTACCCGTTAAAAGTGGTACCACGTGAATTGACTGACCATACTGATTTACTGTTACTAAAAGATGAAACTGTTTCACATTATGTGTACATAAAAGATTTCACTAAGCTCATTCACTATCAGCTCACCAAAAGAAAGTCACCAATAACAGTGTGTAAAAGATGTTTCTGTTTTAAAAATATCTCTATAAATAGAGGAGGTCGTAGTTGGCTGACGGAACACTCTAAACTTTGTGGAGATCATGCAGCAGCAAAAGTTATCCTTCCAACTCTGAATAGTTCTATTCTAAAGTTTAGAAATATCCATCACCAGTATCGCATCCCAATTGTAATTTACGCAGATTTTGAATCGTCATTGATACCAGTGGAAAATGTGGATCCTGACGCAGCAGACAGTAGGAAATACCAAAAACACGAGCCAAACAGCTATTGTCTTTTGGTAAAATCAACACTTTCATACGAGCATCTTCGGCACTACGATATTCCAACGGAGCCAAAGCTTTACCGTGGGGAGCAAGCTGCAACACGATTTGTTGATGATCTATATGATATTGCTGAAAAAGTATCTACCCTCTACAGTTACATTGTTCCTATGGAAAATCTCACTGACCTTCAAGAACTATGTCATCAAATGGAGGACATTTGTTACTTGTGTAAACAGGAGTTTTCTGAGGACAACATCAAAGTGCGTGACCATGATCATTTGACAGGAGCCTATAGAGGAGCAGCTTGTAACGCCTGCAATATCAACTTTAAGCTACCTAACTTTATACCGGTTGTATTACACAATTTAAGTGGATACGACGCACACTTTATTATTCCAGAACTTGGACGAGACAAAGGACAAATTGACGTATTGGCTCAAACGACAGAAAAATTTATTAGTTTTTCAAAGAAAGTAAAAAATATAAAATTAAGGTTTATAGATTCCTTAAGGTTTATGCCATTCAGTTTGATGACACTCTCTAAGAATCTGGAAAGAGATGACTTAATTGAAACGAGGAAGCTGGTTCCAGAAGATAAGATGGAGCTCGTATTAAGAAAAGGAGTGTTCCCGTACGACTACATAGATTCCCTTGCTCGATTTGACGAGACTGCGTTACCTCCACCAGAAATGTTTTACAGTAAACTCAATGAATCTCCAGTAGATCCAGAAGATTATGAGCATGCTGTCAAGGTATGGAAGGAACTTAATATGTCGACGCTCGGAGATTATAATGATTTTTATGTGAAACTTGATGTAACTCTCCTTTGTGATGTAATGGAGGAATTTAGAAATTCCTGTTTGTTAGCTTACGGACTGGATTGTTTCTATTACTTCACATCTCCGGGGCTGGCTTGGCAAGCTATGATGAAGGAAACTAAATGCGAACTCCAACCTTTAACTGATATTGACATGGTTCTTATGGTTGAAGCTGGTGTTAGAGGAGGGCTCACACAATCGGTCACACGATATGTCAAAGCCAATAACAAACATCTTCAAAATTATAACTCCACTAAAGAATCAGTCTACCTAGGCTACTTCGACGCCAATAACCTTTATGGATACGCCATGTCAATGCCATTACCTTTTGGCGGATTTTGCTGGGTTGATTCTAATGTTTTAGGAGACATTATGAGCATCCCGAAGTTCAGCGATATCGGATACATATTGGACTTTGACTTCGAGTATCCTCAGCACCTTCACGACCATCATTATGACCTTCCTCTATTACCAAGGTCCGAGGTTCCTCCAGGAGGCAAATATTCAAAGTTGATGACAACACTTGAAAATAAATCTAATTACATTGCACATTATTGGATTGTACAGCAAGCAATTGAACTAGGAATCAAAATTGTTAAAATCAACCGAGTGCTTCAATTTACACAAAAGACCTGGCTAAAACCGTATATAGAATCGAATACTTCAAGAAGAGCAGCTTCCACATCAAGTTTTCACAAAGAATTTTACAAACTGATGAATAACGCCGTCTATGGGAAATGTCTTGAAAACAAAAGGAATCACATGAATTTGAAACTTGTTTCTGATGAAAAGAAAATGTTAAAATTAGTTCAAAAGCCTAACTTCAAAACATCTATCATAATAAACGAAAATCTTGTAGCTGTATGCATGAACAAAACAAATGTTGTCATGGATCGACCTCTTTATGTAGGAATGTGTATACTTGATATTTCAAAGACCCATATGTACGACTTCCACTACAACAAGATGGTTGCCTTTTATGGACGAGATCGAATTGGAATTAGCTACATGGCCACTGACGGGATCGTATATTGGATCAAGACACTTGACATGTATGATGACCTTAGAGTGTTTCCTCACAGGAATGATTTTGACTTCTCCGACTACCCAGTCAACCATCCGACATACGACAACTCTGTTAACAAGAAGGTTTTAGGAAAGTTCAAGGATGAAACTTGCGGAGTACCACTTGAAGAAATTGTCGCCCTCATGTCGAAGATGTACGCGTTAAAATTAATGACAGATAGAACAGCGAATGTCACATCAACAGTTGCAGCGGATGAGGATGAAGCAGGGATTATCAAGAAGGCAAAAGGAATAAAAAAGATGTACATAATGAAAAAAATGAAATTTGAACATTACTACAACTGTTTATTCAGAAGAGTTGGGTACAGTGCATCTTTTAACACAATCCGGAGCTTCAATCATAATTTATATAGTATAACTGTGAAAAAGAAGTCATTAGCAGACAAAGACGACAAACGTGTGATCCTTCAAAACAACATCCACACACTTCCTTATGGACATTATGCATTAACATAAATTGATTAAGTGCATCATCATCCTGAGAAGTAAACTGGTGGAAGATCTATAAAATGCTAATTAATTAAGTATATGTTAAATAAAGTTTTTAAAAAGCCACTTCAGTGGCCTTGACCCAGTTTTCGTGTGTTCAGAATAAGCAATTTTTTAAATTAGCAAAAACTGCATTACTTATTTAACATTTAGCCTTTTTTAATAAATGAAACAGTTTTATAGTTCAGTTACTAAACGATTGGAGGATAAAGCGAACCGATGGACGAGAGAAAATCCATCGTTGAAGAACTTCACAAACCAGTTCGAAGAAATTTTCCTAGAAGATCAACGGTCGTGAAAGGCATTCATGACCTATATCAAGCGGACCTTGTAGAAATGAAACCGTACAGTAGGATTAATAAAGGTTTTAGGTACATTTTAACGGTTATTGATTGTTTTACAAAAGTAGCCAGTGCAATTCCACTGAAAAACAAAAGTGGATCGTCTATTACAGAAGCAATGAAAGAAGTACTTCAGGCGATAGGGAAACGTATAAAAAATCTGCAGACAGACGATGGTACAGAATTTTTTAACAAAGATTTTTCTGATCTAATGAGGAAAAATAAAATAAATCATTATTCAACTTATAGTGAAAAGAAAGCCGCTATTGTAGAACGTTTCAATCGCACTTTGAAAACTTCAATGTACAAGAAATTTTCAGAAAGAGGCACCTATGTATGGTATGATATTCTTCCTACTTTAATAAAAGATTACAATGATAAAAAACATCGTACAATAGGTATGAAACCAAATCAGGTGAATAAAGCAAATGAATCTAAAGTTTTGAAACGCATAAAGAAAAGTACCAAACCAATATTAGATAAGAAACCACCCAAAAAATTTGCAATAGGAGACAATGTGAGGATATGTAAATATAAACAGATCTTTACCAAAGGTTACCTTCCGAATTGGACAAACGAGGTTTTCACAGTGCATCGAGTACAGCCTACTATTCCTGAAACTTATATTTTAAAGGATGTTAAAGGAGAGATACTGCAGGGAGGGTTTTACGGACATGAGTTGTTATAATCCAAGACTGGCAATGTTTATTTGGTTGAAAAGATATTAAGAAAAAGAGGTAATAAACTTTTAGTGAGATGGTTGGGATTTGACAAGAGCGAAGATACTTGGATAGACAAAAAGGACCTACTTTGAACTAAAAAATCAGTAACGGGACAGCATTTGAGAAGACTGTTTATGCAGTAAATAAATTATGGAAATTATCTGCCAGAATGAAAGACTTGATATTAACAATATTGATTGTTTGACACCGGATATTTTTGATAATGAGGTAAGTAAACATGGATGTTTATTGCCTAACACAATGAGGTGTATTATTAGTGGGCCTTCAAACTGTGGAAAAACCAACGTTGTTTTTAATTTAATAACAAAACCAAACGGCTTAAGCTTCAATAATGTTTATATTTTTTCAAAATCTCTGAATCAACCAAAATATTTATTATTGGAAAAGATTTTGCATGATGTACCCGATGTTTCATTGCATAAATTTGACGCAAGTAGTGAGATTATAGAGCCTAACAATGCTGAACCGTATTCAGTTTTTATTTTTGACGATGTTTCCTCTGAAAATCATGATAGGATAAGAACATACTTCTCTATGGGTAGACATAATCATATTGACTCTATTTACATAGGTCAAACATATAGTAAAATCCCGAAACAATTAATTAGAGACAACGTAAACTTTTTAATTGTTTTCAAGCAGGATGAAAAAATCTCAAACATATATACAACGATCATGTTGGTGCAGATATGTCATTTGAAAAATTTCGAGATGTGTGTGGGAAAGCTTGGAAAGAAAAATATGGGTTTTTAGTTATAGATAAAGAAAGATCTATGACAAATGGTCGTTACAGAATAGGGTTCGATGGATTTGTTTTATTACATTGACTTCTGCCTATAACAAATTCAGTATTTGTGGTGAAGGCGTTGAGAACAGTCGGAACTAATAATGTCGAACCAGGAGGAGTTTCTTAGTGAAATAAAAGTCCTAAGTGACTCAATACGGAAGAAAAACCTGCTACTAAAAGAAGGATTGATGGCTAGAAATAAATATTTGGAGGAAACCTTCAAGCCCATTGTCGAACCCATGAATAAAATAAATGATAAAATGACCAAATCGACTCTACTAGATCAAGAAGTAAAAGAACGAGATAAAAAGATCGTTAAACAAGATGAAACTTCAGGAACATACGGATCAGAATCTGGGTCAGAATCATTTAGCAGAACGAGTCGTTCAGGAGAAGAAGAAGAAGAAGAAGAAGAAGAAGAAGAAGAAGAAGAAGAAGAAGAAGAAGATAAAGAAGATGAAGAAGAAAGTAAATTCGACATTGAAGGTGAAACAGATCCTTTAGAACCAACAGAATCCCCCACAAATATTAGTATTTTAAGTAAAGAAATTGGCAAAAAAGGACCTCTTTCACGAAATTATATACTAAAAATGCTACATGGTGCACATAAATCGAGTAAATACCACGTGTATGGAGCACGCTTGGAAAAAGACGGTCTTCGTATGGGGGATAGTATGCTAGAGATAGATGACAAAGATAATATAACAGTTAAAGACCAAACTTTTAAGGGTACCGCTGGACTGTTTGAATTGATCTTTAAACCCTCTCCAAAAAAATATACTAAGAAGGATTTGAATGATTTTAAAAACATGTATTTTAACCAACTCCCATAGAAAAGGTTATTCACATAATACACCTATTCATAGAAATAGATCGGAGAAGTATAGAGAAGTTATTTCAAAGCTGTTTTCTAGTATTAGAGGAAAACGTCCGAAGGCTAAGGGTAAAGGAATGTCGATGAAATCGGTGTATGATACAAATATTATATACTATAATAATGTGAATAAGCTGGTTGACAGAATGCGATTAATATATGAATCTATACAGGCTGGGCATAACGGATTGGATAACGAAATGATTGCTTTAACGGAAGAGTTAAAAGGTCGGGGATACATAGCTTAAGTATTCAGTCTAAAGATGAGTGTTGATAAGTTCGGTCGTCATGAGAGCTCTTTGGTTCGAGAGGTTTTGAGAGGTCCACCTGGAGAAGGTTGACTCGAGACGGAAACTATGATCTAAGAAGGAAACGTTTGTGCAATATTGCAGATCCTATTAACAAAGATGAAGCAGTAAACCTTGGAACAATTCGTACATTTACATTAAATTGCGAGACAAATGACACCATGTTTGATGCTAAATATAAAAGAATTATACATGTGGCAATTGCAGAAAAAGATACAGATGCTGTGAATAGGCGATTTGTTTTGGAAGAAATAAAGCAATTAAAACAAGATATTTACCAAACAATCGACAAATTACAGTCTATGGTGATTCTTTTCACCTCTTCGAAGAAGGAAAGTCGGGGAACACCTTCAAACAGTGTAAACGCAATATATGATACAAACAGTGATGCAGAAGAGTCATTATCACTGCCAGACGTTAGAGTAATCTAATGAAGTAAGGTGTTAAAACAAAAATAAATTATCATACATGGAAGGAAGACGTTCAGTAGTGAACTATCACTCATGAAAAGAGGACGAGGACTCACTAGTAGCGCAGTGTCTCTTTTTAAAAAAGCATTTTCCACTTTACCTACAGGTGCATTAATAAACACAGCTGTTGACGCACTTCCAATTGAGCTACATTTGCCTGGAGGTTATCAATATTGTGGTCCAGGTACGAAATTGCGAAAGCGTTTGGTACGAGGAGATCCTGGAATAAACAAATTGGACGAAGCTTGCAGAGCACACGATATTGCATATTCAAATTACTCAGATTCGGAAAGAAGATCAATTGCAGATAGAGCTCTTGCTGAAAAAGCTTGGCAGAGAGTAAAATCAAGTGACGCAAGTGTTGGTGAACGAGCAGCTGCATTAGCAGTAACTGCAGCCATGAAAGCCAAAACAGTAGTTGGAGGAGGATCGAGGAGAAGAAAAACAAACACACGTCGCAGAAGAAATATTTCCGGTGGGGGCACTAGTAAAAGAAGGAATACTAATAAAAGAGTTAATCGTAAGCGAAAAAAGTGTTCAAAATGTTCAAAAAAAAGGTAAACGGAAGAGGATTATACCTAAGACCATACCGTGCATATTAAATAAAAACAAATTAATTTTGCCGAATAAACCTTTGAACAACGAGGAACTTGAACGGTATGCATCATGTTTAAAAATCCCTTTTTTCAGAGGGGTGTTCATGCGAAACGGATTGCCAAGAAAAATCTGGAAAAATGAAGCCGCAATTGTAAACCTTGATTATGCTAATGGTGCTGGGACACATTGGGTTTGTTATAAGAAAATATTTGATTCTGTTTTTTATTTCGACAGTTTTGGGAATCTTCCACCTCCTAAAGAGTTACAAGTGTATTTCGGTGCAGTACCTAACGTAGTTTTCAATTATGATAGAAAACAAAAAGAAGACACGTCAGTATGTGGACATTTATGTTTGGAATTTCTAGCCACAAGTGTCAGTCAACTGTAAGATGTCGTCTTGTACTGTAACAGTTAGTGGTTCAACATCAACTTTACGAAGTACATTATTTCCACCATTACACCTGAGAGATGATAGACAGTGGGAAATTGCACTTTTGGATTTTACTACTTACAACTCAATCCCAAACATAATAGAAGGTGTTAATAATAAATTTCACTACGTGAGAAAGAAAAATACTGAAGGTCTGGCTGATGTACGTGAGTTTGTTGAGATTAAAACTGGTGCTTATGAAATAGCTGACATAAACAGAGAACTTCAAAATAAGTTAGGAAAGGATGTAATTGAACTAAGAGCGAATAATAACAATTTAAGAAGTGAAATAAAATGCAAGTTTTATATGGATTTCACTCTACCAGCATCGATTGGTCCTTTACTTGGTTTCCCATTATACAAGTCGGTTCTTGAACCAAATATCTACCATACAAGTCCAAAAACTGTGAACATAATTAAAGTTAATACTATAAATATCACGTGTAACATAGTTCAAGGGGCTTATAAAGATGGATCGAACCAACATATTTTACATTCGTTTTATCCAACCGTTCCACCTGGATTTAAGATAATTGAAAAACCTCATAATCTGATATATCTTCCATTAAACTCCACTCATATTTCAGACATCGTATTGAACGTACTAGATCAAGACGGTGACATCGTGGATTTCAGAGGAGAAATTATTACTGTACGTTTACACATTAGACAGGCACCGTAAAAGAACGATGGGACTTGAATTTACATATAACACTAAACAAACATCAGACAATTCTAGTATATCTCCTAACGTAGAGAGGTTAACTAGAGAGAACATTACATTTTTAGAAGGACTTGGTTTCAGAGTCAATGATAATGGACATACTGGATATAAAACATGGACCGGTTTTCGACGAAACGTTGTGGGAGAAGGAGCTTCACACTCACAACCCTTACGCTTCATCGAAATTAGGAAATAATGATGAGATCCGAATTCCAATACAACATCAAGATGCATATACTTTACCGTCTGAAAGCTATATTTATATTGAAGGAAGGGTTTTGGAAAAAGATGAAAATACAACATCAAAAGTACCATTCATAAATAATCCAATGGCCTTTTTGTTTGAAGAAATCCGGTACGAAATATCTGGCATTGTAGTAGATTCGACTAAAAAAGTCGGTATAAGCAGTACGCTTAAAGGGTTGGTTTCTTTATCACCTAATGAAACGAACGCTTTAAAAACAGCCGGATGGATATTACCAACTACGACCAAAATAGTACCTAATTCAAGTGGTTATTTCGACTTTTGCGTTCCGTTGCGGCTCTTACTAGGATTCGCTGAAGACTACAGAAGAATAATAATTAATGTCAAACAAGAATTGGTTTTACTGCGATCATCCTCTGATGTGGATATTATACAAGCTGATAGCGGAACAACTCCCACAACACTTGAATGGAAATTGAAGTTAGATAAAATAGTTTGGAGAGTACCTCATGTACGGTTGGCCGATGAACGACGAGTAAGTCTATTACGGATTCTGGACTCTGATAGGGATATTGTGGTTCCTTTTAGAAGCTGGGAAATGCATGAATGGCCTGTCTTGCCTAAAACTCAACGTCAAACGTGGGCTGTGAAGACTTCGAGTAATTTAGAAAAGCCTAGATATGTTATTTTTGCTCTGCAAACAAATAAAAGATCTAATATTACTGCTAATGCCAGTAGCTTTGATCATTGTAAACTTTCAAATATTAAGTTGTTTTTAAACTCACAATTCTTTCCCTATGACAGTCTTAATGTAATGTTTTCTAAGGACAGATATGGTATTTTATACGATATGTATGCTAGGTTTCAATCGTCATACTATGGAAGGACGAACTCGCCTCTCCTCAACCCTGAAACATTCAAGAGTCTCGCACCAATTGCAGTCATAGACTGTTCAAAACAAAACGAATCAATTAAATCATCAACAGTAGATATTCGCATCGAGTTTGAGTTGAAAGAGAATATTCCAGACCAAACAACAGCGTATTGTTTGATACTACATGATACAATCGTAACGTACACCCCTCTAACAGGCGTGGTTAGAAGAATAATATAGATGTTTTTACCACATTATTCAGCACCTACATATATTTACCCCCGCCACAAGTTTATAAAAGGGAGATTCTTCTGCGAGAGGACATCAGTATACCACCTGCAGACAGCAAGACAACATTGATAGTTAAAATGGACAGTATGCCATCTAATTTTCTTGAAGATGTAACGCTCGAGTCTGCATCAACAGAGGTGACAGCTGCATCTAAAATGTCGAATCAAGACTTACCTGAAAACACAAAACCTAGTGAGGACTCTGCAAAAACAACGGAAACTACTTCTTTTCCAATTGACAAAGACACAATTCCACCTGGTAATCCTAGTGAGGACTCTGTAAAAACAACGGAAACCACTTCTTTTCCAATTGTCAAAGACACAATTCCACCAAAGACATAATAATAATAATGATGATGTTAAAACTAATACAACACCAGCTGAAAATGTAGAAGAGTCCGCAGAAAAGGACACAACAACTACTGAGGAGATTAAGGCTGGACTCTCAGGATTTCTAACTTTCGAAGGAAATGATCAGAGGAAAAGGAAAATATGTGAAAATGAATATGATGAACAAAATATGGATGTGATATTTGATGTATTTTTACGCGCAATGTATCCATTGAATTTAAACATGGATAAAACTGTTACTGTTGGTGTTTTCAAATCTTTGAACTTTAATCCTGCTGTGCTAATTAACCATTGCGGGAAAGCCTCATTGCTGCTTACGATAGACATGTGGGATAAATTTACTAAACACGTATCTATCATTGAAGCCTACTTATTATAATATAAATATAATTATTATTATTAAATAAATAAACAATTTACGAATAACAAATAACCTTGGTCTTTTATTCAAAAGTGTTAGTTTACATCTAGATATAAAAATGATTAGAAAGTACAATATTTAGCAAATGAGTTCTCTTTTTATCTCAGGGTTCAAATTTCGTAAGGTCCATTAGCATCTGGCTCGATCGATAATAATCAAATTTTTATATTAGTAAAGTACAACAACCTATAATTAAATAGAGAGTTTAAATTTAAAAGAAAGTTCAAAATCTTCAATAAATAAATAAAATATTAGCACTCTTCTTCAATTTACTTTTTAAAATGTCTTAAACTTGATGTTAATTTTGAAATTTATTGATATGAATCGTCCCTAAATATCAATAAGATCAGTCTTCGAATAGATGGATGCTGGAAGGGGATTAGTGTGAGAATAAGGAATGGTCTCACCAACAGTCCTCAAAATGTGCCTAAAATGCGGTAAAAAATTGATTATGGGAGTCTGCTGGGCTTTAGAGCTGGGGGAATACTGAAAAAAACTTATTTAACACGCACAAACATAAAAAATCTTGATGTAAAACTGATTATTCCCTCCTGGGAATGAGCAACATGGACTTGCTCGTCCGTCCTGCTTCGGCTCTCCAGAGACACAACACGGCGTCACCTCGTCCAGATTTGGGGAAGAAGGCTATCTTCCAATTGGAATCCTTCTCAACAATCTTGGTACACTGTAATTTTTTGATTGGCTGTCAGCAGCAATAGCTAATTTTTATTGGTCACCACTTCACTGAATTTAAAAATAATATTTCTCTATTTAATTTAATTTGGAAAAGGTAAATTTATATCGAAAACACAATAAAATAATATTTCCAATCGTTAAAGTTAATAAAATAAGTTAAATGTAATTTAAAACATTCATAATTGCATCTTATTCTATCATACTACAAACAGCTGATTTAGGTAAACAAACTAATATCTATATTAAATTACGCATTACTTAAATTAAATCATATATTCCTGTTATGTATACATTTCTAAAGGTTTCAGATTATTTTTTAGGAATTTATTACATTATTAGTTTTTACTTAAAACCTTAAACTTAATTAAAAAACGTAGGAAACAAATATCTGAATTTATAATTGCTAATGTATGACATACCTAACGCAGTTCCATCGTTCGCCGCAAGGGTTCAGCACTAGACGGTCAGGTCTCTCAAAATGGTCTACAGACACTTTGTTGCTCTAGCGGATTTACAAAGAACTAACAATCATGGCGGCGGCGGCAGTCCGTACGGGGGAATCTTGAGTATTCTTGATGTTTACAATTCAGAGTCTTTACCTTCAAATTACTAAGTTTCTAAACTAGATTTACAATATTAGTGGTTAAGAAAAGGTTTACGTACAAAATTATATTGTTCTGACACGCAAATATATCTGTGTCGGGGCCAATTGGATGAAATCTATCATTTTTTCATAACTTACTTTTAGTGGGGTTTAGGTCGATTTGTCAGGCTTGGATTATATTTCACAGTGGGTAAGTACCCTAGGTTAAATGTTGTTTACTATACTTATATTACAGAGATGAAACTTATCTAAATCTAATTAAATCTAAAATGTGTGTTTAATATGTACAAGTCCTTTTCTTAGATAGTTTGTTATAGGGCATTTGAGTAGGCTAGGGTTTTCTAGTCCATCGTATTCTATTCTAGGCCTATTTTACCTATCCTAAATAGTATTAATGTTTTTGTTTACTATCACACATATAAAATACATTAACACATATAAATACAGTTATAAAATACAACAACTTGACAGGACGAAAAACTGCAATTGGATTTAACGAATCCGATTTAGAAATCGACAACATCAGACTTCGAGGTACTCAATTTGTGAGATTTAGAGATCTTTCTAAACACAATAAGAAAATCCTTTTAACTTTGGAAGAATTTCAAGTCCTGTCGAATCTAACACCAGTAATAATCAGATACATTCAGCAACTCGTCACATATGCTCCACTTATTTTTGATTACCTCAACAGTTCGGTGAACACACATCCAGTTTTACCACTGATCTATGGCCCGATAGATCATTCTATATACAACAGATTGCCTCAAGAGGTGTCGTTCTACAGAAGGACCGGATTCTTTTTTAATAAACTTCGAAGTGAAGGAACCAAAATTAAAGTTTCTCCAACAAAGGAATTGCCGGAGAATATTTCAAATAAACAAAAAGTGTAAAATTATTTGAATGATTGCGTCAAGCAAGTGCTCATGTTGGGAGCACTAAAACTTTTTAAAAAAAGATTTACGTGACCTTGAAACAGTTCAGGTTTGCATATGTTATTCTTCTTTTCGCTGACTATATACATATGAAAATACTCACGCTGTGTGAGTGCAGTTGATTCCAAGCTTCCAAACAGTACCTATCCTACTCAGTCTTGTTTATGACATGCTTAAGTAAACTTCATAAAATGGAAAGATACTGTTGTGAAAACAAGTGTTTTGTGCGACCGAAACTAGAGGTAGACGGATTAGCCTGTGAAATATGTGAAAGTTATGGTATTTGTAAATGTCGATGTAAAACATATAAACTTCCAACTCCAACACGAGAAACGTTCACATTGTACAAATCCCAACACTGTTATACATGTTGTCCTAAAATGTGTGTGAAATTTGGACTGTATAGCGATATAATAAAATATTGTAACAAATGTCGCAAAGGTCTTTGTGAATGTCTACTACAATATTGTGCAAACAGGAAGAGTTGGGATGTGGATATAGAAGTAGAGTCAAAAGTAATAACAAGACGGAATAGCATGTAGAATATGTGAATGCTATGGTTACTGCAATAGAGTGTTAATTTTTAGGAAATGAAGGTTTGCATTAGTATAAATAGCTGTCACACCACCCACCCCATCTCAGAACAACTCCAGCTCTTGCCCAGTGAAAACCAACTTCATGCGCTCTCGTAGATTCAACACAAAATGGAGGAGTATAACCTGTGGAAACAAGCGTTACTCAAAGAATATCAGGATACGAATGATTTAAAAAAAATTGTAAGCCAACTACCAAAAAGTATAGCTGAAGAAATTATGAATGAACATTATAAAAATTGTGCGACGGCTTTAATATGTTTCTATGAAAAAGATAGTCTTAGGATTTGTCGAAAGTGTTACGAGGATAACAAAAATGAATTTGCGGACTACGAACAAAAAGTTCTACATGAATCTTTTCAAGTCAACACGTCAACACTACAATTGAAATATCAATGTATGAAATGTAACGGTACATGTGTAGAAGAGAGATACACTAAATGCGAATGAATGTTAGCAAACTCTGACTGTTTATACGGTAGATTGCATCAACAAATTGCTCATGCTGGGAGCACTTAAACATTTTTAAAAACTAATTTACGTGACCTTGAAACAATTCAGGTTTCCACATGTTATTCTTATTTTCACCGTATATATATATGACAATATTGGGGCTATATGAGTGCAGTTGATTGCAAGCTTCCCATCAGTTAACAGTTGCAAAAATAAATACATACTGCTGCAGTGAGAAATGTTTCATAGAACCAAAATTACATTGATACGGAATGGACAAACCAATTTGTTTTAATTATAATATTAGAATGTCCAAAAAGTGCGTAGTAGAATTTCAAGCTTTCAGGAACAACCAAGACAAATATATCATAAAAGAACTAGCTTTTTTTGACATATCTACTAATGTCATTAACTATTTTCTTTTTAAGCCGCCTTTTCCTTTTAAGAAGTTAAATAGCAAAAGCTCTAGAACCAATAAATGGTTAATGAAGTATCTTCATCACATCACCTGGGACGAAGGATTTACACAATACAAAGAGCTAGATAGCATAATGTACCATTATTGTCAACAGTATGACGAAATCTACACTACTGGGGATGAAAAATCAAAGTGGATCAGAATGTACAGTACTTCAAATGTGACGGATATTGTGTTGAATAAGGAATTTGCAACGGAATTAAATGGTCTTTGCATCGGAGTAAAAAGCCCTCAGCATAAAACTGCAAATTGTGCATTGTCACGAGCATACAGAGTAGGCCGATTTATATCCGGTGGAGGGGGAAATCCACATATACCCATGCACGTACCTCCGTAATATCAGTTGGACACAAGATCTCTTACAGAATACAACACCTAGCAACAGAATTATATCAGCTTCTCCACAATGGCATCACCTTCTCCACTACAATCTCTTGCAG
Source organism: Allygus modestus (assembly GCA_963675035.1). NCBI lineage: Eukaryota > Metazoa > Arthropoda > Insecta > Hemiptera > Cicadellidae > Allygus > Allygus modestus. The sequence continues at coordinate 124,974,078 of OY776117.1, read as the reverse complement.
AAAAATTCAACCAACATTCAAAATCCGATCTCCTAGCAACAAAAAGATGTAGCGAACTTCAAGAGAAAAAACATTATGCTGTGCATTCCATGAAAAAGTTGGATACATCAGTTGGTGAAGCAGTTATAGCTGTTCTTGGAGATTCACCCTACAAAGAAGAAGATAAACCTAAATTCCAAGTTTACCTCCCGAAAAGATTTGTTAATGTTCTTATGAACGAAGATTTGGATTCTGTCAAGCCCGGCGTATTGTATTTAGTTTCCCATGGACCTTCTGGAAACAACTCTACAGAAATAACAATCCATGTTAACAATACTTTGTAAAATAGTTTTGTACATAGCGTAAAATTCCATTGTAATCTCTGATTATTTTACCTTTTTAATTATGTATTATTTTTACTTAGGTATTATGTAATTATATTTTTAAAAAACTCATCACTGTGACCTTGACATAGTTTTGAAAGTGTCGGACTTACCCCCACCATTTTATTCTGACATAAATAGAACCCGTACTAGTGATCAGCTATCATTTCTCCATCAGCTCTCGTACCGTCAAGAACGAACTTAACCCATCAACATAATGAAGTTTCATCTGGTGATGCAAGACGAAGTGGATTTGGGAATACTTCACGAAACACTCCTGCATTTGATGACGGAACATCCTCCGATGGTAATGAAGATTACTGTTGAATTCGACAGCACAACCCTCTGCGATTCGGAGACGACTGAATCACCCACTGAATGGTCTCCGAATGCCACATCCGAAAATACAGAAGAAACCAAACCACAAGAACCTCCAAAGTACGAAGAAGAAAGCCAACCACAAGAACCTCCAAAGTACAAAGAAGGAAATAATGTTTAATACAATATACCTAGTTTGCTGTAAAGATAAGTTATGTAAACCTTGATTAAATCTTTGTAATTTTTGACAAATAAATTATCAAATCTTTTTTTAAAAACCACTTTCGATGACCTTGAACTTGTTTCTACATGTCCGTAACCACCCACCCACTTGGGAGTAACAATGACTCTAGGTTTTTTTTCTATAAAATGGTTACATTTAATTGGATAATTTTTAGCCAATTACTTGTCAGGGTTTCGTGATGACTAAGCATAAACAAGTAATAAAATCATGTCTGTCTGATCCTCACTACCATCCTCTCGTCTGACACCGATCCGCCAACATGTCTGCATCTACTCTGTGGTCCAAAGACATCGGCGACGAAGAGTTGGTGGAGATCACCCTGATTGCGGAGCATGGGGAGAGAATGAGAGCAATTTCAACTATGTCTGAGGACGAACTACAAGAAAATCACTTCAATGAGATAAAGGCGATCATGTCATACATTGCCCAACCGACGATGCTTCCAGAGCAGTGGCCGGCGATATCTCGGCGGATGGAATATCTCGCTGCGCTGAAGGCTGAGATCAACAGAAGAGGTCTGTCAACTGAGATTTATGCAATATTTGTGTAAATTACAGATTTTAAGGACATGTGACAAACGGCATTTTTCAAGGCCACCAGATGTTTCATTCGTTTGACACTCAGCAACCGCCAAATTCATTTTCAAATCACTCCCACGACTTCTATCAGTTTCGGAACAAATATTAATCCATCCGTTTTCACTTTACCCCACATCCAATAACGTATGTCGTTCGTCACACCAAAAGATTTTAAATACATGTAACAAACGGCCTTTTTACAGGCCACCAGTTTGTTCAATCGTTTGACACTCAGCAACCACCAAATTCATTTTCAAACCTCTCTCGACTTTAAAAAGTTTCTTAACGAATATAAATCCACCCGCTTTCACATTACCTCACATCCAATGACGTATGTGTATCGTCACACCAATACGTCATCGCCGTGACGTCATCACACCCTCTCGTCACACATACGTCATCACCACGTCACTCAAACGTCACTTCTGATTAAAAAACAATTATTTTTCAGCTGTCCCAGACTCCCCATATTGCCTCTACTATTAATGTTATGGATTAATGACAATTGGCTGAAATCACGGGAGAAAGACGGAAAAGATATCACGACAGTTTTGCCAGTGGGACGAAGCCCTAAGATAGGAGGCGGAGTCCCCTAACAACGTGGTATGGTTCAGGAGCAGATTTGAAGAGCCGTTTTTGAGCTATTTAGGAAAAACCTTTTCTCCATAAGAATAACATGGTAGCTTTTGGTGCCACTGAGGTTTGCGGGAAAACAATAAAAATACGTACCTAAAATGTGTTGGTCCTCTGCAACGTGGTATGGTCCAGGAGCAGTTTAGAGGTGACGTTTTCGAAATCACCTTGGACACACACACACACGCACAACTACTTTACTATAGATATACACTATTTTGTTGATTTTGCTACACCCACTATAATCTTTAACTCATCTAGACAATGCACAATTTTATTTTTCTCATTTATATTATTAAAAGAATTTTCCTATTTTCGATCGGCGATTTTTGACCCATAAAACGATATTTCCTATACTTATTAGATATCTTTCGAAAGCTCTTACCCTCTAGAAAAGAGCTTTGAAAAACCTTAATAAAGACCTTTTGGGAGTTTGAAAAACGTCCATCTTCAGAGCCTCGCCCTACAGGCCCTCAAAGATCCAATGTTAATTTTATGTAAATATATTTTATTTAGGTAGTCAGCTGATCAATATAAACTTATCAAAATATATGGCTCTACGTGTGCTAGTGGAGCTAGATTACTGAGCGTAGAACGGGACATCAGCGAGTTTTATTAATTGGAAAATATGAATACCATATTCCCTCCAAAATGTGATAAAACAGATGTTCAGTTTCAATTAAAATTCCATCGGTATCTCTTCTCTCGTTAGTCCATCAAGCTTTTCTCTCGTGAAATGATAACGTGTTCTAGACAGGTTTATCTGGTTTTCCAGGAAAAACTTCACTCTGGTCAATGAAGAAGGGAAATTACTCATCTATCTTCCTGAATTGGAGCTGTAGTGATCAGGCAAAAAGCTGCCACGAGGCGATTGGGTTTCTGGAGCAATCAGTTTATGGGGGGCCCCAGAGGCCCCTAATCTTGGTATTTTTTAATGTTTCCTTGGGCCCCCTCGGACTCCTGGAATTTGGGGGCTTGGGGAAAAGTGTCCCGGTTGCCCCCCTCATGGCGATCCTGACAGGCAGGCTCCTTGTCGATATCTCAGGACAGCCCGCCTCCATCCACTATCCTCTGTGTTGAAGGGTTTCGGCCATTGGAGACCGCAGGATTTATTTGTCCACCAAACTTTTGCCAATCACCATTCATCTCTTAGCTTGCATTAACAAGATTAACAAGAGGACCCGAATGCGGTAGGACGGAGGACAGAGGAGGATGAGATGACTCTGTTCAGAAGGATTCCAGACTAAAAACAATGGTGAGTAGCTATTGGACAACATTTTCTGCAGAGTGAGAAGGCCCTCCAGGGCCACAAGACCCTACAGACTCAAACAGAGCCAAGCCGCCCCACGCATTCAGGCCTACCAACACCCTGCACATCTTGCCAACAAATTAAACAAAAACTGGTCTAAACGATCTGATAATAAGCCCTAAGCTTTGAATAATGGATACTTTCACGAGTGAGCAAATCAAAGTGAATTTAGTTTCTATAGAAACAGAGATTTCAAAACTCTGAATCAATTGTTGTCTAATTACAGTTGTCCTATTAATGTTTTCTAATGGCAACCAACCCTAATGAAAAATTGTCTAACAAAAAATAGCCAAGAATAAAAATGTCTCAAGACCCACTTTTCTGAAAATTATTTTGTTTAACTTCACACCCTTTACGCAAAAATACAGATATTATATTTAAAAGACAAAGACAAATGTTTTTTATTGACATGAGCATTAATTACAGTTATGGAGTCAATAGTTTTTCTTGATCAATGAGGCGAACTTTTCTCTCTCCAAGCATTCTCAACGGAGTAGAACTCCCTCTTCAGCAGCCAGTCAAGAAGAGCTTATTCAAAGTTTATGTTGTCTTTCTGTTCTTTAAGTTCAGGTGGAAGGGTGTTGAAGAGTTTAGCCCCTATGTAGGATATGTTTGTCATATGTTTGCCCCTATGTAGGCAGTCAGATGATGTGCAAGAAGTCTGTAGTTAATTCTGTTCCTAGTGTTATAGTGTTATAAGGATGAGCCTCAGATCAGTGGGTGAGTCCTATATTAACTACATAGGTATTACCTCACCAATGTATAGAAGATATATTAGATTATATTGGAACCTACATAGTACTCTGTGTAGTAGCTTCACCCGCGAAAAATATAAATTGATCGTGTAAAATGTAATGGTTTCCAAATTTATGTGAACAAACAAATTCAAGACGAGCACAGTGGTATTTCCGTTGTTAACTTCTTTAAAAAAATGTAATACCCCCGTCGCAGCAAACCTGCATACTCAGCGAATTTCGAATGAATATATAACATAACACATTAAAACACTTCACAGGATTCATAAGAAATGTATTCACAAACAAGCGATATTTAAAATATTAATTAATCTCCATAAGAATAACATTGGGGATGAGTACGCAGGTTTGCTGCAACAAGGCACACAAAATAATGGGTTTTTATGCAAATATCAATAGAACTCATGTATGTGAAGTCACATACTAACTTTCATCCATATACATTCATAAATAAGCGATATATAACATTTTAAGTATTTTCCATAAGAATAACATGGGGACCAAGCACCTAGGTTTGCTGCTACAGGAACCATAGGCGAAAAATTGTTTTTTTATGCAAACAACAATAAACCATAACCAGATGAAGCCATATACCAAATTTCGTCAGTTTATGTTCATAAATAAGCGAGATATACAATTTTTCTTTTTCTCCATAAGAATAACATTAGACAACGTACTGTGTTTAGCACTTTCAATGTCTCGGTAACCAATTGACGTAGAGCAATGATAAAAATACCAAATTGTTTTTTTCCTTAAGCTGAATTCAGTGGTATAAATTAAAATTTGATTTAAATTTAAATTACCTGTGAAAACCCCAAAAAACACATTTTTGGGGTACAAAACCCCCCAAAAACCCCCCTTTGGATGGTGCGATTCATCTGGTTTTCGAACTCGTTCAAATAAATGGTACTTTACATATTTGTACCAAATTTCATTAAGATCGGACCTTTTTTACGAGAGTTATCGTGCTTACGGACATATATATATATATATATATATATATATATATATATATATATACATATATACAAATTTGAACGAATGGTGTTTTTGGCATCTGGGGACCTCAAAATGAAAAGTTATCATGGTCTCGGGCTTAAGTCTTACCATGAGACCTACGGTAATAGCTTCTTCCCTATAGGGGAAATTCGCTAAAAAAAAACACAATACAGTTGTTGAGACAAATTCTCAATATTTATCTATGAGTTCATTCACAAAGTGGGATATAGTTGTGCATTTGCTCTATCATGGAAAGTCCCTTGGACGCTGCGTCGTGGCAGTTGTGGCCCTTTGCCTCATAAATCAAAAGGTCCTTGAGGCCGCGAACATTACACTTGACTCCTGTCCTATTAACCTCCGCGTTCGCATCTGACGAAGATGAATCGCTCAGTCAACGTGTATCAAGTACCTGTCAGAGTTTTTTTCGTAATCGATCAGCTTATTTTATTTACACAATAAAATTTAAGCTATACAAAATTTCCTCGTGTCATTTCTAACACGCCTTGTAAGCCTCTTTGACTTTAACATCTCACATTCTCATAAACACTCAATACAGGATGATTTAGAGATGCATTTCAATTAATTACATTACATGCCTAATAGATACAAACAGATCGATTTAAGACAATAATTTAGGGAAAGTGGCTGAACGATTTGTTCATTAATGTGCCGAAAGTTTGTTTACTCGACTGTACGATTCAATTTGTACAATATAAACTATCTTGTGAGCTTACGTGTTACTTATTGATAAAAAGAAATGTGAAGTTTTTAGTAAAATTGTCTGAGGAAAAGCTAAAACCTTTAAGCTCTATAAAATGGCTATAACCAAAATTGAGTGTTTTAAAAATTGTAGGGTGAAAATTCAAAAAACTGATTTTTAGAAAATTTAAAACCCCCATAAAACTCCCTTCCAATAGTCCTATCAATCCGGTTTTCGAACTTAAAGTCATAAATGTTACTCTTCACATTCGTGCCAAATTTCATCAAAATCGGGCATTTCTTTCAAAAGTTATCGAGGTAACGGTCACGTATACATAAATTTGAACGAATAGTGTTTTTGGCATCTGGGGACCTCAAAACAAAAATGTATCATGGTCTCGGGCTTAAGTCTTACCAATCCACCTACGTTAATAGCTTCCTCCCTATAGGGGAAATTCGCTAAAAAGGTTAAGGTAGGCTCTATGAAAGTTCATTACTGTTTTATACAACACGTCATTTAAAAAAAAATGCTTCATTTAAAACATTTTACAGCCCTCCAACGATCAACACCGTTTGGCTAGTCATACCGTACTTGAAACTCGACAATAAAACCAACTCTCATCTCACCAGTTCTTTGGAACTCTTACCCACTGGCCTTATTACTTTAAATAAAATACGGTAAAGATCGGTAAGATTGTGTTATAGTTGACAATCCAGAAGAAAACATTCCAGTAATGTTTTTAGAATTTATGTTTTAAAATCGTATTAGCATTATTCTGTGCAGGGGCGGCCCGTCAGTTTTTCAGGGCCCGTGCAAAGACCAAATTTGCCGCCCCCTGCCCCCCACTATCAACCAAAACCTCCCTACCCCATAGTTCTGCGATATACTGACACGTGCGTACCTCGCTCCCTCGCTTGTTGTTGCGTTTGCATTGTTTCTGGTTCCGTGTTATGCTGATCACCTGAAATGACAAGCTATGGAACACATTCAGATAAGAGACTTGTGTAGTTCAAAATCTTGGTTTCATATATTATTGTCCTGGAAATGTATCCCGTTTCCGATTTTCCGCACCACTAAACTTTTTGCCATAAAAACTCAAAAACTCAAATAATAAAAAAATCTAAATGTTTAAAAACAACAAATGTGCACACTTGTAGTCAACGTATTGCAATACACTGTGTATCATAAAACAATCATATGTTTATTTAAGAAAAATAATAATGAAAACAAACCCTTAAAACTGAGTAGGAATGGTGAAGTACATACTGAACAGTACATCTGTTCTGAGCGTGGGAAAGATTTCGTCCAGGGGAACCAAAACAATAATCAAAACGCTGATCAAAACCGACCAGGATTCTGACGGTTCCTGGTATCTGTGAGGCTGAAGTTTGCGATGGATACAGCAAAGTTTGTTGTTAGAGTTATTTTTGTTTTTGAAAAACAAATCACTTCCGAATATCATATTTGTTTATTGATTCTAATGTATAACATGTTTTTCAATTATACGGACTCTTTCTTCGAGTATTTAATCTTTAAGATTTTGTGTAGCTATAAAAGCTTGTTTTTTTATTCTGTGATATATTGAATCTTATATTTTAAAAGTATTTGGATCAATTAAGTTTAATACCAACAATGAATATTTAAAAGTTAAGTGTTCGTTGATACCAATGACTAAAAACTCAAGTTGGGTGCAAACATGTTTTTTTTCGTTAGTACTATACTGTGATATACTGTCGCAACTTATTTAAAGTATTGTCAATTTGTAATAAATTCAGATGATTCGTCAATTAACCACGATCAGAGCTCAAATAATCTTAATCTGTAATGAGAAGTATATGTTTAATTCTTAACATTTCCCACTCCATCTCCAATACTCCGAAATGACTCAGTTAATAAATAAGAACACCGTTGAAATGGTTACTAAACAGACGGAACGATAAACTATATTTTTCAAAGTACAGTAAGCTAAACAAGTGGACCTTACAAGTAACGATGTAAGGGGGCGCCAAAATCTCATGAGGGTGCATCATATTTCCCCGTTATTTCATATAATACTAAACTCAAATAGATCAAATCCCTATTCAATACTCTCCAGTCTCCAATCCATAGCATCCTCATCCATAGCAATCTTTCCTCATCCATAGCAACTAGTTTAAAACAACCGACGAGGGCCGATTAAAACAATTAGTTGGGTTGTGTTACTTTATATTTTAACATTGCAAATTTCTTGTATCGTATTGCGATTTTATTCAAATTCTCAATACCAATCAGAATGCCCTGAAGTTGTCACAACCCGATAGAGGTCAAACAACTTCTTGTTTTGGAATAGAGGGGAGCAGAATTTGTATTATCTGATATGTAAATTTAATGTTTAAGTATGATGAAGGTGCAACATGGTGATACTCATAACTTTCTTTCAAATATTGCCTTTAAACAACTTATAATACTAATATACAACAATTTACAAAATCAGTTTGTTTTTTATATATACAAATACTTTATGTTAGCGCTACGTCCTATGCCCCCCACCCCGCACCAGGTGGCGTACCAACGGGGGGCGTCGGGGGCGGTCCGCCCCAGGCCCCGCTTTGGCATAGGCCCCCAAAATTTGTAAAAATATTCGAAAGTCTGAGCGAGTATTTCCCGCCGATCTCCGGAGAATCGCTACCGATCTTCTGTCGTATTTTCGGCCGTTATTACGTAGTAGAGTCGTCATTTTTGGACAGTATTTTGTTTTCCGTCGACGATTATAGCCGATATTACGCGGCAAGGATGTTGATTCCAGATTATATCATCTGTAACGTCTTCAATTTCGGCCGATAAAACGTGGTTCGGTCGCCATTTACACAGTTAGGTTGTTTTTTTGTCCGATTCATGTGTAATAAATGTAATGCCTCGTATAATTTTCGGCCGATTTTACGTGGTGCGATCGTCATTGGCGGCCGTTTACTACGTGATTTGGCAGGTCGTGATCGTCCAAATATTGGCGAGAAATACTCGCTCGAACTTTTGAGTATTTTTAAAAACTTTGAGTACTTTGAGTTCATTTGACTATTTAAATACTCGAATTGTGAGTACTCGCACGCCCCTAATACATCGTATACACATAAAGAATAGGCCTTCCTCTTCAACCCCTGATAAATATATATTTATCAGGGGTTGAAGAGGAATAGGAAGAGGAATAGGAAGAGGAATAGGAAGAGGAATATAGGCCCCTACAAATAAATCCGCCGCCCCAGGCCCCCAACTACGACAGAACGCCACTGCGGTCTGCATCCCACGACCCGTTATGAGCGCCGAGCGCCGCCCCCCCAAAAGCGCCGCGCCCCGCGCGCCCCGTGCTGGAGCACGGCTCGCACTGCCCTAGAGCCGGTACTGATTCTGTGATCGCGAAAGCCGCAACGGGTTAAAATCTATTGGTTCAAAACATATGGCAAACTTAAACTCCTTACCAAACTGTTCACCTTTTTACTCTTCTCCTTTCCTTTCTCTCTTGCCGAGCTGCCTTTCGCGTAAACAGACAGTAATAATCCGTCGTCCAAACCCTACCTTACCCATTTACAGCCATAAATCAACTTCCTCCCCCGACCATCGCTGCAGCCTCCGCGGCCGAAATTGATTTCGCACGCGGCGCCGCGACCCCAGAAGTCAAGAGTTTGATTTATCTCCAATCTCGGATCAAAGCTGCCTTTCCTTGGGGGCCTAAAAAACATAATTATCGGCAATACCCGTAATCAATCCGTTCATCCTCGTGCCCGTTGCCGAGCTTTTACTTTCCGCCGCCGATATCACGGAGCGCATCAGGCGCACGTCGCGATAATCATTTGAAACGAGGCAAGTCACTTTGTGATTGGAGTTTAAATTAGCTAAAAGATAAGATTGTATCGATTTTGAGAGTTTTTAAGGGGTAATTTGAGCAAAAAATCGTAGTGATTATTGATTGTGGAACGGCGCCGGAGGTTTTGATAATCGATGAAAGAGGTGTGTTTATTGTGTGTTTTTGTGTGTATTTACGCCATCACCATCTTGTAACGTTTTGAAAGAAAACGGTCCTAACCCTGGTCTTGCTATTACGTTCGACCCGCCTGTCTTAGAAAACGTAATTAGTTTATAGCCCAATAAAAAATTGCTTCAAGCGGTAATCGAGCCTTCACGACATTTCCAGAGTTTGCCCACTGCCCATCAGGACTGGCCTGGAGGTCTTCAGGTTATGAAGCGAGCCCGCTATATGGTTCTTGGATTTAGTCTTCGAAGGAACCGTTTTTTACAGTGTATATGTACTACTATTAAAGTCTTTTATATAACCTTAAAATACGCCCTAGTTGCGTTGGCGTCTTACAGAGATATTAATATATTAATGATACCATAAATCATTAATACACCATCATTAAATCATTAATCATGGTGGCCTGTGCCTACCATAAATCATACAAGACACCCCAATGGAGTGATTCTCCCATAAGGCCAAAGTTAAATTTCAATGCTCGTCATTCTAAACGGGTTATCCGATACCTTTGATAAACAGCTCATGTTAAAGAGCAAAGCAAATACCTAGCAATTTTTGAGCAAAACTTTGATAACACAAAATACCCCCGTCGCAGCAAACCTGCATACTCAGCGAATTTCCAATGGAGATATAAATGTCTTAATACCACATAAAGCCACTTACCAAGTTTCATTAAAATATATTCACAACTAAGCGATATATGCAATTTTAATTATTCTCCATAAGAATAACATTGGGGCTGAGTACGCAGGTTTGCTGCAACAATGAACACAAAATAATGGATTTTCATGCAAATATCAATAGAACTCATCTAAGTGAAGCCACATACCAAGTTTCATCCATATACATTCATAAATAAGCGATATATAACATTTTTATTACTCTCCATAAGAATAACATGGGGACCGAGTACCTAGGTTTGCTGCTACGGGAACCATAGGCGAAAAATTTATTTTTGTACAAACAACAACAAACCACAACCAGATGAAGCGATATACCAAGTTTCGTCAGTTTATGCTCATAAATAACCAAGATATAAAATTGTTCTTTTTCTACATAAGAATAACATTGGACAACGTACTGTATTTAGCACTTTCAATATCTCAGTAACCAATTGACGTAGAGCAATGATCAAAATACCAAATTGTTTGTTTTTTAATGCTGAATTCAAAGGTATAAATTAAAATTTGATTTAAATAACAATTACATGTCAAAACCTCAAAAAACCCATTTTTGGGGTACAAAACCCCCCCAAAACCCTCTTTAGGATGGTGCGATATGTCTGGTTTTCGAACTCGTTCAAATAAATGGTACTTTAGATATTTGTACCAAATTTCATTAAAATCGGACCTTTTTTACGAGAGTTATCGTGCTTACGGACACACATATATATATATACATATATAAACATTTGAACGAATGGTGTTTTTGGCATCTGGGGACCTCAAAATGAAAAGTTATCATGGTCTCGGGCTTAAGTCTTACCATGAGACCTACGGTAATAGCTTCTCCCCTATAGGGGAAATTCGCTAAAATTGGATTTTTTCCTAAATTGAATGTAAAAAGTTCAAAAAACCCATTTTTGGGATACCAACCCCCCCCAAAATACCCCTTTAGATACAGCGATATGGCTGGTTTTCGAACTTAAAGTCATAAATGTTGCTTTACACGTTTAAACCAAATTTGATCAAAATCGGACCTTTTTTACGAGAGTTATCGCACCCACGGACACACACACACACACACACACACACACACACACACACACACACACACACACACACACACACACACACACACACACACACACACACACACACACACACACACACACACACACACACACACACACACACACACATATATATATATATATATATATATACAGTTTCGAAGGAATGGTGTTTTTGGGGTCTGGGGACCTCAAAACGAAAAGTTATCATGGTCCCGGGCCTAGGTCTTACCATGCCGACTACGGTAATAGCTTCTTCCCTACAGGGGAAATTCGCTAAAAAGAATTGTTCAGTCAAATTTAAAATACTCCATACTCCGATTTTTGTATGTGTGAACGATCTATACTATCGAAATTCTGTTCACTGAGATCGCTAGACATGTGTTGTTCTTTAAAATGAGCAATGAATCAACGAATTCGGATAATCCGTTGAGGACGGGCTTTGAAAGTTAACAGTAGCCTTCTGGGAGAGCAGGTGGAGACCGGTGACTGGATCCCGCTCTCAGTGAAATATATGTTATTGCAGTCAATGAAAGTATACGGCTACAGTTACAATTGGGAGCTGAAGTAATCCCTGAGGCAGTTCTCATCGTGGTGAGTCACACCCGGACACACGGACCTGCCCGTGGCCACCCGGACATCACGAACTACAGACTGTCCGGCTGCAAGACTATAGACACATACATAGATGTGGACTGTAGACAAGTAAATACGTGTGGATGTGTCTGTAGTCTGGGTGAGGTTTGACAGTGAGCGAAACCACATTAAAACTATACAATTAAATTTAATGAATCATATTTTATTATAAGGACCTGCCGCTCGATCTCAGACTACGATTTCAGAAGGATTGAAAATTCCATTCTAAGAGAACAGAAAAGATTAATCCTCCCCCAAACACTTTTCGTATTTCTACGTAAATTAAGGAAAACAGCTGATAATGTTATACATTAAAATATAATATTCGTTCACGAAGCGAGACAATGCATATTCTGGGGATATTGTGGTTGAGAATCAAGAATAATTAATGATGGTGCACTTATATGCACGTTATTGCGTAAAACATTGCATAAACCAAGCTTGGTTTAAAATTATATTTCTAAAACATGCTTTTGAAAGCAAGCAGTGTTGGAGTTAGTGACCATTTCACTATGGGTTCTCCATATAAAATTTAGATCGATATTTAAATAAAAAGTCGTAATTTCGACTAAAAGTAAAATGTCAGAAAAACATGTCGTCATAATTGCATAATGCATTGATTTATAATGCATGATTGATCATAAATATTTTGAAGACAGAAAGTTCAGTGATCAGAAAAGGGTAAGCATTAGTGACAATACCGATAAACCTCCCATAGTAAAACCGCCAGCTTACTGGGGGGCTTTTGAGCTTCGCTCGTTCACCCCCCAGTTAGCTTTTTGGCCTTCAGCCTCCACAAATTCACTTAATTCTTTTATAATTTATGGATTCACTTTGGTGCACAGTTTACGCACACAATGTGGATTCATTGTAGAAAACAATAAATAGTTTATACGTAATGCTCATATGAATATTCAATAATGTCGAGAGAATCGAAGTAGAGTAGATAATTGAACGATAAGCAATTTATTGAATATCTTTCCTTAATAATCTACAGATCGCTAAGGTATAATATATTCTGATAGTTGCGTTTTGATGTTTCATACACATTTAAATTATTATTTTTGTAGTTGTAAACTAATATTTATGTCTATCAGTTTAAAATAGTAAAATAAAGCTTTTAATAACATCGTATCGTTCTTTAGAACAATAAAACCTGAGTCTTAACTTCCTAAATATTTGCTTCAGCTAGGATCCGTGATCCGTAGGAAGTTGTCATCTGGCCAGCGGCCAATGAGGGTTTCAGAAGTGAGGTCGACGCTGATGTGAGGGATCGTCTGATTGAGATGCGAGAGTAGTTCAAGGTCCAGCCGCTGACTAAGGCCAGTGGCACACGAACGTTGCAAACGTCAGTTGAAAACAACCGTAGCAAGTAAATGGGAAAGAAAAATGGACAACGCCGTTGTACGTCCGTCACAGAGGAACGACGATGGAGGGTCACGCTTCGGGTGGGTTTCTCCGTCATCTTGGGGCACACGAACGTTGCAAACGTCAGTTGAAAACAACCGTAGCAAGTAAATGGGAAAGAAAAATACCCCCGTAGCAGCAAACCTGCATACTCAGCGAATTTCCAATGCATATTAATTTATCTTAATACCACATAAAGCCACATACCAAGTTTCATCAATATACATTCATAAATAATCGATTTATGACATTTTAATTATTCTCCATAAGAATAACATGGCGGCTGAGTATGCAGGTTTGCTGAAATAAGGAACACTAAAAATGGGCTTTTATACAAATATCATTATAACTCAACGAGGTAAAGCCACATACCAAGTTCTATTAATTTATGTTCATAATTAAAGGAGATAACACGTTAATTATTCTCCATAAGAATAACATGGGGCTGAGTATGCAGGTTTGCTGCTACGGGAACTATCGGGCAAAAAATGGATTTTTGTTCAAATATCAATAGACCACAATGAAATGAAGCAATATACCAAGTTTCGTCTGGATACGTTGATAAATACAATTTTTCTTATCCTCCTTAAGAATAACATTGGACAACGTACTTTGTTTAGCGCTTTCAATATCTCAGTAACCAATTGACGTAGAGCAATGATTAAAACATCAAATTGTGCGTCTTTTTAAGCTGATTCCAATGGGAAAAAATAAAATTTTACTTTTTCAAAAATTGTATGTAAAAAACTCAAAAAACCCATTTTTGGGGTACAAAACCCCCCCAAAAATACCCCTTCGGATAGGTCGATCCGTCTGGTTTTCGAACTTAAAGTCATAAATGCTGCTTTACACGTTAGTACCAAATTTCATCAAAATCAGACCTTTTTTACGAGAGTTATCGCACCCACGGACACATATATATATATATATATATATATATATATATACAGTTTCGAACGAATGGTGTTTTTGGGGTCTGGGGACCTCAAAACGAAAAGTTATCATGGTCCCGGGCCTAGGTCTTACCATGCCCGGTACCATGCTACGGTAATAGCTTCTTCCCTATAGGGGAAATTCGCTAATAGACAACGCCGTTGTACGTCCGTCACAGAGGAACGACGATGGAGGGTCACGCTTCGGGTGGGTTTCTCCGTCATCTTGGCTCCGTCAAGTTTTGCTGGCCGATATCCTAAAACCGTCCATCAAATGTGTGATTGTGACGCGAGGAGGTGGTAGTCGGACGTTAATTTTACGCGGTGGAACAGATTGGCTCCGAGTCCGAATTGCTGTGCCGTTGATTCGATTACAAATCTGGTATAACTCAACTACACTAATTTATAAGAAGACTGTAAATTAATTAGTTACCAAACAAAAAAGTTCATACCAAAACCAAAAGCGTTTTTGGAGGTTTTAAAATTAAATGTCTGTAACAGCTGAAAGAAGACTCTTTCTCGTGTGCAATCACTTTTTCAAAGTCTGAATTATTCTTCACATAGATAGATATATCTCAAATCATATCATTCGGAATTATGGTGGGTGAGATGGTCGCGATATCTGTAAATATTTTTTCCATCAACAAGAATCCTCAATACAAATCGCTTCCGCTGTACAGAATGTCACGCTTATACCAGGTTATTTGACACGTCAAAACAAACAAAGAATGTAATACAAAATAATTCCTCTTACGATCTGTTATCTTTCTGTAAGTTTGTATGTATATAAACTGTTAACTGTAAATGATTCGTCATTAACCTTAATAAACTGTTGAACTTAATACTGAAACTTGGCACGAGTTTTTGTCTAACAAGTTTAAAATTCCTTTAAAATTATGTTTTTATACATAATTTGTTTTACAATGGTGGTGGTTTAAAGTTTTCGATGTTAAATAACTAGACAATTTGAATAAATAAATACTTTTCATTACTCTACACACCAAAGTACACTTTCTAAACGTAAAATGAGCTAAGAAAATAGGTTATTCCCGCTACTGCACGGCAAAATTACATAACGTTAACTTTCTGTGCATTTGTGGTGCACGGAAAGTAACCGTTATGGGATTTTGCGGTGCAGACCGATCAGCTGTTGCATTAGGCCGATCAGCTGTTGCATTATTTGCTGTTGCTTTCGACATAAGCACGGAAACTCAGCGTTATGAGTTCGGTTTTTTTTCTTGATACTAAGTTGAATAAACAAAAATATTCATGTTGTTTACAAGTTTTTCGATATCGTAATGAAAAATAATGTTCAATACTCGTCTCAAAAGTGCCACTGCGGGGCTCGATAGCTTTTTCCACGCTCGGCTTCGCCTCGCGCGTAAATGCAATCTCTCCCCGCAATAAGTCACCTACGAGACTAGTAATGAAAACTACTATTAAGAAAACACTCGAATGAATCGGTTCGACAATTTCAAGCAAAATCGATCGGTTGGTCATAGAAGCTATAACTATAATGATCGAATTATGGATAATGGAGGAGTCTAAAATTGAACAGACTTAACAGATATTTAACAGACTCTCAGGGAGAAAACGGCTCAAGATGGGACACATGCTGTATATAATTTATTTGTTTTGTCCTACCAAATAAACTGGTGAAGTTTGGTGCAGTGGAAGTTAAACACTGTGTTTCAGCCACAACCATCCCCAAAACAATAATTACAACCCCCTTTTTCCTCCCTCTGTTAGGTGTCAGACAACTCCCCGCAGCCGTGCCACAGATCACCCGCGGTCCATCTATCAGCTGGTGTCGTGCGACCAATGGAGTGTTACCGGTGTTATGGGCTCATTCAAGTGACACCCGCTCGACCTTTGCGATCTTTATGTGACAATGTTCACATCCGTCCTAGGACACTCCCACACCTAGCGGAGGAAATGGGAATGGTAATGGGTAGGGTAATTTACCTGGTTGCGGCATGCTCGTGAAAATGGTTTGGGAATGGGTGGTAAACATGCAACGTTTCTATCACCGTCACTGTAACTTCGGTTTGGTTCTTGATATTTAGTAGAATATAATTGAACATCTCTTGCGCCTAACTCCCACACCTAGCGGACATCTCTATCAGCCTGAGTAGCGAAATTAGATAGTGTGGTAAAGGGATGGATTGCGTTTACCTAACTGTGGAGTGATTCGTGTGTGATGGATCCCTTCTCTTCTTTTAGCGAATTTCCCCTATAGGGAAGAAGCTATTACCGTAGTTGGTATGGTAAGACCTAGGCCAGGGACCATGATAACTTTTCGTTTTGAGGTCCCCAGACCCCAAAAACACCATTCGTTCGAAACTGTATATATATATATATATATATATATATATATATATATGTATATATGTATATATATGTGTGTGTGTGTGTGTCGGTGAGCACGATAACTCTCGTAAAAATGATTCGATTTTGATGACATTTTTTATAAACGTGAAAAGCAACATTTATGACTTTAAGTTCGAAAACCAGCCAGATCACTACATCCGAAGGGGTATTTTGGGGGGGTTTTGTACCCTAAAAATGTTTTTTTTTTAACTTTTTACAAATAATTTTTGAAATAGTCAAATATTAGTTTTTACCATTGGATTCAGCTTAACAAAACACACAATTTGGTATTTTGATAATTCCTCTACGTCAATTGGTTACCGAGATATTGAAAGTGCTAAACACAGTACGTTGTCTAATGTTATTATTACGGAGGAAACAAAAATTATATCTCGCTTATTTATGAACATATACCGACGAAACTTGGTATACGGCTTCATCCGGCTGTGGTATATTGATATTTTCTCAAAAAATTATGTTTTGCTTAAGGCTCCCTTAGCAGCAAACCTGCATACTCAGCCCCATGTTATTCTAATGGAGAATAATTAAATGCTATGTCTCCATTAATTATGAACATAAATGAATAAAAACTGGTATACGACTTCACCTAGTTGAGTTATATTGATATTAGCATAACAACCTATTTTTTGTGTTCATTGTTGCAGCAAACCTGCGTACACAGCCCCAATGTTATTCTTATAGAGAATAATTAAAATTGTATGCATCGCTTATTTGTGAATATATATTTACGAAACTTGGTAAGTGGCTTTATGTAGTATTAAAATATTTATATCTCCATTGGAAATTCGCTGAGTATGCAGGTTTGCCGCGACGGGGGTATTTTTCTTTCCTATTTTCATTATAAGTCTACGTTATTGCTCTCTAAAACGGTTAAGTTGGTAAGCGGCAATGTTGGACTTACACTCCATAAGAACCTAGGTTAACGGAACACACGATAACTGGTTTATTTATATATTTAGAAACTTAACAACTACATCTGAAATTAACGATCTCATAAAAATAAATTTGGTTTGTGAGATATAGTATTTCCAAAGATTAAGAAAAATACAACAAAAACAATTTCTCCGCTCGGAAGAAAAAGAACTTTACAATCAATAAGTAAAATTTTACAAGGTTTCAAATAAGAAAACTTTCAAAATATTTGGTCAAATAATGACAGAAAAATATGGTGTTTTGTGGAAATTCATCGAGCGAAAATCAGTAGTGGAATTGCTCTGGTTATTCTGCGCTTAGCTGACCAGTTACGAAAACTGACGCACTTTCCGGCGCGAAGGAATACACCATTTTTTGGTGGGATCAAAATCAAAGAAACAAAATAAAATATAAAATATACATTCATAAAAATGTATCATTCAGACGGATTATTCTAACGATACGCTTATCAGTCTAGTAGATTTTGCTCGGGATGTAATTTAGGATGACAATCTAAACCCTATCATAGTCAGCATTTTTTAGTTCTGCTCTAATTTTTCTAGTACAATAGTGTGCAATATCATCTACGGCGCAACATATTTTTGGGTGGTTTTGGTTTTGGTTTTCCGAGTTTTGCCTCAGAGCCGTAGGCCGTAAATGTGACTTAACGTCCTATTAAGAACCCCAACCCACTCTCATTTTGGCGTAGTTCTTTTTATTCTCGCTCAATTGCCGATTCTTTAATGGTTATTTGTTTACAACTTAGAGAACCCCATATTTCACCAATTTATATATATTTTTTGGATTCTACCCACTTTAATATATTTTTTACTGAAAACTCCCCGATTCACCACTACCATAAAAACATTTATCAGATTATTTTTTAAAGATAAAATTGTGTGGAAGTGAAATACTTCGTAAGGGGGAATACAACGAATTATAGGATTTTAATAAAAGCAAAAATTCAAAATAAACAATTATTAATGATATAATTGAATTCAGTGAAACATTTTATCAGAGCTACATTTTGTAGTTTGAAACCAAGCGCGACAATACCACCATATCCGCAGTTAGTCATAGAAATACTGGTAACCCCCAATACAATGTAGTTGCAGTGTAATCAGTACACTTATGTATAGTTGCTCTGAAAAACAATATGTATTAGTTATTCCATTTTGTTGATTTCATAAAAAATAATCCATTTTGTTAAAAATTGTTCGTTTCATTTTACACCGGAGAGGGGGCTACTAAGGTTTTTTCGATTTTTTATTATTATTACTTGTATTTATTTTCAAAGCTGGGATAGGAAAGTCGCTTAAAACGACGAAGAGTCAAAATTACCTTTACGGTGGTGTCAAAAATCCTGATAAGAGACGGTTTGTTTTATAGAAACCGCAAAATCCTTGACAAGGCCAATGCCTAAACACAAACATAACTTCTTCGATAAAATAAGAGTGGACTGTATTACTTTAAATCACTGAGGAATTCGAGGTTTGACATGACAAATAATAGCATATTTTGATCCAAACTGTTTATTAACACTTGTAATTGTATCAAATACATTAGAGAGACTTCCTAGGATGAACGTAACTTTAAATTAATTATGGATTAGTAACAACTTTAAGGGTAGCTGGCTAAGCTTTTATACCCGATACCTTTTACTTAGTATTACAATTTCCTTAAAATCTCTTGATTTTATGTAATATCTGGCCAGATAACTTTAAGTAGTTATGTAAGTGTAGTGTTTCATGGTTAATTGACATGTTAGTTAAATTTTTATTTGTAAGTGAAAATTCGTCCTTTTAGTGAACTAGTGGGTGTATGGGTAAGTGAACGATTCATTGTGAACGAGTGTGTGATTGAACTAGTGAGTGTGTGTGTATGGGTGTGTGGGGGGTTAGTTAGTGTAAATGATGGGGTAAGGGTAGTGGGATATGATAGGGGTATTGTAAGATTACTTGGTTAATGGTGTGACAAGGTTATGGTAAGGGTATTATATAGTTTACTTGGATAAGGATAGGGTACTAGGAGGGGTTTGTGAGTATGTGATGGTTTTTATATATTATGTGATGGTATGTGATGGTTTTATATAGTATGTGATGGTATGTGATGGTTTTTATATATAGTATGTGACGATGGAGGAGGGGTTAATGTGATTTGGATATGAGAGATTATTTTTTTGTGTGTAATTTTACAGTATCTATAGTATATTTTTGTAAATGATTGAGAGTTCTGTAAACGTATGTTTTTACATATTAGCAAAGTGTGGGGGTGAATCTTGTTTTTATTATTAGAGAATATGTGCAATGCGTGTTTGTGTATTTTTAAAAGAGTTTATACAGAGTATGTACAGACACTGGTATAGGACGATGTCTTTGAACCTTAGAGTTTCAGTGTGTGTAGACACCTGTGACCTCTTTCACAACTGTACATGGTTGAGTGCGTGTGCATGTACGCGTGTCTCCGGTCTTTCACCCATCGAGTGGTATTTAATGCTCCTCCGCACGTTAACGCTCATTCCACAAGCAGAAGCCATGGCCTCCACAACATCATATACCTTGTGGGACGCCGTCATGGTCACAAATGTGATGAACACGATCAGAGGCGAGGCGACCAATCGCCTCGTCATAATTCGATGGGGCCTTCTCGCCCCCGACGGCCGCCACCACTACCTGCCACGTCGCTACGTGGCGAACCAGCCGGGGCAGTTAGAGGAGGTCGAGGTGCGGCTGAGGGGCCTCCTCACCAACGGAGAGGTCGCCCTCCTCCACAAGAGGGTGATCCCCCTCTTCTAGTTTTTAAGTTTTAGTTTTTAAGTTTTTTTGTATAATAAAGAAAATAAAAATATAAAAAAAATATAAAAAAAAACAAAAAAAACAACAAAAAACAACAAAAAACAACAAAAAACACAACAAAAAACTATAGTTTTAGTCACTTCTCTAAGATTCAGTTATTCTTAGAGGCATCGCGCTGGTTCTTGGAGCGTAGTGTCGCGGGTTCGCAGGATCCAAAAATACTGTATATGTGTTTCCGTGAGCAAGATACTTCTCGTAAAAACTTTGGATTAAATTTGGTATAAACGCGTAAAGCAACTCTATTAAGAATTTATACGAGTCTGTCTAGAGTTTATAAATATATTATTAATTACCAAAAGATGATCCAAACATTCAAACATCCAAACATTTTACCTATCATACCGTATAAATAATACATCACAGATTAGCAGCTCAAAAAGGTAACAACAATATGTTACAGCTGGTAAATTTACAACGGGGAACTATATTATGGTCCGGTCATATCTGGTCATATTTGGTCATATTTTTAAAGACAAAATCACTATGATAAAATGAAAATAAACTGTTTAAGAAGATATAATAAGTATTTAAGATTTACGGTGCTAGTCCGTAATGTATAACCGGTTTTATTTAACTATACATTCTATATACTTAAACGTGTCAATTCCATAAACTAAGATGGAGGTCATTATAAAGTGTCTAACTATGCGAAATGGGTGGTTCATCCTTACGCGCCCAACACTATACAGCCAGTGAGCCTAACAACAGGGGAGCCAGAGAAATGACTTATTTCAATAATTGTTTAATATTATCAGACTTAATTTGTAAGTTGAGAAAAAGCTGTCTGATAAAATAAAAGTGGCTTTGTAGACAACTACAAACTTGAAGATATGAGTCTCAAAATCCTTGCTGCTCTATATATAACTATACTTGTACTGTAACTGTACTTGCTCTATATATAACTATCCGAAAATATAAATATTGTTTTATTTTACCGCGGTTTAATATTTTCAATTATTAAAACGGGGGACATGAAAGGTCACTCGGGGGTTTGTTGTTTTTAAGTTAGAAACTGTTAATCCTTGAATTGTGCTAGTACTGTTAGAGCACCAAATTTTACATTTTTAATTTGTATATAGTTACAATACGTTTAGCTCAATATATGTTTCATTTATTCGATTGTAAAAGAAAAAACAAAAATGTATCAGCTTTAATTAAGTTTATTGGTATTTAATATTTGGGTATATTCCGACGAAGGCCACCCGAATAATAGTTTATACGATGATTAAATCAAGTTTATTTACTGCCTACGATGTAGAATAGGCCAGCGGTGTACACCTT
Source organism: Allygus modestus (assembly GCA_963675035.1). Classification (NCBI taxonomy): domain Eukaryota; kingdom Metazoa; phylum Arthropoda; class Insecta; order Hemiptera; family Cicadellidae; genus Allygus; species Allygus modestus. The sequence continues at coordinate 124,952,028 of OY776117.1, read as the reverse complement.
CAACCGGGTCAGGGCGCGTGCGTGACGGCGGGGAGGGTCAGTGCTCCGCGTGGCAACAATACTTGTCGTTATCACCACCTGTTGTCGTCGGTGGGCGTCTGACACAGTAGTCACACAGTAGCCACACAGTAGCCACACAGTAGCCACACAGTAGCCACACAGTAATATTGCCACAGCAGTCTTTGCTAATAGTACACAGAGAAAAATGGAATTTGAAAAATGGATATTGGTTGTCATGACCAATATTAGTTAAACCACGATTAGTTAACGAAAGTGGTTGGCCAGGAAAGGTTATCGTAAACAAAACAACAGTTAGTTTAACTTTTTGTAGTAGTTGTTTCAAGGCAACTTTGGCTATTCCTCCGAGAGCTAAGTTAAGCCCGGGGTTCTAGGACTGTCTGGGTTAAGCATTGAGGCTAACAACTAAATGAATGAAAATGAAATGGGTTGTAACAAACTAGAATATGGGGTTATTACAACTACTTTGGTTAAATTAACCAAATCCTCAATTTTCAGTCAAGCCGTTTGGTTCGGGTTTTAACAACTACTTCTAAACAAATTAGTTTAACCAATGAATTTATTGGTTAACTTAACTTATAAAATATATATATATTTTTTAACTCTCTGAGCTTAGTTAAATGAACTCATACAAATAATTGTCCATATAGTAACCTCTGACACTGGTTGAACTAACTTATAAACTTGGATTAACCAATCACATTTCTCTGTGTAGTTTTTACCTGCTATTTGCTGAGTAACGTTTGTGCTAGTGAAAATGAGTGAGCGTATCTTAATTTTGGACTTGCCTAAAACAAAAGAAGGGGCTGTGTTTTTTTACAGCCGAAAGAGTGTTTGCCATCTCGTCACCATTTGGACTCGTATCTGGCCGAGAGCGAGATTACAGTCAGCGATTGAAACACAACCGAGTACTTATATCCAACAGTGAGATTCAAGCAAAATAAAAAACAACCCCAGAATCCCACATAAAAAATAAATATGAACAACTATTAACTATTATTTGGAAAAATACAAGATATATAAATTTGAAGTTTAGAGTAAGCATACCCCAACTAGTCCAAGATTTCTGGAGCAAATTACACTTGGATAACTATTTATTTAATAACCTCTTATCAGATTTTCAATTATAATTATTAAAAATTATTAAAAACCATATTGCAATATTAATCATTAGAGTGTAACCCTTTCAATATAAATATATTTTTAAGTATTCTTTATTATTTAGCAAATTACAATGAGTAATATGTTAATTTTTAATAAATTATCTATACATAGTGAAAGTGTGCTTAATATAGTCGGGTTAATAATGGTAAGACAGTTTTGTGGATAATAATTTTATTATTTATTCAAGTTAACTTTAATGGGGTTTTTCTTTTTTCACTGGTTTGATAAACATTGAAAGCGAAATTGTGTAATTAGTTTGATTACATTTCCATAAGAACTTATAAACAGTTACTTTAGTTTGAAATTTAAATTTACATGTTTAACATTAATAACAAATATTATTTTAAATTTCTCAATTTAAAAATGAAAAGAAAAAATAGTTCAAGAAAAAACGTTTGAGGAATGTCTGGTCCGTGGTCCTGGGTCCTTGGGGAGTTCGATGTCGGGGCTCGGAATCGTCTGTAGGCGGTTGACATCGGGACTCGGTGGACTTGGTGGTTCTTCCAGACAGTGGAGTTGTGTGAGCTTCCGGTGCACGCCGATGCACACCGTTCCCGGGACGGGTTCGTAAGTAGACCATGAAAAAATAAACAAACGTGTATGAGTAAATAGATTATTAAATAAACCACCCTAGGAGGAATAATAGTTTGAAATTTATTTCAGAAAATAAACTCACTGATTTTATTAAATTAATGGTAGCTATTCTGTTATGATTACAGTGAAGGCGGATTGGTAATTTGATTAAAATGTGCGGACTCCCAAAACTGCTGGTTGTGTGCATAGCTTCTGAAGTGCACGGTGTATTAATTTGTAGTTGATTGGGTATGTTACTCAATTTTATATTACTCAAATAAAAAACCTTGTACCAAAAATAACAAAATAAAATCATGGAACGTGTTGTATAGATTATCAATGAGTGATAGCCGGATTCTCTGATATTCTCTGATAGCAATTGCTTACATCTTTAGGCACTATGACATGTTTATACAGTTGCTCCAAGAACCAGCGCGATGCCTCTCAGCTACCGCGATAATTGATTCTTAGAGAAGTGACTAAAACTATAGTTTTTTGTTGTATTTTTTGTTGTTTTTTTGTGTTTTTTTTATATTTTTTTATTTATTATCAAAAACTTAAAAACTAAAAGAGGGGGATGACCCTTTTCTGTAGAACTGCCACCTCGTTGTTGGTGAGGAGGCCCCTCAGCCGCATCTCCACCCCCTCCAAGTGGCTTGGCTGGTTAGCCACGTAGCGACACAAGTAATTTTAAAACACTTGAAATAAATTCACAAATAATAGGAAGTACTTATTTCTTGAAATAAGTAGGATGCTATTAGTGGTAAAAGTATATTACACGGATAAATATTACTATTAGTCTCAAAATCCTAAGTTGCACGGGAAGGATTACAAAATAAAATTATTTTTAAACTATTACCCGTGCAAACCATTTTCTGCAACAAATAGCCCCTAAAGCTTTAAAGGTCAAAGGGGAGAATCCTTCTAAAATTAAGAAAAATATTTAAATATTTTCTTAATTTTAGAACATTTAAGAATCATAACGAACATTTAGATTTGCCATAGGATTTGTTTTCCAATACAAACTTAAAATTTGATTCTGAGGGTTTCCTTTTAAATATATAGACTAGTGGCTAGTGGGGGCTAAATTTCTTACCTACTTTTTTAGTTTTATTGGAAAACTGATGTTTGCTGGAAACTAATTCAATACACAAATGATTGAAACGTCAACGTGTACACGATACAACGCCTGCATTAACCTCCTTACAACAGTCACTTTCCATTACACTTCCCATTACACCGCGACGTGACGAACGGCAACTGCTTTTGCTGCATCGTTTGATTTGGTGGCAAAGTGTGATGAAGAGTTTTATAATAAATCGATTGTGGTTTTAATTTGATAGAAATCTTGTAAAACAACAAAACTTGCCTGCTTGTTTACCAATTAATTTTGGCATTGACTGTCAATGTAGATCTGGATTTGGGCTCAATATAGGAACAAGAGTTCAAAAATTAACAATAAGAGGCTACTATTTATTTACTATTTATTATCTGTTTTACAACTGATATCTAAATGCGGGAGTGGGAGGGTTTGTGGTTCGGGGTTTTGGGATTTGAAAAATGAACCCAACGAGCGCGGGGTTGCGGCTTGGACAAAAACTGTTGTCTATTCGGTCCAACTCCGGAGTGGACACGGTGTAAATTCGTCTACCCTCTCTATAATTTGTTTAATGCGGCACAAATAATGTGTGTTTGGAATATACTATATAAAATAAATATACTATCCATATACTATCCATATACCATCCAAACTTATTTTTAAACAACCCCGTTCTCCCCATAAAAAGTACCAATATTGAAAATATTTTAATTACATTGACTTAATTAAATTAAACTACAACTAAGCTAAAATGGTTTGGCGGGAATATATCGGTAGTATATTTTGTTATACTTAGTGCAATATATCTGATGTAATCGCCTATGATGTTTTAATGCGAATTTCTTTTAACTTCTTTTGTGGGATATCGTGTCCTGTTGAATGGTGTGGCCTCGTTCTTCTCGCAGCCATATTCTCTGGATCGCTGATAAAAATATCATTTCCTGTTGAATGTGTAGTTGCGCCTCGGGGTGATTGCGCCTCGTTCTCTGGATCGCTGACCCCAATGGCGTCCGTCGCTCCCGTACTCCCGCACATTCCCGCCACGCCCCACCTCTGTCCACCACGGATTCCGTTGAAGTAGGTTGAACGCGTCCATGTTGTAATATGTTCTTCTGATCAGGTGAAGACGCCGGTGGGGTCCCAATTGGAGTTTTTTCAATCGTTCTGAATCAAAAGTATGTGTAGCGAGTTTGTAGAATCCCAGAAACGCGTCTGCTGTGATTTTTCTTGCACGTTTAAAGAATTTTAGGTTTGTGGTTTGTGGCGGCCGGGCGTTTATCACGGCAGATGTTAGTGGGTGAGCCGCCTTGACACGGGGTTCCTTCAGTTTCGTCTGGTGTAAACACTTATCTGCACGTATTATATATTACCGTTATATTCCCCGGTTAAACGGAAAAATTTTTTCGCGACTATCTATCTTATATCTATTGTTTGATACTTAGAAATAATTTCCCTATGTAAACTATAAATTTGACTCAACTAAAATATTAAAATTCCCCATGATAAACTATAAATTTGACTCTACTAAAATATTAAAATTCCCCATGATAAACTATAAATTTGACCCTACTAAAATATTAAAATTATCACTAAATTATCACTATATAAATAGTAAGTGATACTCTAGATTACAGTAACCCCATTTTTAACACACATTATTAGGCCTTATGTAATTAAACACTCTACAACATATTATTTTGATGATTACAATTTTAATAGCCGACCTCGAACCATTCCGCGGTGCCCAACGATCCACATTTGTTTGAAATGAGTGATGTGAGAAAACTGGGATGGGATTGATAGGAATAATGGATATTCATAAAAATTGTTCTCTACACTACTCTAAACAGCTGTTTTATGGGGAACGCCTCTAGGGCCGAATCCCGCCTAGATATGGGGTTTGTTTATAAATAAATATTGTGTGGATTTCCTCCCAATCCGCATATTATCCGTGGCCACGGATAATAGGACAGATTTTTTTCTACCATCTGGATAAAGAGTAATATATAACTTGAGAATTACAAACAAAAGCACTATTATAATAATACTGATATATTAGAAAATATATTACTCTTACCAAATATAGCAGATTGTGAGGGGAAGTGCGTGTATTGTATGTATTTGTGTTTTATTATAAATTTATGATTATATGATAATAAGATGTGTACAAATTTAACATATACTAGCAAACCTATAAAACATCTAAAAAAGAAATGACTCATTACTCTCAAGTTGAGCCACATGTTTTATTTCTTGCGTGTCTAGATTAAAGAGGGAAAAGCTGAAGATATCCTCAGCCCCAGGATCGGAGAAATGCGACAGTTGCACAAAAAACAAAGGGGACACAATACGCTATTAGTGTAACGGAACCCGGTGACGGTAGCTGTCCTATCGGGTGAAAGTGGCACTTACGGCGGTACAACGCGCAGTTCACTCTCGCTTTCACTGCTCATGCGCGTTGCCGCGCCGAGCCACTACATAAAATATATTTTTAGAGAGGCATACACCTGTTTATATGGAACAACAGATAAAATTGGCCACTAAATTTACCACTAAATTTTAGCCCCATTAATCGAGTAGGATTATTTGTGATGATTATATTAAAGACTACTCTTTAATATAATCAGAGCAGAGCCCCGAAGAATATCTGATACCATCAAAAATTTGTAAAAATTCTTAGTAAATAAAATAACTGGTTGTCCCATGTGGCAAGCTGTTGGCCGATGCCATCTGCGGGGAAGAAGCTATTACCGTAGTTGGAGACTATATTAACATCTTTTACAAACGTCAATTCGACCCCCGACGATTCAAAATAATTTGAGCCTGCAAACATAATAATTTTAAAAATGTGCGCAATGACTGCACACGTAAAACCGTTAAATATATGATAAAACAAAAACTATTTAAATATTTTGTTTAGTTGATGGGATGTCGTCCAAATTTTCAACTTTGGCGTTCTTAAAAAGTCTTTGAAGGAACACTTGTTTCTCTTGACCCTTTACGTAGACGGTGGTTTTTTGTGATAACAGCGCTGCCAGTTGTCTCTTGACGCAGTTGAAGGACGTGGTTCCTTCTTGTCATGGAATTCCGTGATAACAGTTTGCATTGAAGTTCGCCCGTCTTCTGTAGTCCGGAGATGGTTTGTCAAAACTATGGGTGTTAACCTTGATGTTCGGGTGTCGGGTCCTGACGTCGGTCAACAGGTTCAGGACTCGGGGATATGATAATTAGCTTCCGAGGTGTAAATGTAACTCGGCCGTTATTAATTAAAAGATCGGGGCAGTTTGATTAAAATCACGGGTAATTATTTTTATGGTAAATTATCTTGGGTTATTTCAATCCTACACGAGTAAGTAATGTTCAGTAATGCATGGGGACGAATTAATGTTTATTAATAAACTAGCAGATGTACCCGCCCTTCGTACGGGTTGTACATAAGTGGCAGATTAACTAAAAATATTAACAACCCACATAATTTTACAATACTAAAATTACATTTTACACTTTTAAAGTAGAATTAAAGTTAACGAAATATACTATGGCAGATAGTTCTGGTACTGCTGGGTACTGTTGCCAAGTCGAGGAACTCTGTCGGGTAGTGAACGGTGTGGTTTTTGCGACTCCAAATCGGTACACCCTGGATTCGATTTTAGAAATAAAAGTACAACAAAATATTAACCCTGTTTAATTAAACATTTTAAATACTTTGATACATTAATCTTTACATTCCAATAAATTAATAGTAATGTAACGAAACATTAAACTTTAAAAACATTTACAAACCACTTTTAAAATCACCAGTCTTGCCAGGTCCTGTTTTCAATATAATTGTAAATATTTCTAGGTAGTGAAAATGGGTTATAACCACTTTTAAAATCACCAGTCTTGCCAGGTCCTGTTTTCAATATAATTGTAAATATTTCTAGGTAGTGAAAATGGGTTATAAATACTAACTGGTTGGTCGGCGCTCTCGAGACCCCTTGCTTCGTGGTCTCAACGGGAGCGGGGGGTGTGGGTGTGAGGGGTCTCAAACGTGGCAGATGGTCGTGGAATTCGTTTAATAGTGATAAGTAGGCCCAGCATTATTAATCTCCTGAAAAACAATAGCTTCGTGTACAACTTTTATATATTAGTCTGTTCCAAAAATGTCTTAACAGAATAGAATATTTTTATTTTCTCATAATACATAGTTGTAACTTTATTTTTAATCACACGGCTTGTAACGGAGAAGTGTGGGCTAAGTGTGGGGGGGGGGGGGTTAATGTGATGAGGATATAATAGATTTATTTTGTGTAATTTTACATACTCTTTTATCTATTACTCTGTTATAGTATGCGTATATTTTTAATGTATCTATACTGGATAGTATATTTTTGTAATTTTCAAAACTAAATGATTGGGGTAAGTTTTTTAATTGAGAATCTTTTAGAGTTTTGTAACCGTATGTTTTACATCTTACTGTAGCAAAGTCTAGTATGGGGTTATTGGGAGATATATCTTTGAATAAACCTAGACGTGAAGGGTGAATGAAATCTTGTTTTGTAAACGAATCGGTTTTAGAGAATACGTGCAATGCGAAGGAATCGTTGTCTGTGTATATGAGATCGAAGGGGGGAAAGGTTTTCTTTAATTTATTGTAGTACATGTCGTACATGTATCTCTTACTTAGATCTAGTATTGAAAAACCCAAACATATTGGCTTATTACAACGAACCCTTCTTTTTGACATAAAGACTACGTAGTTATTTTCGTTTAATATTAATCTGTCTACAAAGGTGGGCTGTTTTATTAATCTCATAAGTTTTCTAGTGTTGTTGTACAGGAAGTGTTTATTTAAGTTATCGGTTACCCTTTCTATTGATTTACCATATATCAGGTTTGATTGGAGTTTAAAGAAATTGGATAGGGCTTTGTCTTGGGAATAGTGCATTCTCAAGTCTGTGTTCATTTTTATGTAGGGTTCTAACCAACATGATTCGTTAAATGAAATAGCTCTGTGGACTTTTTCTAATATGAGTCCCATTGAGAGAGCTTGTTTTAATGTCTCGTAGTGTATTACGTAATGTTTTCTGTCTTGAAAAGAAGATATTAATTTACCTTCTACGTGATGAGGACATAGTGGATAGTCCCTGTGATCTGAGTTAAATGGATATTTTAAATCCACTTCTAAGATGTAACCCGTACCTTCTGGTTTACTTTCTAAATGAACCGAGTCTGGAGATACCCACTTGAAACCGTCCAGAGGAAGTGGACATTTCAACATTACAGCGGAGTAAAGACCGATAATGTCATAAAAAAAAATTAGTGAGTCGGGTTTAGTGGGATCGTAATTGGGGAGTGAGGGGTGGTTGGAACTTGCGTATTTCTTTACTGCACGTGTAAATCCACCTCTTATACCTTTCATTATCATATTATACATTTTATCATCGTTTAAAAGTTCTATGCGAGTGTTTGTAATCTTGAGCATGACGTCGAAACTGTAAGCTCCTATTGTCAGATAGTAGAACATGTCGAGTTTATAGTTTTCAATACAGATTGATCTTATAGTTTCTAATTTATCAATTTCTGGATAGAATTGAGAAGAGTCTAAAAACTTCATTGTAGTATTTTTAATTCTCTTTGAAATGCATAGGAACTTTTCTATTTGACCCTTGAAAGGTATGAATTTTATATTGGCATTGACGCTAGTGAAGTAGTTTAACAGTTCTATTCCTAGATCTTTTATAATTATTGGGACAAAGTATGGTAATCGGTAGTTTATATTACAAGTAGAGTGGGCGTAACCTCTTATTGATCCGTTTAAGTGATTGTGATCGAGAACGTAATCGTTGAACATACCTTTACCACAGATGTGACAGGGAGAACCTTCTATGGGTGGATGTGGAAATTCCTTTGGAGGTATATTTCTCTTGTACAATCTACCGATTAGTTCACACTCTCTTTCTAAAGAGTTCATAAAAGCTGTAATGTCTGAAAAATTTCTAGTTCTAATTATTTTACTGTTTTCATTGACGATATTGTATGTGAGACTTTTTATAGTGAATGTGCCTATGCGGTGAACGAAAGAAGTGTTTGGATCTGGTTCACAAGTATCTTCTTTGTTTAGCTGTTGTTCTATGTCGCAGTATATGACAAACGGTATTTTCAACTGTCTGTTGTAGTTTTTAAAGAACAAAAACTTGTTTCCTTCTTTTGGAAAGGTGACGGTTGGTATTGAGTGACTGTTACAGTCGAGTTCGTGAATGAGGAGTCGGTCTTGTTTATAAAAGTGTTTGAAACACTGCCGACAAACGTATAACCTAGTAGTTGTTTTGACCAGTTGTCTACCGATAAATGCGTCAAAGTTTTTAATCCACATATAGTGGTTTTTATAAAACAGTATATCTCTGTGATCGGGTTTTCTATGAGGTGTTACTTTTAATGGAGTGATTTTTCTATTTCTATCTTCTATAGAGTAAACGTTTATGGAGATGTTATTTACGTTTTCAAATGTTTGTATTTCGTCTAGTTTTACGGGAAAAGACACGCACGACCATTTATACTTATCGTTCAAATGCACGTATTTGAAGTAATTTAATATATTGTGATAATTCTTTCCCGAATCAGCCAAAATTTTTCCCATTATGGCGATTTTGAAACAGATATCGTTGCAACACGTTCTTCTACTACCCTTACCGCGGAATGGATTTACAAGAGATTTTTTTCCTCTAAGAAAGGGGGGTAGTTTGAATCTGGTAGATGAACCCCAGACTGGTTCGTATCTGTTGATACGGAGCTCTAGTTTGACAATCGTGTATATAGCCCAACCCGAACCTCGTAACTCCAAAGTGGATTTTTCTAATAATAATTTATTTATATTGGAAGAGTACTGCTGATTTAAATCAGTTAAACTGAAAACTGTCAAATTTTGAGTTTTAAAACTGTTTGTTTGCAATTCGTCGTTAGATTTTGAAAACTTACACTCCAACAACATATTATACTTTATGCTATCGTGCATTTGTTGGTAGTGTTTCAATAAATAAATAACATTCCCCCTCAACCACTCCATGTAAGTTTTAACACAAGAAAACCCGAGGGGGTTGTCAGCCTTCAGTGTAACGAGTCTGCACCTTGCAGCCGATTCAATTTGAACGAAATGGTTTTCAAATGAGGTGGCGTGTTCGTGCGTGTCAAGTTCGGGATATAAAACGCCACATACTTCACATAGCACGTCCATCGTGAAAAATGAGGAAATGGGGATTGATTGCGGATTAAATACCTTTGGGAAAATTTTAAAATTTTACATTTCTTTTTACTCCAAAACTCAATATGATCCTGTCTTGTAAACTGTTTTATATTCTTTTTTATATTTAATATTTGGTTTGAGACTTATTTCTCCATAGTTCGTGGTCTTCAACTTCTGTTATATATTTATCAAGTATTTGTTTTGCATCGATGTAACTTATAGAATCATCAAATTTTCTTTTTTTTGAAGTTGGAAGTTTTCTTAAATCCTCAACATTAAGAATTTGGAAATGGGTATCAATTATACTGGGTACGAGTGGTTTTGGTGAATTTTTTGTTATAAACATATTCAACCCCGCTTTGGGGAACTTATAGAGTAATAATAGTGCGTGTGGATATGTTACCTCATATGCGTTTTCAATATAGACATCTTTTACATCTAAATCTGGTTGAGTATAAATTAATGCTGTCTCACTGTAGTCATTTTTTTCTAAAATACTTTGTATGACATCGCAATCGTAAGGGTTTAGAAAATCTTCAACTTTTTTAAATTCTATATCTATTGGAAGATTGTCTACATAGTAAAGTTTTAATCTATTTAAAGGAGGTGTTTGGTTGGTTGCAGTCATTTGAATGAAGAACTGCGATAGCCTTCAGGAATTTATATCCCAAAAGACTGAGGAAACAATACGAACATATGTAGTTGTATTTCACCATAACAATATAGAATGTCTGGGATGTTTGAGAATCGATAGGAGCCTTCAAAAATTATTTAATTTGTCAGATAATAAAACATATGATATATATTTGAAATTAAAAAACCCACTGTCTGACTGTTGCACTCGTCTTGTTCTGACAAAAATAACAAGTGAAAACTATAAACAATAAACATTTGAAAAATTTTAAATGAAATAATTATATATAAAAAATATTTAATGGAAATTGTTGAGGTCGAAAATGAAAAACCAAAATCTAAAATACAAAGTATTTTTTTAACAAGATTAAAGGAATTCATTCAAAATAGTCCTTCCCATAGAATCGAAAAAAATGAAATGAATGACAAACCTTCACTGAGTACGGTGACATTTCTTGGAGTAGTTTTCACAATAATTTTTTCAATTTCAGCTGTAAAAGTCGGAATTATTAACGCATTACTTATATTACTGTTCATAATTTCTGTTATAATTCTAATTTTAAAAAATTCTAATTAATATTATATTCTATACAAAATAATACAGATTTCATTTTCAAGTTTTTATCACTTCTCTTGTAGTAAACATTTAAAATGTTGATTTTATTTCTATGCTTGAGCTCTAAGAACTGTATGAGAAGTTCTGGATATTTTTTAAAAACTATAGCTTTTTCTAAGCTCATGATGCATCTAAACTCCATTTAATGTCTCGGAAGAATTGTGATGTTGGTTCCTAATGACGTCACAAAAGCGCTTCCCGAATAACTCAAGGGGTTGGCAGAAACCCTGGCGGTTGTACTCCTACTTTCTCCAGATTTCTCTTCGTCTGCCAATTTCTTATATTCAGGAATTTCCAATTGTTCAATTGCACAATCCCACAGAGATTTCGTATGAGGAGAGTGAATTTGATCTATTTCCAAACTATTACCTTCGAAAATTAGGGGGTCGCCTTCGCATATTCGCCTTATTGAAACTACACCGATGGGCGTAAGTTTGCAGTTTGGAGTAAACGATGACACGGCTTCGTTTTTAAACTTCAATTCTGTTGGGTAGGTATTTCTGATAAACTTATACCAGTAGGCTTTGTGGCTATCGTCGAAGCAGTCCAGAATAGTTTCATCTGGTTTAATATCGGAATATTCTTCTCTAATCTTCACTATGTGAGAGTTTTCGTATTGTTGAATGAAGTTATGGAACCCGTCGCGGTTATTTTTACAAACGTCTGAACTATGAGATTCTGGAAATGCGATAGTGTTTTTTGGAAGATCTCCCGTGTACTTGAAGGCTTGACCCTTCTTATCGTCATCTTTATAAGCCCATTTGCTTATATCACCACAATACGTCTTTGGCACTCCGATATTAAGAGTATCTTCCTTACAACAAATACTTTCTCTTGTACCGGGCGGATATTGCAAAAGCCGCTTAGCTTCTACTGGTATAACAGATAGTGCGCCAATGGATTGCGAGTAGAGAAGGTTCATTTTATGCAACATAAAATACTGTTCATCCAAGTTTCTACCTTCTGTATCTATACAACGATACGCTTTTATCCTTGTATAAATGTAGGGGTTTAACGTAACATAATGTAGTACTGGTTTTGATGCATCTGTTGCTGTGTAGGGCTCAATTTTTGTTATCTTTAAATGTTCCCTATGGGTTTTAAACTCATCCCCAGCAGTACTCACCGTTGGGATATTGTTTCCATCGTCCACCGCTTGTATGAATATTTTAAAATTATTCGGGTCACTACTAACGCCAATTTTATCGCCCGGTATTCCCAATAGAGACCATAATATCTCTCCTCTGGGTACTATAAGAGTGTTTTTATCAAATACGATATTATCGGGGCAACTATTTTCTGAAATTGGTGTGATTCTATACGGTCTGGTAGCAATTAAATACGAAATAACACTATCTTTTCCTTGATAACACGAGATGGTGCTGAACAAAGTCTTTACATAATCATCCCGCTGTGTAAGACCATATTGTGTGAATAAGTCGCTAATACACACCCCGGAAATAGCCGAGCTGATTTTATTGCCATACTTATTATACATGTAAATTTCACGCTCGAAAACGGTATTCATAATGAAATTTTTAAACAACTCCTCCGAATCTCCTCCAGTTTTCTTGTAGTGTGGAACAACACAGTTTTTTATTCGCGTTGTATAAATTCCGGTTGTCATTTTCTTTTTTATTTACCAAAAAAAACCGATAATTAATTTTATTATTGCATTTTCAATTTCTTAGCTGGTGGTTCTTCCTCATTTTTAAAAAGCGATGCCACATATGGTGAAAACAACCTCTTCGTTAGTGTAAGACTGACCAGAAGGGATATGTTCTGCAGGCTCGATTTTAACGCCTTCAATGAAGGCGAATCGTTATCCTGAACCGATCTGAGAATTTCGTCGACGTCTTTGGCTCCTAATATTCTAGCGATGATGTTCGATCCAGAATCATTTAAAATGGTTATTTTATCCTTTTGTAGGGACGTTGAAAACACTTCTATGTACTTTTGAATATCCGGAGGGGTAAACTTTTTTGCCTCGGTCAGTAATACCTCAAAAAATGTAAACACGTAATTCGCCATGTTTTTATCTGAACTGTTTTTACCCAAAACAGAATCAATTATGAGTCCAATTTTAAACTTTTTATAAAGTATATTGTCATTAACACCGTCAATGTCCTCTAGCTTTGCAAAACAACTCTGTAAGTAGGCGCAGGATCCCGTGTTGTACAAGTATTTAATAATGTCTTTCTTTAACGAGTCAGAGGACGATATTGATGAGGGAGGCGGTGTCCGCGGCGGGGGGAGTGTTGGTGATGGAACTATCTGTGGTTGGGAATTGCTGCTGCTGTTATTATTATTATTATTATTATTATTATTACTATCATCCATCCAATTTAAATCAGCGAATATATCTAACATTTCCGGGTTGGGTATATCTCGCTGTAAAGTGAAATCCTCTGCATTTAAAAAGGTGGGAGGGTTATTTAAAATAGTGTTCATTTTTTATAAAGAAAAAAATGATTTTTATGCAATGTTTTGTGTTTGACTTGGATGAAACTTTGGTTTACGTACAAGGAAAGGATATTTTTGTCAGGCCGTACTCAGAATCTATTCTACAAGCATTAAATAAAACACAGAGTAATATGCTAATTTTATGGTCGGCTGCTGATTTTACGTATGTTCATAACATACTTATAAGACTAAATTGGAGTCATTATTTTAAAAAGGTTCTTAGCAGAGAAGACTGCGAGGTTTCTTTTAAACTATACGGTGAAAATAAATCTTGTTTTTTTATAAAGAATTTATTGAAAAGGGAAAGTGAAATGTACAATATACAATTTATATTGATTGATGATTTAGCTTCAAAAAACGAAACAACAAATGAGTACGATTTTAAAATTAATATTGTGCCGTATAAAAATCCAAACTCCGGTCCAGATATACACCTATACAATGCAATCAAATGTTTCCTATAAATTTAGAAACCAACTCTTTGACCACAATTGGTTTATGGCGTGAATCTGAAATAATCATAGTTGAAAAATATTTAATAATGAATGATAACCTTTCGATATTATAGGGCTGAAATATAATCGAAAATACAATAAAAAATAAGACTGATAATAAAAATAATGAATTTTTTATATTCATATTATTATATTTTTATACTTGTTATCATAATGGTAATTTACAAACGCCCCAGTAGAACCTTTGAGATATTTAAATACAACAATAAATATATGTATTTCAAAGAAATACCTATGGGTATAACTGGTGTAATTTACAATGGCATTCCGTATATATATGACAAAGATTCATTAACAGAGTGTGGTGGAAAGTATGATTCGGTGTTTGAAATAAAAGGAGTTAATAATAGGTTCATCTCGAAATGTTTTATTTCTGAAAACGTTGTAAGAAGCGTGTTTGAGGAAGCCCCATCCGCGTTAGGCGACGTTGATTTCAATTTCCCCACACTCGTTGACCATTAACAATTTTTTATCTGGTATGTAATGAAAGTTGGTATTTCTGATGAAATTAGTTGGCCTGTTGTACAGCAAATCGAGAAACCAAATTAAACTGTCCGCGTTGTTGACCACGAAATCTGCGACTGGAAAGAGTAAAATGTTGAGTTTTCGAACGCTTTTATGTGTTTTTAGGAATTCATTTAAATCGCTGACGCTATAGTCCTCGTTCATGTGACCTAAACGGCCACAGTTTTTTACTTCTATAATAGTCTGATATGACTTTTTTACGTCTCTGGAATCCCAAAAATGGATGCTGTATTCTGATAGCCGTTTAAATAAATCATCGTAATAAAATATTATATTCTTTGTATATTTTGGCATCCAAATATTTACTTTGAAGGGTAAAATAAACCGATCTATTTCGTTACACTTTATAGAATCTAAATAGCGTGTAAAAATATTGTTTGTATTTAAAATATATTTTTCTATTGTGGAAATGAAATTAAAGACTTTTTTTATCACCTCCGTTCTATCAATTGGTAATCCAACTTTATTTATCCTCTCATAGAACTCTACAGAATCTCTTTTTTTTCTTTTTTTGTCTTTATAAAATTTATCAAAGACTGGCAAAACGTAAGACAGCAGTAGTTCACCATTTGTTGAAAAATTTTCATCAACTCCGAGAACGTTTCGCCTATAACTGCATGTGGCGTTAAAGGAATTCAAATTTGTATATTCATAAAAAACCCTCGAGTTACAAACAAACGCGTAATCGTTTATTGAGGTATTCTCCAAAACATATTTAAAAAACGTCTCAATAAAAGTGTTATAACGTGGGTTGAATTCTTCTCTCTTATCATAATAATTTTCAATCATTTCTAAAAATTGGCGAAAGAAGAGTTCAACAAAATCTTTAAACTTTGGATTTATTCTTCTGGCCACCCCCACTATTTTTAAACACCCACTCTTAAGCTTCATTATGTAGTTTTTCTTCTCTGCTAAAAACATTGTCGTTTTTGCTTCATAATCTAGGGTTAAAGAGATAGTCTCTAAACCCAAACCCTCTTTTATGTACTTATTCAAGACGTTAGCCACATCGATATCAAAATTCTCTTGTAAAATAAAAAGAGAATCTGTATCTCCGTAAACAACAGTCATCTTTAGTTGTTTTTCTATATAGGATTTGATTAATGAGTGAATCTTTCTTCCGTATGACGTTACAAGTGCCGCACAGGGGAGGTCACGCATCCGTCCCTTTGACGCCAATAACCCATAAATGGAGTTGGCTATGAGTTTGTATGCCTTGTTTAGATAGACATTTTTTGTTTTTTTCCTCTGCTCAATTAAATATTCCACTATAACAGACAGCGGAGCTTTTAAAAACTGTCTTTTGATTGTATAAAATCTGTCCATTTTATCAGTTCGTCTCAGGAATTCTTTAGCAAGGGGAGAATTCTGATTTAGATTATCGATGACGTAATTGGAACTTATATTAAATTCCCTAATAATACTGGGATACAAAGAAGTAAAATCGACTACCGAAATTGGTCTGTTAACATAGACGGTTCTTTGAGCTTTCAATACCGTTGCACCGCGATACTGTTTGTTAACTATGGACTCAAACATATCTCCGGAAAATGTACGATCCTCTACAAGTTTAAATGGTACACACATGCCCTGTGCGGGGTACATTATCGACGTGAACTTACTTATAATCTTGGACGTCGCTTTGCTCATGTAGTCAACCGTATCACAAAAACATATACTTACCAAAGGTAGTAAGTGGTGAATTATTTCCTTTTTCGCATATATTTCTACTGTCAGTTCAGAATCGCGTGCAACGTAATCGCACATTTGTTGAAGAAATTCTAAATCTTGCCCACTCTCTGCATAGTATTGGTTTAGTTTCATGAAAGACATGTCTAATTTATTTTTGCCCAGTTCTACTTTGGCTATGTTTTTTAATGAAAATGAATTGTATTCGTTGGAGTGCATGCGTTTGAGATAAGCCATTACGTCGATGATTTGAAAACGCTCACAACATACCAAGGGACTTTTAATTCCTATTAACATTTTGTTTATTTCTTCTACTGAATAATAGTTTCTCGCCAATCCTAAAATTATCATTCTATTTAAAATAACAGGAAAATCAAATTCCAATATATTGTATCCGATTAAAAACGACGCTTTTAATTCAATTCTAAAAAAGTCACATAGTGCTGCTACAAGTTTCTTTTCTTCTACAAAACACTTATAAATTCTCTTATCGTCTGTAGAGTCTATTTTTATGTTCGGATTGGGTAGTAATAAATAAATTATTTCCAACTCTTTATCAAATCTCTTACCGCTGACGGTACCTATAACGAAAGAAACCGAAACAATCTTTTCATCGGGAGCTGCCCCATTGGGTATAACATCATACTCTCTACCTTTCACCACCTCTATGTCGAACGAACACACCCTTTGATTTGGGACTGTCTCGAAACCATATAATTCTTGTAATGTATTTTTAAAAACTCCATAGTAAAGAAAATCTTTGTTTTTACGTTTTTCAAATTCAAAGTATCTCTGCAGAGAAGAGGGGGTGAAGTTGATATCGAAAATATGAAAGAGCGACTTGTTGAAGGTTAAAAACTTTTCAAGACCTGGTAGGATGTGAACACTATTAACGTGAACAAACGCTGACAAACCCCTAAGACTATCTATGTAAACCACATCTTCCACAGTTATTTGAGACTGAGTTCTCAGATTCGCCAAACTGTCATTGTATGTGATTTTATATATATGTTTACCAAAGAAATCGTGAGCTTTTTTTTCAAAATCTTCCTTCTTCTTTTTATGAATTAATAATTGCAAATAATAACAATTATCACTATTTAAATTTAATTTTCCACATATAAAATTACAATTGAAGTCAAATCCAACGTAATCACCCTCGGTGCTCGTCCACTTTGTAATAAAATGATCTCCCTCTTCGAACATTAGTCCGGACTGAGGCGAACCTATAAAAAACCTATATATAATAAAAAATGTTTGAAATATTTGTATTATTTATTATTGTTACAATTGTAATGTTAAAGCCAGATTCAATTCAAATCTCATTTCCAAAGTATGATTACAAAAAGTTTTGTGACAAATTCACAGGATCGTGGGACGGGGAAGATTGCACTTGTAAACATCCAGATTTCATAACAAACAACCACTATAACGGAAATTGCGATAGGGTTGTCGATATTAAATGTATAAAAATATTCAACTCGGGGGGAAAGTTATTGAACTTCAATATCCAAGATCCTTACACTGAGGGTTTCTGTGACTGTGGCAAATACTATTCTTATGATGTTTCGAGTCGTAAATGTGTTTTGAGAAAGTTAAATATGAGGTTGAGCATCCCGGAAAGGTGCGAAGATGGATATTATTTTGATGATAAATATAAAACCTGCTTGAAAAAACTCTGTTCCTGGGACATTTTAAACCCTCTGGAAAAAATTGACCAACACGCTATATCACCCACCACATGCAAGTGCGATTTTGAAAACGGTTATGCCCCCATTGCTTTAGTTAACGGCACAATCGGCTGTACAAAAGTGCTCAGAGGAGGGGCGTGGTCTACAAATCACATAATTCTATTAGAGAAGTCTGGAAATGGCCGGAAGATATCGCATTTGTACCCACTGTCAGCACTCGGTCCCAGATTTGCAAAACGCATAAGCGATATTAACGGTGACAGTGGAGCTTTTATGCTGGCCATAGAGCAAAGTCACGGAGACTGGCTGAAAGATTTATTTTCTAGGGGGGTTAAGATCGACTCCTCTGGTGACGACTATGACAAAGCCTTGGGGTTTTATGAATCGATGACTAATATATTAACTGTTAAAATTAAAAATGAATGAAAGTTTTAAACTGATTTCTCTGTTATTTATTTTCTTATCAATATTTATTCTGTTTAAAATATCAATTGAAACTGTTTATAGATATTTTGTCAATGAAAAGTTGAACGAAATACTTGGAATATCCAATAACGTAAATACAAAAGAAATTAAATTCAAATCAATTTACGATTTTGACAATACGTTGACGATTGACAGTTTCAAATTAATTAAACCAAAGAAAGTACTTTTGGAGGTAAGGGGGTGGAATGCTGACGGATTTAAAATATATTTAGATAATAAATTAATAATCAGTAGAAAGTGTTTGAATGGATTTTACTATACAAAAAATGGTTGTTCCAAAACAAACGCATGTCAAGACAGGCGGGATGGTGAAATAGTAGCAGATAGTCGGAATAAAAATATGTTATACAAATGCAATGGTCACAATGGAGTAAGAGACATAATCTCGGCATATGGTGTGAAACTATTGAAACCATTGAAACCATTGAAACCATTGAAACCAAAGGAGGATGTGACGAATAAACTCGGGGGAAATTGTGATTCACATAAAGCCGTCCCGGTGAACGTACCAGACATGTGGACTTCCTCTGACATGTATAAGCAGTGCGTAGACGCATTTTGGAATTTCAAATTCTGTCCCAAGGTTGAGAACACCAATTACTCGAAAATTTTGGAGGAAATCAGAGATGTTTTAGATGATGGAATCTTGTATCGTCCACTAAATTTAGATGTATCGGTGTTTGATGAGAACGTCCAGAATTGTGTTCCCTTTGATTATGCACGACATTATAAAAACGGTAAAATACCTCTACTGTATAATGACATTTTCATGTTAGATCACAGTAATGTTCTACCCACGGTGGTATACAATTCAATTACAAAGAAAAAAGAATCGATACCCAACCTTCACGAAAATGACAATTATAATGACCGAGACAAAGAGGAATGTCTTTCACAATACCAAGAATATACGAACGGTGAATTTTTGGGACTGTTAACAGTAGCGTATTCCAATGTAATTCTTTCGTGTAGATGCGGCAAACCCGTAAATAAACTCGTTGTTGATCAAAATGAAAATCCTAGTTTTTGGGGGCGTGGTTTTTTTGGAGAAAACTCTTACACCGATAAAAAACACAACATTCATATCTGCGAAGGTCATCTCCATAAGTTTATACCCACGTGTGTGGAAAACATCGAGTGTGTTAATGCAGACGGGTTAATTCCTCTGAAATCACCCGGTGTTGGTATAACGAATGATTTTGATTTAAGTTTCTGTTCAAAAACGGGACGTTTACAATACATCCTCCAAAATAATATAAAAATAGATAAATTCTGTAAAAATTTAAAAAAATATCGAGTTCACCCATACTACAATATTCCAATAGATTGTAAAAAGAAGAAAATTCTAAAAGATTTATCTTATAGAGATTTATCTTTAAACACTTTTAAAATTAAAAACGATTCAATATTTAAAAACGATATTAATGCGCTGAATTTGCATTTTTTTGGGGGGGTTCTACCGTAAGGGTATATAAAACCACTTTCCTTGTGTTGGGAAAAAATTTATCACGGCGCGGCTTCACGATACACACAACCCGTTGATCTTTGTCGAGCAAACACTCGTATATGGTGTTGGTAGTTAAATTATCGCTTGGTGTGCATATCTTGTAACAAATGCCGTTTCTATCGGCCATTTCGCTCGATGTAAATTTCAAGTCGACGGTAGACTGGTATTTTGTTTTGTAAAGTCTTTCACCGTGTATAAAGATACTTCCGTCGGTTTTTATATTAGATTTGATATATTCCGCATCAAAACTTTGAAATAGAATTGTACTATTTTTGGGTGAATGAGTTTTGCGAATCTTTTCTGCTAGGCGTTCTATAAACTCCATTCTCACACTAGCGCCAAAGTGTTTCGAGTGAGCGAGGTCTATAAAAATTAAAACATTCCCCACCAGTTCCGCCACGAATGTTATATTTTTTAAGTAAAAACTATATTCCCGTCCCCATTGTTTGTAAAGGGGGGGTTTTAAAGTAAAGCTTGTAGTATTGCTTGTAAAGATTTCATAGTTGGAATAAAAGTTCACTAAACCCCTTTCCCCGTCAACCTTTGGGTATTCATTAGTGGGTGTAATAAATGGATTTTGGGATACATTTTCAATGGAACAAGTAAGGTACTGTTCATCTATATGCAAACCGTAAGTAAGAGCGGTTTGTAAATACAAATTCCTCGAGTTCTCGTCCGCACTCAACGGGTTTTCAAGCTCTATTACACATTTGTTTTGGAGACTGTATATATTTACCTCGAGATTTTCTAAAGTGTACAGAATAAAACCCCCCTCTTTTAAATAGATGTTTTTTTTTACCAAAAGACCGTTTTTAATAATATCATATAACAGCGAGCTTGGCATAATTTCTTCTTGCGACTCGTAGCAAATTTCCAACGTAGTCCAATTTAAAAATATCGGTTTAGTTTTCAGGAGAGTTTTTTTCTCTATGCGAGGATTTTTACAGTTCGTGTATGCTCTGAGATTGTTCCAGTAAATTATAAAATTAGTCTCTATTGGTTTTAGAGATTTTTTTATCACCTCTACCGCGAGAGGACTCTTTCTCCGGATTTCGCACTCAAACTCCATAGTGTTTTAAAAGTCTTCTTTGGCGGTGGGATAAGATATACATAATATAAAACTCTTTAATGTTAATAATATCAGAGTATTGAAAATAATAAATGTAACAATAATGTGCATAGTATTGTGTTTTTATTCTCCTGCTTCTATACGTTGTAAATTTTTTATCACACATCCAACAATTAAAAACTTTGAACGAAGTGTCTGAACTCCTCCTGTCTACTAACCATAAGTTGATTTCCCTAAAACAGTTTTTATTATTAACTAACGCCGGTATGATCAGTTTGTCCCTATGCTCAAGTATAAAATCTCTTTTCATCGGCATACGCGCCGAGATATATAGCCAATGCCGATATGTCAAAAACCGCATACATTCATTGCTCATATTTTTAAAGTTGTGTTTGATAAAATATAGTTCGTGAAACAGTCTTTTCTTGTTAAATTGTTTTTCAGTTTTTTTCACATGTTTAATAAAAAAACGAAAGGGGGTTGACCAGTAAAGTGCTCTAAAATAGTTTACTTTGTCTTTTAAATTTAAATAACTTGGAATGATTTGTTCCAACACCAACAAGTCCAATTGTATAAATTTCATTTATAATAAAAGATGAGGTTATTCTGTTTAAAGTGTAAAAAATATACCAAATCGGAAAATATAAAAAAGGTTTTGATATATATTAGGGGGAATAAGAGGTTGCAGTTAAAAGCTCGCTGTTTTGTTTGTAATGTCAGGAAGTGTAAATTCTTACCAAATGTACAGCTCCGGTGATAATAATTACAACAGTTGTGGTGATATAAGCACGAGTGGAATTGACTATGACGATGATGAGTATATAAGCTATAGTGATAATGATATTTATGAAAATCTTGAAAATACTCAGTATCACGAGGAGTATATTTTGAAGCATGTAAAATTTGCATTTAAGAAATTTGGAGACATAGAAAGTTTGTTTTTAAAATATTTCATTATTATTTGGTATTTGTTAGATATCATTTCTCTACCACCCCAGAGTATAATGGAACATGTAATACCAAACGAGAATGAAGAAGAATTGTGTGAGCCTTGGAAGTTCTTCTCTATTATGATAAAACATTACAAGAGATATTGTTGTTCTGAATACAAGTTATACAATATAAAGTCAACTTTGACTGAGACTCTTGAATTGCAAGATAAACTGTCTAAATACTTGAGATTACCGCTAGATAATTCTTTTATACCAAGAATAAAAGAAATTCTGTGGCATTATAGACACCATAAAACCGTCTGTAATATCGAATCAATTTATAAAATTTTAGCAAACATAATAGATTTGGAATAATCACAGACTGGGCGTCAAAAAGTATTTAAATAGTGGTCTTGGAATGATGTTCTCAACGGTTTTATAATAATTATGATCTTCATGATTCATATAAGAGTTATTGAATGTAACGCTACAGTATAGATGCAACATGGCGTGTAAAACGGCATATACCATATGGGTTACAAAAAATTCTACCTCCACAGATTTATTTTGAGAGGTGGTTATGTAATCGTTGTTGTACAAAATCTCTGATCTGTATCTATTGTCTATTAAATTCAATAACTCTTTAGAATTGTAAAAAAAAACTACAGCATTTTTAATAATAACGGGAATGATAAATTCGTTTGTGTATTTTTTTCTTTTAGATTCAAAGAGCAATTTTATTTTAAGGTCACTTTCATAAGTAACATTGAGAAACGACACTTGGCCCATCTTTTCTATTTTAGGTATCAAAAACAGGTGTTCGCTGATTAAAGAATAAACCTGTTTCAAGTCTATTATGTAATTGTTATTATTATACTCTTCAGAGTTTTTAAGCTTATTCATTATGGCAGATATTCCTTCGGTCCACTTTTTTATAATATTAACGTCGGTCTTTTCCTCCAAATCAATAAAAGATTTTACATGTCTGCTCGGTTCTGACACTAAAAAGATTAAAAACGATTTAATCTCGGTAAGAGTAACGTAGACATCTTTAATCATCTGTTCGTAGGGGTTTTTTTCAGATGTATCAGTTGTTGCTTCCTCTGTAATATCGGAATTGTTTCTTTCTTGTAATGGAGTTTTCTTTAAAAAGTTAAACCACAGTGTCGGGTTTGTTGTCTTTATTTCACTTTTATAAGAATCATATAGTCGTTTGACCTCATCTTTTGGTACATTCGAAGCCGCACAAAATCGCTGCCACTGATTGTACAAATTCTTACTATTCATGTTTTTTTTTATATATAAATAAAAAAGGATGGAAAATACAAATCCTATTAATGGTTTTGATACTCCTATTTATTGTATAAAATGTACAAATTTCACAGCAAACAAAGATCCGATGGTGGTTAAACGTGAAACACATCACTTGAAAGCTTTGTGCGTTAAATGCAATTCTAAGAAAAATAAATTTCTCAAAAGAAATCGCCAAATTACCGCTAAAGAAAAAGAGATCGAATCAAAACCGGACATTATTAACTCTGATACCCCTGAACAATCTGATGAGCTTTCGTAAAAAGGATTGCCACGCCGGAAGCGTGTGTATGTACACCTTGTTTGAAATGTAAACTATTGCAAAAGACGTCACGATATTTAATGTAGTCGGATTATTACTGTCTATCCAAAGGGATTCATAGGGGCGTTCAGAGTATTCTTTTGATGAGGGGTGTATCAAATTTATTAACTTGATTGTTTTTAACGATTTATTTTTTTCTCTTAGTAGAAATATACTTTCAAAATCAATATATCTATAAAATACAAAACCGTTTATGTTTAACTGATTTGCTCTAAGAATAATTTTACAAGTCTGCGCACAAAACTCATATTCTTTTTTCAAATCGTTGTACAGAAGAACTTCTTTGTTGTCCATTTACATATATTTTTTATATCTTGTTAAGTCGAATTTCCTTTACTCTTTCACAACTGCACATCCACCCGCAGTGTTATCTGTGTTTGATGAGTCGTGGAGTCTGGGAGTTTTGTCTCTGAAAGCTTTGATTGCTGAATTTATAACGTTTCTGTAATTCCTCTCGATGCATTCTTGATTCTGTTTGGTTGAAACTCTTTTAGTTTTTTTGTGGCTTTTCGCGCAAAATATTTTATGTATGCTACAAGTCTGCGCACAGTTTCTTTTTTCATCTTTTGTTGTCCATTTACATATATTTTTTATATCTTGTTAAGTCGAATTTTATTTGGTTTACTTTTTCACAGCTGCACATCCACCTATTGTTCACCTTCTTGCAGTCAAGTATATCTGTGTAATTTTTGATTATGTGTCGCTTTATAGATGAGTCGTGGACGGTTATACTGGGGCATTGGTCTCTGAAAGCTTTGATTGCAATACTAATAGGTTGATAAATTTCAGTTTTGATAGAATCAATGAATTTATAATGGTTCTGTAATTCTTCTCGATGTATTCTTAATTGTTCTTGATTCTGTTTAGTTGAAACTCTTTTAGTTTTTTGGGGTGGCTTTTCACAAGAGTCACTCAATGCCAGGGAATGTTCTGAGGCGGTATCGCTGTCAAATTCCTGCATTGTAGTTTGCTGGTCTCTCGGTTCTAGGGAATGTTCACTGTCGTATCCCATCGTAGTATAATGAGTGGTGGTCATATTTTGCTTGTATTTATACAGTTTAGCCGAAATTATCTTTTGTAAAAAAATATTACTATAATTCTTGTTATAAAACAAATATACAATATCTATGTTATTTTTTTTACAAATACTAGCTTTAACTAGATCGCGGTTTATAACTCTTAAACATTGGAAATGGAAAGGACCCTGCAATTCAAAAGCCAATTTTAGTTTTGGAATGTATATATCTAGTTCAAAACGAAACCCCTCAATTCTTTGATTTATTTTTATTGGGTGGTAGTATTTTGGAAGAATTTTATAAATCTTTTTGTATATCGAACGTTCCCACTGAGAATTGAATTTTAATTTTCCTAAAACAACTCTTTTGGATTTTATTATCTTCAACATTTTTATTTCAGAATAAATTGCACATTTTAGCACATTTTATCAGGGTGTTTTAAATGTAGGCGCTTTGGATAAGTAGTACAGTGTGTTGCTTTGCAAGCCGGCTGCGTACGGATCACATTTCTTTAATATTAGAGGAAAAAAATCTATAGCAATTGTTGGATAGGTTATTTTAGACTGTAAAAAATCGTCTGCCTCATTTATATTGTTGAACGATTTATTTATCATACTGTATTCTAGAATATTATTTATATCACTAACGTCGACACTTTGTATAAACAACACAAGGCGATGTTTCAATATCAATTCTCGTCTATTTAACCAAATTCTTTTTTCTAAAGTTGAGGAGCAAACGTCTTCTAAAAATATTTTTCTTGTTATTTTCGGCCAAGCACATTTTAAAATTTGTAATTGTTGGTTTAGTATGTCCTCATCCTTGATATTAGCATAGAATTCTAACGGACTTTTGTTGTAAATACATCTTACAACATTATGATTTGTATACCCGAGCAATTCCAAAATCAAGTTCATTTTTATTCAAACTATAAATAAAATAGATGGTTTACGTATATCTAGCTTTAATATTAATCATATGCCTTTCCACTTACTCGGTGTATTACGCAAAAACTGCAAGCCCCGAAAAAACCGAAAGGGCCGAAAAACCTCAAATAGAGGACAAAGATGATTTAAAACAAATTTTAGATAAACTGTCCCTTATTAAAGTGGACAATTTGGAAGATTTCAGGGGTTATATGAGGGGGCCTACCGAAAATATAAATACAATGTTGAGTTTACTTAAAACCCTTAAAGAACATTACGATAAACTGGATACACCATTAAATGAATTTTCGAAATTAAAATCAAACTTGGAAACAATTAGCAACTCAATTACACGGTTGGAAAATCAACAGTTGTCCACACTAATCACGAATATGCAAATAGAGTTGCAAGGATTAAAAATCATAAATAATGAAGATGTTTCAAATAAAATAACAGAATTAGGAAAGAGCATTGAATCATTAAAGTCTCTCATTTCTGCACTCAAATTGCCAGAATCTGAAATGGTAGTTTTAAAGGGTCAGATTATGGACTTTCAAAATTCTTTAGGTATACTTAAAGACATTAAAGAACGTTGCGATAAATTGGATACACCATTAAACGAGTTGTTGAAATTAAAAACGCTATTGGAAACAATTAGCAACTCAGTTACGCAGTTGGAAAATCAACAGTTGTCCACACTAATCACGAATATGCAAAAAGAATTGGAAGGATTAAAAATCATGAATAATGAAGATGTTTCAAATAAAATAACAGAATTAGGAACGAGTATTGAATCGTTAAAGTCGCTTATTTCTACCCTCAAATTGCCAGAATCTGAAATGGTAGTTTTGAAAGGTCAGATTACAGAATTTCAAAAGTCTTTAGGAAAGACTAGCGAAGATGTTAAAGAAGTTATAAAAATACTAACGAAAATAGAAAAATTAAACATTTCCGATGAAGTCTCCAAAATAGAAAACAATCTAAAGCCCCTTCCTGGAATTTTAAAAACCAGCGCCGAAATTAAAACGAGTGTTGATGATTTAAAACCCTTTATTGAATCTCTAAAATGCAGTCCAAATCTTCACGATATTGAAAGTAAAATAAATTCTCACTGGCAAGAACTATCAAAAACGCTAGGTAGAGTCGATAGTGTCGTTAAAAGTTTAAAGGATGTTAAGGAGCTTATTGAAAAAATACCATTAAATCAAATAAACAAAATTTCTGATGTGGTAAAAACCTCTTCAACAATAAACACTAATTTGCAAGCCGTTAAAACAGACGTATTAGCGAATAAAGAACTTGTAAATCGAGTAAATCTTAGTCTAGCTGACATTAAAAGTAAAATTGAAACTCTTGATTTGACCCCTTTACAAGAAGTCAAAGATAATATTTCTCAACTACATGCTGCGTTTGAACGAGTCATTAAAACTTTAAAACCAGGAGCGCGTAATCTACTGCGAGACGGTGTTTTGATTTTCAAAGATGATCAAAACCAAGATTACTCTGTTCACATTAAAATCGCAGCTTATAGGATAGGGGAATTGGAAAGTGAAATTAGGAAATCCTTAACCAAAGACCAAGAAAAGTTTAAAATTCAATTGGTAAATGGTCTAGTAGAAGTGGAGTATTCGCAGGGGTTCCATATGGATAATCCCATTCGCGAATTACTAGGATTTCCTAGGGTTGATGGTCCGATATTTTTAAAACACTACAAAGCTACCAACCCTAGTAACATAGAACACATTATCTTAGAAACCCTGGTTCACAAACATAGCGTCGACGCAATTACTAGGAAGATGAAAAGTGCCGTACACGAGCAGATAAGTATTGTAAATAAAATACCCAAAAATTTAGAAACTATCATAAAAAAATTAGAGGAAAACAAGATTCCAAAAGCTGTTGCTATAGCTGCGGATCATATAAGAAACAACTATTCTGAAGCTGAAATGTGTTGGGTAATCGATATTATATTTAAGAGTCACGAGTTCAACAAGGAATTTAAAAAATATTTAAACATTCCCTGGAACGCTGATTATACATTTAAAGACATAATCAATTTATTGGACAAGAAAATTGACGTTCAAATTCAAAAAATTGTCGAGAAGCTCAGAATCGGAACCGTTGAGACTTTATTAGATAAGCAGACATATTTTGAACATTATCATCTATTAATAACAGCAATAGACTCTCAATTTAATGCGCTTGAAAAGAAAGTAGTCGCCACAATCACTGCGTTGCTAAATAGGGGCGATGGAAAAACAATCTAATGCAATCTAATGCAATCTAAGTAAAAATATTTGTCCCAGATAGTGCAGGTAAATTAAACATATTTCGACTACGCGAATAAACTAACCTATCTTCCTCGTTATCAATCCGTAAAATCTTTCTTTGAACATCTTCGTACATAACCGATTTGAGGATTTCTTTTCTTTCTATGGTCGCGTTCCTAGTTATGGGAGAAATGTCACTTTTAGGAAATATTGCCAGTGCTAAGAGTATTAAAGTGTAATTAATCTCATTAGATTCGATTCTATTTAAAAGGTTTGAAATGTTAATCATAGAACAGAGGGGGCCCATTATACGTAGATAGCTATGAATGTCAGTGCAATATTCAATACAACATTCGGGGAAATCATCGTACCACGTCCGGAGCCAAGGGAGTTGTTGCGTTTGAGTTTTTCTATACTGACAAAATATTGGATTCGGTTCTCCGTCAAATTTGATAACCACGATATTTTTCGGCTTTAAAAGGTCAATAAAATCGCTCAATTGTTTGTACAAATTGATATCGCGCAGATCGTGTTCGTTATAAAAATTTACCTTTTCCGTCTTTAAAATGTGCACAGAATCTAATTTCTCTTGTGTTGGAACCTGTTGGTATTTTTTTATCATATTAATCGTGATGTTAGTCCTTCCAGTCGGAAAACCACACATTTTGGCGCTTACTCTTTTAATCTCCTCATTTATCATTACATTAAAAACTTCCTCTCCATATAAGTCAACACCGACTAAATACAACTTATCTGTTAATTTAACACTCCCACCGTGCATTGTCCAATAAAAATACTCTAATGTTATAAGATACCTCCACAAGCTTTGATATATATTCTTCTTTAGATTTGAATCTTGTATTTAAAATGTCTTGTTCTAGTTCCTTTGGTATTTTTAAAACTGTTTCGTGATTCAAAGCCCACATTGGGCATTTCTTCATGTAATTCCTAACAACACAAGATTTTATTTTTTTAAAACCCCCAAAGTCTTTCACCGCATTAAAATCATTAAAATCATCCACTATCACAAATTCTAAATTTAACCTTTTCATAGACACTATCAAGAGCTCAAACAACTCGTCGGGACTCCATCTATGACTCTTTGTCATGTCAATATCCGCTATGACGTTTGAATCGTGAAAATTTACAACCCTGTTGTATCGAAACAAGACAAACCTATTAGGAATTAGTGGTGGTAATATTTCCAACCTGTAGTTTAGAATGTGTAAAGTTTGTTTCTTAAATATTACTATTTTTTCCGCCATGTAAAAAAGGAATGATAGATACTAACATTCAATCCTGTTATATAAGGTGTTTAGTTGATCAGATAAATCCCGAATGGATTGAAAAATGTAATTTTGTAAGCTTGTACAGCAACAAGAGTAAAAATAATATCACAACGTTATATATCACGGACGATGGGAAAAAGATACTGTACATAACAAATAAAATCTACGTTTTAAATTACCAAGACGGCAAACCCTGGAGTCAAAAGTATGAAAAGTACCTAAAACATCTGTTTCCAAAAGAATTAACCATTTCTATGTTTTCTTACAGCGGTTTATACTTTAATGAGTTTAAACACGGGGATAGTCTACTGACTCTATCTGAATACATGAGAGTTGAAACTTACAATCCTAAAATAATTTGCGGGTTCTTAGATGGTTTGAAAAATTTGTTAAAATATCATTTAAGTATATTTTGTTTTTCAGAAAACCTACTATTGGTAGATAGAAACAATGAAGAAATATTGTTGCCATCTTATAATTATATAGTTTCTCTCGCCCATCCTATTCCCGAAGAATTGTTTACGGTTTTCAAAAACAAATTACACCCCAGCGTTTCAAAACATATGAAAACTTTAAAACTAAAAAATAACGTTGCCAACACCGGCTTGTACAATCCCTCAAAAATGAAACAAATCTGTACTCGAGTAATAGAGAGAAGCGCAGCGAATGACCGAGTTTACCTTCTAAGCTCTATTATATATTATTTTTCAACAATTGGAACTCTGTGGAAATTACAAAAACACTGGACACTGGGTGCAAAGAAAAATCAAAAGTGTGTTGGTCTATGTTCACATTCTAAAAATCATACAAATGTTAATTTAAAAACAATGATTCACAATTACGTTTGTGTAGATCTTGTGAATTTACCAATTAATTTTAAAAAAAATAAATTTCTTTATACTGAATTTATAAAACATGTAAATGATTTGCAGTGCTACCTTGAGAATCTAAATTAGCTGTGAAGTAATCAGTGGCAGTATTGTTTTTAATATATAGTTTACTAATTCAGAAAAGGAGTGGTCGGTTTTCATAAAATAAAACAAAACCTCATCCGTGAGGTTGTTTATTTTAAAACAGGGGGTTTTCTCTTGTAAATTCAACATATATTTTTTATAGGGATCAACAAAATTAAAAATCACCGCCACGTCATTTTTCATTTCTTTATAAAGATTCTGACGCAACTCGGTGGTAACGTTTCGAATACCGATGTTTTCTATATTAAAATTAGCCAAATTTTTTGTCCCAGTTATATTTTTAATTGGTTTTGCAATGCGTAAGCTCGAAAGGCTTAATCCAAATATTATAATGTAAATATAAAGTTCTGGTTTTTTATAAAAGTTGAATACTTTTCTCATGTAAGCTAAAACTACGTCAAACTCGTGATCCTTGAAGATATTAAATTGAAAAAACAGATATTGTAAAATATCCAAACAGTCTTCGCGACTACAAACGTTCTGGGCATTTTTTACTTTCATTTGAAACCTGTACCATCCATAATTGTCGTCTCTATTAAATTTAGCCCTGTTGAACAACGTTTTCGCTTTATTATTTAGATCTCTGGATATTTCTTGGGGTATTGAAGTCGGCATAGTAGACGTGACTGCCAAGGCACACATAAAGGGCAGTAGAGCAGAGTAGTTGTTTGTAGAAGAGTTTGTATCTTGTAGAAATTGAATAAATATTATATTACTGGCTATGACATATTCAATGTTTTTATCAGCCGCTTCCCAAACGCAGATATATCTCATTAAGTTGTTGGCTAACATAAACACGTCACGAGGATGAATTTTATACAGGGTTTCAAGAGTAGGAATGATTATCGCGTATTTTTCTATGACCTCGTTAAACCAAAATATTTTCTTAATGTTACTGTTGAAATCAAATAAATTCACAGAGTCTGTAAAACATTTTCTATTTTCTTCTGATATATCATTTACATTTAAGTTTTTAAAAATCTGCTCTATTTGTAATTGATTAAAGGGTTTAAATTCCACATTTGTTCCATTTATTTTTCCAATTATAAGCTTTACCCAAGCATAGAGCTGTTTTAACGACGTCAAACTAGACTTTACATTTGTGTGGACAAACATGTCCAGATTTTCTGGCATCAAAAGCACAGTTGGTACCACTTGTTTATCTTGGGACATCAAAGCTATCCTTATAATATCCTCTTTGTCGACTCTATACAACAGCTGGCTATAATCAATAAAGAATACCATTTCATCAGTTTCAATGTTTTTAAATATGTATGAGGTGTCGTTCTCTGTAATATTTACGGGAACGCCATTATACTTATAAATGTGTTGGTCAAACTTTAAACCGTGTAAAGTGTTCATTACGAATGAGGAGCCGGCTTACTCTCCTTCTTTATTTATATAAAAAATATGTTGCGCTATAAACCGCAATCTACAAAAACCCCTGATCTGAAAACGATTTTAAAAAGAAAGTTGATTTACAAATTATTGGTTAAATTCCTTTTATACATAAGTTGTATTACAATATCGTGCTACTGCTTGCTGGATTATTCAGAATCTAATTTTCACACTGTAAAATACTTATTGCTGTATTCGTCTATCATGTCTCAACTGTCCTGTCTCGCTATTATGCATTTGTCTTAAATACTTGCTAATATCTTTGGGGTTTATATTTTTAAATAAAGATCTCCATTGATCATATATCGGCAGCAGCATTATATCTGGTAAATCATATCCAAAACTATAATATCTAATGGTTTGTGTAACAGACTCCATTTTGAGGCGCGTTATTCGACACAAAACCCGGAGTGATAAGCCCGTAATGACGACCGACTTTGATGGTTTGATGTTTAACGTTGACCAGAGTCTAAGTAAGTTTGCAATGGATACTTTAAAACTGTGTTTTTTTCCAAAGTCGTATATCTGAGAAATTTGATTTTTTGTGCCAGAAACTATGGGGCATTCGTAATCGTTCCCACAAAAAAATACGAAATAAAATAATAACCTCTTGTAGCATAATGAATTGCTATTTAACCAATTATTCAATGAAGAAGACGTAAGGCACTGTAAACCCACGTTGGGTAATCTAATTACTATAAGGATATTTTTATATCTCAGCGAATTAAGAGAGATGAAAATGTCTGTATCGGCGGTTATTATAACTTCAATAACTTCAGTCGAATTTATTGAGTTCAAAACCGCTTTTACAATTTTAATATCCGCTTCACCGGGTTGGTCCGTAGAAAACAATTGGATATTTTCACATTCCTGACCAATTTTACATACAATATTATTGGCAATATATGAAATTATGGAACTTCTTCTATTACGATCTGTAATTAAACTCAGACCAAAGAGTTTTTTTCCAGCAGTTAATGCCCGTTGAATTCTTTCATCTCGTTTCTTTTGTAGGCTTAATTTTTGATCTGGAGATTTTCCATCGAAAAACAAATAAATGGATGTGGGATTTAGTGATAGTTCTTTGACAATTTTAATATAATATACTAAATTCTCCACCATTAAATTTAACAAAGTATCAGTGTTTTCGACTATAACCCCGGTGGGTATGGCGTAGGATATTTGATACAACAAACCCGTACAATCAAAATAAATTCTGCTGCACTTGTTGTTTTCTCTAGGATGACTCTGTAACGGATATATTACTTGGTCTCCAAAAATATATCTATGCAAAAACGTGAAACCCATTTAAGAAAAAATGAGAAAAAAATGACAGCGAAATCAAGCACAAACTTCCTCGGAATGGATTTTAGCACTCCTCTGAAGAGCAGTTCGCCGTTTACTAACATAATACTGTTACTCCTGTGGTTTATATTTTCGTATATCGCCACAGTAATTGTAAAATTTATGGATGGAGAATTTTAAAATATTAAATAAAAATGTTTATCAGCGATGAGGACATTGATAATTTACTATTTGTTGATGAGATTAATGAGTTTTTACACTACATATCGAATAAAGATATTGATAAAAAAATTATTGTAAATATTATACTTGTTGTATTCGTAAATACAAATATAATATCCCCGGACTGGATAAAAGAAATAATTTCAGTAATAGAGAATGACAATTTCAATACTAATATGCTGGCACCGACATTGAAATACGCTGGCGGAATAGAACTGATTTTCAATGACCTTGTTGAAAAGATTTACGATTTAAATGACAACAGAGAAATAAACGTCAACGAATATTGCGTTACTTATGACACGTTCAACGAATATTTAGATGCCTTGTACGTGTGGTTCAAAGAAAACTTTGAAATTAATTAGATTCAATGTCAACGGAAAAATTAACATCAACTCCGACTAGTGACAACATGTCCAGAACCCTTGCAGCCGAGGTTGAATATGGAATGTTTACCCTTTCGCCCCTATTATTTTCTAGGGTTATGTTTGTTGAATCACTCAAATCGTACATTTCCTCGATGAAACTGTTCAGCCCAAGTGCGATCAAAACCTCTCGTTCGCTCTCAGATAGCCCGAATGCGTGATTATTTCTATTGCTATATTTTTGATAACTTACTTCCGGTTGTCCAGTTAAAGCCGACGTGGGTGTCGAATCTGCTTCTGCACTATGTATTAATCCGTAAGGGTTCTGTTTTCCCATTATAACCACAAAACCCTCATACAAAATTGCTTTAACGGGGCTTCCGTCTTTACCGTTGACGTAAAAACTTTTTGTGACGGGATCGCTTACAAAGTAGTCCTTTTTACTTTGCAAAACTTTTAATTTGTCATAAGGTGTAACCCGAAAACATTCATTGTATAACGCTGATATTTCGGGAGTAAAAAGAAAATTAAATGCTAACCTTTTAAGTGAAAACGGGTGCTGAATTATATCAATATCGCGATCTGCGACGTCATCCAGCGATAAAGTATTGTGTAATTTTGGCATAGATTTCGCTTTGAGTATGTGCCCAACAACGGATTTTTGCGCGCCGTTCAGTATAAAGAGTTTTGTTCCCAAACACCCGTCTTGTTGGTAGGAAATTGAAACGTCACAGTACAAATTTTTATTGTCATCGTAATTAAGATGAATCCTATTTAGAAATATCTTTTTAGTTTTTATCAAATCTGGATTTGGGGTCCAAATTAAATTCATGACTTCTTTGTTCAGCGGGTCGGGATTAATGGATAGATTTTTACCCAAATGAATAACTTTATCGCTTTTAAATTTTAAAAGAACTAAATAGGGTTTGATTAGAACGGGAAATTCATTTACCAAAACTTGAATTAATGAAACCTGTTGTAAATGTAAAGTTACAGTCACTATATTGTCAGTTGTGAATAGTTTCTTTTTATATACAGAATTTGCGTTTAAGACACACGAGTCTTCTATGTTGTATTCCAGAGGTAGTATTAAAATATTCGCCTTCAAACAATAAAAAGGAACACCTTTAATTAGTTGATATCTGTTTTTTTTCAGTAGCAATCTTTCATTGTTTAAAAAGGGCCAAGCTGTTACACCGCTGACACACTGTTTTATCGCATGTGTGATCATTGTATTCCTTACCAAGTTATTACTGTTTAGATTGAAAATCAACAGAGACGTTGGACCGTGCAAGTTACATTCCTCGGAGATTATTTCCGTCATTAATTTTTCTGACCGAGAAACTTCCATGGCAGAATAAGCACAGCCGTCTGGTAATATCTTATACATGGTTAACGGGAAGGAGTATATTGTATACAGTCTACTACTTATGTGATAAACCTCAATACACGGATATATTGATTTTAATACACGTCTTAAAAAATTAGTCCACTGTTCAATGTTTACATCTCTCGGGGAGTGTTTGTATATAGATTGGTTGATGATTACGTACCACCAGCAATCTTGTAAATCTTGTAAATCGTTTGAAATTAAATTCAAATCTACATATTTGCTCAACACCTCCTTTATATGATCTTGGGGCATACAGTCCTTTTCCGAGGAGATGAATGTCCCAATAACAGATTCCAGTCCGTTCATACCCGGGGAATTCTCACTTGATGATGTAATACAAATAAATCCACAATCTTCGATTTTAAAGTCGATAGGTATTTTTTTTGAATACAACGTAGTCAATATATCTAACTGCAAGGTTTTTGAATATGTTGTAACGTCTAATTTTGTCAATACTTTGTACCTGCCGATATTATTGCTATAGTATTTCGGATTAGTGCCGGACGAGTCCAGACAGTCCTGCATATTGAAAACCGTATTTCTACCAATAATCGCATCAATAACGCCCATATTAACGCGTTTTGTTTGTGTTTTATTTATTTGCTTAATAAATAGATTCTTTTTGGGTAATTTCAAAACCTTATTCACATCAACTAATGTTTGCTTCAACATTTCCGTAAAAATATAACCTCCATGGAAAATCCTGCGATTCCCGATACAACATTCCAACAAGTGCTTGATGTCATTAAAATCGTTCAGAATTGGAAACTCTTCAGCGGTAATTGTTATGTTTGGCCTCTTTTTGAACAGCGTTATACCTCTTTTTTTCCTGAGACAAACTACTTTATCGTAGTTTGTCCACGCCAGCAGTCCCAACGTATAACACTTACCTTTAATAACAAACGTTGTTGGCTTCATCTCGTCACAGTATCCACAGAGTAAACATTTCAACGAATCCTTCCAGTAAATATCACTCCATAATTTAAAACCGATTTGATTGTAGTTTGAAAGTAAAAAAAACATTTTACTTCCCACTAAAATGGGGCAGTTAAACAGTTGGTGACCGAAATAGTGTGTATACACACCCACCGTTTCGCGCTTATTAATGGCACATTCTACGCTTTTAGTCGTAGGATAGAATACGAGACTTGGAAATTTATTAAAAATACAGTCAAATTGTTCACTTTCTACTCGTAAAATTCTTGTCAAAGACTCGCGAACATTCCATTCAAAATTTGAAACAGTTTCATTACCGGAACAATTGCAGGGTTCTTCTATTAGCCTCCATTTGAATTTTTTTAATCCTGTAACATCCACCATGTTTATACCGTTCACGGTTAACAACTGGTATTTATCACGATGAAAATAGTTTTTAATGGTTTTTAATAGTTTTAAATAGTTTTAAACAGTTTTAAATAAACATTTAAAAATCCACGGTTAAGAATAAGCTGTTTGAAGAATAACCATTATTTCGATATGAAACACGGTACTATCAACACTTGTTTCCTATCTAAATCCGGACAATCAAACGAAAATGTGTATGGATTGGCCCCAATCTGTGTGACCAAAGATTGTCTTGAATCTTATGCAAAATGTAAAAAAATTAAACTCTCCAATTATAAAAAAATCCCAAAGTCTTTGGCGTTAAGGCTAAGCAAAATTTGTCCAAACTGTTACTTTTTACAGTGTACGTGTAACATATCTAGCAATTTTTGCAACAATTGTAAAACGCGTTATATAGTACAAAGAGAACAGTTTATTGCTATTTTAAAAAAAATTATAAAAAATGAAATTTTATCTCGCTGTAAGATATGTAAAAATAAAATGGAACGTATTTTATTGAATTATAAGCATTCGTACAAAAATAAGTTAAAATTATTTGAAAAAAATACAGAGAATCCGATTGAAAATTTTAAATTTCGAATTCAAGTGGGAAATTCTACATACCCTCCAGCTTTTCTTTGGAACACAAATAGCACTCTATGTGATTTAATAATCAAACTCCTAAGGAACAATAAGACTTACGACCCAAGACAAAAGTCACAAGTAAATATAAAACCAGACCCCCTAACATTCATTGGACAGGGTAAGAATAATTGTTTTAGGAAAGTTCTTTTAAGTAAAAAATCCTACTACTCGGCACGCAGTGTCGTCACACCCGCCCCAAACTGTAAAACTAACGAAATCATCCTAAACAGAAAAATTTGGGCTTGTATGAACTATCCAAAATATGTTTTGGCTATAAGGTATCCAGTTTTAGATACCAGGGCGTTTACTTTCCATAGAGTTAAAAGTACGTGGAATGCACCAGTAGTAGGCCTACCCACCTCGATCACGGAAAAAAACAATTTGGATTTTGACGGGGACACTTTGAGTTTTTATGCCCTCAATAGTTGTATGTCTATTTCGGAATGCTATTTTTTATTAAATCCCGAATTCTCTTTCGTGGCGATGGGGGAAATCAGGCCCAATCTGACTCACGAACAATTGGAAACTATGTTTACGTTTTTTAAAATAAAGAAGCAAAACCTCTATAATTGGCTTTATGCAAAATATTTATTGTATGATTCTCATACAGCACTAAATATTTTTGAAAAGCTAAGAAGTGTCTTGATGAAACTTAATTGTATCGTAAAACCGACAGTTTCTTATCATGAATTTTACAACATTTTAAAACTGTTTTTGCTACACAGCTATGACGAGGAGGATTTTTGTAACATTTGGGAGACTAATGACATTACAAAAAACACTTTGTTCAACCGATACATGACTTCAAATAGTAACCGTTTTAAAAAGCAACATCTTCACTTGATGATTAAGTGTTTGAGGGGTTTAAATAAAATTGAATATTTGAAAGAATCTTTCAATAGTCGGTCCATTCTGTCAAAGTCGGGAGTGGAAATGATGGGTTATTCCACGCACAAACTCAGTTACGTCTTGCCCGAACTGTATTATGATAATGATGGTATTGTATACTACGGCATTGATCAAATAGCTTATCAGAATTTTAGAAGATTATATACTCCCGTCTACCCATTGAATATTCTAAGACAATATGCCATCTACAACCTAATCCGGCTTCGTTTTTGATTGATCTAATACTCTTTGTAATATTTTAAGAAATTCGTTGTAGTCTAGACCCGATTTTAATGGTTGCTCTAAATGCTCCGGTAATTTACACCTAGGATCTAATTCCTCAGTTTGAATGTTTAATTTATTTTTATTAATTATATTTGTTAGAAAGTTTTCTATTGAAGTACCGATGTCAATGGCTGGAGGTGGCCGTGGACAAATCGGCCAATTCAACCCCAATAAATATTCAACCGTAGTAAGAAGGATAGAGTCGTTTAACTGACTACTCTTTTTAGTTGTCGTGATAAACTCAACCGGATAAACGCTCTCAGACGGATCTTCAGTCATTTTTATTAAATAATTTTAAATAATTTTAAATAATTTTAAATAGTTTAATTCCAATTATATCAATTCGA
Source organism: Allygus modestus (assembly GCA_963675035.1). Taxonomy (NCBI): domain Eukaryota; kingdom Metazoa; phylum Arthropoda; class Insecta; order Hemiptera; family Cicadellidae; genus Allygus; species Allygus modestus. The sequence goes on along the minus strand of OY776117.1, from coordinate 124,913,544 downwards.
ACGCTTCCTCATATAACATCTTAAAGCGGTCTATGGATATACCTACAATAACCTGTTCATATATCTTCTTAGATTTGTTGAGGCACGTGCCTACAGAATACCGGTGTTTCAATAAATTTAATATAGTTTCTATATCTTCATTGAAAAAACTCATTTGAAATTTAGAACATTTATTTGAAACCCTTATTGCATTAATTTCCGCAATCAGATCATTTATCCTTATGAATAGATTTGGAGATTCTATTATATTAAAAGCATTTAAGATACCACTCGTCAAATCATTTTTCCAGATCAACTCGTGAGAGTACCACTTCACCGATTTTGGGGGGTAAACTATATCATATTTATCGTTGTAGAAAATATTTGTTTCTAAATAGTATTTTTCCAACCAAAATATTGTTGCTAAAATATCGCTTGCTATAATTTTAAAAGTATTTTGGTTACAGTAGTAGTCAGAATTATCTGGAAAAAAGTTTAAAAACGGAATCATCAAAATTCTTTTCATCGTGGCGAAATCCGCGTTCAACCTCAAGGAATTACAACTGCCCGTAAACAGCCACTTCATTTGAATATCGGTTCCGCAATTGTACAAAGTCCTCAGGTACATGTGGGCTCCGGAAACAATCTGTTTTAGAGTAGTGGGGTTTATCTTTTGTAAATCGTCTGCGTATACTATCTTTGCGTCTTTTGCGTTATATAAATCGGGAGCGAGAGTTGATATTTTTCCACGAATCGTATCAGTGCCAATGAAACTCATGGCTTTACCAAATAACGCGTACATAACACAACTCAAAGAGCCTTTTCCGTTCTGGCCTTGGCCATAGAATATGAATGCTCTCTTGATGCTCAATCCTAATAGGACAAATCGCAGCGTCCACAGCATGAAAAATACCAGCTCTACATCTTTTGAAAACAATGTAAGAAAATAGCGCAAACAATTATACACCGGACATTCCCCCTCGCTGTTGCACTTCTCTAAATCATTGATACAAAGCTCGGGACCACTTTCTTTTGAATAATTGTAGCGGAAGTAATCAATAACTCCGTCAGGACAAAGTGAACTTTCGCACTTTGCACCGATGTTTTCATTAAGAGTATCGAAAACTTTTTGATACGTGCAAGAACGGTTGCTGATGTGTTGAATCTTTTCCCTCATCCCCTTCCAACTGAGTCTGCACGGATATCCTCTAAATAGAGGTGTGTGTGAAAAAACAAGATACTCGTTACTGATTAACACGAAACCGTCCTTAAAAGATACAACATTTGTTGGAAACTCAATCGTGATTACTCTGCCCCAGAACTGGATTAAATAAGTGTAAATCTTGGGAAGGCTTTCTTCGGGTTTATTTTTTTTTCGCCCCTTTTTCAAACCACTTTCGGTTTCCAATTCTATATCATCACAACCGTATTTATGTAATATTTTCAAAGGTAAAAACACGTGCTCTAACCTGTTTAAGGACATACACCAAGAGTTCTTTTCGTAATAAAATATGGAACCGTCCTTCTGAGTTGCATATATGGGATACATCAACTTTACTAGTTCTAAAATAGATAAAGACTTTTTGTTGACAAGCGATAAAATGTTTGACGATATGAAGACGCTTTCATCAGTAGAGTCGTCAAAAATTAATTCCACTTTATTTGACTCTGTATACGATTGAACAAAGAGGCATTTTAAAAATAGCAACGGGTTTAGTTTACGAAATGACTTTTCAGAATCTTCACACAATTTTACAGTTTCCTTGACTAACTGCACAATCTTACTCGAAATGTTAGTGAAATAGTTCACAAGGTCTGAGTTTTGAATTTCACACAGTATTTCTTCTGCAAAGGATGTGTTGGATTCACAAATTCTATCATATAGTGCTATTAAGAACACGAATATATTAAATATAGCTCGAGACTTACCTCCGGTGTCGCCAGTTGTTAGGTCTGTATAAAAAACCAAGAGTTCCTCCCTTAAATAGGACAGACTGAAAGGAGAAAGCGACTTTTCAATTTGGGATTCGCCTAGTACTATTAAGCAATTATTTTTGTAAAACCGCGACACGGCAAAATCAGCATATGGAAGTGCGTTTTTGTTTATTGTTATCACACCCTCCAAGCCATCACCCAATAGCGCAAGTTGTGAATGTTTGTAGACTTTTACATTATTGCAATTACCAAAGTAACATCCTTGAAATTGTTTGAGTAAATCCAAAGGGAAATAAGCTTGTACGCTGTCTGGATCATAATTTTTTATCACCGAATAGTTTTTTACAAATGAATTATCAAATTCATTATTTATCAATAACTCCCTTCCAGACTCCCAAAATTCAATGTTTTCGGTTAAATTATAGGACCCAACTGGTAGATAAATGTCTTTATTTTGTTTTTTCGATAGGGGTAAATTCCAGTTGATGGGTTGGTCGATTACGTTGTTTTTAATAAAGTGTGGGTATTTACCGATTAAAAGCTTCTTTAACACCTCAATAAACCAGATATTATCTCCTCTGTATAAGACTAAATCTTTAATTTCAAAATGGACACCGTTTGTTGCGCTCTCGAAAATATCTTTGTTGTCTAGGAAGTTTAGATTTTTTTTTACCATCAAAGTCAATTCAAACTCTTGGTCATTTATTAAATTGTTTAAAATACTTTTAACGGCTTTTGAAAAATCATCACAAAACTCCTTTACAATTGTCCTATCTATATTTTGAAGTTTCTTAAAATCTACATCAATCACAACGTGATGGAACTCCAAATGGTTTAAATTAACGCATATACAATAGTCAATATTCCTATTTAACAAAGATAAAATATAATCTATAACTTCATGATTATAATGCTTTAAAATACAAGCGTTACATTTAAAAATAAACGATTGAATTTTTAAAACAATATCAGATTTAGAGACGCATTTGTAATCTGCATCCGATTTTGTTAAAAATCCCGGCAAATTTCTTAGTTGGTAAAAGTTGTATATAAGTGCTATGAGATCATTCATAAGATAAAATGACTTTGAAAGAGTGCGTTACCGATATTTATAACCTCTCTCCTTTGTCATATAATAAAATTTACAAATTCGGGCTATTTGCAACTGAAATTCTACTTTTGGAAAATAAAATAGCAATCGGGTCTAATAAAAGGAGTTCCCTGACGTGGAGCATTCATAAGAATGGAAAGCGAACAATCAACCGGCGATATAATTAATCTATGGGCTGAAGAAGACCAGATTGGGGACTATATGGATCAGGAGGAACAGATAGACTTATTATCACAGCTAAAGTCCAAACACTTTGAGTCTTTACAAAAGACGTTATTTTTTAGATTGTCTGGATTAATAATTGCTCGCTTGGATGGAATAGTTAATGAGGAAGATTTTCAAAAAAATATTAAAGAATTTTTGTTAGAATATACACAAAATTATGATTTAATTGACAAATTAACTATTCAAATGTACCACATTATGAGAGAAATAAACAAAAACGTACCAGGAAATGAAAATTACTATGGAAATGATGGTATCAAAGTCACATTTAAAGGAAGTGAAAACGCGAGACGAAAAGTTGTTTTCGTAGACCCGATAGATACTAATCAATTCTCAAACCTGCTTCAACTCTCAGATTTTAGTTTGATAAATAGAATTGAACTTGGTTTGTATGCTGTTATGTTAGAAATGGGATTTAACCAGTTTAATCAAAACGTCCGAACTGAAATTGAAACGATTCGTCAAAGGGCGCATGTGGATTTATTGCCAGCATACAGAAAAGGAGTTGACCTTATGATTAACAATTCAATGTATATGACAAATCGTACGTATGGCGTTATGTACAATAGGTTTTACAACCGCGTCTTGAAGCGGTTTGTAGATAAAATTTAAAATAAAAATAATGGAGATTAGTGAAACCGACGTTTTACTTTACATAAAATCTTATCAATATTCAAAAGCTAAAAAACTCCTGTCATCTTTTTTAAAAACCCTTTTACAAACTCTTCAGTCTCAGCAGGGTGAAAATGTTTTAGTGTTGAAATCGAGCGAAGACTGTATAAGTTCGTTGATATTTAGTTTACTTTCAAAGAAATCTACAAAACTGCACAAGGCCCAGTATGACGAACATTTTGAAAACTATAGAGCTCAATATAAAGACATGCTCCGTTTTTTAAGTGCAAATATGTTTGAGTTTTTAAACTGTTATCAGTTAGTTTTTAACGATGACGCGGAGCTTGAAACCTTTTTAAAAAGTGGAAGTGATGTTTTGGATATATTGATAAGCTGTAAAATTGACAAAAAAATTATGTTATTACAAGATCTTAATAAAAGATTAACTGTTATCGGCGCACAAGATAATTTTTCACCATCGAATGTAATAAGTATATTTGAAGATATACTGTCTAAAACAAATTCTTTTACACTATCTAAACTAAAGGCCGGAATCGAGTATGTTGTAAATACTTTCGGCGGTGGGGAGTTTAAATGGAAAAGTTTAGAAGCTCCTTATAAGTTTGTTGAAAAAATGTCTGATAAACACACAACAACAGAAACGCCTCTAAAATTCAGTAAAGCCTTACAGACTGACGACTTAATCATCGATGACGGTAAAATATTGTTTGCCGAGACGGTTGTAGATATTTTAGGTCTAACAGATGTTGACTTCCAAACATTAACATACAGTAAAATTAACTCTATTTTAAATGAATTTGTTCGTAGCAGATTAAAGAAAACGGTATCTTCAGAAAATATCTCAGAGGCAGATATCAAATGTATGTATTTGAAATATACAGACTTGTGTGAATTATTTTCAATTATATTAGACGAATTGAAAGTTTTGGAACCACGGGTTGCTGTTACAAAAATACAGACTATTAATCAGGTGATTGAAAAAATATTTCATCTATTCAATGTTGACGATGAATATGTGCTGTTTGGTATGTTGGAAGAGCAACATAAATTAGTTAAGACTCTAAATATAAATCAAACAAATTATAAACTCATACAAGAAATTATCAGCAACCTGTTATATCTTAACAACAACTCAACCCTGATTAAATTTGGTAAAGAATTTAAAGAATTACACAAAACATTTTTAGATTGTGATTTCAACAGTTTGTTTTCTTTAGAAAATATTGGGATTATGTTAAAACAGTTGAAATCTTTGACTGTGGATATGGAATCAATAAAGAATCAACTCTCTAATAAAATTATCGCCTATAACCGGTTATATGTAGATGTAAAACCATTTCTGGTTTTGGAAAATGAAATGGGTGTAGACCTTGCATATATCGTGGATTTCCTAGATAGTGTGTATAAACAAAAACCGCTCAACGTAGATGTAAAGAATTTCCTCAATAGTTGTCAAAGGCGAATAGTTTTATTTGAGGAGGTCAGAAAAGAAAGTGTTCAGTTGAAATCCGAAAACATACGTCTTTCTACTGAGGTCACCAATTTGGAAAAAGAATTGTCAGATTACCAAAAGTTAAAAACCGATAACATGTATTGCAATCAAAAACTATCAGAGCGCGAACAGATTATTCAAGATTTAAGGCTAGAAAATGAACAGAGCTCCGAGCAATTGGCTCTGTTGGAAAAGGAACACGAACAGTTCAAGAACGCTCTTGTCTTAGCTGAACAATACAACATAGAAAGAAACAGATACATCGAGGATTTGGAAAATCAAATACAAAACTTTGTCGTTCCCGTGTGATGAGACTCAAATCGGTTGAAACACTGAGAAAAATAATCCAAGGAACTGAAAAACGTTGTTTTTACAGTATCTACAAAATTTGGATGTACTTGGCCCAAAGATTTTTTATACTTCATTATACTTCATGCACTGTGCTGACTGTATATTTGAGAGGGGAAGATTCTCTGCGTTGGAGTATTAAACCCCGAAGTGTTTGATTCCTTTTTTTGTGACACGTTTTATAAAATATTACAAACATAAATAAAATATGAATTTCATAATATTTGTTGTTGTTTGTTTTTTTGTATTCCTTAGAATTATTTTGAAAAGAACAAAACATTTTAACCTTTCAAATTTACCAATGAAATCTATTGAAACAGATTGTAGGTTTCAACCCAAAAAATGTCCACAAGGTGTGATTAAATGTGACTGTAAAAACTATTGCAAAAGTAAAGATGCCAAAATTTTGAAAACAGATGAAAACTATTACTGCTACATTCCCCATTACTACTTTGGCTGTAAACAGGATTACGGGACTTATGATTTTGATGGAACTTGGAAATGTCTCCCGAAGTATCCCGGTGTTTTTACAACGTCCGGGGACCAGATAGTGGGCAAATATCCATATTCAAAAGCCAACAGTATTGCAAAAAACGTGGATTATAATGATCCTTCACAGTACAAAGTCGATTGTACTGGGTTATACGATGAGTATGGGAATAAACTTGTTAAAGCAACTCTGAATCGCGGGGTATCTTTTTGCGTAAAGGATTATTGTTTAAACAACACACCCAACAATCCGGCCAGCGGTTATAATTTCATCACGGGCCTATGTGAATGCACTAACGGTACTCGAAACTTGGACGGTGGTGACAAGACTACGCCTTGTGTTTTGAGCCATCGGAGCACTCATCAAAACGCCCCCTTTATAATAAATTGTTACAACAAGGATTCTTATTTAAAAGACGTGGTTTCAAATTATTTAATAGAATGTCCCGATGGGGAGGAGTATGTCGCATCGAAAGAACATGATGTCAAAATTGTTAAAATATATTCTTAAATAAAAATGATTTATTTTTGTAAAAAGTGTAGTTTGTATTATAATTATAATTTTTTAAAAGACATCAAAATAAACAGAAAGTTATGTTTAATGTGTTTATTAGAAACTATGGATAAAATATATTGTGATAATGATATTTGCCTTGATATGGACACTCCTTTACTACGTAAACCGTTGATATGTGATTACGGGTTTTTTGATGTGATTTATTATGTATAATAAAACAAAATGGAATCATCTGTAAAAAACGACTTGATTGATACTTATTTTGCTGATGTGAGAAAGCGGTTTCCTAGACGTCGTTACGTGTTGAAGGGTATAAATGATCTAATTCAGGGGGACATTATGGATTTAAAAAAATACGAAGAATTCAACGATGGTTATATCTATATACTGACCGCAATTAACTGTTTTACAAAATTTGCATATATAGAGCCATTAAAAACAAAAACGGGTGACGAAGTAACAAGCGCCATGAGTAGAATATTACTACGAGTTTTTCCGATGGTTAGAAACCTACAAGTAGATCACGGTGGGGAGTTTTACAACGATAAGTTTAAAGCCCTGATGAAAAAATATAACATTAACATGTATTCTGTCTATACGGAAATCAAAGCATCATTTATTGAAAGGTTTCATAGAACATTTAGGAAAATGCTTGTAAAGGAGACTTACAAGAGAAACTCCCCCAAATGGATTGATTTTTTACAAGATGTCTTAGATAGATACAACAACACAATTCACAGTGTAACTAAATTCAAACCCTCTGAGGTGTCATTTTCGCATGAAAAAATTATTCTCAGACGGCTGGCTCCGAAAAAACGCCCCAAGAGAGGGAAACCTAAATTTAAAGTTGGTGATTATGTTCATATATCGAAATCCAAGCACGTTTTTGAAAAATCTACTTTTAATTTTACACCGCTGGTATTTCAAGTACGAAAAGTAGTGTTAGAGGACAATCCCGTGACTTATAGACTCAGAGACACAGAGGGTAGTAGGGAACCCATCAAGGGAACGTTTTATGAACAAGAGTTAAAATTAGCCGTGCACGGCTTAACTTATGTTGTCGAAAAAGTAATCAAACAGAAGAAAATTCGGAATAAACCTCACCTTTACGTGAAATGGCTTGGGTTTGACTCGGAACGGTGGAATTCCTGGATTCCAAAAGAGAATGTTGTAGTTTAATTGAAAATTAATTGCCAATTAATTGCGAATTAATTGCAAATTAATTTGAATTAATTGTGAATTAATTGCGAATTCGATTCAAAAGTTTTGTAATCGAGCCTCCCGATTTACAGCTAAAACAATAAAAAACACCAATTTTCAAATTTACACTCATGCTTGGGTTTTTATCGGTGTGAAAAACGCAACACGTCTTAAAAATATCATCTTCGGTTTTAAAATATTCTTTTACCATAGTATTCCTCATCCCACCTGCAACCCCTGCAACCTTTGCAATCATTCCTTTCCGAGCAGGAAGTTTGCGGATGTTTCGTAATAAATTAAACTGTTGTCCACATGACTCGGGAAATTCGACATGTTTGCCAATGTAAAGCGTACCTTTGGACTGCTCAATATCTTTTTCATTCAAGTAAAACCCGTAGTATATGTTATCAACTTTTAGAGTCGTAATTAAATGGCGTGTGGGTAGGTTCTCTCTATTAGTATCACACTTTACGATGATTGCGTCGTTATCGTTCCGGAATAACATGTTAAATAAAAAAACTGTTATATTACGAACAAATATATTCTATATATTTTTCAAATAAATAAAACAGTGGATTGTGCACTAACAGACATATTAAATAAAAGTAGTAAAAAGAGATATAAGCTGTAATTGAAGACGCCCCCGATATGTCAGCACTGGTGGTGTTGTCGTCATAAAAGTGGACAAAACTCAAGTAGTTATTATGTTCCCTTATGAACTTGCCAGTTAACCGTTGATGTTCGAATAACACTTCCCAATCCAGCTTATCTTTAAACCTGTCGATGAAATTCTCAGATAGATTTTGATATTTGCTTACTACTTCCCAACAGTTATTAAAATTTGATGTCATCTCCACAAGAAAGTCTTCAGAAAACTGTTGTCTTTGTAGAATATGGATCCAGTTAACTTGATGAAAATACATTCTTAACATGGTCACCGTAAAAAAATAATGTATGGAAAGTTGTTCCCAATCCATATAACTATCAAACCGTTGAACAAAACTATCTGTCAACACTCCTTCCGGGAACCTCGGCTCTTGAGATATTAAACTCCAGGCAGTAATATTGGATGCAATCATCGTGCAACTGTCTGGTTTAGCCATGCGAGTGTCCTTTTATACAATTTTATACAATTTTATACAATTTTATACAATTTTATGCAAAGACTTCGTCCAATTTCGCAACCAATTCAAAAAGATTTATGTTCAGGAAGTAATTTCTGATTTTGTACCAACAAGTACATATTACAATATTAAAATTGTCACTTACAAGTGGCAAATCTGGTGTTTTTAAAATTGTCGTTGAGTATCTGGAAATTGGAATATCAACTACATAGTAAAAGCACGAGTATGTTTTATTGTTTTTAGCGGTATAAGTGTAGTCAATGTTTGACAAAATGTTAATTAAATTTTCGTTAAAACAAATACCAGTTTCTTCAAAGAATTCTCTTACGGCACAGTTAAAAGGCGTTTCAGATTTCTCTCGTACACCCTTTGGAAATTCGTAAATCGTATTACAACCAAAATACATGCTAAGAGCCATGTCGGTGCTAGCATTTTCATAGGGTATAATGTTGTTATTCAATCGGTTATAAAGCGCGTAGTTAATTCTACTTAGGACTAGTGTATTTTTTAAATTTCTATCTACAAGTATTATCCCGTACCGTTTAGACTTCATACTTGTTTAAAATTATCTTGACTTGAGAACAGTATACGGTGAATCAGAGGAATACACACATCAAACTCGTCGTAATACTTAAATAACACACTGTTGCTATTACAAACACATTTGTTTTCTTTGACATCGTCGCAAAAATGTATCGTTTTTGAACAATCTTTGCCATAATAAAGTGAACTACAAACACATTGATATTTCACCTCTTTTTTATTGGAATCGTATATAGCCGTTAATTTACCAAAAATACAATTTGGTTTTAAAGTATCGGTATTAACAGTGCATTGACTTTCCAAACAGATCCAGGGTAATCCCTTATTGCAAATGTCTAAACATTCTTTATCAGTATTACAGTTAAATTTCTTTCTTAAACAATCTGAAAGTTCATATTTATGTTCACTATGTAAAATCTCGTCTAAAACTGATAGATTATTTTTATCATAATCGTGAGTGGTTGGAGACTTTTTTCTATTATACATTATGAAAAGTAAAATAAATCCAACCGATGTAAATATGAATGTTTTGTTTAAAATCATATTTTTATTATAATAAAAATAACCAATGATAAACTACATGGCATTATACGCAATTATTTTTGTGGTAATTTTATTAGGCGCCGGCGTGTATTACTTCTACAAAAAATATAAATCAAAGAAGGGTGATGATTCAAAGGACAAAAGTGAGAGCAAACAAGCTAAAGGTGGATCAGCGGGTGGCGGAGGGACTACTCCAGTGAGTGGCGGGGGCACTCCTCCCGCGGGTGGTGGAGGCACTCCTCCCGCGGGTGGCGGAGGCACTCCTCCGGCGGGTGGCGGGGGGAGTGGAAATAAAAAATCAGGACAAAGTGGATAATAACACATTAATAAAATAACACGGGCGATTGTATATCTTACACGTTTTTTTCATTTATAAAAAATACAAAACATGGTCGATATTATGTCATTGGGTCTCGGAGCGGCAGTAGGTATTGTCATAGGCGTATTACTATATATGATGTACAAAAAGTTTGTTGAATGAATGGTTTACCAATAAAATACTTTTCTGAGTTCTAAACAATAAAGTAAATATTTTAAGTCTTCAACTTCATCAAATAATATATTATTATGAAACAATTTAAACCTATCAATTACAGAATGGTTATTTGTTATTTTTTCACTTTGTAATAATTCAATACCCGTAATGAGCTGCATACTTTTTATTTTAAGATTCTAAACTCTTCAACAAATCTAAAGCCTTTAAAAAGTATTCCTTATTAATTTCTTTTTTTTTATACAGATTTATATTTTTTATTAATTCGTAGAGTTCAAAAAATTTCACTATCCTCAAAAAATCCTTTTTGTCCTCGGGCAAACTAGAAATTCGAAACATTTGCCAGAGTTTATTCAAACAGTTTTCCCTCTCATAGAAATCTTGTAATTTGTGTGTTATGACTTTATTCAGTTTTTCACTATACGCGTCTATCTTATTTCTTCTGAATCTCTCCCTGTCGGCTCTTCTCTGTAACAGAGACCTATCATCTAATTTATCTTTTAAAAATGTAACATTTGAATTAGATCCGCAATCTATGACGTAAACCAAATCATAAAATCTCACACTCATTTTTATAATAAAAATGTTGACACGTCGTTTTGACGGTCCCAGTGCTGTTGTTGAGGGTGAGAGATATGGATTAAATTTATTATTCCAAAACCCTCACCTTATATATTGGATTCCGATGTGTTATAAGGTGGCAGACCACGAATTTCAAAATCCGAGTAACGTAACATTTGAATACAATTTTCAACTGAAAAGGGTTACTAAACATACAATATTTTCCAAATACGCATTTGATTTAGTATACTACTCAAATAAAGGGAATATCCCATTCAGGACAAGCTCAAATTTAATTTCATTTATTGTAAGTGTTTTGATTTGTATTTTATTTGTAAACATCTCCCAAGGTGCTGGTACAAAATAGCACAAAATATAATATCTTCACGCTAGGATTTTACGTGTAGACTTTGATTTGGAAATTTTTGGGGAATTTTTTGGGGAATTTTATCGCTCTCTCTTTCCAAAAGATTTTTAAAATTGTTTTAATTAAAAATACTAAAAGGTATATAATAAGTATAATCAGAGACAATATAAAAATTGGAAATTCAAGAAATGCAACAAAAACAATCTCCATTTTTGAATATTTATGTACCCGGTAGCTCCGGGTCCTCGATTGAACACTTACGTTTTTGTTCTAAACTTTATTTTAGCCGAAATTATTTTAATCACTAAATTTTTCTAAGTTCAGAGTAAAAAAATCATATTTTAGCCGAAATTATTTTAAGTACTAAATAAGACTTGGGCTGATTCTGTGAATCTACAAACATAGTATTGTAAAAAAAACTTATAAAAGAGAATTTATCCAACCAATTACCACTCCATGACTAACATTGCAATGATATATAAACATATAAGGCAATTTAACAACGAGATTCCTAGAATTATTGAAAATATTAAGTACCAATACAGTTTTTATAAACATTATTATAATCCTGATGCAAGATATTTGCAAACAGATTTACAAAAGAATTAGGCATTTACCCGCAATAAAGAACACAATAGACATTTAATATTTTTATTCATACCCTCTTTGTTCCAAGTAGGTTTGAATCTTATAAACATTTTCAAGAGCGCACATGAAACTATTAAATCTATGATAATAACAATAATTATTTAGATACTTAGATTTTAGTTTTTTAAGTGATGGCATGTCGTCCAAATTTTCAACTTTGGCGTTCTTAAAAAGTCTTTGAAGGAACACTTGTTTCTCTTGACCCTTTACGTAGACGGTGGTGTTTTGTGATAACAGCTCCGCCAGTTGTCTCTTGACGTAATTGAAGGACGTAGTTCCTTCCTGCCATGGAATTCCGTGGTAATAGTTTGCGTTGAAGATCGCCTGTCTTCTGTAGTCCGGAGATAGTTTGTCAAAATCGTACGGCGATTTTACAAACCAGTGTCTCAGAAACCAATTACCGCTGGTTTTTGTAAGTGCAATTTCTTTAATAATAAAATTGTTTTTGTTGTCTTTAAATCCTTGAAAATCGATAATATAAGCATGTTTAGCCATGTTGAGACGTCCTTAGATATCGGAATCAGCGAGGTAAATAGAGCTCTTTTCGGTTCTCTATCAGACCAAACACCAGTGCAGGAGTTCAGCAACTACTGGTATATTGGGGGGACCCGTTCCTTTATAAAGCCTCGGAATTTGTATTATGCCCTTATTTCAAATGTTGACGGGGGTGGGAGAATTTGTTGAAAGCAGGGGAATATAATAGTTTCTCCGTGTGAAACAAAACATACCTACCATTTACATACATACTGTAGTTTCAAACTCCTACACAGTCTTCAACATGGATCCGTGTGATGATGTCTCGTACCTAAGCGAAAGCGATTCGTGTGATGATGATGATGTCTGTTACCTAGGCGAAAGCATTTGCCAAGCATGTCGCCACCAACGCGCTCAGGGCGCGGGCGCGTCGGAGGACAGTGGAGTTGGCTGGATCATTATAAATTTGATGAAGGACGGGAGACTCGTTCGCAAAATAGATTTCAACGGGGAACTTTTGAAATTGGAAGTAAAATCTAATGGAAATTTTGACAGAATAGAATTCGAATTTATAGATACTAAGGCCATGTCCCTTAGCGGGTTCTCAGAGAGGCAGATTATTCAAAAAGCAGATTTTTTTTCAAAGTATAACAAATTGGACGTCCACATTTATACCAAAGACAAATGGCATGAGCGCGAATCATTTTGGATTGAGGATGATTGTGATGAAACAGATCGTCCATATACTAGCCTCAAAGAGTTTGGAGAATTTAAACAAGAAGAGGTAGATTACGTGGTCATTAAATTTAGAAACCCAAAGTATGATGACTCTTCAGATGAGGAGGGAGAGGAGAGGATCGAGTTTGCAATCGACTTGCAAGTTGGACGGGGGAGGAGATTGAAAAAAAATACGAGAAGTTTGGATTAAAAGAGGAAGAGGGTAGCTTAGGACTATGGATGTTATCATAAGCGTTCACACACAAGCGGCATTGTTTCAGAGTTTATCAACTATTATTATTTTAAGGTTTTAGTTTACCAACTCCAAAACTTAAAATCTTTAATGTTGTACAAGTTATCACTATCTTGTTAAAATATTTCGTCATTTGACTAACCCACAAAAACATAAAGACCTGGCTCGCTAAGAAAGATTGTATGTTTCTCATTATGGGTTAGGGGGGCGTTTCACCCCCCTCGTACTTCCAGTCTTGTTTTGCGGTGTTTTTGTCTGTTAACGTTTAAGAATAAAGAGCGCTAAAAGTATCGTCAAAATAAATGTTATATTCTAATTCATCGTGGAGAATTTAGCTACTTTTTTTATAATCCTTTCTCTAGAGAATCCACTATTTAGCATAGCCCTACTGCTCAAAAATTCAACCCCTATCCTGTCAAAGTCTGCATTTGATTTTAAGTCCAATTTTAATGGCTTTCCATCAAATTTTATCTTTCGAACGGGTCTTCCGTCATATAGGTTTCTTTCACACTAAATTATTCTCTTTATGTTGCACTCCAGTAAAAATGTGATAACTACTTACTTTAAAAAATATATTTTCACTAAACTCTAAAAACAACTTAGGATCAAGATTTTCTTAGGCGAGTTGAGTTGTTGAACTTACCTCGGCCGCTTCAGAGACTAAATAGACTATCTTTTTATCATATCAGAGGGGAAAATTCAGGTTTCGTTAAAGCAAAGTTTAAAGTTAATGTTTATTTATTAATTCAATTAATGTAAAAAAAATAACAAAATTGCATTAATATTTGAGAAAAGAAGAAAAAAAAAATAAAATTTAGATTAAATTTTGTAACACAGAGCGTTTTCCACTAATACAAAAATGGAATATGTAGATTCAAAGTAATTTAGAAGAGGAAAAATCTAGACTGAGAAACACTTAGTCTCTTGGTGATTTTTGATGTATTCCCTCCTCCTTGGACAGTCGCGGATAAAAAACAATATTGTAAAATTTTTCATATTGTTTTTTATGATATTCCACACCTAATCTTTCCCTCCTGTCCATGGGTTTACAGTTGTCGTGAAGTATACTATAAAACTCAAAGAGTTCGTTATTCTTGGCGTACATCATTGATTCAAATGGAAGAGTTAACTGAAACGGCCGGGCAAAATCTTCTTCTTCGTTGAACTTAAACAAACTTGAATAGTGATATCTGCATATCGAACATGGTAATAAAAGATCAAAAAATCCCGTTAAACTGCATAAAGCTTCTTGATATTCTTCTTTAAGTTTAGATTCCTCCATTTTATCTATAACCAATGTTGTGAAATGTATTACTACCCAGTACGAACTACCCCAAGCGACCATTCCACTAACTATTTCATAAAGCCTAGAACACGGTATAGCGTCTGTTGATTTCTTAATGGACCCTACCGGAAAGAATTTTGAAATGCTATCAATAAATAACTTGGAGTCCTTAATAGACATGTAATTCTCAATTGTAATAAACGGAAGAACAACGTCTTTTGAAAGATGTTTAACCCCTTTCAAGTATTCCACATTTTTTCTGTACAATTCATCATTAAGTTTTATTTTGATTCCCAAAACACAATTGATAATTACAACCAAAACATCCAAGAGGTGATTTTTATTTTGTAAAATCTCTTTTCTGCTATTTTCAAAACCCCATTCCTCGTGACTGTAGATTGTCGGCAGTATTCCAAGAGCTAACCAGTTATAAACAACAAAGGGCAAATAAGTAGCGGGGTGGTTTAAATGAAAATCTTCAAATTTCAATACGTCTCTGTACTTTATGAAAATACAATCAGACATTTTTTATATAATTTTATTTACTTCTCGACCGAGAACGACTTCGCGACCTAGATCGTCTAGTTCTAGACCGCGATCTAGACCTTTTGGGGCATTTATTTCTAAGCTTGGTAAAAGATTTTGGTCCTTTTGCGGTAGAATATTTAAAATAACCAATAGTGGGACGTTTTTTTCTCTTAATATTCATACAAGTGCACACAGCGGTTTGAGATTTCTTAGACTTTTTCATGATTTTATTTATAACAAAAAAATATGTAAAAATAATAAACTCTCGAGTGATTATGCACTGATCATGCACTGATCATGCACTACAATCATAGAGATTACCCCAGTTGCGATGTGTTCCTCCAACGTTGATCACTAGAAAATCCGCACGGTGGTGCCAACCATCTTCTAGAAGTATTAGAATGCTGCAAGGAATTCTATATATAAATGGGGGAGTGATTAGAAATATTAGTTCTTCGTTTGAGATTATTTACTTTAAATTTCCCCGGGGCGCACTCTACAATCGGGGTAATATTGGTTTCAGAATAATAATTTTAAAAATTCAAAATTATAACAAAAAACACACAAAAAACACACAACTCAACCCGTATTAACTTTATTTTTAATTACACAGCTTGTTTGTAACTTAAATAAATAATAATGTACATTTTACTTGTCGGGCTGGCATAAAAATAAAAATAAAATAATGAAAAAACAATAGGTCCTCTTAAGACAAAGCCTGCTATAGGGTTCCATCACTTAAATTAAAAATAATGTAAAGTAGGCGAACAGAAATGATCGAAATATAATAAACACAATTGTCTCAGACAACCCATGTGTATACAAAAATTAAACAAAAATTAAACGTAAATTTAGCGTTAAAATTAAACGTTAAGAAAAATACAAAATTAAATATTTGACGCGCCTTATTTCTCTCATGAACACTGAAATTCAGCGTGTGCTCAGTGCATAAAAACTAATTACAGAAAATAAATAAAACTGTATTTGTAGATTCATATAGTCTATCATATAAATTATACACGTATTATAATATTCTAAGGTTTACTCTTTCAGGCGGCTTATGGCACCTCTCCAGAGACTTGCCTCTGGGGTTGGTCTCCCCAGGTGCCGTCGAAGCTCATTGCATGCAATGCATAGTCCCCGTGTGAACCCTCAGCTATAATATCAAAAATAAAACTATTGCTGAATTTGAAATAACAATCAGTATTCTCTAGTTGAAATAACCATTTCCTTAATCTACATAAAAAAAAATTAATATTAAATGCAATCTTAACATTTTCAGGAAGTTTATTAAACAGTTTCGGAGCTATAAAATTGAAAGTTTTTGTAAAAAATGTATTGGTTGGCTTGGGAATAAAAAACTGGTTAGCTTTCCTTAATTTTTTTCTATACTCATTCTCATTTTGGGGCATATTTCCACTTTTATTGTAGAAAAGTTTTAGAAAAGTTTTAGTTTTAGAACTTTATAAACATAAATATATTTAAACGAAAAAATTCTCTGACTTATGAAAAGGGGTTTTGATCATTCATATCTGGTTTTGTATAAAATCAATCTTAAAATATGTTTCTGCTGCAAATATAATGGTTTAGTATATGACTCATGGGTATTACCCCAAAAGACTATGCCTTATACTATTATAGGGTTGGAAGAAGGTCTAGTAAGGCCAGGTTGTAGGTGCCAGGTTGCTGAGGACTATAGAGATATTTTTATATACTATTTAATTATACACATTTTAAAACCTGTTTTCTGTCAAGCCGTTTTAAAACGTCGATAACGTCGATAAATATTCTTGTTCTTCTAACGATAGTTCTGGGGCCGTGATCACCATCCTGTTAGGATTTTCCGGAAATAGTATACAGTCATCTGTGACACCAACAATAGATTCTTCATCCGCTTGTCTAACTTGAATTAATCCAATTAAATTTCCGTCTTCTGCAAAGTTCAAACTATCTGAGTCGTTACGCACTTCTGTCGTCTCTTGATTCGTGGCGGAACACTGCTGTATGTTATTATCTACTGAAGGTGGTTTTGAGTTTTTTTTGCGATATTGTCGCTTTTGAGAAACCTTGTGTATAATTGATTGTTGTTCGTCGGGCGGAAATTTAAATAATAATCTGTTTATTAAATGTTGGAATTCGTGATGATAATCTTCTTGCAATAGGGTGAATTTGGATTGCATGATCAGAAATCTTAGAATGCGTGTAACAATCTTCTTTTGCTGGGGTGTATACACGCTCTCCATTTCAAAATGACGCGTTTGCAAGTTCACGATATATTTAAGTGAAATTAGTTATTTACTTTTAAATTTTTAAAGATGTCTAAAAGTCATTTGTTTACACTTTCAGTTGTATGATATATTTAAATGTGATTTAAATGTGATTTAAATGTGATTTAAATGTGATTTAAATGTGATAACTACTTACTTTGAAAAATATATTTTTACTAAACTCTAAAAACAACTTAGGATCATAAGAACTCTCTTGGGCGAGTTGAGTTGTTGAACTGACTGACTTCGAACCAAGAAACGATTCTAGACACTCTCTCGGGGACAAACCAGCCCGGAAATCCGGTTGCAGAACACGGAAACTCGCTCGGGGATCTTGTGTAAATAGTGACCGGCGACTCACACCGTGACCCAGTTGCGCAACACGCAATTGTACTCACACCGTGACCCAGTTGCGCAACACGCAATTGTACAACAGAACTACATTAGCCTTCGTAACCTCGAGAATTTTAAAATTCTCAAGGAAGTGGTATATAAACAAACACAGGAAGCCGCGGTGGCCTTTTGTTGTCCGCGTGCACGTATGTATTGTTGTTACAGTTTAGATGTGGCTAGTAATTTTATACTTTTTATTTAGTGAAAATAATAGTTTTTCCTGGTAAGTTTTAAAATATAACTAAATATGGAGAAGATGAACAAATTAATTGCATTATTAGAGCAAAACAATAATGTGTACGGGAATTTATCGAATCTATCAACCGTAGAAGTGCTACATTTATACATCAAAGTAAGAAATGAATCTGTGCTGGAAATATTGAGAAACAAACTATTAAACTTCCCAACCGACAGTTGGAACATGATTTCTCTTTCAAATAATTTGAAAACGCCATTTTTGATGGAATTCCGACATAAAATTAACTGGGTAATTCTTTCTCAAAACATTAGGTTAACAGCTGATATTCTGTACGGGTTTCAAGATTATCTGGATTTGGACATTATTGTAAAAAGGGGCTATTTCATACCAGAAGATATAATTTTTAAAAAGTATACTGCAATCAACATACAACAACTTCTACGTATGCAGAATTTATCCGAAGACTTATTATTGTTTTTGATTTCGACGCCCAGTGAATTAGAGCTGTGTTATATTTCATATATTGATATAGAATCTTACTTAAACATATCATATTGGCCTTTAATTTGCCAAACACAAGATATGTCGGAGAGATTAATTTCTATAATTTACAATACCAGAGTTAAATATACAAGCAATTCATTAAAAAACCATTATTGGAATCTTATTCGTCGGTATCAAAAGATGAGTCTTCAAACTATGTCACGATTTGAAAAATACCTCAACCGCGATCAGCTGAAATGAACTCTAAAGTATAATGTGCTTGTGTTGTTACGTATGGTGTTCTGAGAATTATTTGTGATGTGGTCTTGTCGGTGGAAATTTAAGTGTTATGAATATTTATACGAAATATTTTATTACGTTGTAGCTCAAATCATTTTTAAGGGTATTTTTTATGATTGTATTTTAACTTGTAAAGTTGTTCCTGTTTAATAGTAAGATTTAAAGTTAAATTGTCCCACTTGTTGTATTATATTTTACACATTATCAAATGAGGAATAATAAACACAAATATACAACTAAAATGTGCCTAGCTCAACTCATATATCATAATTATTTTTAATTATTTTTGATATAATTTATTAGTATGTTCCAGAATGTATTTTAACAGATTTAAGTTTTAACATTCGCTCGCAAAGCATATAAATAGGCCAGAATTGGGTCAATTCACATACCAAAGTTTCGCTAAAATATGATCACTTTAAATAACTGAAAAGAGTATTTTTTAGTATTTTTTAGTATTTTTTAGTATTTTTTATTTAAATTAAACAACAGATAATTTTAATCAAAATATTTGTTTACAAAAATTGAATTAATACAGTTCATATGATAACGGTTTTTAACAAGATCCAGTATAAAATACGATTGAATCAGTCGGCGTGGCGGGCCGATGCAGTTTAGTGTGAGAGAGTAAAGAGGTGTGCGAGTGAGACAGAAATATGGTGAAATCGGACCACTCCCGTTTCCACCTTTTGAGAGGCCTCCACGCATGCGTCATTTGTTACCAAAATTTGAAAGTGGGCTACGTGGAATGTTCGCATCCGGGGCGCGCGGGCGTTGCCAAACCGAGCGTTCTTGTCCAAGGTTGCCAAATCGCACGCCAGGTGCAAGGTTTCGGCCCGATAAAATATCACGGCCCCGTCCTACGGGTCTTAAAAGTCCCCATATTATTCATGTTGAGGAGTAGTATTAAAATGGAGAAGTAAAACCGTCTTGTGGGTTAATTCGCTAACTCAAAAACTTTAAAAAGCCGCGAGATTTTAGCACGACAACATCCTCTTGGGTCAGTGTTCCTGTATCACTTATACCGATTCTGGGGTTTTAAATTATTAAGATTTAGGCAGATTCGGGACTTGTACGATTCTACAATGAGTTAATTTTATTTAATTTTAGGGCTCTGGACTTGTAAAATTTTACAGCGATTTCCCAACACTTAGAAACCAACTATTGGGCTCTAAACATTTAATCTGGGGACTAACACCTATAAACATTCGCACTCGCCGCTATTTAACTAACAACTGATTCTAGTGTCTGTCTTATCAAGGCGACACAATTCAAAATGCAATTTTAAAATTGGGGTTTAAAATTATTATTATTTAGGCAGATTCGGGACTTGTACGATTCTACAATGAGTTAATTTTATTTAATTTTAGGGCTCTGGACTTGTAAAATTTTACAGTGATTTCCCAACACTTAGAAACCAACTATTGGGCTCTAAACATTTAATCTGGGGACTAACACCTATAAACACTCGCACAAGTTCACTCGCCACTATTTAACTAACAACTGATTCTAGTGTCTGTCTCATCAAGGCGACACAATTCAAAATGCAATTTTAAAATTGGGGTTTTAAATTATTATTATTTAGGCAGATTCGGGACTTGTACGATTCTACAATGAGTTAATTTTATTTAATTTTAGGGCTCTGGACTTGTAAAATTTTACAGCGATTTCCCAACACTTAGAAACCAACTATTGGGCTCTAAACTTTTAATCTGGGGACTAACACCTATAAACATTCGCACTCGCCGCTATTTAACTAACAACTGATTCTAGTGTCTGTCTCATCAAGGCGACACAATTCAAAATGCAATTTTAAAATTGGGGTTTTAAATTATTATTATTTAGGCAGATTCGGGACTTGTACGATTCTACAATGAGTTAATTTTGTTTAATTTTAGGGCTCTGGACTTGTAAAATTTTACAGTGATTTCCCAACACTTAGAAACCAACTATTGGGCTCTAAACTTTTAACCTGGGGACTAACACCTATAAACACTCGCACAAGTTCACTCGCCGCGATTTAACTAACAACTGATTCTAGTGTCTGTCTTATCAAGGCGACACAATTCAAAATTCAATTTTAAAATTATCTTTTGAAATATTATTATTTGCAAATGAAACATTCTCAGGGTTACCATGTGCCTAGAAACTACCACGCATCCGCGCCACAACGCCGCGAGATTTTAGCACGACAACGTCCTCTTGGGTCAGTGTTCCTGTATCACTTATACCGATTCTGGGGTTTTAAAGTATTAAGATTTAGGCAGATTCGGGACTTGTACGATTCTACAAGGAGTTAATTTTATTTAATTTTAGGGCTCTGGACTTGTAAAATTTTACAGTGATTTCCCAACACTTAGAAACCAACACAGTGATTTCCCAACACTTAGAAACCAACTATTGGGCTCTAAACATTTAATCTGGGGACTAACACCTATAAACATTCGCACTCGCCGCTATTTAACTAACAACTGATTCTAGTGTCTGTCTCATCAAGGCGACACAATTCAAAATTCAATTTTAAAATTATCTTTTGAAATATTATTATTTGCAAATGAAACATTCTCAAGACTAACCCGTGCCTAGAACCCACCACACACCCGCGCCACAACGCCGCGAGATTTTAGCACGACAACACCCTCTTGGGTCAGTGTTTCCTAACATTTAGACCAAGACTTGGGTTAATTCTGTGAATCGGGATTTTTAAATTTTATCTTATTTTTCGGCTCGGCACTTGTGATTTTTTCAAACTTTTAATCTGGGGACTTTAAATTATTTTGAAATATTTTGAATTATGTGGATTTTTGACTCTCGGGACTTGTAATATTTAACGGGAATCGCGGAGTACTAACACCTATAAACATTCGCACTCGCCGCTATTTAACTAACAACTGATTCTAGTGTCTGTCTCATCAAGGCAACGCAATTAAAAATTCAATTTTAAAATTATCTTTTGAAATATTATTATTTGCAAATGAAACATTCTCAAGGTTACCACGTGCCTAGAACCCACCACACACCCGCGCCACAACGCCGCGAGATTTTAGCACGACAACACCCTCTTGGGTCAGTGTTTCCTAACATTTAGACCAAGACTTGGGTTAATTCTGTGAATCGGGATTTTTAAATTTTATCTTATTTTTCGGCTCGGCACTTGTGATTTTTTCAAACTTTTAATCTGGGGACTTTAAATTATTTTGAAATATTTTGAATTATGTGGATTTTTGACTCTCGGGACTTGTAATATTTAACGGGAATCGCGGAGTACTAACACCTATAAACATTCGCACTCGCCGCTATTTAACTAACAACTGATTCTAGTGTCTGTCTCATCAAGGCGACACAATTCAAAATTCAATTTTAAAATTATCTTTTGAAATATTATTATTTGCAAATGAGAATGTTGCAATTATCAAGACTAACCCGTGCCCAGAACCCACCACACACCCGCGCCACAACGCCGCGAGATTTTAGCACGACAACACCCTCTTGGGTCAGTGTTTCCTAACATTTAGACCAAGACTTGGGTTAATTCTGTGAATCGGGATTTTTAAATTTTATCTTATTTTTCGGCTCGGCACTTGTGATTTTTAACTAGTGTTAACCGACAAGTCTCCATGAGTACTATCCGAGTCAACAATGTTATTTAGCTAAATCAAAAACTAAGTTAAATTTAACTACAACAGTTAAAACTGTTTTGTTCAAAGTTCCATTTATGAATTGAATTCTAATTGCTTTAATTTTAATAATTTTAGATTATTGGTGATGTGATCGTTCCACTCAGACTCAGTCCCCCGCCGCACGCAAACACCAACAGAATACGCTTCATTTCTACACACACCCGCGCGTATAAAATTCAAAAAAACGGTTTCAACAAATTCCCCCACCCCCGTCAACATTTGAAATAAATGCACAAATACTTTGCGAATTCTATTTTCTGAGGGTTTATAAGGGAACGGTTCTCCACACATACCAGTAGTTCCTGTAATGAACTCCTGCGTGTTCGGTAAAGTTGTTGTTTGTTTTTGAGTTGATTTGTGATAGGTAACTAGAACCATGGTGGAGAGAATTACATTTTACGAACTCAAAGCTATTTGCCAAAGTATGGGTATCAAGTCAACCCACCTAACTAGGAAAAAGATTTTGTGGAAGATTTTAAATTCTATTAAAAGCGCTGATGGTGTTACCGCCTTTATAGACAAACTTACGGATCCTTCTGACTTGTACAGTTTGTTTGTTAGTGTTCATTGGAACAGGAGACGTTAGATAACAGCAGTCAATTCCTACACTTCACTAAATTGGAAAAAATTACGGAAAAAATTCATCAACTCCCAGTCAACCTTTGGAGAATACTATACCGGAGAGAACAGTTCACGCACGGGTTCATGTTGAAGTTTAAAGAAGTTTTAAATTTCAACGAAATTGTCATCCACCAAAGACTGACGACTAAAGATATAGAAAGTTTTCAATCAAAAATTAACTTTTCGCTTTTGGTTAAGTACCAAAATCTCTCTGAAGCAGTGTTGGTCAAATTCAATCACAAGTTCGACTGGAATGCAGTTGTGGAACACCAAAATGTCCCGGAGTGGATTCTTAGACAGTTTTACCATAAGATTGATCCAATTGTCATAATAAAATCCATGAAGCTGACTCAAGATTTTATGTTGTGGATGGTGGATGGGGTTAATCCACGGTGTAAATTTCACAATACAGACGAAGAAGAGTATTATAAAATGGTTCTATGGCCATATCTCATAAAACACCAATCATTAAGTAAAAATTTAATATGCTACATTTACTTCTCGAAAGTGGGTAATCAAATCGATCTTTTAAAACTACTGTTTGGCTCGCTAATAAGTAAATGTCAAACTCTTGATTCTTTTCTTCTGGATACGTTTAAAAATATTTTATGCTGGTGGTCCGTCTCAAAACATCAAACGCTCAGCGATGAAGATATTATTAAATATTGCAAATTAATCGATTTTCAAACATATACGTCGCGAGGATTACAAATTTCTGAATTTGTGAAGAGGAATCTGCCCAATCCATTTACAAAAGTAGAATCTGAAACCGATTGTCCAGTTTGCCTTGACACTAAAAAAGATTGTATCAGTCTTAAGGATTGTCAACACATATTTTGTACAACGTGTATATTTAAATGGCTTAAAGTAAATAAATCATGTCCTCTTTGTAGGATTAAAATTCACTTGCCAGGCTACTGTTGGGTATAAAATAGAACTCGCCGCACATATTTGCACATATTTGTACTCATTTGTAAAACTTGTGAAAAATAAATCATATTTAAAAATTTCAAATTGTGTTTTTATTTACATGACTTAAAACAGACCCGGTCTCTAGAGGTTAATCATTAGTCTATTTGAATGTTGTGCAGTGTGGTTTAAAGACAATCAGTATATTTTAATTAACATTGGCAATATTGAGGTTTTTTCGCGTGATATAATTTACCAGAAAACCCTTTGAAAAACGAGTCCATTAGACTTCTTTTTGGTTATAAAACTCATTTTGTCTCCTTTAGAAAAACATAAGAATTTGTTCAGTGTTTCAACATAAAATATTACAATACCTTAGGGGAAATCACCAAAAGTAACAATGTTAAATTCTTTTTGCTATTTCTGTATTTGAAGTCTTTGATAAATGGCTCTGTAAAGGTAATTTTGAATTTGTCAAACTTTAATTTAATTTTAAATGTATGGTTAAAAAAGAATATACCGGTTATAAATAGGATGTCAGCCCGATCCTGGGCATTAAGTCCAGGACCGCGAACCTTGTACAAGGACCAAGGCAACGGCGCAAAACATAGCCTCTCCTGGTCAAGTCAACCCCTACCGTGACGTGGTGTACGAGGCTTTACACATACGGGGCTCTGGCGAAGTAGGTTAAGTAGTATGTAGAGGTTTGTTCTCTTAGTAGTAATAAGTGTTCCCCTCCTCATAACGTCGGTTAGGCCAAACTACCGCAAAGGATCCTAAGACGCGCTCGAAATTTCCAAAATCGCTTGTTATTTTAGTTTGTAAGTTATTAGGGGGTATTTTAAAAGAGTGATACGTCGTGCAAATATTAGTGTATTAGTATTGGGTTAGTGCTTCGTGACCAACATCTCGCAAATCACTGGTATTTTAAATATGGGTATTTTAAAATTATGACTAACCAAAAGAGTAGTATTTATACGTCGACAGCGACGCGTAACTGTTAGTTGGGTTAGTGCTCTTCGTAGTGATAAGTGTTTCCCTCCTCATAACCCCGGTTGGGCCCAACCACCCCAAAAAATCAAAAACGCGATATTCCCCACATCTCCCCATTTTTAGTTTGAAGCTAAATATGGTTATTTTTGAATAATAATTGAGTGGTATAGGTAGTTTTAAGGCATGCATATGTTAGGTAGGTTACACAGAGGTTGGGTAAGTCCTCTCTTCGTAGTTATAAGTCCTATCGAATTGCTCCGGTTGCCTTGCGGTGTTAACGAAGAGCAATTCCCTTCCAGCACCAAAACTTTTCATATCCTAAACCCCTCCAAACCTCCTTTCCTTTATGGCTCTTTGCGCTGGCGGTTACAATCCACGCAGAGGGTCTCCTTCCAATTTCCCAATTGTCCCCCACCCGTAGCTTAGAATAGTTTAGTAGTGAGAGCTTGGTTCGTGAAATACGGATACAGAACCGATCAAGTACGTGAAATACGGACACGGTTCTGAAGCTCTAAGTTCGTAAGCTGCGGACACACTATCCACTTTAGTGAAATACTGACATAACAGACTGACTTTTCTGACAACTTAGTTTTTAAGTTAGATAGGGGGAATGTTTTACCACGCGGGTGGGTAGTTTTAAGGCATGCATATGTTAGGTAGGTTACACAGAGGTTGGGTAAGTCCTCTCTTCGTAGTTATAAGTCCTGTCGAATGATTCTGGGAATTCCTTGCGGTGTTAACGAAGAATCATTCCCTTCCAGCACCTTTTCATTCCCAAAAACCCCTCCAAACCTCCTTTCCTTTATGGCTCTTTGCGCTGGCGGTTACAATCCACGCAGAGGGTCTCCTTCCAATTTCCCAATTGTCCCTCACCCGTAGCTTAGAATAGTTTAGTAGTGAGAGCTTGGTTCGTGAAATACGGATACAGAACCGATCAAGTACGTGAAATACGGACACGGTTCTGAAGCTCTAAGTTCGTAAGCTGCGGACACACTATCCACTTTAGTGAAATACTGACATAACAGACTGACTTTTCTGACAACTTAGTTTTTAAGTTAGATAGGGGGAATGTTTTACCACTCGGGTGGGTAGTTTTAAGTTATGCATATGTTAGGTGGGTTACATAGAGCTTGGGTAAGTTGTAGATGGGGGAATTTTCATAAAATACTGACATACTACTGACTAAAAATATGGCCACGGTAGTGAGAGCTTGGTTCGTGAAATACGGATACAGAACCGATCAAGTACGTGAAATACGGACACGGTTCTGAAGCTCTAAGTTCGTAAGCTGCGGACACACTATCCACTTTAGTGAAATACTGACATAACGACTGACTTTTCTGACAACTTAGACGGGGCACCCCCAAAGGTCAAAAAAAAACTTAGAATATATTTAGTTAGTAAGTTAGGGACCCTATTAAGGACTGTGGATGCGGAACTTAAAGCTTCTCCCAGTCAAGTCAACCCCAACCTTGGCGCCGGTAGTGGGGCTTTAGACAAACGGGGCTCTGGCGAATATATATATATGATTTGAATATTGCCACCCGGGATATCTAGGGGCATCACAGACTATTTATTGCATAGTTTCACGTCCTTGTGATTTTCAATTTTTTAAAGATAAAACATATACACATCATATAGTAGGAAGTATTATAGGCGGGATCGTGGATACAAGAAGAATGGGGCCACACCGTATCACCCCGGAGGGTTTGTGTGGCGAAGGGATCATTGAAGACTTTATTTCTAGTTTATGTAAAAAAAATGAAGAACGCGCTGACGGATTGAAATTATATGCTTTCCCGACAGTGTTTTTCACGGCAATTGACCAGGGCGGTTTCCTGCGGGTGGAAAGGTGGACCAATAAAATAAAAATTTATGATTATGACATCTTATTGTTCCCAGTACACATCCCCGCACCAATCCGGAAGGATGGGAAGCCCGGTGTATCGCACTGGTACCTAATTGCCGCCTTTTTAAAAGATAGGCTCGTGCGGAGCTACGACTCACTGGGAAATGAGTACCCAGATAGATTAAAAGAATGTCTAAAGTATATCGAGTGGGAAATGGGCCGGTTGGGTGTAAAAATCAACCGGGAAGAGTGGTCCTTAAAGGGGAATCCTAGTGGTCTTAAGCTTCAGACCAATACGGTTGACTGTGGTTTCTGTTTATGCTTATACGCTGGTTGTATTGCCAGGGGCATAAACCCCTCAACTGTCAAATTACCATCAAGCGTGGACCTGAGGAAACTCATCTCCCGGGTATTGCGACAAGAGGGAGCAGAACCCCTCGATGAATTCCTTGAGGCCAACCGAGAAAACCTATTTCCAGGGCATACTCCAACCTACACCGAAGAGGAGTTGCAGAGAGCTATACATGGTATGATGGGGGATATGGTTGGAGCGCTTCAGCCAATTGATTATGCTGATACCCCCCCAAAATCACCAACCCACCCCAACGTGGAATTCGTGTTGGACGGAGGAGAAGTCTCCATGGATGTGAACACCGGGCGGGACGAGTCGGAAGTGTACGAGAGTGCGGGAGCGACGGACGCCACTGGGGATCAAGATAATAAGATAGAAGCAATTCATCAAGACCACCCAATGGAGCCGCTTTCCACCCCAGCACCGGACTCTACCAGAACTCCACAACACCAACATCTGCCTCGACAGTACCAGCCTCGCCAAAGACGCTACAGAGCAAAAAGGAAGAGAATCTTCCTAATTGACGGCTCCTTCGTGAGAATTAGGGACGACCTCCAACCCAGATGATATAATTTACCACCCGATATATTGTTGAAAGTGGTCTGCTAGAAGCTGAGGATACACCGAAGAATGATTGCCTTATTTATCAATTTATAATTTACGTAATTTACAAATACTGGCTCCTTGCCATAAAACAGTGACCAGCGTTCCTGAGCAATCAGTCTACCACCGACAGTTCTAAAAATCTTAAAATGGACGGGATATTTAGTGAATATTTGAAGAAGGTGCAAGAAATCACAGCAGACAAGTCTCCAGGATTCTACAAACATGTTAAAAACCCGTTTGATTCAGAATTATTGAAAACAACTCCAAGTACGGTTCGCGGGATTATCGTAAGCCTGACTGATTGTCCCACCGGACATGAAACGAGCAAGTCTGAGTTAAGAAGAGAAATGATACATAACTTATCTACAATATCTGAAAAAAAAAATATTCTTTGGATTCGCATCCCGATGATTGCCAGTTTTGATAAACAGAAGACTCGAGAGTTGATTACAGCTTTTCATCCCGTCATTGGGCACATTTTTAAAATAATAATGCGTGCAAGTGCAAACGACTTTGAATCACCGATTCCTATTTTGTGTTTAGGACGAAATTCGCACAGCTGTGTGATTGAAGGATTAAGATACACCAATCGTCCGAAATTTATAATACTTCCTGCGGTTCACCCCAACAACATATCAGAGATGGAAGAGAAAATCTCTAAAACTACCTGCAAATACCAGCGTCTTCATCTGATTAGAAGAAAATATTATAATGTTGACATGTTTATTCAAGTATTTAAAATATTTGTGAATCTTGTATCATCAAGTACTTAGTCATATACAATTGTATCATATGTATCATATATATCACGTAATAAATAATTTAACCCCCATTGCTGTTTTTTTCTTTAAAATCTTCCAAACATTTGTAATAATCAAGAAGTTATTCAAATAACCAATTCTTTTGTTTTCTATTTTTGGAAACCATAAAATAAATTATTCTATTTGTGTCATTTGTATTGAAGGTGATTTCAATAATATTTTAATTACAAAGCGTTTTCACGGATACTGTGGTCTTGACATTTAACTTTTAAACCTTTTCAAGTTTAAGTACTCATTTAAATAAAAAACCTTTCAAGTTTAAATACTCAATTCAATGATTATTATATTATTCTGGCATTTGTTGTTCAATTTTATTATGAGCAGATTTTGCAGATTTGAGATTTACAAAACCACAAATGGGTTAAATTGTAGGAAATGCAAACCATTTTAGATTACCCATATTCAAAACTTTTTATTGAGACGTTTCTCGTCTTCGGGGTATTAAAGCATCCGCTTTATAGGGGCAAATTGGGGGGATTTTTTTCCCTCACAACTTAGTATTTTAGTATTTATAATTAAAGCAATTAAAAAAAATTAAATCTTTTGAAAAGAAGGGGGTCTATTTAACTCCCGAAGAGGCAATTTAAGTCAGTGTTGAGATTTACAGCATATGATCAACTATGGAGTATTGTTGCGAGCAGAGATGTTTTAAAATTCCTGGTGACCAGGTTGATGGGAGGGCTTGTGGGAAATGTCACCATTTTGGTTATTGCATTTGTAAATGTAAAAACTTCACAGCCTTCTCTACAGAATACAACACCACGCTCGGTGTGGAATACAGCGGCCGGGGAGATGGTGCATCTCTCAGAAAGAAGAAAGACTCGGATCGCGCTAGCCCGTGTTGTGGTATTAAAATGTACCATTCGCCAGTGTCTGTGGGATTAAATTATAATTTTACGAAAGAAACAAACACTCCTAGATTTCATTACGAGACCGAAAGACTTCATAGTTTTAAGGAGTGGCCAGTTACATTTTTAAGCCCCAAAGATTTATCCAAAGCTGGTTTTTATTATTTGCGTGTTAATGATTATGTTAGATGCGCTTATTGTGGGATTGAAATTGGGTTTTGGAAAGGGGGTGACATTCCTTTCTTAGAACATAAGAAATTTAACCCGTCCTGTATATTTATAGAGAAGTTTTACCCTTTAGAATGTAAATAAAACTAACATTCAAAGGGTGTAGCATTTTATTTTCTTAACCCAAAGTCAGTATTTGAGAATTAACAAGAAATGTGAAAACTTTGGCATGTAAAACAACATTTGAAATAAGGGCATAATACAAATTCCGAGGCTTTATAAAGGAACGGTTCCCCTAATATACCAGTAGTTGCCAAACTCCTGCACTAGTGTTTGGTCTAGTGTTTTGTTCAGAGTTTGTGATTCGGAACCGAAAAGAGCTCTATTTACCCCGCTGATTCCGATATCTAAGGACATCTCAACATGGCTGACCACGCTTATATTATCGATTTTCAAGGATTCAAAGACAATAACAATAATTTTATTATTAAAGAAATTGCACTTACAAAAACCAGCGGCAATTGGTTTCTGAGACACTGGTTTGTGAAATCTCCGCACGATTTTGACAAACTATCTCCGGACTACAGAAGACGGGCGATCTTCAATGCAAACTATTACCACGGAATTCCATGGCAGGAGGGAACCACGTCCTTCAACTACGTCAAGAGACAACTGGCGGAGCTGTTATCACAAAACACCGTCTACGTAAAAGGTCAAGAGAAACAAGTGTTCCTTCAAAGACTTTTTAAGAACGCCAAAGTTGTAAATTTGGACGACATGCCATCACTTAAAAAATTAAAGTCGAGGTATCTAAATAATTTTTGTTATTATCATAGATTTAACGGTTTCATGTGCGCTCTTGAAAATATTTATAAGATTCAAACCTACTTGGAGCAAAGAGGGTATGAATAAAAATATTAAATGTCTATTGTGTTCTTTAATGCGTGCACCCAAACTTAATTATCTTGCATCAAGATTATAGTAATGATTATAAAAACTGTATTGGTAATTAATATTTTCAATAATTCTAGGAATCTCGTTATTAAATTGCCTTACATGTTTATATATCATTGCAATGTTAGTTATGGAGTGATAATTGGTTGGATAAATTCTCTTGTACAATACTATGTTTGTGGATTCACAGAATCAGCCCAAGCCTTAGAGTTTAGAACAAAAACTGTTAGGAAATGTACACCGGAGGTATTGTTTCTTTGACTATTGTTCATTTTCCAAACCAAACTCTCAAGCGCCTTTGCTTAAGGAAGGGGAAATGATTCTATTTTGACTAACCCCCCCCCCAACCTTCCCCTCGGGTATCCCTTTGAATAACATAGTTACAAATGTAAATGCAATTTATTAATTTCTTTATAAGTAATAGATTATAAAATCCAAGGGACCGAAACTACACAATCGAGGACCCGGAGCTACCGGGTACATAAATATTTAGAAACGGGGGTTGTTTTTGTTGCATTTCTTGAATTTCCAATTTTGATATTGTCTCTGATTATACTTATTATATACTTTTTAGTATTTTTAATAAAAACAATTTTAAAATCTTTTGGAAAGAGATAGCAGATAGTCTATTTAGTCTCTGAAGAGGCCGAAGTCAGTTCAACAACTCAACTCGCCTAAGAAAGTCTTGATCCTAAGTTGTTTTTAGAGTTTAGTAAAAATATATTTTTCAAAGTAAGTAGTTATCACATTTAAATCGTAAAATATCAATGTGATGACAATGAAAATACTTTAATATATTAAAACTAATTATCCAGATTCAAGGGCGAGTAGCCTGGAAAGTATAAATATTAATTTAGAAAAAGACTATTGACTATAAAACTTACTTGGATCCGAGACCTAACCGGCCCTGGACCCCGGGCTCCCCCGCCCCAACACTACACCCTAAAACTCCATCTCACAGACACACTGTGTAAATTACAAAAAATCAAACTTGAGAAACGCAAATTTAATAACTCCTTCTAGCATTGGCGAGTACGTTTACGCTTGTGTTCCTCCATTGTCCAAGGCGCGGATAGACCCCCTTTCAGAGAGTATATTTATAGCCTTACACGTATCTTCTTCATCAACAATTCAAAGGGAGGAACGAAAAGTTCCTCCCTTCTTCGGGCAGGAGGAGTGGCAAAAGTGACCAAGGCAGAGTCAAAGTCTGCATTTGATTTTAAGTCCAATTTTATTTTTCGAACAGGTCTTCCGTCACAAAATAGATTTATAAAGATCCAACCAATATTTTGTTCACAAACTCCCCCCCCCCATTTCAACAGGTACAGCAAACAAATTGCAATAGCACATATCAGAGCTACGTAAGGACGTCAGAGAAAAATATCGTAAAACAATGCCCGAAGAAGGGAGGAACGAAAAGCCCCCCTCCCCTTGAATTTTCAATTTCATGCGGTATACATCAATGAGCCGGGGCTATATTCATTAATTTTAAAATCCAAATTGCCCATTGCTGAGAAGTATCAAGACTGTGTTTTTGAAGATGTCTTACCCTCCATTAGAAAATATGGAATGTATCAGTTAAAGAATGAAAACTCTCAACTCATGCGAGAAATTACAAACGTTATGAAAACTAACCAACAGCTCACTCAAATTAACTTAGAATTTAAAACTAAAAACGACACAATGTGTAAAGAGAACCAGTCACTGAATGAGTTTTTGACATGATCTCTGGTTGCTTTTCGTGGGTTAGAGTAGCCCAGGATTTGAGCAATCTCTTTTGCTTTGAACTAAGGAGTATTTTTACTGTCAAACAGGACAGCAACGGCCTGTTTATTAAATATATAAGAAGTTAAGTGAGACATTTTAAGTATTGTGCGAATCATTGTAGGATAGGTCTACCCCAAAGTGGGGTAGACCTACTTCCGGTTGAGTTTTCTTATATTTTTCACTTACATGCGTTGAAAGAGCTTTATGTAACTTAGAGGGATACTCTTTCTTTTGAACCAAGGATTATTTTCGCTATCAAATAGGACGGAAAAGAAGTGGCTCAAATCCTGGGCTACTCTAACCCTAAAAAGGCTCTTCTAGCACATATCAGTGAAATATACAAATCAACTCAACCGGAAGTAGTTGGGACCCAAAATGGGTCCCAACTCAATTATCATGATTCTAAAGTAGTTTTTATATCAGAACCGGGTTTATACGAGTTGATTTTTTCCTCTAAACTACCAGTTGCTAAAACATTTAAATACTGGGTTTTTGTGGCGATACTTTTAGCGCTCTTTATTCTTAAACGTTAACTTCACTCTGCCTCGGTCACTTTTGCCACTGCTCCTGCCAAGGTAAGAACTAGGTACTATTTCACAATACTTTATATAAAATGTCTCAATTAACCTCTTATATATTTAATGATCAATCTGTTACTGTCCTGTTTGACAGAGAAAATAATCCTTGGTTTAAAGCAAAAGAGATTGCTAAAATCTTGGGCTACTCTAACCCAAGAAAAGCAATCAGAGATCACGTCAGAGAAAAATATCGTAAAACAATGCCCGAAGAAGGGAGGAACGAAAAGTTCCTCCCCTTGAATTTTCAATTTCATGCGGTATACATCAATGAGCCGGGGCTATATTCATTAATTTTAAAATCCAAATTGCCCATAGCTGAGAAGTTTCAAGACTGGGTTTTTGAAGAAGTCCTGCCTTCCATTAGAAAGTGTGGAATGTATAAAATCCAACAAGAAAATAATCAGTTGTTACAATCACTTACAAAGTCTCTGGAAAACAACCAAAAGCTAGCTCAAATTAACTCAGAATTTAAAACTAAAAACGACATATTGTGTAAAGAGAACCGGTCACTGAATGAGTTGTTGACGTCCTTACGTAGCTCTGATCTGTGCTATTACAAAATTTGTTTGCTGTACCCGTTGAAATGGAGGGGGAGGAAGTTTGGGAACAAGATATTGGTTGGATTTTTATAAATCTATTTTGTGAGGGAAGACCCGTTCGAAGGAAAGTCATTAAAATTGAACTTAAAATCAAATGCAGACTTTGACGGGATAGAAGTTGAATTTTTGAGCGGTAAGGCTATGCTAAATAGCGGATTCTCTAAAGAAATGGTTATAAAAAAAGTAGCTAAATTCTCCACGATGAATTAGAATATAACATTTATTTTGACGATACTTTTAGCGCTCTTTATTCTTAAACGTTAACTTCACTCTACCTCGGTCACTTTTGAGGTAAGACCTTACGTTGCTCTGATCTGTTCTATTGCACGATACTTGATATAAAATGTCTAACTTAACCTCTTATATATTTAATAACCAGGCCGTTGCTGTACTGTTTGACGGAGAAAATAATCCTTGGTTCAAAGGAAAAGATGTTGCTCAAATCCTGGGCTACTCTAACCCTAAAAAAGCTCTTCTAGCACATATCAGTGAAATATACAAATCAACTCAACCGGAAGTAGTTGGGACCCAAAATGGGTCCCAACTCAATTATCATGATTCTAAAGTAGTTTTTATATCAGAACCGGGTTTATACGAGTTGATTTTTTCCTCTAAACTACCAGTTGCTAAAACATTTAAATACTGGGTTTTTGAAGAAGTCCTGCCTTCCATTAGAAAGTGTGGAATGTATAAAATCCAACAAGAAAATAATCAGTTGTTACAATCACTTACAAAGTCTCTGGAAAACAACCAAAAGCTAGCTCAAATTAACTCAGAATTTAAAACTAAAAACGACATATTGTGTAAAGAGAACCCGTCACTGAATGAGCTGTTGACGTCCTTACGTAGCTCTGATCTGTGCTATTACAAAATTTGTTTGCTGTACCCGTTGAAATGGAGGGGGAGGAAGTTTGGGAACAAGATATTGGTTGGATTTTTATAAATCTATTTTGTGAGGGAAGACCCGTTCGAAGGAAAGTCATTAAAATTGAACTTAAAATCAAATGCAGACTTTGACGGGATAGAAGTTGAATTTTTGAGCGGTAAGGCTATGCTAAATAGCGGATTCTCTAAAGAAATGGTTATAAAAAAAGTAGCTAAATTCTCCACGATGAATTAGAATATAACATTTATTTTGACGATACTTTTAGCGCTCTTTATTCTTAAACGTTAACTTCACTCTACCTCGGTCACTTTTGAGGTAAGACCTTACGTTGCTCTGATCTGTTCTATTGCACGATACTTGATATAAAATGTCTAACTTAACCTCTTATATATTTAATGATCAATCTGTTACTGTACTGTTTGACAGTGAAAATAATCCTTGGTTCAAAGGAAAGGATGTTGTTAAAATCCTGGGCTATCAAGATTCAAAACAGGCATTGCGGATAAATGTTGATGAAGAAGACAAGTGTAAGGCTATAAATATACTCTCTAAAGGGGGGTGTATCGATACACCCCCCTTTAACTTCCAATATCAGTCTAACTTCATCAATGAATCTGGTTTGTATTCTCTTATTTTGCGCTCATTGAAACCAGAAGCTAAAGCATTCAAAAGATGGGTTACAAGTGAACTCTTGCCTTCCATTAGAAAGTATGGAGTGTATAAAATCAAACATGAAAATAATCAGTTAAAAAATCAAAACTCTCAACTCTTGGCTGAAATTACAAAATCACTGGAAGACAACCAAAAGCTAGCTCAAATTAACTCAGAATTTAAAACTAAAAACTACATATTGTGTAAAGAGAACCGGTCACTGAATGAGTTGTTGACATTCTCCACGATGAATTAGAATATAACATTTATTTTGACGATACTTTTAGCGCTCTTTATTCTTAAACGTTAACTTCACTCTGCCTCGGTCACTTTTGCCACTGCTCCTGCCGAGGTAAGAACTAGGTACTATTTCACAATACTTTATATAAAATGTCTAACTTAACCTCTTATATATTTAATAACCAGGCCGTTGCTGTACTGTTTGACGGAGAAAATAATCCTTGGTTCAAAGCAAAAGATGTTGCTCAAATCCTAAACTATCAAGATACAAAGCATGCAATCCGTACCCATGTTAGAGAAAAACACCGCAAAACTATACTGGAAGTACAGGGGGGCGAAACGCCCCCCTTGTACTTTCATTCCCAAACAATCTTTCTAAACGAGCCCGGTCTTTATTCACTAATTTTAAAATCCAAATTGCCCATTGCTGAGAAGTTTCAAGACTGGGTTTTTGAAGAAGTCCTGCCTTCCATTAGAAAGTGTGGAATGTATAAAATCCAACAAGAAAATAATCAGTTGTTACAATCACTTACAAAGTCTCTGGAAAACAACCAAAAGCTAGCTCAAATTAACTCAGAATTTAAAACTAAAAACGACATATTGTGTAAAGAGAACCGGTCACTGAATGAGTTGTTGACGTCCTTACGTAGCTCTGATCTGTGCTATTACAAAATTTGTTTGCTGTACCCGTTGAAATGGAGGGGGAGGAAGTTTGGGAACAAGATATTGGTTGGATTTTTATAAATCTATTTTGTGAGGGAAGACCCGTTCGAAGGAAAGTCATTAAAATTGAACTTAAAATCAAATGCAGACTTTGACGGGATAGAAGTTGAATTTTTGAGCGGTAAGGCTATGCTAAATAGCGGATTCTCTAAAGAAATGGTTATAAAAAAAGTAGCTAAATTCTCCACGATGAATTAGAATATAACATTTATTTTGACGATACTTTTAGCGCTCTTTATTCTTAAACGTTAACTTCACTCTGCCTCGGTCACTTTTGAGGTAAGACCTTACGTTGCTCTGATCTGTTCTATTGCACGATACTTGATATAAAATGTCTAACTTAACCTCTTATATATTTAATAACCAGGCCGTTGCTGTACTGTTTGACGGAGAAAATAATCCTTGGTTCAAAGGAAAAGATGTTGCTCAAATCCTGGGCTACTCTAACCCTAAAAAAGCTCTTCTAGCACATATCAGTGAAATATACAAATCAACTCAACCGGAAGTAGTTGGGACCCAAAATGGGTCCCAACTCAATTATCATGATTCTAAAGTAGTTTTTATATCAGAACCGGGTTTATACGAGTTGATTTTTTCCTCTAAACTACCAGTTGCTAAAACATTTAAATACTGGGTTTTTGAAGAAGTCCTGCCTTCCATTAGAAAGAATGGAATGTATAAAATTCAACAAGAAAATAATCAGTTGTTACAATCACTTACAAAATCACTGGAAACTAACCAACAGCTCACTCAAATTAACTCAGAATTTAAAACTAAAAACGACATATTGTGTAAAGAGAACCGGTCACTGAATGAGTTGTTGACTGAACGGGCACCGAGGGTTGCTGTGATGTCGGGCGGCGATGGACTAAAACATGTTTTATGTGTCCTTATTAAAGAAACTCTTCTGGAACTCTACGGGGTCTGCGAATACAAATGTATTCGCATACAAAAAAGAAAATTTAACCAGGCTCTCAATAAAGCCAAAAATGAAGGTTTCGTACCCTGTTTCATCAAGTCTCCTGTTCCTAATGGGATTAATGTACTTAACAAAGCGAAAGAATTAATGAAGAGTAGTGGTATGCACTTTAACTCTGCATACAACAACATCCTAACTTCTCACAATTTTGTAAATATAGTTGAGCACGTCTTGGACAATGGAGGAACATAAGCGTAAACGTACTCGCCAATACTAGAAGGAGTTATTAAATTTGCGTTTCTCAAGTTTGATTTTTTGTAATTTACACATTTTTAAAATGTATGTCTTGATAATATAGCATCTGAAACAACTCATTACTTGTTATTATTTATCCTAAACCAAATTAAAATAAAAAACAAATGTTAAAAAAACGAATATTTGGTTTGATTTGTTTTAAAAATTATCGTTTGAACGAATTAATACAGATAACTTTTGCAAATCATATTAAAGGAAATTGCCCAATTTGTTTAGAGTATAACATCTTAACTCATATACAGTGTGGACACATTATATGCCACAAGTGTTCCAAATTAATTGGTGTAAAATGCGGGCTGTGTAGAGAGAGTGGATTGGTTTATTTATGAGAGTGAAGTTGGGTATTCACTGTGTTGGTTTTCAAAAGGTGAGTACTGGGACCATTCTACAAAATTTTCATAATACTTTCACGCTGGCATTCTGGTTTGACTGAGTTATCAAGTTGCGGGTTACCGATTTGGGATCACGCGATTGTTAACTTTGAGATCTGTTTTAAATCTTACCGCACCAAAATTAAGGTTTACAATTATATACAATTTTAATTTAAATACAATTTGATTATTTTCACCCCAGAGTGGGTATCACCCGATATCCACTGATATCACCTTAATCTGATTCGTCACCCCTTTGCCTTTTTGGTGGTGATTTAGTTGGTGGTGATTCTACGCGGACCCGTTTAACCCGCGGGAGTGTGATCCCTACTCGTTTAGTAGTTACAGCCTCATTATAATCTACTAATAATTTATTATATTTTTCTTCTAAACTATTGTGATCATTGTGTAACTCATTAAACTGTGTTTTTAATTTTTCAATCTCTGTTGCGCGATCTGTGTCACTAATTTCAAAGTCATATAATTTATTTTTAAGTTTGTCGTTTGTTTCTAATAACGACTCGTTAGTTTTTTTAAGAGTTTCAATTTCCCGCGAATAATTCAACCCCCGTTCTTCGCACTCATTCAGTTCTTGTGTTATTGAAGAATTGGTTTCTTTAAGAGTTTCAACCTGCGACTTAAGAGTACTGTAATTTTTAATTTTGTCCAAAATATTTTGCATCGATGTCTCATTTAGTTGCCCGCTGTTTTTTGAGATTTCAATTAAAAAATTTACCAAATTATCAAAAGAAATATTAGGACATAAGCTATTTAGCTTGGTCATTAAATGCTCATTGAGGAATTTTATTTTTTCATTGAAAGTGTCGCCATATACAAATTCTAAATTTGCTTGAACTTCTTTTAGTGAGGTAATTAGTGTCGTTATATCATTTAGTGAGAATTTTCCATCAAACGATTCACTATAAGTGCGGCTTAACGTATCAATCTGGCTTTGAAAATCTTGAAAATTTGTCACGCCGGTAAAGTCATATATTCGTTTTAAAAATCCGGAAACTTGATTTAATGAATTTACTCCAAACATATTGACTAGGGATTCCGCCTCTTCAAACACGTTAATCACAGTGTTGTTGAAACGTTCGTTGTATATTGATAGCTTACTATTTAAAACTGTTATGCTTGATTCTCCACAATTGTTGTATAACGTTTTAAGCTGCCGTGACGCCTGCACAATATTTAATGAACCAAAATCTGCTAAGTGTTGGGTCAGGATTCCTAAATCTTCTGCTCCAATCAAGGTTAGAGTGTCCACTTTAAACTGTATTAATTCATTATTGTTTTGTTTAGAATCAATAT
The DNA here is from genome assembly GCA_963675035.1 of Allygus modestus. Lineage (NCBI taxonomy): Eukaryota > Metazoa > Arthropoda > Insecta > Hemiptera > Cicadellidae > Allygus > Allygus modestus. The sequence continues at coordinate 124,874,273 of OY776117.1, read as the reverse complement.
AATTTTGAATCGACTGAAAACAAGTCCATTCGTTGTATACGTCTATTGATCCGGGAAGTTTTAAATGTGATGTAAAATATATTCGGGAATATAATTGAATATATTGTTCTGCCGACAGATTACCAACTTCGGTAATTTTGTTACTGGAAAGTAGTTGTTTGAATATTACCACGATTTGAAAATCCTGTTCAAGAAGTATTAGGTCACCTAGTTTTTTTATTCTTAACGTTTCATAAACCCGTTTTGTTATCAACGTTAGTTCACTAAACGAAGTTATTCCCACTAAATTAAATATCGATTCAATCTTAGATTTTATCTGTTCCAAATGCTGCCTCAAATCATCTTGACGGCTTGTTGAAAAATATGATCCAATTTCGTTTAAAACTACCAAGCTATCGTTAAACCTAGTGGCAAATTCTTTAAAATCGTCCAGGCTCGAATTAACGTTTAGATGTGTAAAAGATTTTAATGCTTCTAATTTATTTTGACAGTCTTCGTCTTGTGTGAAATCGATTTCCATGTTTTGCGGATGGAGCAGATTTAATAATTGTTGTACAATTTTAAATAACAGTTTCTCGTTCGAGTGTCTAGTCATTATAGGCGATGTGTCATGATAACCACTTATAGTGGTGACCATACTCTTTAGCCTGTTGGGAAACTTTATATCATTTAAACATTCTTGCAATTCTGTAGTGTAGGACGTCCATGTAAAGTAGCTATTTTGATTTGTCAACATGTAGAATATTGCATCGGTTATTATTGTAAACAAATCAATTTGGGGTACCTTCTTCGGTTCAATTAAGTAGAGGTTGTTGTATACATCTTTTAACAATTTACTAAACAAAGACTTGGCCTTTTTATTTTGTTTATCAAGAACGGCTTTTAATATAAGAGACTCGACCGTTTCACGCATTTTTATTTATGATTTTATGCGTTGATGGTAATATTGCTAGCGGCAAGTCTACTTTTACTGAAAGTCTTTGTGATTTATTAACAACACGAGGCTATAATGTTAAACTATTTACAGAACCTCTAGACAAGTGGCGGAATGTGGGGGGTTTAAATTTGTTGGAATTATTTTACAACGACTCCAAAAGATGGGCTCTAACATTTCAAATTAACGCGCTGTTAAGTGTTGCAGATATTGAAAAAAGTGCGGTAATACATTCTTTAAACAATTCAATTGTTATCATGGAGCGATCTTCGTTTAGCATTTTTGAAATATTTTGCAAGTACTTGAGGGAAAACGTGTTTAATTCAGCAGAATCTGCTATAATTGAGGATTTTAAAACTAAATATTCAAGTATAATAGATTATTATAATAAAATCCTCTACATTTACATCAGAACAACTTCTGATATTTGTTACAAGAGGTTAAAAGAAAGGGCGAGACCCGAAGAGATTGATTCAGTTGACCAATCGTATTTACAGTCTCTTGAAGATTTGTATGAAAAAAGTGTTACCACTCTTCGAGTGCCGTTAATTACAGTCAATGGAGAATACGATAAGAATTCGATTGAAGATGCCAAGAATATGTTTGATAACCAAAACACGGTAAATGAGATTTTAAATTACATCAGGCTGTACGGTTATTAAGATTTAGCTTTATATACAAAAATATAAACATTACAAGAAATATAATAAGGACAAGAGTTAGTGAAATATTTACTAATGGAATTACTATTATCAAAGTAATAAACACATATTTAATTATTTCTGGGCTTCGATCCGCAGTTTTAATGTGGGAAAATATCTTATTATAAGAAATGTCGACCTTTTCGTTTGATAAATCTTCCATATAACATTTTATTATATCAAGAAGGTTTTTTATGCCCCCATATTTCAAATCATATGCATTAGAAATTTTCTTTTTTAATTTTAACTTCATTACTTCCAAATTTAAAATTGTTTCGGGAGTGATAGTCTGTACTTTGATTTTATCATTAAAAGTTGTATCAAACTTATTCATCAAAGTATTAAACTCTAGGGAAGTCAGTGCTTTGTTTAACTTTAACGTATCCACAATATCTAATACCGTACCTAAAAAATATATTATAAACAATTCCCAGTTTCCAGCTACTCTTGCACATACAGTGAGAACTTTCAAAGTATTTAGTATTAACAAATCGGTGACTATATTGTTTATTTCTAGTAAAATTATACTTTTAGATATGTGCTGATTTAGGTTATTCGTAAACTTGTAAAGGTATTGAATAGACAGGTTACTAACATAAGGGGAGATTTCTGGCGTTGAACCCACTATAAAGTCTTTTGTAAATTCGACAAGTTTACTTTCAACGTTGGAAATATTATATTCCGAACTTTTTTTATTACAAGAGTACGGAGATATGACGTGATCAGTTATTTCATGATTGAATATCAAACTTGGGTGTAATAATGAACGTATCAAAGTTTTACCAAACATATATTTTTCGAAAAAACTTTGCACGCTGGGAAGAAAACATTCGTTATTTTGAGCGTTAAATGATAAACCAAAATATTGACAGTACTCTGGCGACATAAAACATTTATTCAAATTCTGATCCCAAAGCAAGGGGGGGATGGATTTATCATCACTGGGCTTTAAACAAAATATTTTCTTAGGTAAGTTGATTAACCTACAACATTTTAAGTTCTTATCAAAATACACGTCCAGTGGCTCATTCGCTTTAAAACAATTATCTTGACAAAAGTCCACTTGAACCCTTTCGTTAAAATTTGATTTACATATTAAATTACCATCCAAATGGGGAAACTGGCAATGGGATCTTACAACACCCTCCACACAAAACGCTGCGATATTTTTGCATCCATTTTCATCAAATGAAAACGTATAATCGTTTGGATAATGTTTCAAGAAACTCTTTGTAGGAGGTCCACCATATTCTATATAATTCCATGGCTTTTTTGTAACTATCACGTTTTTAAAATAAAAATGATTTGCATTTTTTAAATTGATAATTTGATTACATATTGCTGTTCTTTGACAGTATTTAACAACCTTTTCCATTTTTTATATATTTACATAGTTTTGCATATATATGTAAGCAATTCCTACGTTAACTTCATAATAATGTCTTCCACCAGTCTTGAATACCAGGAATTGTTGGCCAATGACGTTTCCGGGCGCTTATTCAAATTTAATAACCGCCCATCGGCAAATGTAAAAAACGGATTGATATTCGGTTTTCAGCGATTTAACAGCAATACTATAAACGGTATTTATGTTGAAAATATGTCTTTTTTCGAAAGGAATTACGGGACAGATAGTTCCAGCGTGGTGAAATGTAATTTTCGGGGCCATGCTGATATTCAGAATGACAATTTAAGAGACGTGCTTACTCAAAAAATTAAATCCAGCTTATATGAAACTTTAAAAAAGCACCTTTTCACAGAAGATTGTAGATTGGTCCTCAGATTTGGAGGAATAAGCACCTGTGCGGGAAATCAGGATGGCTCTAAATATCAAAGCATACATTTGAAGTGCTCTCAGGCCAAGAAACTGTTTGAAGATGTTTATTCTACTCAACTGTGTGTTAATAAGCCAAATTCACTCTTAGTCCCCTGTTTGTATAACAATTTTGTACACGATCACAAAGACTTTAACAAAATAAAATATTACTGTGACGAGACTACGGGGAAATATACTATGTACAATCATGAGGAATCGAATGAACGAAAATTCACAATTAACCATTTTCCAAGAATCCACCCCGACGAGAACATCTACCTACTATACTCAAACAAGTTATCCGGTCTTGTAAACATCCTTATTACTGGCGTATACATCAAAGACGATTCTGTTCTGAGCGATACGATGAAATTGTGGTGCATTATCCAATCATCACACTTGCTGAGCAACGTTTCAGAAATATCAACCCCTTTTTCACTTGACCAGGAGGAAGACGCTGATGACATCTTAGATTAGTATTTTAATATAAATTGTTTTATGTCATGACAAACATCCAATATGTCAAATAAATGTTTACTCCTCTCTGGTTTCCAAACAAATCTAACCCCAGTAATATGTTGAGGAATTTGATTAATGTTGTTTGTTAATGTTGAGATATAGTTTAAAAGGCGACTTTCATATTTAATCATACACTCTGTACTATTAAATATTAAAGTAACAATCCATAGTAAATATTCCAAGCCACCTCTTGTTTCATACGTGAAATGTTTGTTCTCAGTAAATTTTTCTGTAAGATGTTTTTTCAGTTTTGTCATATTTGAAAATATAGCAGTGAATATTTGCTGTAAGTTTTTATGAAATTGGCACCATAAAACCGTTGAGTAAATTAAATTTTGTAAAACTTCTGTTAACATTTTATCCAACATTTTTATTCATTTTTATTATGAAAACACGATACAGCTAGGCCCATAATATGGTAAGTGTTGTTCATAGATTTAACGGTTTCGTGTGTGCCGCTGAACACGTCTTTAAACTTCAAACCCACAGCAAAATGGTATATGAATAAAAATATTCAACATCCGTTGTGTTCTTTAAAAAATGGGTTTGTGTGCACCCATTACGGGTAAATGTTTAATTCTTTTGTAAAACTGTTTGCAAACATAATTATCTTGCACGGTAATCTTTTTAATATTACTTACACATAAATCAATTATTAACCTTTCATAGTATTTATAAAACAAAACCCAAATATGTTTATTAATCATATTTATTACAATTGTCTCATAAAAAGAACAGTCACCGGTACTTAGAGACAATGGATTTATGTTTATGTAAACAGTATTATCCTCGACGAGTTTTTTTTTACTGCCGATTATTATATTTATATCATTTAAAACATTTGAAACCGCGATGGATTCATCAAGTTTATAGTTAAGATTATTAAAACTATATTGGTACTTAATATTTTCAATAATTCTAGGAATCTCTTTGTTAAAGTCGTTATTAAATTGTTGTATATGTTTATATATCATGGCACTGTTAGTCATGGAGTGACAATTGGTTGGATAAAATCTCTTTTATAAGTTCGTTTTTTACAATACTAGATTTGTCAAAGGGATACACAATTGCGTTAATATTCTCAAGATACAGTGAGTTGACTCCTACGAGAACTAAATGCACCGTGGAATCTGTTTTCTGTATCCCGCTTTTTTGGAAATCCTCCTTTGACATAAAGTACGAGTATGCAAGTTTTTTCAGCCAAGTTTTTAATTCATATTGATTTGAACCAAAATAGTTATCTAAAGCTATAGATGGATTGGTTATTTTTGAAACTGTTTCCACAATTAATATTATCATATTAAAAAATATTAAAAATGCAGTTAGCGATATTATTCTTATTATACTTTATAATTCACTTAATAATTCACTTAATAATAGTGGGTTTGTATGAATGTTCTGCTGCCAGAGTGCTTGTACTCTGTATTCTGACCGGAATGGAGTTGTTTATTTTATACAATCACATCAAGATTAACTATTATTTACTTAATAGAAAAACAAATTAACAATGCTTAGAGCCTTCGTAAAATCTCTCAGGGGGTCCTCTTCTCCAGAATTGAAAATATTAAGTCCAAATTTTCATGAAATTTTATCTAAAGAAAGTTTGAGTGAAAATAGCGTTAGACACTTTATTCTAGATCTTGAAAGTGGTAAAAGCTTTGATAGTGCTTTAAGAAAACTAATAACTGAAACAAACCTTTCAGATTCTGAAATTAAACTGTTTCAAAATGAGCTGACGAAATCTAAAAGTATTATCGCTGAAGTTATGGTTGTTCAAGATTATATAAATAAATCCGACATACTGGAGACTTTGAAACTGGACGTTTTACCCAAGGACGCTGATGAACTGAACGAATTAATAAAGACCAATGGCGATTTAAAAAATAAAATACAATCATTTATAAAATTAATAAATAAACATAAAATAAAGTTATCGTTAATTACCCTGACACTAGGTTCAGCAGGAAATTACTTATTCCAGGCGGCTAAAAATCTTTCCGGTTGTTATAGATATCAAATCACACCCTCTGGAAAATACAAATTGCTCTGTAAAGTCAACGATTGCGGTTTTAATATTGAAAAACATTCCTCAATTAATAAAGTATTCTGTGACGAACCTTGTCTACCGGATATTTGTGGTGAGAATTGTATGAAACGTACGACAGACAAATTTAAGTACGTCTGTGTTCAGTTACATTGGTATGACGTCGTCAGTGTTGTCACTAAACAATTTTCAAATACTTTAGGTAATTTTTTTATTCAGTCTTTAAAATATGTGTTTATATTCTTAATTGTGTTTAGTGTTTATACTTTCTCGGATAAATTGAGTTTATTTTACAGAATCGCTCTAGGATTAATAGTTTTATCAATTCTTGTTATAAAACTTATTTGATTTTTGAAATAATACGCGACTCACATCCGATAGTTTTTAATAGTTTTTTATAGTTGTTTAATAGTTGTTTATAGATATGATTTAACCGGGACATTGGGATAGTTAAAAGGTTTCATTAAAATTTAAAAAAAAAACACGCGGGTTTAAATTTTAAAAAATCACTTTTCACCTCTATATAAAGCGACTAATCAAGCATTTTGTTAGTGTTTAAAACATGTCAGACGCGTGTCTTTTCTACGTAAAACTTAGTGAATCCGCTCGGAGTCCCTTTAAAGGTAGCCGAAATAGTGTAGGGTTTGATTTACACAGTCCAGCCAATTACGAACTACCACCGAAATCAATTATAACTATTCCTACAAATTTGGCATTTAAATTCCCACCATCAACGTATGGTAGACTGGCAATGAGGTCCAGTTTGGCGAAGTACGGCCTAGAAGTTCTAGGCGGGGTGATAGACCCAGACTTTAGGGGCAATGTTGTTGTCGTTTTGAAAAATTCAGGACCAAATCACATCATAATACGAGAGGGACAACGATTCGTTCAATTGATTTGTGAAAAGGTGGAATTTCCAGTTTTAAAACAGGCTTTGTCACTTGATTTCACCGAAAGAAACGAAAAAGGATTTGGATCGACTGGAAAATTTTAGGTTAATTTTAGGTTATTTTTGGTACATTTTTTGGTAAATTTTTTGGTACCTCAACGGGCTCTAAATAGGCTCTCAAAAAGGTAAATTTAGGTCATAAAGGCTCTCATTTAGGTCATTGGACCTATTTGGACCTATTTGGACCTATTCGGACCTATCTGGATCTATCTGATCGTATTGAAATTTTTGTTTTCAATTATCTAAATTTACTTTTAAAATAAATTGTGAAGTATATTTGTTAATGGTATTAAAGAATATTTTAAATCTTAACACGTAAAAGTGCCATAATTGTTTTAAATATTCCAAATACCTAATAATGAATATAAATATATAACCCACGTTTGATAAAAATGTGAATCCGTTAATGTTTTGCAAACACAAATTGTATATATGTTTATAAAACATATCCACTTCTCTTATTGTATTGTCAATCGAATTTATATAATAATCAACCTCGGATAAATACAAGTTGTAAATTTTGTTTACATAATTCAATTCATCTACTATACTCTGAGGAGTTAAGTATTTTAAATTTCTGCTAATTAACTGTTCCAGACTTGAATTCATTGTTGTATTTTTAAATAAATCAAAACTTTATTTGAGTTGTGTGTTACAAGCTGTGTAATTAAAAATAAAGTTACAACTATGTATTTTTGTTATGTATTATGAGAAAATAAAAATATTCTATTCTGTTAAGACATTTTTGGAACGTTAAAATATAGAACAGACTAATATATAAAAGTTGTACACGAAGCTATTGTTTTTCAGGAGATTAATAATGCTGGGCCCACGTTGCTAAGTTGGACAATTGCTTACATTGTCCCCCCCCCCCTCTTGCTCAGTTTTCCCACGTTGGATTAATTAAATAATTGAAGAGCTCTTTTGTTAATGCATCGACCTGAAAGACTTGATTGCTTTTTTATTCATATTCGTAAAACTACTTTAATCTGATTAATTATGATCTTTCAAAACACTGATTTATTGGTTTGTATACTAATTATACACGCTTTCGGGCCTGGGTAAGCCAATAGGAGAATGGCCGCCACTTTCCAATATGGCGCCCAACTTCATTTTTTCTTATGGCATACCCCGTATTTTATGGTGATTTCGGTTAGCAAATGAGAATCTAAGACTTTTTTATTCTTGAGTAATTTCTGATATACTCAACCGTGAGATAAAGGTAAATCATTTTTGTTTTTTTGTTTTTTAACTGTGCCACCATTGGGATCTTGTAAACTGTACATCATACAGTAAACTTTAAATGGGGAACATTCCCCCGTTTTTAAAGAGGTTTAAAAATAAGTAGATAAAACTTTTGTAAATGGCCGCCACTTTTCAATATGGCGGTCAACCTCATGTTTTCTTATGACACACCCTGTATTTTATGGTGATTTCGGTTAGCAAATGAGAATCTAAGAGTTTTTTATTCTAGAGTAATTTCTGATATACTCAACCGTTTATGAGATTCAGAGAGATAAAAATTTAATTCAAGCGGGCCTAGGTGTATTAGTTTCAAGTGAGCTAGTGGCTTATTCATATTTTACTTGTTGCTTATAATAAGAAAATAATTAAAATTATCTACAGGACACACATAAAAGATTTCTTTTAATTATAACAATTTCATTTTTGATACAAGAAATATATTTACAACGGGTGTTCAAAGTGGCCACCATCTGTATAAATACAAGCAGTTGCCCTTTTTAAAACACCATTCACGGCCTTATTGATTGTGTTGTGGTGAACTCCATCTGCAACAGTGTTGTATCGGGATTTGTACAAATTGTTTTTTAAATAACCCCAAACAAAGAAATCCATTGGTGTCGGGTCTGGGGACCTCGCTGGCCGTGGTAATGGGCCATTTGTACCAAGCCACTTTCCGGGAAAGTGAATGTTCAAGAACTGCACTACCACTTCACTGTTATGCGCCGGGGCACCGTCTTGTTGGTATATCAACCGGGTTCTTACATTTAAAGATACACCCTCAATTGAGTTCAACAAAATGTTCTCTAAAAACTGTAAATACATATGTCTTTTCAATTCCCCCCATAAAAGTGTAGTGCTATTGCTGCATTATTCAACACAACACACCAACAGTTTATCGAGAATCGAACTTGGTCGTGTCCTTCTCTCACTACTAACGGATTTACTTTAGCCCAACTGTTATTCCTATTCCACATTCCCCTATTTGAAAAGTTAGTTTCATAAATCCATATAATGTTCGATAAAAACCCTGGTGTATTTACAGCCCCCCTAGCTAACCATCCACAAAACTTTAGCCTCCTATTTTCATCACCCGGCATCAAAGCTTGAACTTTCGCATACTTATAAGCGTGGTACTTGTTTGTTTTTAGTACTTTAAAAATTGAGGGGGTTTAAGTTTGCAAAATGGATGCAACTTCTCTAATAGAAGCATTAGGAAAAGCCTCAAAGTATGTTAAAACACCAATTTGAAATTCATCAGTAACAACTGTGCTTACTCTCTGACGCGGCTTTGCAAAAGAACCATTGGCTGTCAAGTTTACAATAAGTTGTTTGAAATACCTACAATTCGGTACTCGCCTATCAGGATACCCCTCTTGATGTGCGATATTTGCTGCACTACAGTTTCTGTTACACAGAAAATACACTTCGACCATGTCAAGTTTTTCATTGTTTGTAAATTCCATAGTAAGAGAACTGTCATAACAAGCGTAATTATAAAAAAAAACAAAATAAAAACAAGGGGTAAGGGGGTTTTGTTGATAGTCCCCGTAGCAGCAGACCCGCATACTCGGCCCCCGTGTTGTTCATATGGACAATAAGTAAAGTTGTATATCTCCCTTAATTGTGAACCTAAATTAACCCTAGCCGTGGCCATTCAACCAAATTGGTCGAACTTTTATGTCGTCTGTTTTGGCCATCAACCAAATTGGTCGAACTTTTATGTCGTCTGTTTTGGCCATCAACCAAATTGGTCGAATGTCGTCTGTTTTGGCCATCAACCAAATTGGTCGAACTTTTATGTCGTCTGTTTTGGCCATCAACCAAATTGGTCGAACTCTACAAAAATTTTTGTAACGTTAATAAACCAACAATAATAAACTCAAAAGTCATCAATATATATATCATTCAAAAGATCACATTCTGAACTTTCATTTTATTACATAAATGAACCGTGTAGCAGCTGCATAACAATGTTACGACGATTAGAAATTGAATGAAGTTTTGGCACCACGCAATTGCTGCAGCCGACGCTCTGACATTGGCAAAACACGATATTTTTGAAATTACGCAGATCGGGCAATTTTTCTCGCAGGAAGATGCGGTTGGTACCAATGCACAGCTGAAGAGTTGCGCTTTATGTTGGTATTAATTTTTAGAATTAAATATTGATTGGACAGGTTATATGATTTTCTGAAAACAGGTGTTTTTGGTTTTTTTGTGTTATGGCCAATTCAACCAATTCAACCAAATTGGTCGAACTATAAAATCGTGTTTATATGCATTGTATGATATAGTTACTAGTCAAATAATATGTTATTTTGAAGAGGAAGAAATGTAGAGTAATTTAGTTTTGCCGTTGGCGGCACTGTTCCTAGCAGAACACCTGTCAGATACTCAACAATTCGTCATATGTTTTGATCAGTTGTTCGCCATTGCGGTATTCGTATATGCATTTCTAAGCATTAGATGATTTATATCTGCGAATCATTTATGAATTAGGTATTATTTCAGAGTTTTAGTGTTAGTGAAGTGTTTGTGTGTATATAACAGTAATCTTTATGCATAAATATTACTGAAGTGTTAGAAATTTGTGTTATAAAGTGTTGTGTATCCTTTGTCTCGAGATAATGATGACTATATCCAGAACTTATTGGAGATGGACTTGAGTTCTCCCAACATTTGATTTAGAACCTTTTAGTGAGAATGGGGAGGCTGTAGACGAGCCCGAAGCTGTAGAGGAGCCTAATCCTGTTATTGATCAAAATGAAAAATCCCCCTCTTTTACAGAGATTATATTGTTATCCCCCTCTTTTATATATTTGATTGTTTATAAATACCTGTAGTAATAATAAATAGATATAATATGACATTATTTATGTTTATACAAATTACAAAGATCTCATTGAAAAATACTACTTTTCACAAATTTGCCAAGTCTGCGACTGTTTGTTTGTTGCTACATAACACATATACAAATAATACCTTTACCCTAGGTATTATACATTTATATTTAGGGAATTGAATGTACTACAACATGTTTATAATAGTTTAGGGGTAAACAATTTGGTAAAAGAGTTATATACTAAATATTGTGAAATATTGTGAAATATTTGTTTACAAAAAACGTAAAAATAGCGAAACATTCTTTTATTTACACGTATTTATAAATGATAATAATTTTTTACCATCAACTATATGACTTTTTTGGATTTCTTATTTCATTAGCTTTACAAATATGTGTATATATATATTAGTATATACATATATTATATGACTTATTTACAACACAGTATAACACTGTACAGTTTATGCTTTTTTCGGTTTTCCGTTTATTATTATATTATGCCCCTAATACTTAGAAAAAAAAATTCTTTTCCCAACATGTTATATATTTCTATGTAGGGAATTAGATTGTCTACAAAATGTATATAATAAATTTTCCATAAAAATCCGTAGAAAAAATTTCACTGAGGCTGTTTTTGAAATTTATAAAAACAATTTATTTATTTATTTTTTCACTTTATCAAAAAATTATTTTCCTGAATCTTTATTATTTTAGTATATATAGATTTTCCTGTTCTTTCTGGTCAAAATGAATATGGGGTTGGCTAGGTTTACTTGTACGGCTGAATTTATACAAATTTTCAAAAAAAGGTCTGCAAAATCGCCAAATCTGCTTGGCCATTTCCCACTTCAACATTAGGCCACTGCTAGGGTTAAGAGAACTTGGTATGTAGATTTACCTGGTTCAGTTATATTGATAATTGCAAAAAATGATTATCTTCCTCGTTGCAGCAAACTTCCGTCCCCAACCCCAATGTTATTCTTATGGAGAATAAATAACATGCTATATATCACTTATTTATGGATGTATTTTTGTGAAACTTGGTAAATAGCTCTATTTCGTAGTGAGTCACATATATATGCATTAGAAATTCTCTGAGTACGCGGGGGGTATTTAACATATCAAACAATTTCTTAAGTAAATAGTTTGCGGATGAAACTTAGGTTCGTCAATCCCTATTTGCAAGTAGTACCTTGCAAATGTATATAATTAATTAAAGAAATTATAGAATAAAATTTAAAACATAATTACTCCCTTTACTCTAAAATAATAATTATTAAAGCAGAGACAAATCGAATCAAATCATTACGCTCCCACGGGATTGATAAAACAAACAATCGCTGATATCGGCCGGTACGAACCGTTCGGACCGATCGGTGCCAAGGTCACTGGCCGCTCCATTACCTCACCCCGTGGGCGAGAGTACTCGCACTTCAGAGTGGAGAGCCCCCAGTGCGTTGTGCAACATCGATAGAATCTGTGGAACATGTTGCACATTGGGCAAGCGGCTTTCCCCCGAGTGATTGTCGATGCAGAGTGCGTATTGTCATCTGTTGCAACACTGGAGCCAGCTGTGATGGCCGGGGTGTTATGGCATGATGGCATCCGACATCCGACACAAAGGCAGCACGCGACTTCGGCTGTTTTCGTTAAGAAAATCAAACAATCCCCACGATCCAAGCATGCTGATAAAATAACTTACGGTCACCCACACGCCCATTACCCCGTGGGCCGATCAGAAGGAGGACATCTTCTGGGTCCATCTTCTGAGGACATCAGAGGACGCCGGACCTACAACAACAGGACGTGAGGTGTCACAGAGATGTTTGTATTTTTTTTGAAAAATAATATACAATAGACTAATTATGTGAGGTGGCAAACTACTTACAACAATGGTGGCAAAGCTTAACAATATTTTCAAGGCAGGATCGAACCAGGTACATAAGTACATCAGTACATCAGATAATATATGACTTAATACCACATAAAGCCGCATACCAAGTTTCATAAAAATATATTCATATATAAGTGATATATACAATTTTAATTATTCTCCATAAGAATAGCATTGGTGATGAGTACGTAGGTTTGCTGAAACAAGGAACACAAACAATTGGTTTAAATATAAATATAATTTAACTGGGTGAAGCCACATACCAAGTTTCACAAAAATACATCCATAAATGATATATAGCATTTTATTTATTCTCTATAAGAATAACATTGGGGTTGAGGACGGGGGTTTGCTGCAACGAGGAAGATAATCATTTCAAAACACCCAATCTTGGTTTTGAACATTTTATAGAGCTTAAAAAAACAAATGATTTAGTATTTTAAATTATTAACCTAGGTTAAGTGGTTGCCGAGAAAATCCAAAACACCTGCTCATAAAATCTCTCATGTTAATCTTATGGGAAAGGGGGTTTTGGATTTTCCTCTCTTCATTTTAATGTAAACTTCACATTTGCTTTTACCAATCAATTCAGCTCTAAAAAACAATCATTGTGATTCTATGTCAAACCGTTGCAGAGATATTCAAAGTGCTAAACACAGTACATTGTCCAATGTTATCCTTATAGAGATAAATCTCTATATCTCGATTATTTTTTAAACTTGGTATATGGCTTCATTTCGTTGTGGTCTATTGATAATTTTCCAAAAAAACCAATATTTTTCTCATGGTTCCCGTAGCAGCAAACCTGCATACTCAAAGCCCATGTTATTCTTATGGAGGATAAGAAAAATGTTATGCATCACTTAATCGTGAACATAAATTAATATAACTTGGTATGTAGCTTCATCTAGTCGAGTTACATTAATATTTGTATAAAAATCCATAATTTGTGTTCCTTGTTGCAGCAAAACTTCGTACTCAACCCCCCTTTATACTACACTATGTCCTGAAGGGTTTTTGAACATTTATAACTTTCTCTCCAGTAAACTACATCTGACAGTAAATGAAACATTATGCACATTTACCTGTAACCATATACTTGATGAGATATCTGACTGGTGTCTCGATAGTAAGGAACAGTACCGGGGAGAACAATATGTAGGCTGGATATGTAGGCTGCAAAACATAGTCAGATCAGTATGATGCAAATCCAAAATCGTGATCCTTCTCTTATAATCTGGATACCTTTTTAACTATAAGAGAGCAAACGAAACCAAACTTTTGTTCATTTATATTTTTGTATAGCATTTTTGTTGATTCGTTATAAGAGAGTGATAAATAAAATTGTTCCAGAAAGTAATTGCAGAATTCCCGTAATTCTCGCCTGAAGGGTTGTTCAGCCTGTCACATATACTTGCAATATGTACGTGTTAAAATTTTTATGAACCCGGGGAAATTTGGGTAACAAATTTAACTCATGTTAAAATGTTTAAAATCTTAAAATCTACCCCATTACTGTAAAAAAATTGTAAAAGTGTTAACAAATCTTCATGTTATACACTTTACACTACCAAACATGATAAGTTATAATCTTTAAATTGAAACCAAAGAATTCTCGTTATAAATATAATTTATTTTACATTTTTAAAACATGTTTCAAAATGAACATTATAAAGCCTAGAGGTCTTTTACAACTTCCCTCTTGCAGCATCTTAATGACTTGTGACAGTCATAACAAGAATATTACTGTCAATAGATTTTATAGATTATCAACAAAATAGGAGCATAATATGATACATTAAAGGCATACTAGAAAATTAAATTTGTTTCAAGCCTTGTTCTATCAGCAGTTATCCCAACTAATATATTTGTGGTCAGCACAGATCATGCATTCCAATGAAACCATTATTGAACTTGCCGATAAGAGTAACATGGACATAGCGCTTTCCTCCCATCTTAGGTAATAGGTACGTGGTAAACGACTGATGAAATTGATAACTGATTATCAACACAGTGCATGCTTCATATCACTAATTGAAACCATGTTTGGTGAATCGGGAGATATGATCATCATTAGAACCATTCTGCATTGAAAATTGTAGGACATGGTTAGGTCTATCCCCGCAGGCTTGCAACACATTGCCACTACATAATTGGACGAAATATGCTCCCTTCCCACATTAATGATGCCAAATATTCCTACCTCTAAGGTGCATTTCTCGCTGATCAGATCAGATCTAAGATACAACATCTCGATTTGCTACATAAATACTTTAAACAAGTTTTCGCAAACAATGGCTTTTGTAAGATGGGTAGGAATAAAACGTTGAAAACTGTATTTCTACAGTTATGTTGAACATGTACATAATCATTTGATAATAAACCTAATTTAGGGGATAATTTTAATAATCCTAGGCAAATAAAATAAGAGAATACAAACCAGATTCATTGATGAAGTTAGACTGATATTGGAAGTTAAAGGGGGGTGTATCGATACACCCCCCTTTAGAGAGTATATTTATAGCCTTACACTTGTCTTCTTCATCAACATTTATCAATTTCATTACATTCCAAATTAACTATGCCCACGGATTTCGGAAACATTTGCTGTGCTCCAATTATGTACTAGATAATTTTTATTGTTTACTAAAAAAACCTTTTACTAAAAAAAAACTTCTTAAAGATATATGATACTGAAATATTACCACATCTATTTCCCCCCTTTTATTAGTTTATTAACAAACACTTTTATGAAAAATTCACACTAAAGTTAAGACAAAAGCATTTTATTTTTAGTGAAAATACAAAAAAATAATAGAACTTCAACGTTATTAGTTACACTGAGAAAATTCATAGAGTGGGAGAAAAATTTGTGGAGGAAGTGATGAACTTACGGCTAGCACATGCTTACATGTTTAGATTTACAATCACTTGACCAAACCATATCTGCAAAATAAAAATTGGAACTTTTAATACCAATGAGAGAAATTGAGATTTTCCCGAATGTTGACAGATATATAAATCATAAAAACATTTTGGAGTTTTACCACGATACCACGATACCACTTTCAAATTTGGCACGGTGGGGTTCCCATATGATTCCAAAATCAGTGCTTTAAATACAGATTTATTTGTTATATATTTTTAAAATTTGCAAATAACAAATTATTTAAAAATCTTGTTTTGGACTGTTTTCCTTAAGTGCTAACTCAAATTCTTAATAGAATATAACTTATAACTGAACACTACCCCAGCCCATTCTTGGTTTAAGGAGTATAACGATAACGAAAGTGACAATTTATAGTTTAAATATGCAATATACCTTTAGCCAAGGATCTCTGCCTATTGCTTTTTCCTATGGATCCCACAAAAGAGCACTGAAACTATTGTAAATGCACCACTGTTCCAAAAAAATATGTGTTTTATTTTAAAACAGACATATCACATTTTTCTAGACATTCAAATGAGGAGATATAGTTTTAGTGTCTAGTAACCATAGGCATTTACAAGAGGCAGTGATTTTTGGCTTTAGGGATACACTTATATTTTAAGGCCTTAAGCATATGGAGTCAAATGGGATAAAAAGCTAAAAAAAATTTTAAGGTGTTATCATATATAAAACCCCTACAATGTAGCTGATCAATTGTTCACAAAACATAACTCCAAATGAATGAAGAAATAGGGAATGTAGAGCAAGCTGTTCACTTACGGACACCCGTTACACTTTTTTAACAAAAGTTAGTATTACAAAATGAACAAACCCTTTTTAAAAATAGTTTTACTGTAAAAGTGAGATTATGGGTTTCCCTAATGCTCTGGTATTATTGTTTGAATTTTAGTTTTATAATTTAAGGAGTAATTTGTGTAACGGGGGTTACATAATTTAATGTAACGTGTGTTACAATCAACACAACCCACAACCATTCAGTTTTTGGTATATTTATATTAATTTTAACTAGAATTTAAATACATAGCTCTATTGAGAGTTTATTAATTTTGGTAATAACACCTAAAAAAGTTAACAATAATATGTTATCTCTACTATTATAGTACGCTTCTTTTTTCTATATTTTAGGCTAACCAACAAGGAACAAAAAATTGTTAATATCAAATATAATGTAGATTGATTGGTTCTTATTAGAGCCAGTTTAATAATTCAGATTCAATCATTCTTTTTGTATGTAATTTACAATTAAGGTGTCCAAAGTGTAACACCCGTTACAACGGAATCCCTGCATTGCTAGGTGGACAGTAAACAATACTACTCACCCCCTCTGCCGGGCCACTGGGGAGAGAGACCGGGAGCCGGTAGATGAACTAGACCCCTTCCTCTTGGGTGACCGAGACGAAGATCTGTGTTTACTCTTCTTCTTCTTCTTTGATTGTGCACCAGCCTCTGGCACAACCCGGCCTTCCTTGGGGAGGGGGGGGCTGAAAACCAATCTTTCCATCAAACCGAGGAAGAGCAAGAGATAAAAATGTCCAAATGTGTTTTGGATAGTATTTACTGCTATCGGCCATTGCTAGTATTAACTATTATTATCTTCATTGTTTGTTGATTTTATCACAAAAGTATTTATTACATAAATATTCTTAAATGACATTAAAACACAATATCGTAGTTTTAAAATGTTAATAAACCTTTATTATACTTGTAATTTATTGCTTGTAATATTCATTCATGTAAACTGCTTCAAATTATTTTATTTTATTTATTTTTCAAAATTGATCTCATTCCAAATTCAATTTGATATAGTACAAGCGTTTAAAACAAGTGACGGTGTCTACAAGAACTTCAGAAACATATGGCTGTGACTGACATTATTGAGAACCGTGTGATACAATTTAAAAAATTTAGTTTTCCAAAATGCGGTGGCCAAGTGATAGCTTTTTTGTGGGCATCTACCCAGAATTAACATTTTCCCTATAAAAAAGTGTAGTGGAACAACTAATACACTCTTTTTGTTAGGTAAGAAGAGTCACTGGCTTAAAGCAATGAAATACGGGGTGAAGTTATAGCATTAAATTACAACACTCGAGATAATAATTCACGCTTACCAAGTTGCTGTTTGGGGGGTTCCATGTTGTTAAACACACTAGAGGCGTGTCGCTGCAGCTGGAACTGCTTTAATGTAATTCCTAGGAAAATAACCAAACAAATAAAAAATATTAAATTAATATTGATACAATAAAATAATTAGAACTTAAAAAAACAAATACTTTAGTATTTTGAATCATTTTAGTGGTTGTAGAGAAAAGTAAAAAACGCGTCCATAAAGTTGTCCATGTTAATCTTATGGGAAAGGGGTTTTGGATTTTCCTCGTGACATCACAATAATTATTACAGATAATATTCACTTTATATGACTGCCTATTGTTTATTTTTTATATTTCAAATGAAATAACAATAATTCAAAACATTTGACCCGAATCACTATAACCACCAAATTTTAATTAAATATGTTTCTGAAAAACGTTTACTTTGTGTTTTTTGCGGTTTTCGGGGGAATTGTCCTTGAAAATAAAAAATAAACAACTGGAGATAAGTTATCATAGATTAGTACCTATAGCAAACATTACTACTGCTTTATCTGTATTCAATTTAATAATAGCAGAAATGGTGAAATGCCCCAGTAGTTTCCTCTTTCAAGCAACTTAAAATGCCTCTGAATTTGGAGTGGCAATGTTAGCCTGGCTATAGTTTTCATTCTAAAAAATACCCGTCAACGAAAGTGCGAGCCAAAGTATGACTTACATTGTGTTGAGAAAATCCTATTTAAATGTTGTAAAACGTAAAAACACGAGGTAAGCAAATATTGAAGGTTCTTCGTTCTGGAGTCACGGTCAATCCCCATGAGCGCTATGACCAATGACTACATATACAATAAGACAGGCAAGCCATATGGAAATAACTCAGCGCCGGTTGAGAAGTCGGAGAGACTGCTTCAGCGACCCGCCGCCAGTTGGCGCTAGTGGCGACGGGCGTTGACTGTACTACTGATCTCTTGGCGCGGACTGTACGAGTACCCTCTCTCTCTCTCTCTCTATTTCGCCGTACCAGCGGCATGGCAGTGGGCAGTAAGCGTGTATGCATGAAATGGATACGGGCATTATTCAGGTGTATGTCAACAGGCAGATAACCTCCAATAAATATGAGTTCTGATGTTTACCTTCTGTGCCTAAGCTATCAAATCTGGCTATCCCTATAGAGTATAAGGATGGCGGGGTGGAAGTGTATATGTATATAACATAATTATTTTAGTTACAACAAAAGGTACCTAAATTAAATACAAATAATGACTAATTATAGATACATCATTTAAAATTTATTAGCTCAAATATTGCGTAAATTATTTATCCTCAGAATGTTGATTTGAATTATAAAGGAAAAAATAAGAATATTGTTTTAAATTAAATTTTGATTTAAAATAAACATTCAAATCTCCTAAAATACAAAAATCTAGACCCGGCACGGTCCTTTCGTGTCAAGTAGTAGGCATGGTATCGAGCTTATTGTACGTTTACAAATCCAGGATAATCTCCAATAGTTTTAAACCCTATATAATGATGAAAACAAGGTTAAAATGTCCCATGCGGCACTTGGAATGGCTGTTATGAGGTATTAATTTAATCAGGAAAAACATTTCTTTAAAATATAAATAAATAATACACTATACTTGCATTAAAAATTTTGGACTTGGCCAGTTTACAACAGAAACCGAGTGGAATATAACCTGAGGTGCAGAAATATATTTTAAAGTTTATTATCTTAGGCCCCGTACGGTCAACAGTCAATAATTACAGTCAACGGCCTCGTCATTCGCTTATAGTGTGAGTAAAGTGGTCATTTCAAATACGGTACCTTAACCATTAAGGGTCGCGGAAAGCCTGTTCTATAGCTTAAGTCAATTGTACATCTTATTCGGAATAATTTTGATGAAGACACCGAGTTCATAAGTTAGGTCTACACAGGTGCTTGGAGAGGCTTGGTTTTGAGTTTTGACATAAAAACGTTTATTCCATTTAATTTAATTTATATTTAAGTATCCTTCGTATTCAAGTTTATAGGTGAAGATATAAATCAAATGAGGAGCACTTAACTATGCTGGATGTGGTCCAGGGCGGCGGTGCGCGTAGAACTGAACATGGCGGTTATTTACATCGGATTATTGAACAAACTATAAATTATATCGAAAATTGTTTTGAATGAAAATTTAACACCATCTAATTAGCTACAACTTTCTCGGTGGAATTTTTTTTCTACCTCAAAAATAATAAAAGTTATGGCTTACTGATTTTTCATGTCATCCTGTTACAACTCTCTAATATTTTCATTATTAAAAATTACACATAATTTTAAACTAAAATATATTTATACTGTTGGATGCGGAAACTCATGCAGAAAAGGAATATATGTTTCATTGTAGTTTTATTATTATTAGAATGTACATGAGCGTGTAAACGACAACGCGTTCACCGCTCGGGATTACTCAGTTTTGCCGTGCCCTAGCGACTAGCCGGACCGTTTTGATACATGCAGCGCTGTGAGCGGCGGGTCGCAGAGTTACCGCTTGGCGCTTGCGCGTCTTATTGTATATGTAGTCATTGCTATGACGGAGTGAGGGGTGCGATTTACTCTATGTAGAATCTTGTCAAAAGCACAATATTAAAATGGTCAATATCCGAATGAGTTACAAATAATTCAATACAGATTCAGTTTGCTTAAACAACCAGACGTATTACACATTTTATTCACGTTATTATTTTCAGTCAAGCTTAAAGATGTGTTTAGATTTAAACGGAAAATATACCGCTTCTATGATAACAAGATTGGTGATAAACGAAGTAATAATGAGTAATAAATCTAATTACGACAGTTTCTTAATTAATTCAAACAGTGTTATTAGTTTCATGGGGTCTTATACTGCATATCTTGTTTTGGGACCAATTGGTGCATCTTTTCTTAGGCGTGTTCGTAGTGCCACTGCGCAACGCTCAGACGGGTCGGGTGATCGCGCGGCTCCAATCAGTAACGCTAATACATCGTGTTTCTGATTCTACCACTACCAACCAATGATCGTTAGCAATGTGTAGCGCTATTACCCGTAGTTTGGTTAATACTGTTGTGGAGCATCAATGAGCAAATGGCCTCATCTGGTGAGCGGGTTATTTGATCAGTTTATTTACAAAGATTATTCTAAAAATTTCAAAACCTTAACGTGAGGCATAACCCGGCATTGTCCGTTAAATATAAGTCTACTACGACTCGCCGCCGACCAAACGGGGAAGTGACAGCAATCTCAGTCCAGAGGCGCGGCAGCCACCAGAGGGCGGTAATGAGATGCACACAACCGGGCCAGCTGGTCACGCCGCGCGGCCAATCTCCCCGCTCGCACCGTCGCACAGTGTGATGTGTTCACGATCTGGGGGGACTAAAATCAAATATGTTTAGTTTTAGCGAATTTCCCCTATAGGGAAGAAGCTATTACCGTAGGTCTCATGGTAAGACTTGAGCCCGAGACCATGAAAACGTTTTTTAGGTCCCCAGATGACAAAAACACTATTCGTTCAAATTTATATATATGTGTGTGTCCGTGAATGCCATAACTTGAGTAAAAAACGTCCGATTTCGATGAAATTTGGCTCAAATGTGTAAAATGACATTCATGACTTTAAGTTCGAAAACCAGAAAAATCGGGCTATGGGAGGGGGGTTTATGGGGTTTTAAATTTTCCAAAAATCGTTTTTTGCATTTTTCACCCTACAATATTTTAAAAACTTAATTTTGATTATGACCACGTTATAGAGCTTAAAAAAAAAAATAATATGGTATTTTGAATTATTAAGCTAGGTTAAGTGGTTGCGGAGAAAATCCAAAAAAATCTACTCATAAAATCACCCGTGTTAATCTTATGGGGAAGGGGTATTTCCTTAGTTTACTTTAATGTAAACTTCACATTTGCTTTTACCAACCAACTCAGTTCCACAAAACAATCATTTTGGTGTTTAAATTGTGATTCTGCGTCCAACCGTTGCTGAGATATTCAAAGTGCTAAACACAGCACGTTGTCCAATGTTATCCTTATGGAGAATAAATAAAATATCTCGATTATTTATAAATGTATGTTGATGAAACTTGGTATGTGGCTTCACGTAGTACTGATATATTGATATTTGCACAACAAACTGATTTTTTGTTGATTATTCCCGTAGCAGCAAACCTGCGTACTCAGCCCCCATGTTATTCTTATGGAGAATAACTAAAGTGTTATATAGCGCCTACCTATGATTGAATATTGATTAAACTTGGTATGTGGCTTCTCCTAGTTAAATTATATTAGCATAAAGATCAACCGTTTGTGTTCCTTGTTTCAGCAAACCTGCCTACTCAGCTCCCGCGTTATTCTTATAGAGAATAAACAAAATGTTATATAGTGCCTACCTATGATTGAATATTGATGAAACTTGGTATGTGGCTTATCCTAGTTAAATTATATTAGCACAAAGAACAACCGTTTGTGTTCCTTGTTTCAGCAAACCTGCCTACTCAGCTCCCGCGTTATTCTTATAGAGAATAAACAAAATGTTATATAGTGCCTACCTATGATTGAATATTGATGAAACTTGGTATGTGGCTTCTCCTAGTTAAATTATATTAGCATAAAGATCAACTGTTTGTGTTCCTTGTTTCAGCAAACCTGCCTACTCAGCTCCCGTGTTATTCTTATAGAGAATAAATAAAATGTTATACGGGGTGATCAACTCAAGGAGGCCACCATTGGGATCTCAGAAAGTATTAATTTTACAGCAAACTTTTAATTGGGAACTTTACCTTATTTTTTATGCTCATTAGAATTACGTAGTTAAAATTTTAAAATTTGGTCGCCATTTTCCAATATGGCGGCTAACTTTGAAATTTCTTATGAAAACACCTATTTTTTATGACTCATATGGGTTTTAAATTCAATTTTAAGACCTTTTTATTCTTGTTGTTATTTTGATAAACTTGACCGTTTAGCTGCTAAGAGCGCTGTAAGTTTCAGAAACTCTTATTTCAACACTTATTAAATAGGCATGTTTTACTATTTGCAAACAATAAAATTTAACTCAGAGTGCAATATTATTGTACAATGGAATGTAAAAAGCTGTTGAAATTTCACAAATACTTTATTTTATACAAAAAAAGTACTTAAATTATTTAAAAACATCACTAACGCAACCTCTGTGTATTGGGTAAGTCCAAGTACAGCTCGCTACAATTGAACAACAGTAACACATGATTGTGTTGCTAGGCAATAATCAGCTGTTTCATTGTTGCAAATTTTCACAGTTGCTTTTAGCTCGTCTAACCTAGTAATTGTTTTGTTGCTGGTATTATTACTGTTAACCAGCGTCTGTTGTAATTTTGAATAGAACAAATATTACTTTTGTTTCAATGTAGTTCATAACCCCACTAACTAACCCCACTAGATTCTGTGGTTCTAACCCCACTAGATTTCTTCCTATGGTGACACTTGAAGGATGAACCGTACACCGATAGGTATGCTTCGGTGGAAGAAATGCGCAACAAAGTGATGGACATTTTTCATAACATTCACCATAACACATTATCACGAGCCGTAAATGACTTGCACAGAAGGGCTCACGCATGCATTTATGAAGATGGAGGACACATTGAACACCCGCTTTAAGTCATCATAGATAATTACTTGTAACAGTAATTTAAGTATGTTTTTGTACATAATAAAGTATTTGTGAAATTGCAACAGCTTTTTACATTCCATTGTACAATAATATTGCACTCTGAGTTAAATTTTATTGTTTGCAAATAGTAAAACATGCCTATTTAATAAGTGTTGAAATAAGAGTTTCTGAAACTTTCAGCGCTTCTAGCGGCTAAACGGTCACGTTTATTAAAATAACAACAAGAATAAAAAGGTCTTAAAATTGAATTTAAAACCCATATCAGTCATAACAAATAGGTGTTTTCATAAGAAATTTCAAAGTTGGCCGCCATATTGGAAAATGGCGACCAAATTTTAAAATTTTAACTACGTAATTCTAATGAGCATAAAAAATAGGGTAAAGTTCCCAATTAAAAGTTTGCTGTAAAATTAATACTTTCTGAGATCCCAATGGTGGCCTCCTTGAGTTGATCACCCTGTATAGTGCCTACCTATGATTGAATATTGATGAAACTTGGTATGTGGCTTCGCCTAGTTAAATTATATTAGCATCAAAACCAATTGTTTGTTTCTTTATTTCAGCAAACCTACGTACTCATCACCAATGCTATTCTTATGGAGAATAATTAAAATATCACTTATATATGAATATATTTTTATGAAACTTGGTATGCGGCTTTATATGGTATTAAGACATATATTATGCATTGGAAATTCGCTGAGTACGCGGGTTTGCTGTGACGGGGGTATCTATATATGTAATATGCTAAGGCACTTTATATAAACATAATTCTTCCATTATTTTTTAGCTTATTTTGATGATTGAGGAGTTAAAAATATGTCCTCGATCCATATTTGTGTAAAGTGGATTTCATTACTTGTAAGTTCCATTGCGTAGAACTGGCCGCCTCAAAGGATAACGTGGCCTAAGTTTTAATTCATTTCTTAAATTGCTGTGCAGTAAAACTCAGTTTTTGGCGAATTTCCCCTATAGGGAAGAAGCTATTACCGTGGGTCTCATGGTAAGACTTGAGTCCGAGATCGTGATAATTTTTTGAGGTCCCCAGATGACAAAAACACTATTCGTTCAAATTTATATATATATATATGTGTCCGCGAATGCGATAACTTGAGTAAAAAACGTCCGATTTCGATGAAATTTGGCTCAAATGTGTAAAATGACATTCATGACTTTAAGTTCGAAAACCAGAAAAATCGGGCTATGGGAAGGGGGGTTTATGGGGGTTTTAAACTTTCCAAAAATCATTTTTTTTGCGTTTTTCACCCTACAATATTTTAAAAACTTAATTTTGATTTTGACCATGTTATAGAGCTTAAAAAAACAAATAATTTAATATTTTGAATCAGTGGTTGCGGAGAAAATCCAAAAGAATCTACTCATAAAATCACCCGTGTTAATCTTATGGGGAAAGGGTATTTCCTATGTTAATTCTAATGTAAACTTCACATTTGCTTTTACCAACCAATTCAGCTCCACAAAACAATCATTTTGGTGTTTAAATTGTGATTCTACGCCCAACCGTTGCAGAGATATTCAAAGTGCTAAACACAGTACGTTGTCCAATGTTATCCTTATGGAGAATAAATAAAATTTGGTATCTCGATTATTAATGAATGTATATTGATGAAACTTGGTATGTGGCTTCATATAGTACTGATATATTGATATTTGCACAACAAACTGATTTTTTGTTGATTATTCCCGTAGCAGCAAACCTGCGTACTCAGCCCCCATGTTATTCTTATAGAGAATAACTAAAATGTTATATAGCGCTTATTTATGATTGAATATTGATTAAACTTGGTATGTGGCTTCGCCTAGTTAAATTATATTAGCATAAAAAACAATTGTTTATGTCTTGCTTCAGCAAACCTACGTACTCATTACCAATGTTATTCTTATGGAGAATAATTAAAATCGCGTATATGTGAATATATTTTTATGAAACTTGGTACGCGGCTTTATGTGGAATTCAGACAAATATTATGCATTGGAAATTCGCTGAGTACGCGGGTTTGCTGCGACGGGGGTATTTTTGTTTATTTCCGCAAATTTGCTTGATTTTACGTCTCTAGTATATTGAGTTAGTAATTATTATTCGCTAAATTTAGGATATTATTATAGCTATTGTGTAGATTAAGCATTTCCGAATCTAGCTTTAACGTACGTTAAATACGGGGGGTCTTACGTAAGGTGTCTCAAACCAATTACAGACGAACCACTTAACCTAGAAGGATGAAATAAAATTATTTCCCACTAAATAGACCCCAAGGAATAACGTAAAAATAGTTTTAACTTGTTTAAAATACGGCGTGTACCAAAAACTGGGGGTCGCTAGTTCGAATCTCGGAATTTTCAAGTGTCAACATGGGTCACGTTATACCATTTTAAAGCTCTTTAACAGACAAACATCGTGGTGAAAACAGGACTGACTTATCTCTAACCGTTTCAAAGTGGCGGCCATTTTTGCGAAGAGTATTAACATTTACGGAATACTCCAAAGGTTATTTAAGACCTTATTCACAGAGTTTAGACAAATCGTGATCACTTTAATTTTCAGAAAACGTACCAAAATCAACAATACATGCTTAAATCTTGCGCGTAACTCATAGTGGGGGGGTGTGGTCAAGCGTTGTGGTGCATAACATGGGGGGGGGTCTTAAATGACGATAAAATGTGTTACGTAACATGTGTATGGCCCCCTTACGTTATTTATATGGGAATAAAATACCCCTCATTACCCAACATGTACCGAACACTGTGCCGGTTTTTTATATTTAAATTTATAAAACATACACCAAACGTTTAAAGTACCGTACTTACTAAAAGTGGACTTTTTAATTAGGAATGGTTTAATATGAGGTTGGTTGAGATAAATCAAATTTAATTAGTGCACCATATTCCATTACGCTCTTTTTCTATATGCCTACAGTAATAACACGTTTAATATTGATTCTCAACACGGGATTTCTTGAACGGCGTTGAAGACAGAAGGAACTAAATCACTCTTAAGAGCAGCAGTCCCACATCCCACATCAATGGTTACTGGTTACAAAAGCGCCCATTCCAGAATATGGGGGACCGGACCTGGCGGCGACGTTTCGACAAGATGGGGGTATAGAAAAAACTCCCCTTTGTTTCTGGACCCGTGCCGACACCCGCCTAGCTGTCTCTCTCTCCCCTCTCACTCCACCTGCCCAACAATGGCTGCCGAGCACGGCAGCGAATCAGGTTGGCACTGGCGAATTTAATTATTTCGGTCTGACGAATCACAAAACAGCGGCGTTTCCCACGAGACTGGATGTATGAACGGCCGGGACTATATTCCAGTATTCGCCCCACTCTCAGTGCCGGTTAATTAGACAGTGATTGCCCCACTGTACAAACCTCTGCCTATTCATTACTTGGGTATTTAGCTAAGGTGACAATAACAATGTAACAATAAAAATATGAATTTTATGGGCACTATATACAAACAATGCTATGAGGTTTTACAAAAACCATTACGATGAGTTCACCTCGCCAAACCCAATGTGAAGGGCACGCGAGGGGCGGGGGAATGTTTGAACTTGTTCCGCACTTCCGACGAAGCTGGACGTGATAAGAGTGATAACAAACGGCTGATTGATAAGCCTCAACACGCCTCTCCGTGGCTGTAGCATTGGCTGTCACCCTATCTTTAATTAGTATACGGGCAGATAACTTTCACTGCAGACCCGCTTCTGGCTCTGGGAGCCGAACATATTAAAACAATGCAACCGTTCAACCGAAAGCACTTCTGGCCAGCTGTGTTTGACAAACCCTATTTTTAATTTAAATTGTTTAAAATTGTGGACCTTTATCAACCCCAGGCTCCCCCTCTACTATATATCATATTCCAAACTTTGGGTACCAGTATGGAAAATTACTCAAAACTTGAAGAAGATAAAAACTAATAAATACACGATTGTGTATAACGTTCTAAAGTTTCTCTATACATTTTTTACGAGGGATATATTAGTGGTTAGGCTTTAAGATTACAACAAAAACATGAGTATTACTTTGACAGTTCCCTGGTTGATTATGAACAGCTGTTAAAATTCTTTTGTGTTGATTTAAAACTCCTTAAGCCCAATGTTAATTTTTTTAACTTTTCATTTTAGTTTTTTTACATTATTTGATTTTTCCCGGGAATGAGGCCTGTCTAGAACTTATTTTTATCCCAGAAATTAGTTATTTTGAACGTTTGAGGGAAATCGTTGGAGCCGTTTTTGAGATCGTGTCGCAAGCAAGCAAACCTTACTCATATTAGAGTATATGATACCCGGGGGCCAAGCTTTGCTCGGGGGAAGGCCAGTCAGTTTGTTTAGATGACTTGGAGCATATTTCACCACCTCCCCCTACTGATAATCAGAATTGTATAACTCATTTGCCTCTGTTCTACATTTTTACGGTCACTCCAGTTGTTATTTATAGCTCAATATCCCTTTGATTTATTTTACTACTCTATATGTAATCTTCTCTCAAATCTTTTAATCTCTGCTCTCAGGAAACCACATGTTAATAATCATAAACAACATGAGTTCCATGTGGTTCCATAAAATCAGATAATAAAACCTTTGAATGAAGATTACATGTAGAGTGGTCATATCCAGAATGACTCAAAGGTACATTATAATAACAACTGTTGTGACCTCAAAAATGCTCGTTAGTTACATGGTGAAAAACTACTCCAAGTCATAAACAAGATTGACCTTTCCCTAGCAAAGCTCAGTCCCAGGTAGTACTTAAACTATATGAGTATAACTTTAAGAGTTCGCTGAAAGATTTTGAACAGCTGTTATGACTCTTTTGCTTTTATTTTAATCTACAAAAGCCCAATGTGATTTTTTTAATTTTCCATAGTGGCGATTGTAAATAGCTTCCTCAACGGTTGACATGTTGGGTTTGTAACTTGAATTATACAAATGGGAGAACTACTCAAGAAGACAAGTAATTTAAAATAATTAATTAAATTATAATTGAATTATTTAGAGATATATAGATCTATAGCGGATCTTATATATCCTGCAATTTATAAAAAAATAAAAGAAGCTATTACCGTAGGTCTCATGGTAAGACTTAAGCCCTAAACCATGATAACTTTTTGTTTTGGGGTCCCCAGATGCCAAAAACACTATTCGTTCAAATTTTTATATATATAAATGTGTCCGTAAGCACGATAACTCTCGTAAAAAAGGTCCAATCTTAATGAAATTTGGTACAAATGTGTAAAGTACCATTTATTTGAACGAGTTCGAAAACCAGACCAATAGCACCATCCAGAGGGGGATTTTTGGGGGGTTTTGTACCCCAAAAATGGGTTTTTTGGGGTTTTCACATGTAATTTTAATTTAAATCAAATTTTAATTTATACCATTGAATTCAGCATAAAAAAACAAACAATTTGGTATCTTGATCATTGCTCTACGTCAATTAGTTACCGAGATATTGAAAGTGCTAAACACAGTACGTTGTCTAATGTTATTCTTATGGAGAAAAAGAAAAAATGTATATCTCGCTTATTTGTGAACATAAACTGACGAAATTTGGTATATGGCTTAATCTGGTTGTGGTTTATTGTTGTTTCCACAAAAAAAATTTCACCTATGGTTCCCGCAGCAGCAAACCCAGGTACTCAGTCCCTATGTTACTCTTATGGAGAATAATTAAAATGTTATATATCTCAAAAGCACTGGTAATGTTATTAACAATAAGTTCAATGTAAAATGATTTAATGCATTATTACTTTTAATAGTACATTTTATATAAGCCAAATTGAATTGGAACGACTCTTTTGAATAGTACAGTATTATCATATGTCATGATTAGTTTATACTATCGTATTTCATATTTAAAAGCTGTAAAATAGTTGTGATTATAGATCAGTTTAATTTATTTTTAACTAACACTTAATATATTCTATGAAAAACCAACTTAACGATTTTACAGTGTTCAACGTTCAGCCCCATTTTTTAGAGGATAACAAAAAATTAATACTATGACGTAACGGACCCTCCAGCCTTATTACTTACTAAGACTGATTCTTTAGCCACGACACTTCTAAATATTGACATTTCTAGTCTACATTCATACAACCATTCGTATCACAATCATTCAGTCTTGCATACGTTGCTGGCTTACCGAGTTTTCTTGAACCTTTAAAATATTGGCAAAAATTAAATTAAAACTCTATATTTTATAATAATTAAATTAATGTATCAAATGTAATTACGGTACAGTACACAGAACTCCTTTGTAATAAATGTTAATAGGTTCAACACAATTTGCTGGTTGTTATTATACTACCTTGACTTAAAGAATGTATTAAGTTAACTCTCAGAGTATTAACTCTGTGAAAATGTGTAACAAGGCCTTAACAAAATTAAAATAACTCACCCTATTTAACCGCAGCGAGGTCAATTTGATGTTCTTGGCGCAATCTTCACCACGGCGCCGACGATGGTTTGGTATTATCTAACTGTGAGAACTGGCCAAACTGTGGGGCCCCTTTTAACCCACTGGAAACTGGAAACGGGTTTACAAGCCCCCCCCCCCCACTCACACGGGCCGGGCAGCCGACTCACAGCGGCCGACGACAGACAAAATATGATTATATAATACTGTACTCTAAAACTAATCACCCGACGGCGATTTTGCTTGGCGTTTGGCGGTCACACTGGGTCACATTAGGCGCATTTCTGAGAATGGTTAGAGTGGATTACATAATAGATTCCTTCCACCACCACGGCTGGCCTCGCACCTGCTGGTTTAAAATTGGCGTTAGAGTGACTCGAGTAATTTTAAAATATTGATACCATTTTGGTGGGGGCTTTGTACCCAAAAATGGGGTTTTTGAACCCTTTACATATAATTTTTAAAATAGTAAAATTTTAGTTTTCACCATTACATTCAGCTTAAAACACACAATTTGGTGTATTGATCATTCCTCTACGTCAATTGGTTACCGAGATATTGAAAGTGCTAAACACAGTACGTTGTCCAATGTTATTCTTATGGAGAATAAGAACAAAATTATATCTCGCTTCTTTATGAACGCATACTGACGAAACTTGGTATACGGCCTTATCTGGTCTATTGATATTTGCTCAAAAAAGATTTTTGCCAAAGGCTCCCGTATCAGCAAACCCACATACTCAGCCCCCACTGTCTTCTTATGGAGAACAATTAAAATGCTATGTCTCACTTATTTATGAATATAAATTAACCCTAGCCGTGGCCAATGGTCGCCCGGCGACCATTTCAATCTTACCCTTAAAATGGCCATGGTCGCCGGGCAACTATTAAGGTCCAAGAATTTTCCAATGCTAAAAAGTAATTTATAATTAACTCGAAAGTGGACAAGTTATATACCATTTGAAAGATGACATTCTGAACTTTCATTTTATTATATAAATGAACCATATAGCAGTTGTATAAGAACGTAACGACTATATAAAGTGAATGGTTTTTTTAGTGCAAATCAATACCTACAACTGACTCGTAGAAATTCGTCAAACATGGCCTGGGACAAAATAACAGAACTGGGGTAAATTTCGTCTTATGGAGTTGCGGTTGGTACCACTGGGCAGCAGAAGAGTGGCTGTACATTATCGTATTAATTATTTGAACGATACATTGATAACAAAGAGCATATGATTTTTATAAAACAGGAGTTTTTGCCAAAACTGACAAATGGCCAATGGTCGCCCGGCGACCATTATGAAACGCTGTAAATATATATATAGGAAGTTTTATAACTAGTCAATAGTTGTGTCAAATTGTAGCAGAAGAAACGTAGAATAATTTTGTTTTGACAAATGGCATCACTGGTCACTATTACTACTTTGAGCAACGCAAGTAAATATCAGTTAGGCAGGTGTTTGGCCGATTCTTGCTGTTGTCAGATGAACCTCAAGTATAACCTACATCTTTGTAAGTGAATTTTTATCCGCGATTATTTCAGAAATTGTTCTAAATTCGGAGTTTATAGTGACAGTGTAGTGGTTGTGTATAACAGTAATCTTTATGCATAAATATTACTGGAAAGGGATAAATTAGTCAATTGGTGAAGTGAAAGTGAGTCTAATGTTTTTGAGTGTTTTAGCATAATGTTAGACGATTGTTAGGCCTATCATTCATAGTATCGCGTGTATATTTGTTTATATACATAAGACAGGTAAATAAAAATGTTTTTCCCATGTGTTATACATTACTGTGTAGGGAATTGAATTTACTACAACATGTTTATTATATTTTTGGCCTAAGAAAATCTGTTCAAGATTTTTGTACTTCAGTTTCTCGAAATGTTTTTACGTAAATGCTAATTTTCTAGTTATTTGTATAGTAAACGGGTAATAATAATTTTTTTACTCCCCACAATATTACATATTTGTTTTCCTTAGTTCATAACCTACAAAAATATATGTACAATATTATTATAAATAATTACCTTACATGAGTTATCTCCGATTCACTAATTATTCGTCTTACTCGACAAAAGTTGCGATTTTTCGTATTTTATTACATAACACATGTACAATAAAATATTTTCCCCATGTGTTATACATTTCTATGTAGGGAATTGAATTTACTACAACGTGTTTAAAATATATTTGGCCTAAAATAATATGTACAATATTTTTGTACTTCAATGTGTCGGCTTATTTATGAATGTAATTGAAGAAACTATGTATGTGGCTTCACCTAGTTGAGTTATGTTGATATTTGCATAGAAACAAATTGGTTATGTTCCTTGTTGTAGCAATTCTATGTACTCATTCCCAATGTTATTTTTATGGAGGATAATTAAAATTGCATATATCGCTTATTTATGAATATATTTTAATGGTCTCTGCGATACACCTACACAGCCCGCTGTTCATTGAATTTGGATTCCCGTAAAAGTTAACGCAAGTAACAACATATTTATTAATTAGCGTTTCTATTTTAATTATTCGTTATTTTTAATTTTCATTACTATCGCGGTGGACAACTGTGTTTTTGTTGCGGACGGGAAATACAGATACCCGACGTATTTTGTAGATGGCCGGCGTACTGTGTTTGCTCAACTTTTATTTTCTTTAATAACGCGGTAAATATTGGCGCTAGAATAATGAGGGGGCTTAAAATTTTCGTCTTAAAGTTATGCCCCTAGGTCCGAAAGCCAGCCAGATCGCTCTATCGTGTCCCTTGCTTCAGCAAACCCGCGTACTCGGCCCCATGTTATTCTTATGGAGAATAATTAACGCGTTATCTCCTTTAATTATGAACATAAATTAATAGAACTTGGTACGTGGCTTTACCTAGTTGTTATGTTGATATTAGGTATAAAACCCCATTTTTTGTATTCCTTATTTCAGCAAACCCCGCATACTCAGCCGCCGTGTTATTCTTATGGAGAATAATTAAAATGTCATATTTTGTTTATGAATGTATATTGATGAAACTTGGTAGTAGCTACCAAGTATTGATGAAACTACTAGCGAATTTCCCCTATGGGGAAGAAGCTATTACCGTAGTCGGCATGGTAAGACCCGGGACCATGATAACTTTTCGTTTTGAGGTCCCCAGACCCCAAAAACACCAGTCGTTCGAAACTGTGTGTATAATATATATATGTGTGTCCGTGAGCACGATGACTCTCGTAAAAATGATCCGATTTTGATGAAATTTGGTATAAACGTGTAAAGCAACATTTATGACTTTAAGTTCGAAAACCAGCCAGATCGCTCTATCCAAAGGGGTATTTTGGGGGGGTTTTGTACCCCAACAATGGGTATTTTGAATTTTTGACATATCATTTTTGAAGTAGTCAAGTATTA
Organism: Allygus modestus; assembly: GCA_963675035.1. NCBI lineage: Eukaryota > Metazoa > Arthropoda > Insecta > Hemiptera > Cicadellidae > Allygus > Allygus modestus. Next base: position 124,840,777 of record OY776117.1, on the reverse strand, counting down.
GTTTTCCCCATTCGATTCAGCTTAAAAAAACACACAATTTGGTATTTCGATCATTCCTCTACGTCAATTGGTTACCGAGATATTTAAAGTGCTAAACACAGTACGTTGTCTAATGTTATTCTTATGGAGGAAAAGAAAATTTTTATATCTCGCTTATTTATGAACGTATACTGACGAAACTTGGTATACGGCTTAATCTGGTTGTGGACCATTGATATTTGCTCAAAAAAACAATTTTTTACCAATGGCTCCCGTAGCAGCAAACCTGCGTACTCAGCCCATTCTTATGGAGAATAATTAAATGCTATGTCTCCCTTAATTATGAACATAAATGAATAAAAACTGGTATACGACTTTACCTAGTTAATTTCTATTGATATTAGCATAGAAATCCATTTTTTCTATTCCTTGTTGCAGCAAACCCGCGTACTCAGCCCATTCTTATGGAGAATAATTAAATGCTATGTCTCCCTTAATTATGAACATAAATGAATAAAAACTGGTATACGACTTTACCTAGTTAAGTTCTATTGATATTAGCATAGAAATCCATTTTTTCTATTCCTTGTTGCAGCAAACCTGCGTACTCAGCCCATTCTTATGGAGAATAATTAAATGCTATGTCTCCCTTAATTATGAACATAAACGAATAAAAACTGGTATACGACTTTACCTAGTTAAGTTCTATTGATATTAGCATAGAAATCCATTTTTTCTATTCCTTGTTGCAGCAAACCTGCGTACTCAGCCCATTCTTATGGAGAATAATTAAATGCTATGTCTCCCTTAATTATGAACATAAATGAATAAAAACTGGTATGCAGCAAACCTGCGTACTCAGCCCCATGTTATTCTTATGGAGGACAAGTAACGTGTTATCTCCCTTAATTATGAAAATAAAGCAATGAAATTTGGTATGTGGCTTTGCCTAGTTGTTATATTGATATTTGTATAAAACCCCAATTTTTGTGTCCCTTCCTTCAGCAAACCCGCATAATCGGTCGCCATGTTATTCTAATGGAGAATAATTAAAATGTCATATTTTGTTTATGAATGTATATTGATGAAACTTGGTATGTGGCTTTATTTGGTATTAAGATACATTTATATGCATTGGAAATTCCCTGGGTACGCAGGTTTGCTGCTGTATACTGTATTCGATTTTATTTAAACCCCGGTATAGTATAAATGTATAATGATACTGTATTACAAACTTAAGAAAACTAAGCAAATTAGATAAATACTTAAATTTGAGAATTAATAACCAATTGTCCACGTTTTCAAAATATATAGTCTTGTAATACACGTACTGTATTTACTATTGCATTCACAGACACACACACACACATATATATATAAACCCCCAATATTATTTTGTAAAAATATACAATCTTGAACGAATAATATGTTTGACTCCAGGATCTCCAAACGAAGCGTCTGGTTGTTATAAAACCACTTTCAAACAAGTTTTAATGCCAAAGTGACCCGCAGGTTTCGCGAAACCCAACACAAACCAAACCCGCCACCTGCCACCTGCCGTCACCCGCGGGTTTCGCTTGGTGTTGAATCCAAGGTAGCCCACAAGTTAGAAATTCAACTGCTATCGGCCGTTTCAAAAACGTTGACCCCAAAAACATCATACAAACGGATACAAACGGATACAAACGGATACAAACGGATACAAACGGATACAAACGGATACAATAAGGGGTTCACAGCCCATATAAAACCAGTTATATTTTATACACATTAAAATATATAGATTATCACCTAGATGTTATATTGGCAAATATAAATGAACAATGAGTGTATACACGTTAGAATAATGTGAACTGTCCATTATCCTCCACAATATCTAGTGAATTTGTTCAATATATAATCCTCACACAAAAATTCACACAATATTGGAATACTAAGTTAGGGTCAAATATACATACAATTAAATCATACCCCCACACTACTTTTCTAGTGATGTACACGTCTATTTACTCCTCTCCTACAAAAGCACCTACGCAATCTGTCACACATTTCCACGTTCCGCATAGTCTTCTCTTACAGGTAGGGGACACACTAACATATCCTCTTAAAATTACATTATTCCCTCATTACCCTCCATCGTCACATACCATATCAAAAAACCAACACACCATCACACACCTCTCCTCCTACCTTATCCAATCCTTATCCAATCCTTATCCAAGTAACCTTGTCATATCCATATATCACCCTTAGCCAAGAGATCATTGTTGTAATCTTACAATACCCCTATACAAGTAAACTATATAATACCCCATCACTCTCACTAACACCCCCCCCCCCACACACTCACACTGAATCGTTCACTCTCAGACTCACACACAAGGAATAGTTCAATCACCCATACACACAACAGTTCACTAAACAGGACGAATTTCACTTACAATAAAATTTAACTAAACTTGTCAAATAACCATGAAACACTACACTTACATAACTACTACTTTATTCCCCATTGTTTAAATAGGATTTGGGCTTTATGAAAGGACAAGGGATTGGGAAGTGGCCACATATTGTCTGTGTTACACTGTTGTAGAAAAATGTTCACTTGTAAAAAAAACTGGAGAGATCTTACCCACTTTCGCAGAGAAATTTACACTTTTATGACTTTATCGAATTAATTACTTTAGACAGTTAACTAGAAACACTACATTTTCACTATATTTAATTCAAAATCAAAATAAGACACTATTAAAAACTCAGCTAGGAAAGAGACATGTTGCTTCCTTCAAGTCATCATGAAAAGAGAGAGAGAAAGTGAAAGTGGATATATCACCCCAGCTTAAGTAGTTCTGAGGGCAGCCACCAGACTGCAGCACCAATCAAACTCATGTAGTTCACTCAATGTCCACTAGATTGCAGGGAGAGGTTGGAAAGGGATAAGTGATAGCCCAAACATTCCCCCCACCCAAAATGCATATTTTGACACACAATTACAAATAACACAACTTTAAACATACTTTTAACTTAATCCTGAATAGGCAGCAAACACAGTTTGTTGACAGGACGCGTGAACGTTCCATTAGCTGTCTTTATCTTTGCCACACGCACAGTTCCATCAATGCCTGGGTACACTTCAATGACTCTGCCAAGGGACCATGACGTTGGAGGAAGATTCTTCTCACTTAAAAGGACCATTTTCCCTGGGGTGAGATTAGGGATGGTGCTATCCCACTTTGGCCGTTGAATTAAATTGTAGATATACTCTTGAGACCATCGCCGCCAAAAATCTTGAACGCTTCGGGAAATAAGCTGCCATCTTGAGCGGAAGTCAATTGGTTGAGTCGAACAATCTTGCTCAGGACGACTCAGAAGGAGAGGAGCTCCAACAAGAAAATGCCCTGGGGTTAAGTAGTCGAAACCGTCTGATGGGCTAGATGACATTGGACACAAGGGCCGAGAGTTGAGGATGGCCTCTATTTTCGCCAATAAGGTAGAATATTCTTCATAAGTCAAGGGACGATCAGCAATTACTCTCTTCAGATGATGTTTCATAGATTTTATGGCAGATTCCCATGAACCACCAAAATTTGGAGCTGAAGGCGGGTTGAACTGCCAGGTGATTTGGCGCTCTTCGCAGTAAGACTTGATTTCCTCGTTTCCTTGCATTAGCACAGCATTAATGTATTTCAGTTCTCTTGCTGCACCCACAAAGTTTGAACCTAAATCACTGCACATTGTAGATGGTAGTCCTCTCCTGGATATAAATCTGTCCAACGACGACAAAAAAGCTGCAGTTGAGAGATCACTGACTAAGTCTATATGTACAGCACGATTACATAAACAAATAAACAAAACTATCCAACATTTATAGGTCCTTGCATTTCGCCTTTTACATTCTTTATATAAAAAAGGACCAGCTAAATCGACACCAGTATTTACAAAAGCTCTTACCATCTTAAACCTAAAACTGGGAACATCTGACATTAGTGGTTCTAAAGGTTTAGCTTTAAACCTATAGCAACTCAAACACTTAAAAACAACACTTCTTAAAAGATAACGTATACCAGGAATCCAAAACTTTCTTTGAATTAAAGACTGCATTAATAATGGACCTCCATGTAATGTCAACTTATGATAATGTAAGCATATTAGCTCGGCTAATCGACTTTTGCGGGAAATCAAATATGGATGTTTTCTGTCATTTGAAATAGGAGCTTGGGCTAAACGACCCCCCACCATTAGCAAACCATCCTTACAAAGAAAAGGAGTCAAGTGTCGAACAAATCCTTTAACAGGCTGAGCATTCTTTACACGATGAATTTCTTCTGAGTAGTATTTCTCTTGAGTGAATCGCATAAGTACCTTTAAAGCATTACTTAGCTCAAACTGGGTGAGCTCTCCAAGTTTTCGGTTATTTACCTTTAATCGAAGATTAGATACGAACCTCAACACATAACTTAAGACACGTTGAACTTTGGTCAATGAAGAATGTGATTGTAATAAGGATTCAACAACACTATAATTTCTTTTGCCTTGAGAGATAAGACTAAGAGAGTCTATTTTTCTTTCTGGGATTGGGTCAGTTACTGTGAAATCACTTTGGGGCCACTGACAAAACAGTAAATGTAAAAATTCTGGTCCATTCCACCAAAATTTACTGTCAACTAATTGAGCTGGATATAGGCCACGCGAAGCAACATCGGCTGGGTTATGTGTTCCAGGAATGTGTTTCCAAACTGAAGGGGGTAATATTTCTAAAATCTCAACCACTCTATTAGATACATAAGTTTTAAGTTGATGGGGTGGTGTATGTAACCAAGAAAGGACAGTAGTGCTATCAGTGAAACAAAGTATTTCATAACTAGACAGAGTAGACAGATAATCTCTTAATGAACCAATTATCTTAGACAGCAATAAAGCACCATTTAACTCTAGCCGAGGAATTGTAACTGGTTTGAGTGGAGCCACTTTACTCTTAGATTTTAGTAAGTTTACTTGAATATGATTATCCACTGATTTTACTCTAAGGTAAACACACACACCATAACCCTTTTCACTTGCATCACAGAAGCCAATGATTGTGATGACTACTGGATCCTTAAAACTAATATACCTGGCTATTCTGATTTTTTCAATCTCACATAGTTGAGAGTAAAATTCTAACCATAGCTGTGCAAGAGGAAGTGGGAGACTTTCATCCCAATCTATGCCTGCAAGCCAGAGTCTTTGAATATAACACTTAATTCAAAATGTCACAGGGGTAAGATAACCATTTATGTCGTAGATGCGGGCTACTTGTGACAAAACACCTCTTTTTGTCATTACTGGATTCTCAAGGGACAACTTGTAACAAAACTCATCGGATGTAGGATCCCAAAGAAAACCCAGGAGCTTAACACAGTTAGACGACTCAAATGACACAGGGGTTTCTTGGTGGTCCTCAGGAATGTGTGATAAGACACCAACACTGTTACTTGAATACTTTCAGAGAGAGAATCCACCTTTACCTAGCAAATCAGTTAATTCAATGTATAAATTAATCGCTTCACTTTCTGTAGGAACTGCACAAACAATGTCATCGATGTAGATATTTGATGTTAATGCCTTAGATGCAATAGGATAATCTTTTCCTTCATCCACGACTAACTGCTTTATTGTTCGCTGAGCAAGGAAAGGACTGCAGGTGAGAACAAACGGAAGAGTGGTAAGTTCCCATTCAGTAACAGGAATATTATATTCGTTTCTCCATAAAAAATGAGTGTACTGAGTGTCAGGAGGATTAAGGCGAATACATCGATACATTTGCTTGATGTCACCTATTAAAGCTACAGGATTCATTCTAAAAGACAACAAAATCTGAGATATATCAGATTGCAACTTAGGACCTGGTAATAGAAAATCATTCAAAGATTTGCCAGTGTTACTCTTTTCACTAGCATTGAAAACAACTCGAACCTGTGTTGTGGTACTTTCCTTGACTACAGCATGGTGAGTTAATAGATAATCTATATTTGTAGAGGCGGGACGCATGTGACCTTGCATAACATAATCTTCCAGATTAGCATGATACTGTTGCTTGAAATCAGGAGTTTTCGACAATCGTTTTTCTAAGGTGAGTAGGCGCTTGTGAGCTACTTGCCTTGTTGAACCTAAGTTTTCTGGGGGCGTTGCTTCTTTGAACGGAAGTGAAACTTGATACCTGCCATAACAATCACGGGTAGTTGTCTCTTGAAAGAACTGTTCACATACAACTTCATTTTCATCCTTCGGCACTATTACATGAGAAGGTTCTTCAGACTCCCAAAATCTCCGTAGCATATCATCAAGAGGAGGTGTGTGGGTAAACATTGTTAGAGAGACTGGAGGTTTGTGAAGAGAGGGGATTTTTCCGAAGATGAGAAATCCGAACATAGTATTTAACGCTGCTGGTGTACCTTTGATATGCACACAATTATCTGACAATATATCGGAAAAGTGTTGAACACCCAGGAGCAGATCGATCGGTCCGGGTTTATCGAATTCTGGATCAGCTAACTGTAGATTACTGAACCTTTTGCGTATACTTGAGTCTAACTTAACTTTTGGCATGTTGGACGATATAGTTTGCAAAACTATTGCTTCAACTGACAAAATGGTGTCTTCATTATGAAGAGGAACAATGGTACAAGAAACACAACCACGATTATTGGAAAAGGAGGATGACCCTACGCCTACAACATCAACTGAGTACTTTTTACGTGGTAATCTTAATGTCTGAACAAAGGACTCAGTAATGAATGATGTCTCACTAGCAGGATCGACAACCATTCGACATTTCACCCAGTCACCAGTAGAAGATAATACACGACATTGTGCAGTACCTAACAACCCAGTAGTTGAACTCCGTTCGTCCACTTGAGACTTCACATGGCAGCTTAATGCATTAGTGGAAGGCTCGTTACCTGACGTACCCTGATTAGGATTAGAGGGAGATTTGTCTGACTCAGAATTACTACTTCGTGGTATGTTTGGTTGTTCACGGTGCAACATGGAATGATGGTTTTTGTTTTTGCAAGTACGACAGCTAAACTTACTTTTACAACTTGCACGTGGGTGAGTGCCTAAACAAGCATAACACAGTTTCAGACTATTTACTGTTTCAAATCGTTTCAAGGGAGCCATCGCAATGAATTTTTCACAGGAACTTAACTTGTGTTCATTCTGACTCTTACATAAGGGGCACTTAACATTAACACTGTATGGTTCTTGAGAGTTAGACGTAAAAGACTTAGTAAATAAGCTTTGTTTGAAACTTTTACTGGATTTTACAGTTGGTTGAGAATAAGAGGGGTTTGTACTTTGCTTACTTACACTTGGGGCCTGCACTATAGAGGCAACTTTATACTGCTCAGTTAAAAACGACGATAAATCTGTAAAAGTAGGAAAATCTTTTTTAGAATGTTTATCTTCAAATAAACGCTTGGTATCAGGATCGAGAACTTTCATTGCTAGGTTAAATATAACAAAATCTGCTAAGTCCGGAATTTTTAAAGCTTTCAATGACTCATATTGAACACAAAATACATCAATAAACTGTCTCAGGCTATCTGGAGAACTATTTATTAGAGGCTTAAACAGTAGTAGCTTATTCAGATAGTGTGTACCCACTAATCTCTTATCTGTATACCTTTCAACTAGCTTATCATATGCTGCTTGATAATTTTCTTCCTTAAAATCAAAGTTATCAATAACTGACAAGGCAGGATACTCTAAATAAGATTTCAGAAAAGAAAACTTTTGAATAGGAGCTAGCTCTGTATCATGTACCAGAGTGTCAAATAAAGACTTAAAGGCAGGAAACTTTTCTAAATCACCTTTGAACTTGGGGATGTCTATCGGGGGTAATTTTGGTCTCAGCTGTTTAGCTTCATGAGAAATAGGAACTGGAACATTTTTCTCTCTACTTTCTATAATTGACTGACTTTGAGCAACAATCTTATAATGTAATTCCTCATAAGATTCAGACACAGTATCAACAGCCACTGCAGTGTCAATTACAAAATTTAATCTTGCTAACTTATCTTGTACTTCATTGAACAGTTTGAAATCATCTTCAATATTTTTGGCCCTAGCCAGAAAAACACCTTCATTGTTTTCCAGATTTTTTATTAAATCAAAAGTAACTTGTAACTTACGAAATAATCTCTGACGCTTTTCAACACAAGCCTGGCTTTCTAACTCCTCTTTTGCACCCATCGTGATTATTTATAAATGACAAAGTATAAATAAAACTTATTTCATAACACAGTAATTAAATAAAATACTATTTGGATTTATTTAAAACACATTAATAACTCTTCTCATTGCATTTCATGAAAGTTAAAAAGAGAAAGTTGCATAACAAAACATGAGCATCAACTTTGCACAGTTTGAGAATCAACAATCAACTTGTAACTGATATCTCTTATTCAGACTAAAGTATGGATCAGAATATTATCAGTAATGATTACAAGGGAAACCCCAAAGTCACCACAGCAATTATTATTTACTGAATTAAACCATCCAGGCTCCGATAGGACCAATGACAAGGCCAATGCCTAAACACAAACATAACTTCTTCGATAAAATAAGAGTGGACTGTATTACTTTAAATCACTGAGGAATTCGAGGTTTGACATGAAAAATAATAGCATATTTTGATCCAAACTGTTTATTAACACTTGTAATTGTATCAAATACATTAGAGAGACTTCCTAGGATGAACGTAACTTTAAATTAATTATGGATTAGTAACAACTTTAAGGGTAGCTGGCTAAGCTTTTATACCCGATACCTTTTACTTAGTATTACAATTTCCTTAAAATCTCTTGATTTTATGTAATATCTGGCCAGATAACTTTATTCCCCATTGTTTAAATAGGATTTGGGCTTTATGAAAGGACAAGGGATTGGGAAGTGGCCACATATTGTCTGTGTTACACTGTTGTAGAAAAATGTTCACTTGTAAAAAAAACTGGAGAGATCTTACCCACTTTCGCAGAGAAATTTACACTTTTATGACTTTAACGAATTAATTACTTTAGACAGTTAACTAGAAACACTACATTTTCACTATATTTAATTCAAAATCAAAATAAGACACTATTAAAAACTCAGCTAGGAAAGAGACATGTTGCTTCCTTCAAGTCATCATGAAAAGAGAGAGAGAAAGTGAAAGTGGATATATCACCCCAGCTTAAGTAGTTCTGAGGGCAGCCACCAGACTGCAGCACCAATCAAACTCATGTAGTTCACTCAATGTCCACTAGATTGCAGGGAGAGGTTGGAAAGGGATAAGTGATAGCCCAAACAATCCTTTCCATACAAGCATTGACTATAGATACAAGTCTTCAAAGACCTCCACACTATAGGATCACCAAGCATCAGCTGTTATGCTATGGAGTTCCGGAGTAGTTTGTTATTCGACAAGGCATCAGCTGAATTGCCAATTCGACAAGAGACGCTCCAATAAAGCTGTCCGCAGGACGCGATGGTCCATTACCCGGGGGCCTGAGCGGCATCATGATGGAGGACTGAGGACCGGTGGTGACTCCCGGCCTGCAACTTTGTAGCGAGCTGTGGCCAGAATCATAAGTTATTCCTATATTTTTCAACATAATAACAACGCTTGTAAGTCCTTATTTCAAGTGAATCATACAGATAAATGCCAAAGCATTAATTATAAACTAGACTGCTTACTCAATGCATTCAACTGTGTACAAAAACGTCCAGGTAGTTCCGACTACAATAAACTTTGATGTTTTGGATAATATGTGTTAAATTTTAATTTATATTGTAAAATACTGTTTATATGTATGTAGCGCCTGTGTATTCATTGGTTGCAAAGAGTTATCAGTCTATTGCAGGCGTATAGATCATCAAAGCTACGAACCAATCAGTTTTTCAGTATACTTCGGGCGAAGAGCCCATCAATGCAACGAACCATTGAGTTAGCAGTATACTTCAGGTGTACTGCCCGTTAATGCTGTAAACCATTGAATTAGCAGTATACTTCAGGTGTACTGCCCGTTAATGCTGTAAACCATTGAATTAGCAGTATACTTCAGGTGTACTGCCCGTTAATGCTGTAAACCATTGAGTTAGCAGTATACTTCAGGTGTACTGCCCGTTAATGCTGTAAACCATTGAATTAGCAGTATACTTCAGGTGTACTGCCCGTTAATGCTGTAAACCATTGACTTAGCAGTATACTTCAGGTGTACTGCCCGTTAATGCTGTAAACCATTGAGTTAGCAGTATACTTCAGGTGTACTGCCTGTTAATGCTGTAAACCATTGAGTTAGCAGTATACTTCAGGTGTACTGCCCGTTAATGCTGTAAACCATTGAATTAGCAGTATACTTCAGGTGTACTGCCCGTTAATGCTGTAAACCATTGAATTAGCAGTATACTTCAGGTGTACTGCCCGTTAATGCTGTAAACCATTGAATTAGCAGTATACTTCAGGTGTACTGCCCGTTAATGCTGTAAACCATTGAGTTAGCAGTATACTTCAGGTGTACTGCCCGTTAATGCTGTAAACCATTGAGTTAGCAGTATACTTCAGGTGTACTGCCTGTTAATGCTGTAAACCATTGAGTTAGCAGTATACTTCAGGTGTACTGCCCGTTAATGCTGTAAACCATTGAATTAGCAGTATACTTCAGGTGTACTGCCCGTTAATGCTGTAAACCATTGAATTAGCAGTATACTTCAGGTGTACTGCCCGTTAATGCTGTAAACCATTGAGTTAGCAGTATACTTCAGGTGTACTGCCCGTTAATGCTGTAAACCATTGAGTTAGCAGTATACTTCAGGTGTACTGCCCGTTAATGCTGTAAACCATTGAGTTAGCAGTATACTCCAGGTATACAGCCCGTTAATGCTGTAAACCATTGAGTTAGCAGTATACTTCAAGTGTACTGCCCGTTAATGCTGTAAACCATTGAGTTAGCAGTATACTTCAGGTGTACTGCCCGTTAATGCTGTAAACCATTGAGTTAGCAGTATACTTCAGGTGTACTGCCCGTTAATGCTGTAAACCATTGAGTTAGCAGTATACTCCAGGTATACAGCCCGTTAATGCTGTAAACCATTGAGTTAGCAGTATACTTCAGGTGTACTGCCCGTTAATGCTGTAAACCATTGAGTTAGCAGTATCCTTCAGGTGTACTGCCCGTTAATGCTGTAAACCATTGAGTTAGCAGTATACTTCAGGTGTACTGCCCGTTAATGCTGTAAACCATTGAGTTAGCAGTATACTTCAGGTGTACTGCCCGTTAATGCTGTAAACCATTGAGTTAGCAGTATACTTTAGGTGTATAGCCTCTCATTGCTATAAACAATTGAGAAAGAGAAACCCGGTGTTTTTCCGAAAGAAATGTTAGATACTAAACGATAATTTCATCTTAAAAACTTTGGAAAACAAGAAGTTTACAGTAATTGTAAAACTTATTCCTGTTAGTTTTCCGGGTAATGTTACTCCTATCATTGATTATACATCCTACGTAGGATAATCAATGGCTTCATTTACCTGCATTACTCGGCGTATCTATTCCATTGGATGTATCAATGCTCCTATGTACTTGAGCACCTTCCATGCGGCTTAACTGCATCATATGTACACATTTTTTCCCATAAATCTTTTTACTGTAATTTTAAAAGGACAATAAAGAATAACGAGTTCGCACGCAGCACGCTGACGTGAGGGAAGTGAATTTCCACATAGAAAACTTTAAAAACTCAAAATCAGTTAAAAACATACATTTATTCCAATTTTTATTCAAATCTGAAAACATTAATTTTTTGGCTGTTCTGATGCTCCTGGTTCTATTTACCTGCAAAGCTGGGAATACAATTTTTCGCATTATAAGGTTGGGAGAAGGTCCAGTCAGGCTTTAAAGTAGGCGTGAGGTTGTTGGGGATGATAAAAGTACACAAAAAATGAATAACAGGCTTTTCTAGTGTAAAACCCCCATAAGACAAGTCCTGTGTTGGGTCGATACATATTTTCTTTAATAACTTGGTAAATATTTATGCTAGAATGACAAGAGAGGGCTTAAAACTTTCACCTCTCTAATTCCCATCTTTTTCCATGCTTTTATTTTAAATCTGGGGCTTTTCTGTCCCTTTTTGGGCCCAAAAACTCAAAATTTGAAAGATTAATCCCCCAAAAAAGGTGTTTAAAGTTTTCAAATTGTTTTTCCCAACGAACTTGTCCAACTGATTATAGAAAGGAACGTCCCTACAAAATTTGAAGTAAATCGGACAAAAATGCGACCGCTAGAGTGCAAACACACACACACACACACACACACACACTTACACACACATATATATATATCAAATTTTGAACGACCCCCAAAAACGTGTTCAGGGGGTCACGTTAAGAACTTCTATGGTGGTCCCGGGCTTAAGTTTCACCGTGCGGGTCATGCTAATAGTTCACTTTCCAAAGGAAGTTCACTAATAAATACAACTAGTGCATAAGCATCCCCCCACAAACGCTTTTGATATTGTAAGTTAACAAAGAACCGTTCTATGTTATATCATTGACTATAAATACTGAAGTAGAGTATATACCCAACTCGTTATATTTCTCCTTCAGTATTTATAGTCAATGGTTATATGATCAAGTATAAGTTTAAAGAATCAAAGAACGCACCACAAAGAAGGTGAAAAAGATACCTCACTAAAATACTTCATGAGCTCCGAGGTAGATCGTCGTTACGATGATTGCATTTTATGCTTTCAAAAGCCAACCACTCATTCTTGCAATTAACTTAGTTTTGTTCCGATCGTTATTGATATGCATACACCAACTACACACACGTATCTCGCTGGTACCGTGATACGGAGCGATTTACCGACATGTCAAGTGACTCAACTGGGAGTGGTCTCTACAGCTGTTGTGTTATTTAACTAGGCATCGTTCAGTTCCACGGCTAAGTGACAGTCAAATACCTATACTTTTACAAGAGCAATGTTGGATAATACTATTAGTAGTTTGTTAAAAAATGTATAGTGAATATTTGAGCGATTTTGTGTAGTATTTTCAGTGATAAAATTTGTAATCGAGGGAGGTTTTGTTTTATTTTACTTACTATAGAGCAGGAGACAAAGAAATTCAAGTAAATGAAGAATTCGTATTTTAGCTGTATAGTATTCCAATTTAGGCTACTGATATACAGCGGTTAAAAATAGCGGAAGCAGGGTGGGGGTTGCAGAATTAAGAGGGGGCTCCAGTCATGAAACCTTTGACGTTTCTACCTGCTTATCCTATAAGTCCAATTTTAACCTAATAAATCCGCCCTCCTAAATCCAATATTGTTGATTTATTGCTAATTTTAAAGAGCAAAAAAATCTTGCGGTTTCAGTGAACAAAATGTTGATATCGCTAATAATAATCGTTCAATAAAATTCCAAAATATTCAATATTCAATATATCACTGAAATCGCTAGGTATTTTCTGTTCTTTAAATGAACCATGTATCAATATTTCCAGATGATACGTTGAGGAGGGGTGTGCTTTGAAAGTTAACATTGGCCTCAATCCCTGTGGAACGTTGCTCAAAGATCAGATTTGTATTCTGATACAAAAGTTACCTTCGGTCTGTACTGTAGAGGTTTCCAGCGAAGACAACAACACAATTCAAACTATAAAGTGCACTCTAACTATAAAGGCAGACAGTTAAGCAAGTTCAAGGTAAATGAAACATTTGCTCAAGAAATTCAACTATCGAGGTTCATTTTGCAAAATCTCAGCGTGTCATAAAATAGACCCTACCGTGGGAACAAGGGTTTTACTTAGTTAAATAAATAGTGCATCCTGTTAATATTGCAATAGTGATACAATCAAGGTCATCAATTGTTTGCTGCTGATAGTTAATAATCCTGCCAACAATAGCCGGTAAACAGTCGCCGCCAGCGCTGCCGCGGAACACAAAGGAACTAATCCTCCATTTTCACACTCAATAATGGTTTAATTCGCGGGAAATGTAGAGGGTATAAAGGAACGGATAGAAGTTGCTCAAGATACCTGAGAGGCCTTGATATGCAGAACAATGTATAAACTGGGATAGACCGCCATTTGCGGAAATCTGTATTGTTCATAAAAACAATGTGGTAATTAAATATCTTATGGGTACTTTCGTTACCCGTTACCATTTCACAAATATTAGTAAAATAACGCAGCGATTTAATTTTAATTTGATTGAATTGTAAGTCTGCGCCCTTCTAGTCAATCGGTCATTTTTGCAACATCTTGCTAACCAGTTTTGAAACCATTGGAACAATAATTGATATATTACGAAACACATTTACGTGATTTTAAATCCCCCTCCTTCATAAAACAGGTGTACCTTAGGTGAATCCTCTTCGACCCTTCCCCTCCAGCCGACAACTACGTATCCGTAGACTTTAATAATGAGCTTGACTTGCAAATAAATTTAAAAAAATCATCTGGTGGTTTATGGTTCTTATAAATATTGATAAAATTACGTTTTAAAAGTATAAACTACACAAAAGTCTAACACGAAACTAAAATACCATTATCGAATTATTTAAACCAAAAATTCACTGATTTTTAAAATTTGTTGGTATGATGTAAAAGAAATATACGTCACGTAACGCTGGTACAGACCCCCCCAATAACGCTCTGACAAAGCCATTCCTCTGAAATGATGATTACATAATGAGTGGTGTTAATAAAGCATAGCAACAGTTTTTACCCAACTCAAATTAAATAGGGCAAAAAACAGTCTTTGGCTCGACCGCGGATAATACGCGGAAAATCCTAAATCCCCGAAAATAACTACTTTTTACCGCCATTACTATTATGTCCCTACCCCGTCAAGTATGAATTGCATAATACAATTTCAAGGCAGTTTAGCCAAAATATCAAAATGATAGGGTAATTAAGTGACTAGCGGGTAATTGGAGGACGTTGGACAGTCGTCTGAAATTATTCAGGTATAATTAAAGAAGTAAAAGTAAATAAGTGATCGGGGATCCGCGGACGTGAGGGAGTAAAGGTTATCTCGATAACTCCTTAAAATATGAACGTGTGAGTGCCGTGCCGTGCTTATGGAAGGCCACTGGTAATTTGCATATCGACGTCTGGTGGACGACCATCAAAATATTTGGGAAGAGCTTAGCACCATTAGTGGACCCCTCGTGTGTAATATACATTCGATGTTTATGGTCAAGGAAACCGACAAATATTCATTTCGCTCAAGATTGAAGTATTTGTTTCCAAATTAAAACCATCTTTATTTTACGTACACCACATAAAACCAGGAAACAAGTCTGATATGCTCATCAACTGCGTACTTGAATGAAAGGTCTTGATACGGAAATCTGTAGGAAACAGTATTTTTTCCCAACTATATTTTTTACTAAGGGCACCTACTTAAAATTAGCCTAAGCGATTTTTGGGACAAGGATACTGGCAAAACTATTAGGTCTTAAACGATTGTTTATGTGTGATATGGAAAGCCTTTAAAGTCTGGATTTTGGAAAACATCTACCTTCAGGTTTTTTAAAGTTCCAAGATAGAAAAAAAAAACATAGTACAGAAGTAAGATCAGCTGATTAAAGTTAACTTCTGGAATGCATCACAATATAAACTACTATATGAGCAGGGTTATCAGAAAAGAAGCATATTTGCTCTATTTCGATCAGCTGGATTAGCTTGTACAAATAAAACAGTTTACTTTAAAGTAGTGGCTTGAAGGGGCCATAGCCCATGACCTTGCTCAAATATTCTGCCTCAACTGATATTTTTACTCTTTACATTCTCAGGAAAATAAAACAACTATATAATTAGTGACACTTGACAGTTCGTAAAAAAATAGATACTTAGTCACATTATTCAATGTAAACA
Source organism: Allygus modestus (assembly GCA_963675035.1). Classification (NCBI taxonomy): domain Eukaryota; kingdom Metazoa; phylum Arthropoda; class Insecta; order Hemiptera; family Cicadellidae; genus Allygus; species Allygus modestus. The sequence goes on along the minus strand of OY776117.1, from coordinate 124,824,897 downwards.
AAGCAGACGTTTTAAAATCTCCATGATTATCTTATGGAAGATGTTTTACCTTATTCCTCATTTGCTGGTAACTTTGGAAATACAGTACTGCTATTTTTTCCGAGTCCCTGGGATCAAGACCTTTAATTTGAGCCGTCTTCCATCACCCTGCGATATGCCAAACTCTCACAATTTAGACTTAAAAATTTCGCTTACAGAATCTATATATAAAAAATCCTTCTTTTTATTCACTTACTTCCTAAAGTTAATACTTAACCGATTTTGATGTTTGTTTTTGATTTAAAAGATATTTCATGTTCTAAGTCACTGTGAAGCTAAATATTTGATTTGCACTTTTATTTTGGTTACATTCCGAGTTTTAGAATCACATTTTCTTAGTTAAAAAATAGCTGTTGTAAGGATTATACCCGCAAAATATTTCGGGGGAGCAGCTCGTTATATATAAAGAGTATATAGTTAGTTAGGTGCATTTAACAAAATTTTATCTTGATCAGCTGATTTATTTTATTAGTTTTAAAAACTGAAATCAGGGGGCCTATTTTTGAATTGGGTGAATGGTGAGTAAGTGACTCAAACGAATTTTTTTTATTTTCAGATCAACAAGTACAGATATTATTTAGGTAACCTTTCGGTTAGTTACATCCAAGCCCACAAAATTTATATTAGTATTTTCAATGTACATTTATATTTAACGTTGATAGATTTACTGCAGATAGATACGTTTACTGAACCAGTCACCAACTCAACCATTTCTACTCACCAGGCAAAACGCTGGTGACTGAAAATGGACGAGTTGACCAGAAATAACCTTCTTCTTCTTCTTCATGTTAGAAGGAATCAATAGTGAACTCCCTTTTCAATACAAAATGTGTAAATACAGTTGAATAAACTATTATTTATTATTAAAATTCTCAAAACGTAAGTAAATGTTTAAAAACATATCAATTGATTTAGCTAAATTAATAAAGATTTATACATTTGCATATTGGTAAATGTTTATTTATATTTGGCTTTTTGATTTGACAGTTAAATCATTGCCAATTCATATCTCACGTGGTGGATTTAAACAATGCTAGAATCAGCTGGTAGGTGAGTTGACTGACTCAACACTCATCTGTTTAAAAAAAGGCCTCCAGGTTAACAATTGGAGCGCTCAGGCTCAGCTATAATCCTATACCTACTCTAATACGAGCAATGTCTGTCTATCTATTTGTTTGCACAATTTATCTCAGAATCCAGCGGATCGAATTTGTTACAACTTTGGAATTAGGGGCTTTTGGACATTAAAAATCGAGACATTAAAACTTCAACTTTAGGAAAGTTCATATTTTGTTAAAAATCGTATTTGAAAATTGGAAATTTGAACATTGGGCCTATGGAGTTTCAAAACAAAACAAAAGTGTCATATTAGCCGTGAATAAATTAACCAGTGAACTGTCAAAGTAGCAATTACACAAGGTAAAGTATCAACACATGATTTACTGACAACAGTGACTAGAACCATTGAATAAAGATTGTATACAGACATATTTTTCATCCACGATACTAATCAAATATCACCGAGTAAGGCTAGGTCTCCCCGGTTCTTGGATGGCAAAATGGTACGACTAATTACTGTTGATAACTTATATACTTTAACATAATTAAACTACTGTTTCAAACTCTGATTCTTTATAATATCCCTAGCTCAATTAGAGGCAATTACAAAATTAACCTCAATACATATTTACTCTAAATATATCAAATATTTAACGGTTAAAACGCAGATCTTTGCATTTATTGCGAGGAGGAGCTAGTTAATAGACGATAATATACTTTTCTTATAATAAGCGCTGTGGCGTAGTGATATAATATCAACTACCTTCAATACAGCCAACACAGCCCAATCCATAGAATGCAGCTTGGGAAAGACGTAGTGTCATTCCGCCCGGTGACTTTTTTGCCGACAGCCTTCTTCTGCTAGCATGACCCCGACCCGTACCCCACACCCTTGGCCATCGTGAACGCTTTGTAGTTGTTAACTATATCACCTATATTGTTTATTTCAGAGCCATATTTGTAGTCATATCGTGTCGTACTAAATTGTGTTTTTTTCGGATATTTGATTATTTCTATAGTAAGTTTATAGTCTGCCTAATAATGTTCTATTGTGTTGTCATCGATTCCTAATTTGTTTTGTATTGATGTATCAATTGCTGTTAGCGAATTTCCCCTATAGGGAAGAAGCTATTACCGTAGGTCTCATGGTAAGACTTAAGCCCGAGACCATGATAACTTTTTGTTTTGAGGTCCCCAGATGCCAAAAACACTATTCGTTCAAATTTATATATATGTATATATGTATATATGTATATATATATATATATATATATATGTATATATGTATATATGTGTCCGTATATGTGTCTATATATGTGTCCGTTAACACGATAACTTGAGTAAAAAAGGTCTGATTTTGATGAAATTTGGCTCAAATGTGTAAAATAACATTCATGACTTTAAGTTCGAAATCCAGAAAAATCGGATCATGGGAAGGGGGTTTTATGGGGGTTTTAAATTTTCCAAAAATCAGTTTTTTGCATTTTTCACCCTAAAATTTTTAAATAACTTAATTTTGGTTTCAACCATGTTATAGAGATTAAAAAAACAAATAATATAGTTTTTGAATTATTAACCTAGGTTGAGTGGTTGCGGAGAAAATCCAAAAAAACCTACTCATAAAATCTCCCATGTTAATCTTATGGGAAAACGGTTTTTGGTTTTTCCTCAGTTCATTTTAATGTAAACTTCACATTTGCTTTTACCAATCTGTTCAGCTCCACAAAACGATCATTTTTATGTTTAAATTGTGATTCTACGCCCAACCGTTGCAGAGATATTCAAAGTACTAAACACAGTACGTTGTCCAATGTTATCCTTATGGAGAATAAATAAAATTTGATATCTCGATTATTTATGGATGTATGTTGATGAAACTTGTTATGTGGCTTCATGTAGTATTGGTATATTGATATTTGCACAACAAATTGATTTTTTTTATTATTCCCGTAGCAGCAAACCTGCGTACTCAGCCCCCATGTTATTCTTATGGAGAATAACTAGAATGTTATATAGCGCTTATTTATGATTGAATATTGATGAAACTTGGTATGTGGCTTCACCTGGTTAAATTCTATTTATATTTGCATAAAAAACAATTGTTTGTGTTCCTTGTTTCAGGAAACCTACGTACTCTTTACCAATGTTATTCTAATGGAGAATAATTAAAATCGCTTATATGTGAATATATTTTTATGAAACTTGGTATGCGGCTTTATGTGGTATTAAGACATATATTATGCATTGGAAATTCGCTGAATACGCAGGTTTGCTGCGACGGGGGTATTTTTTCATTTGCCATCTAATCTTTATATATAACTAGCTGTTCCCGCAGGCTTCGCCCTGCAAATGATTTATAAAAACTATTACAGTTGTGTGTGCTGCATTCTGTGGTTAGCCCGTGGAACTATTACGAATCAAGATCAGCTGTTTGTATTTTCATCAGCTCAAACAAAAATGAATATCCATAAGGAATACATGGGAACTTTATCGGGGTCTCTGGCGGAGCCCTAAGGCCAGACCAGGATGAAAACCATTTAGTTTTCCTATTTTATGCCTGAAGAATCAGTGTACACAATTTCAGCCCTCTACCTACATGGGAAGGTCGAGAATTAGTGATGAGTGAGTCAGTCAGTGAGTCAGCCAGGGCTTTGCGTTTTATAAATATAGATTCTGTAAGCGAAATTTTAAGTCGAAATTGTGGGCGTTTGGAAAATTGCAGGATGATGGGAGACGCCTCAAATTGAAGATCTCGATCTCAGGGATTCGGGAAGTATAACAGTATTTCTAAAAAGTTACCATAAAACGAGAAATAACGTAACACCTCCACCATAAGAAAAACACGGGGATTAAAAAACATCTGCTTTGTTTACATTAAAACATGTGATTACGTGTCTACTTTGTTTACGAATTTTCTCCAGCATGTAAATAGTAAAATAAACGGTATCAGGAAACTGACACATACTTTCTCCCTTTTAGCCCAAATTTAATGAATAAATTACTTTTTATTTACTAGATATAGAATACAAAGCACGGTCGAATGTACAGAAAATCGTGTAAACAAGTTGTTTTAAAAAACATCCACCCAAATCCCTGCTTTGGAGGCACTACAGAATCCATTGCTAAACTCGTGGTTTTAAGAGGGGAAATGCCCCCTATCCCCCCCAGGGTTATTAAGGGGCAACATATTTCGAATTACCTCTGTTGGCCAATGCTAAATTGACATGCATATCAAGTTTGAATGAAATTGATCAGTAAATAAGAGAGAAATAGTAATTTTTGTATTCCCCATACGAATAACATTGGACAACGTACTGCGTTTACCGCTAAATGAAAATTTTGATTTTCTCCGAAACCAGCAATCGTAGAATAGTAATTCAAGATACTAAATTATTTAGTTTTTTGAGCTCTTTTTAATGGTGGATAGTAATATTTTTTCATATTTATATCTTTTTATGAAAAATCCAAAAAACTGAATTTTTGATGTTTTAAGTCCTGTAATTTCTGAACCCGAATTTTTACAGGAATGCGGGTAGTGTCATTTTGTTTGAAAACTAAAGTTCTACAAACGAAATAAAATCAAAATCGTTAGAGCCGTTTTTGAGAAATTTTGATTTTTCATGTTTTTTGGCGGTTTTTGGGGGATAATTACCCTTAAAAATCAAAAATTAAAAAAAATTAAAAAAACGCCTGGAGATATCGTGGATTAGTACCTACATACCAAATTTCATAAGAATCGGCCCATTGGTTAGGGCTCTAGCTCTGTACACATCCACACAGACAGACACACACACACACACACACACACACACACACACACACACACACACACACACACACACACACACACACACACACACACACACACACACACACACACACACACACACACACAGACAGACATCACGTAAAAACCACTTTTTTGGGTTCAGGGAGCACCAAAACGAATATTTCCACTAACAACTCAAATTCGAAAATTTTGACGAAAACAATACTTTCTCCATATACTATGTATAGGGGGAGAAAGTAAAAATCAGATGAGGCAGAGCAGGCGGAGTATTAGAGCAAGGTTAGGGGCTATGGCCCTTTCAAGCCACTATTATCCTATCTTATCCTATCCAATACTCCAATACGAGCTATGTCTGGTTGTTTGTTTGTTTGCAAAATTTTTCTCGAGATCCAGCGGAAGGATTTTGCTGAAAGTTGGGATTGGGGGCTTTTGGGTCTACAAAATCGATTGTTGAAAACAACTACCTCAGGAAAACTCGTATTTTTCCAAACAACTCATTTGAAAATTGAAAATTTTATCATTGGGCTTATGGAGTTTAAAATCATAACACCGGTTACTATGAATTACAAAAACAAACCATTAAATAAGCTGTTTGTTTTGATCTATAACTTAAAATATTGTAAACAGCTGTTCATCATTATGGAAATATTGAATGGCAACTCTCATAATGGAAATAAAAACTACTTGAATGGCAAGTCACTCTTTTTTCGATAGGCGAGTGAGCGAAGCAAACGAGCTCATATTGAAAATGAACGAGTATTTGAAATAAAACAAATTCAATGCCTCTTCTGCGGAATCAAACACCGAGCATGGCTCGGTCCCCCGGTACTAAGTACTAATAATGAAAATTGGTGTTTGCTGTGGTACAAATGAAATAAAACAAAATATCCCAATCATTACGTCAAACACTTAATCATACATGATTATGTAATATCATTACTTTAACTGGTGCCTTACAATTCTATAGCACCATTTTAGCCAATGAAATTTCATCCCAAAATTAACCTCACCATTCGCTGTGTATAAATTTCAAATATTTCAAAAGTCGTCCTCGGGTATTAATAGCCAAAGCCAATAAGTCAGTAGTTCGTACCATCGACGCCAGAGTGAGAGTTTCGCCCAGTCGTGGCGCCCCGCTGAGCGAGTATACTCTATGTTTTATTCAATATCTACACTCACTATATTGAATATCAAAGAAGCTTGCATGCTGTATTCGACCTGTTTTTAATGGAATAAAATTATTTGTAACTGGATGAGGATATCGTTGCAACGCGCCTGGTATTGTAGGGTCAAGGACATTTTTTATAATATTTTAATGTTGTCGTAAAGGCAATTGTTTAAGTATTGCTTTAAAAATTAAATATTCCAGAACGCTGTGGTAAGTGTTGAGATAAACTTATCCATACTAATAAAGAAATGCGTGTATGTTTGTCAAGGTGATTTCGAAAACGGTTCCTCAAAACTAGTTGTAGGGGACCAAAACGTGTTGTTTATTTTTTTGTTCTTCCCCAGACCTCAGGCTCCGACCCACAGGCATTAAAAGTTGATGTGTTATTCTTATGGAGAAATATGTATTATAAATGGTTCAAAAATGGCTCCAAAAGCTACTCCTAGACCATCCACGTTGTTGAGGACCAAAAGACTTTGGATACATTTTTCCGACCTCAGGGCTCCGCCCCACTTACTTTTTCTCTCACTTACCGTCTGGTTTTTACGTATGATGGTTCGCTGGATTTGTTTCACTAAGCCGCATCTTTTGAAAGATTCCTCCACTTTGGGTACCTCCTGCAGCCAACTTTAGAGTTTCGCAAAGCTGCCAATTTATTCTCTCAGTCTTTTTGCGTCATTTTAGTATAATGCAATTGATCATCAATTTTGGCTGATTTTGTTAGGGTTCCCTGAGGGTGGGGGGAGTGGGGACTGACCTTAAAAGCTACCTTGTTATATTCTTATGGAGATAGTATGGGTTTTTAAACTACGAAAGGCGGTTGGTCTAGTTAATTATCTAAAAGGTCCTTCAATAGGTCGATTCTAAGCTATAGTATCTCGTTGCGTTAATGGGCTCTGTGATTAGTTGGTTAGCCAAAAACGCATTTTCAAAAATTTAAGGTTTTTAATCAACAAAAAGAACAAATAATTTCAAAAATTCTTTGAAAAAACCCTAACCCAACACTTAAAGTTTTTAATTAACAAAAAGAACAAATAATTTCAAAAATTCTTTGAAAAAACCCTAACCCAACACTTAGATAAGCAAGGTTATTCTTATATAAATTAAACATTTAACATCTTACATGACCTTCGTCCATAGAAGTAATGAATTTCATCAAGTTTATGAGGAAAACACTTTGGAATGTGATGTTATTCACCAAACAACCTATCCCAGAGATGTTAATTACCGAAATGCAAAAAAAACGTGGACATAGAGCTGACAATGTTGGGATCACAAATTACATAGCACTGACACTACTTGCTGGTTGAACGTGTTGGGATGTTGGGATTGGTCAATAACCAAGGAAAAATCGCAAGCTAGTCATAGAAAGAATAAAAATCATATTATTTGAGGAAGTCGATAATTAGTAATATTATGCACAATCAGTTCATATACAGTATATTTGAAGAATGCAAAGAAATGCCATACAATCGATTTATTTTTGACGCGTAAGATCAAGACGGCAAGGAATGCGTATAACAGGTGTCAAGGGGAGGGTAGGTTGACATCCTGCTGACCCGCACTTACCCCCGCTCCGATCCGAGCAACATGCCATGTTTCTCTAACTCTGTCTCCTCGATAATAAGATTAGTTCTCCTAGCATCACACACCAGAGAGACCACAACAGTGACGTAAGCTACGTCACAACAGCGTCACAGGGGTGACGTCACCGCCATGACGTCGCTGGTCCGCCTGTGCACAGTGACGTAGGCCCAACGAGCGTGTACTACACAAATAGCTGCTGGGGACAAGACGTCGTGAATCACCAAGTGTATCCTTGATACCTACAAGTAACTGCGACCGGTCAACATTGCGATCTGGTGAGTCATGTTGTTTAATACTGTAAATAAACATGTGTAACGTTGTTGTTAAACAAACCGAGTATTAACTGTAAGTACCTGGGGGGCCGAGCTTTGCTCGGGGGAAGACCAGTCAGTTTGTTTAGATGACTCGGAGTAATATCTCACCACTTCCCCCTACTGATAATCAGATTTGTATTATTCATTTGCCTCTTTTCTACATTTTTAAGGTCCCTCCAGTTGTTATTTATAGCTCAATGTCCCTTTGATTTATCTTACTACTCTATATATGTAATCTTAAATCAAATCTTTTTATCTCTGCTCTCAGGAAACCACATGTTAATAATCATAAACAACATGAGTATTACTTTGACAGTTCCCTGGTTGATTATGAACAGCTGTTACAATTATTTTGTTTTGATTTGAAACTCCATAAGCCCAATGTTAATTTTTTTAACTTTTCATTTTAGTTTTTTTACGTTATTTGATTTTTCCTGGGGATGAGGCCTGTCTAGAACTTATTTTTATCCCAGAAATTAGTTATTTCGAACATTTGAAGGAAGTCGTTGGAGCCGTTTTTGAGATCTGTGTCGCAAGCAAGCAAGCAAGCACGCAAGCAAGCAAGCAAACCTTACTCATATTAGAGTATAGGATATACAGGATGAGTATTAAACGAGTCCCCCTCCTACCTTTTTCTATATTTCATAAGCGACACCGGACCACCACCGATCATTGTTGTTTAACGTATACTTCATTTTGACTTAGATAATATTTTCGTCCGCCATCTTGGATCCGCCAGTATGGAATAAGAATATTGGTTTTCAAATGTAAAGGTAGGTTTGTGACCCATCAATTCCAACTGTTTTTTCAAGCTGAAATCATATTTTTTAGCTGAAATCAGGCTTATCAGTCTGAAGAACCATGTGGATCAGATTGATGTTTGCAAATCGGAGAAGCTCTTAATCGACAATACCCTACACTAAATCTGTACTCGATGATACGATCGAATTTGTTAAAATTGTAAACAAATCTCAGTGCTCTGTTCTGCAACCGGGTAAGAACGATCTGGGTTTTCTGAGTTAGACAATAAGCAAAAGCTGGAAGAGCGTATTGTATTACAGTAAATATAGTAGAGCGAGGAGTTTCAAGCTTGGAAGACGCTGGGAACATTGTGCTCAATCTGTTAAGGGGTTTCAATCTGATTATTACTGATTTACACACGGTTTTGACATGGTTAGAGAAATCAAGTTGGGAATCAAGAGTGACGCCAAGAATCGTCAGAGTATTGTATGACGACAAAGGTTTCCCGTCCACAAAGGTACACTGTTCAATACAGCTATTCATTGTTTTACCACTCGAAGACTCGGAAAATAAAGAAAGGATGATTGGCTTCCGATAATTAGTGAGTTATGAAGTTGTCAATAACACAGCGGGTGATATATCAGAGTATCAAGTATCAGGGTGTCAGAGTATCAAGGGCCGCACTATCTAGAGCCGCGTCATTCGACGGAAGTGCGAACTCTGCAAATCGTCCAAAGGCCCAGCTTCCGGTATCACCCAAGAACCCGATAAAGTTTAAATCTCTTGCAATGAATTTACTGATAAACTGAAAATAAAGAAATGGTAAAGCAATTGTATCTGGACTATAATATTCTACTCTACAAAAGGTTAATTTTCAGTACGATTTGAACACGGATTAGTTTTGTTTACAAACATTTTAACTAACACCAGTCAACTTATTTTTAAAGATTAAGCAGATTTGGCAGTGTTACGGGAAACATATAGTTTTTAATAGTGTTTGTGGATCCATTTTACATGACATTATTCACATAAATGGTGCAATTATGGTGCAATTCATGGTGTATAAATGGTGCTTGTTAGCATAGTTGATATGTAGTTGATAGTCAAAATGTAAGTGAATCAGCTTATTGTATAACAATTAATACTGAAACTACATATTTTTGTTTTATTTACTTACTCTTAATTGTTTTGTTTACTTCCACTCTTTATCCTTTTAAAAGTATTAACTGCTGACTCTATCTTTGTTACACTATGTAAATGTAGCACTATGTAGCTCTGGCTTACTGTGACATAAAATGAAAAGCAGCTGTTTTTCGTTGGATTAATTTCTTTCTGGTGAAATTACCTTAGGCTTATAATTAATGGTTTCCTTTATCTTAGTCAAGAAATAAACGTTGTATACAATTAACAAACTTGTGATTTTATTATGAGGTACAATGTCATAATAGAGGTTTTAAATCAAAATAGGGGTACAATGAATGTTTTACAATATCTTGGGGATTCTAACCTTTTTTTGGATATAACAAATATTGATGGATAACAAAATTAGGCTCAAACTTTAATTGATAAATTTGAGTGTCTCTTAAATCTCAGGCAGGGTAATGTGCCGGATCTGGATATTTGTACTATATTATATTGGTTGAAATGTTTTCATTACCTATAAATACTTAGTAAATCAGAATTTGAATTTAATTAGATATGTAAATAGGTCAATTATGATCTCAGATATTCTGAATGAGGTAAGAAGTCCAAACTGTTCAGTTCACAAAAAATGACAACCATACAAATCATGAGGTACTAGGCCTAGGAATTTAGGCTGCTATAAAATGAAAGAAATGTTCTTCAAAAAGTTCAAATAAAGTCTTTGGTGATATTTAACAAATGAATTGAAGTTAAATTGAGATCCTTTTAAGCATTTGAACTTATTTTGCCTTGGTTAAATTAAATAATAATGTATCTGTTGCTCAACATGTAGTTTCTTCTTAGACTAAGTTATAATGACACGGAATTTCCTCACCAATGTGTTCTTCACCACAGATTCCTCTTAGCGGCCTTAAAAAATGGGAAAATATTTATCTGTGGCTCTTCTATTAAAAGAGTAGGTTTTTATGGTCTACTACACTTTTATCAAGGATGTTATTTAATTTGAGTTGAGACTCATAAAAAAGCACAACAAACACTTGGCCGTCTTTTATTTAGTCTTGTCTATCATTCCTATTCAAAATCCAGCAACACAACAAAGCGCACTGCCATATGTTTCTTCACAAACTTCTTCCACAAGATGCTATATTTTTTAACACTGCACTACATAAAATAAATATGGGGAAGTGAGATAAATTATTAAAGTTAGTATCGTTAATTAAATATTTGAAGCAGCTTTACAATATTATTAAATACCTATTATTTTAATTATATTACAAAATAAATATGAATAGAAATATACACGTAGGTTTCTCATGGTGTTGAATGATGAAATATAACATAATACTTTATTTTATGAAGGTTTCGATATGTGATATGATCTTGATGAAAGAATATTATATTTTTTATTAGTCTATAAGTCTATTTATTGAGGAAATAGCAATTTTACCAGAATTACATAATAAATCTTATTTATAAAGGCCTATAATATGAGCATTGTGATTGATATCATTTAACAAAAAATCTATAAAATGTTACAATTCGATGGTAAAGTTTGGGTCACGGTGCTTGGCACCTGGGAAAGGCGAGAAACTACTGAAATTGATCGTAAATAAAAGTAGACATAAACAAAAACAACCAAAACAAATGTTTTAAAATTGAATAAGTAATTTTTGCTTTCTGTTGACAAAAGTAGACTAACACTAACGGTACTAAGCCAAATGGAGGCGAAAAGTAATTCCATAGCATACGCTAACCAAATGCCAACCACTGTGACCTTCGGGTCACAGTGGTTGGCATTTGGCGGAATACAGTTCGCTGTATTGTAACTGGAAAATATATAAATAAAATACTATCAAATTTGTTCTAAATAATAGTCTTGAATAAGACTCTTTCGTAGTCTCCTGTTTATTGTAATCTAGCTGCCATCGTACCCGGTTTCACCCGGGAAACAACAGTTGTGTGAGCTGCAGTCTACGGTTAACTCATGGAACTACTACGAATCGTGATTAGCTGTTTGAATTCTCATCAGCTTAAACTAAAGTGAATATCCATAATAAAAACACAGGATTGGAACTTTGACTCCCCGTGGGGAGAGAATTAAAATAGGAAAATAATTTAATAAAATCCTTCTTAGTGGTTACCTACGTTATGAAAATAGTGTACGTGCCAAATTTCGTAGTTGTAGGTGTAGAGGTTTGGCCTGTGGAATGATCGGTTTTTCGTATTTATAGATATAGAAAAAGATTGTCAAGTTGAAAGTAACAACACCAGAAACAAGGAAGAAGGAACCACACCGATAGTGTACGTACGCATAGTACACTCAGCTGAATTGTTATCAGCTCATTATTCAACTTTTAATATGTGTTTCGAGACATGTATTCCAACCAGACTTTGTTAATCAATAGAAAGACCAAATACCAAATCACCGAAACGAATTTTTCTTTTAAATAATACCACTACAAAAATCCGGGCGAAGCAGAGTACCTATTGAAACTAGCTAATGTAGACTTGTGATTAATTAAAAGCATGCAATTAGTTTTAATAAAATAACTATTTTTACAAAATAACATAAGTTATTTGTAAAAAACTAAATTGGAGCTAGGTAACATAAGTTAAATAAAAACAAACATTTATTTTCTTCTAGCAGACGCCTCAAATATGGTGACCAGTAAACAAAAAGCAAACTGGCACTTTAGGCCACATGTGTTTGGTTGCTATAAAGCAGTGTTTGGTCAAAGCTGCCCCGTCATTGGCCAGGCAAGGCGCTACTGCTCTATGGGTTTCCACTAGCCCTAACAGGTGTCACTAGAGTCAATCCTAAATCTAATTTAATTCGACTATAGTATAACTAGCGTTACCCGTCGCGGCTTCCACGCCCACTACATAGCGTTAGTAAGATAAATGTTAGCCGACCAAGAGTCGCGTCAAGGCAGCAATTTCAAAGACGCCCTACGTATTTCTGATGGTCGTTTGCTGCCTTTGGACATAGACCTTACAGCAGTAGCTCGTGTGCGAGTTTCAGCTTCCTCAATAGTTTCTGTAGATCACTGCTCTGCCATAGTGCCATTTCAGTTACTTTCAAATTGAGCCTGCCGCTGAGCTTGCTCTTCACGTTGAAGTTGCTGTTCTTCAGGCGTTTTTTTTGCTCTGTGAGCTGCCTACCGTAAAGCTTTCCATTTGGGTGTTAAGTTTTTTGACTTCTAACCACTAATAAATCGGTTAATCAGGTCACTAATAAAACTTTATTTACGTTTCCCGGGCATTATTGTAATACAGGTACCTTCGTGGTTAAAGGAGCAAAAAAATGTAAACCAAAATATGAACAAATAAATGAACTCAAAATATAAAATGCAGAACACCTGTTTTATTTATAATCTGATCCAGTAAATGTTAATACTCATAAGATTAACATGGTAAGTTTAGTAGCCATTGGGGCTAAATCATAAAGGAATTTTAAAACGTGCATAGGCCCATATGTTACTTTAGGATATTAGCAATCTTCCTACCAAATCAGCTCGATCGATTTAGTAGTTAGAGCGTGATTGAGCCACAAACTAATAAACAAACAAACAAACAAACAAACTCACAAACTTTCAGCTTTATAATATTAGAATGATTAGTATGATAACTGGTACTTCAAATTTTGTCAATTGTCTCTTATCTCTTAAATTTGTTACATATTTTAGTAGACACGTTAAGGTATGCTTGCGGACCTTTGCAAAGCTCCTCTGTTTTATAATATATCAATTCAAATTTTCTCTAAGTATTTTTAAATACAAGTAATCTGTTGAAATCTTTAGTATTTGTACTCGTACATTCACTCATTTATAATCTTTCTCTGTCAGATTACAAAATAAAGAAATTATAATTATTTAGATATGTTGCATATGGTATAGATATTTGTTGACCTATTGTAAAAGTGTTTGGCTAAATAAGGTGTAAGTTAACAAAAGATAAATATGTAACATGTTGATTTAAATATATAATTAAAAATTCAGTCTTCGTTCATCCTCTTACGGGAAGAATGAGTTACACCTAGTACATATATTTTGATAGAGAGCACAAGGAACTTTTGAGAAAACTATAAGTCTCTACCCTCGAACATCATACTTGAGTGAAAGGTCTCGGTGAGAAAATTGGAAGAAGAATTAGGTTTTCTGTTTCAACCTCCCCAAAGGCTATAGATTAAAGTGTCAAGTTAAAACATATGTTTAAATATTAGAGTTTGATCATCTTTGTGATTTGATTTGACCATAAAACTAAAATCAGATGAACAAGCTAACTAGTGGGGTTTAAATAATCATTGATACCTATTTAAAATTTATATTTAAAGTTTGGCTGGTAAAAAACTCTTAAATCTTGCCTTTTACTAGCTAAGAATATAAACAACAAACCCGGATTCACACTTCAATAAACCGCATCAATTATACCTCACGGTTTAATAATAGTTTTCACTCGGCGCCACTTTTTATCTCTTGAATGAAATTATTCCATCGGTCACAGATATTATGGCGAGTGTGTGAGGTCATCTGCGGACCAGTTCCGGGAGCGAGCAGGCTGCTGCAGCTACGTCGCGCACAAGAATAGCCGTGACGTGACGGTCGACACCGCGTCACGTGACGTCACGAGACACTGACAATGTCAAGGTCCGAGTGGGCGGCGTGAGTGATTCACGGCTGCTGCCGCACAACGCACAACAAAGCGTGACGTAACAGATGCACGTCGAGCTACAATGACAACCGGAGTGGCAATACTGTACACATATTTGGTGGGTCACGTGACACTGGAGACAGCCAATAGCGTGCGGTGTTCGGCTGCTGTTTGGCGGCAACCGCTGTTTAAATCTTAAGCCATAAAGGGAACGAAATCGGTTATTTTCTTTGAAGGGGTTGGCGGCCTCTTTATACCTATATTCTGGTCTTTAATGATATAGCGTTATCTATATAATTGGGGGGAAGGGCTTAACAGCGTTACAAAACACAACTCTTGTTAAATCATAGTATGAAATTTCAAAAAAGAAATAACGGCATTTAATTTTGAATCTCTTTTAGCGAATTTCCCCTGTAGGAAAGAAGCTATTACCGTAGGTCACATGGTAAGACTTAAGCCCGAGACCATGATAACTTTTTGTTTTGCGGTCCCCAAATGCCAAAAACACTATTCGTTCAAATTTATATATATGTGTCCGTTAACACGATAACATGAGTAAAAAACGTCCGATTTCGATTAAATTTGGCTCAAATGTGTAAAGTGACATTCATGACTTTAAGTTCGAAAACCAGAAAAATCGGACCACGGGAAGAGTAGTGTTTATGGGGGTTTTAAATATTCCAAAAATCAGTTTTTTGCACTATTCACCCTAAAACTTTTAAAACACGCAATTTTAGGTTTGAGCGTTTTATAGAGCTTAAAAAAACAAATAATGTAGTATTTTGAATTATTAACCTAGGTTAAGTGGTTGCGGAGAAAATCCAAAAAAACCTGCTCATAAAATCTCCCATGTTAATCTTATGGGAAAAAGGTTTTTTGCTTTTCCTCAGTTAATTTTAATGTAAACTTCTCATTTGCTTTTACCAACCAATTCAGCTCTACAAAATGATCATTTTGGTGTTTAAAGTGTGATTCTACGTCCAACCGTTGCAGAGATATTCAAACTGCTAAACACAGTACGTTGTCCAATGTTATCCTTATGGAGAATAAATAAAATTTGATATCTCGATCATTTATGAATGCAGATTGATGAAACTTGGTATGTGGCTCCACGTAGTACACACATACCATGTAGTAGTGTATATTGATATTTGCATAAAGAATTGATTTTTTGTTGATTATCTCAGTAGCAGCAAACCTGCATACTCAGCCTTAATGTTATTCTTATAGAGAATAAGTAGAGTTTTATTTCCCTTAATTATGAACATAAATTAATAAAACTTAGTATGTAGCTTCACCTGGTTGAGTTATATTGATAATTGCATGAAAGCACATATTTTATGTTCCTTGTTGCAGCAAACCTGCGTACTCAGCCCCATGTTATTCTTATGGAGAATAAATAAAATGCTATAGATCACTTATTTATTTATGTACGTTTATGAAACTTGGTAAGTGGCTTTATGTGGTAGTAAGAAACATATGCATGCATTGGAAATTCGCTGAGTACGCAGGTTTGCTGCGACGGGGGTATTTAACTTTATAGGACCAGAACCTATAAACTTAAAAAAACATTTTGGAACATTTTAGCGAATTTCCCCTATAGGGAAGAAGCTATTACCGTAGGTGGCATGGTAAGACTTAAGCCCGAGACCATGATAACTTTTCGTTTTGAGGTCCAGATGCCAAAAACACTATTCGTTCAAATTTATATGTATATAAATAAATAAAATTTATTTATATATATAAAATATAAATTTATATAGTATATATATATATATATATATATATATATATATATATATATATATATATATATGTGTGTGTGTGTGTCCGTTACCGCGATAACTTTTGAAAGAAACACCCGATTTTGATGAAATTTGGCACAAATGTGGAGAGTAGCATTTATGACTTTAAGTTCGAAAACCAGATCGATCGCACCATGGAAATGTTGTTTTATGGGGGTTTACAATTTTCAAAAATCGGTTTTTTGCAAATTTGACCTCAAAATGTTAAAAACAATCAATTTTGATTATAGCCATTTTATAGAACTTAAAAAACAAATAATTTAGTATTTTGAATCATTAACCTAGGTTAAGTGGTTGCGGAGAAAATCCAAAAAAACGTGTCCCATGATATTCTTTTGGGAAAAAGGTTTTTAGATTTTTCTTAGACAGTTTTATTAAAAACTTCACATTTCTGTTTATTAATGTGTTTAGCTCAACAAAACAAACATTTTGGTGTTTAATCGTTGTTCTACGTCCAACCGTTGCAGAGATATTCAAAGTGCTAAACACAGTACGTTGTCCAATGTTATCCTTATGGAGAATAAATAAAATTCTATATCTCGATTACTTATGAATGTATATTGATGAAACTTGGTATGTGGCTTCAAATAGTTGTGGTATATTGATATCAGCACAAAAACAAGTTTTTTGTTGATAGTCCCCGTAGCAGCAAACCTGCATACTCGGCCCCCATGTTATTCATATGGAGAATAAGTAAAGTTGTATATCTCCTTTAATTATGAACCTACATTAAGAGAACTTGGTATGTAGCTTCACCTGGTTCAGTTGTATTGATAATTGCAAAAAAACACGTTAATTATCTTCCTCGTTGCAGCAATCCTGCGTCTTCAAACCTATAATGTTATTCTTATGGAGAATAAATAAAATGCTATATATCACTTATTTATGGATGTATTTTTGTGAAACTTGGTAAATAGCTCTATATAGTAGTGAGTCACATATATATGCATTGGAAATTCGCTGAGTGCACAGGTTTGCTGCGACGGGGGTATCTCTTTTTACTTTCTCCCCCTATACATAGTATATGGAGAAAGTAGTGTTTTCGTCAAAATTTTCGAATTGGAGTTGTTGGTGGAAATATTCGTTTAACCCAAAAAAGTGGTTTTTATGTGATATCTGTCTCTCTGTGTGTGTGTGTGTGTGTGTGTGTGTGTGTGTGTGTGTGTGTGTGTGTGTGTGTGTGTGTGTGTGTGTGTGTGTGTGTGTGTGTGTGTGTGTGTGTGTGTGTGTGTGTGTGTGTGTGTGTGTGTGTGAGTAGAGGAGAAATACGGGTTTAACCCCAGAATCGGCGCTTTTTTCCCATGTTATTCTTATGGGGATCAGTTTTTGAGCCGACGCCCGATCCTACCCTACACAAATTTTCTTTTTGGCCCCTGCCTTATTTTCCCCCATTTAAAATTTGCATTAATTTTAATACATCCTTTGCAGAAATCCACGAGTTCAAAAATAACTCCACACTAAATAAACAACACATGTAAACAACTTAGAAGTTATTGTATAGTAGTGGGTAAAGGAGAAAGAGGCCCCACTTCCGGCGCTTTTTCCCCATGTTATTCTTATGGGGAGCCGTTTTTGAGCCGACGCCAGCTCCCGCCTATAGAGCTCCCGCGCGTTGGCCAATACTAATGTCCAACCCCTGCCTATATTAAATATATTGTCCCCATCCCCATCCCTCCTCTATATTTTTAAAAATTAATTTTCAAATTCTAAAAAACTATCTTTGGTGTTTACTGTCCGATTTGTCTGCAATTTGGATATGTTATTGTCCTAGGCAAGTGTTTTAATAAATTTCACTTACATTTCCCAAATTCACTATTACGGTTGAATTGCCAACTATTTACTGACCTTTGCACCCTAATTTCCGTTTTGACTCTTGCCATATTTTGACCCTAAAATTCATTTTAATACATCCTTTGCAGAAATCCACGAGTTCTGGCTACTTGGAAACCCGAGCCATTTGACATATAATAAATCACCCTTCCTCCTAATTACCTTCTCTACCAAATACATGTCTTTATATTTAGTCTTTAACAATTCTTCTGTATAAAATCCTCCTTTGATTATATTGCCATTCTCATCTTTCAAAATATAAGTCACAGGCTTTGTTTTCTTAACTTCTGCTATTGTAAAAAGCTCTCCCGTCCAGTTAGGGGTATATCCTTTACTAAATACATGTTTATATTTAGATATCCTTACACTATCCCCCACCTTATATTTTGGCTTTTTAACTTGTACTTTAGATGCTAACCTTTCGTGTACATCTTTAGAGTTCTTAGCACTTACTTGGTTAGGTTTCATCCCTATGGATCTATGTACTTTATTATTATATATCCTTATTAACTTTGGAAGTAAATCCAACCACTTGTAACTCCCTTGTGCACTAAACTCTCTATACAACCAATTCTTTAAAGTTCTCTGGAACCTTTCCACAATAGCTGCCTTAGTTGTAGAGTAAGTGTGGTAGTGATTAATATTTAGAATTTTCATTAGTTTGGTAAAATGTTCATTAAAAAATTCTTTTCCGTTATCAGATTGAATATTTTTAACTCCCTTTGGGAGAATAGTTTTTATAGCTTCTGTGACTACTAATCCAGTTTTATTCTTTAGTGGAGCAGCATAAGCTTTTTTAGAAAATGTGTCTATTAAAGTTAAAATATATTTATTTCCAGAATTCTCTCTAGCATAATTCCGCATATCTATTAAATCGATTTGAACAGTTTCATTTATACCCAACACCTTAAAAGACCTTCTAACAAAGTTCTTTCTCGCGGGCTTATGCAATTCGTAAGCAATTTTTTCCATTTTTTATTCTTTATTTTTAATGTTAACGTATCTGCCAGTCTCTGTCGTTTCAAAAACACCTCCATTGCTACCAACTAACATACCATCACTCATTCTTTGATATACATAGTTTTTTGGCAAATATGCCCCTCCATCTAAAGTCTTAAATCCGCTTAAAGATGTAGGGTCTGCAACCAACAATTTAGGATTGTACATCATCAAATCGATTTCATTATTGTCTTGCATAAATTTATTAGTTTTATTGTTAAACCTTAATGCGTGTGATTTTAAACAAATATCAAATTTAATATTGTCTTGTCTAAAAGTTTTATTATTATCGTCATACCTCAAAACCTGCGACATTAAACAAACATCACTCCTATCTTTGCCTTCAGGTATATTCTTTATTAATTTGTCCTCTGCATCCCACACATCGCCATCTAATGTTAATACATTATAATATTTATCCCCCTGTTTTATTATGCTTTTCTCACCCTTTGTTAATATTTGCTTAACAACAGCCACATCATTTGGCAATATCCCAGGTAAAATGTTTGTTAATTGCTTATTTTTACCATCAAATTTAAGACCGTCTAAAGTCACAGTCTGATGTTTTGTAACACAATCGTTCTCATCAACAGCGGGTTTAACACGAACTAGCCTTTTATTATTAAAATCCCAAAAGTTTAGATCCATTTTTGGTACTTGAGAGACGTTTACAACATCATCGCTTTCTTTACCAGCCAACAAATTACTAATCTTTCGCTTTTTGGCATTCCAAACATTTCCCTCCGATTCCAAAAATTCATAATTATTATTGTCTTGTACAAAGACACCATCTTTTCTTATTAAAGTTTGCTCTAATGTGGGCACATCGGTTGAGCTTTCACCTCGTTTAACATTAGTAATTTTGCGTTTATTAGCGTTCCAATTATTATTCTTGGATTCTAAAAACTTATATTTAGTATTACCTTGTACAAAAACATCACCTTTCCTGGTTAACGTCTGCCCCAAAGTCGATACATCATCAGTAAACTCCCCACCTTTAACATTACTAATTTTATAATTTAAAGCATTCCAACAATCATCTTTTAGATTTAAAGTAGTTTCTTTAAAACTTCTAGCTTCTGGTTTACTATACGGGTTATATACGCGATAAAATTTATCTATCATATTTTTATTTAATAAACAATTCCACTTTCCCTCAATTCTTCTATGATAGAATCTATCTCATTATCCACTCCAGAATTTCCCGCCAATCGGCTTAACCAAAGCAGTCTTAACCTATCTACAAGCTCATTAGGATCGTCCCAATAAACATAGTCTATTTTATTACCAGTTACCTGCCTTAAACCTTCACCAACAGTCTTAAACAGGGGTTTAATTATATTAAGATATTTAGTGTGTTTATTACTTGACATCGCCGCACCCGGTTTATAACCCTTTAAATGTGCATTTGTAGCTTCCAAAATCTCTTTATAATTTTGCAAATCAGCCTGACTATAGTTTACGGGTTCTTTTAAAGTTAACAATTCCCACAATCCCTTTGTCCCTTTATAAATTTTTTCTCCAACTGTAACATCATCATTGGCAATTTGAACTTCCTGATTCCCAATAAAAAATTTATTTCCTTCTCGCCTAATACCATATGTGGTATCTGTCATACTACTTCTACTAAGGTAATTTCCTAAATAGTCTGATGCTAAAAGACCAAAATCTAATTTGTGCGGTGTTATTTGTGTTATTCTTGGTATTCTAGACGGGGTCTTTTCTAAAATCATTGGGAGAACTGGCCTCTCTGTTTTTGTGGCTAAATTTTTTAATTCTTGCAAAGGCTCTATTAAAGGTTGGAATGTTTGGAACCTCTCTTCAGCCTCTAGAAATTTACCACGTTTTAACGCCCTATATTTTTCTCTTATTTGTTTTGCAGACTCTACCAATTCTTGTTGAATATTTGTTTTCATTTTATTTACATTTTATTTATCTCATTTGACAAAGGATTATACTCAAACACCTTATCGTGTATTATTAGGCAATATGCAGATGTGTTTGAAGGGACGTTTTCTGCAGTTTCAATTTCTAATTTAATATCTACAACCCCCTCTTTGATTGATTCATTCTGCCTAGAACAATCTATTACAATTAGAGGATATTTATTTATAAAGTCAGCTCTGTTAAACATAGGATCGGGGACGGTGTTGTAGTAACTCTCCCTAAACCTCACAAACATCTCATAAGCTTTAGAAGCATCTCCATTTTCAAAGTCGAGATTTAAATCACTATAAGGATAATATTCAGAGTTTAAAAACACTTTGAGATTTTTCAATTTACAGTGATCAAATTCATCAGTTCTTTTTCGTGCACTGTTGTCCCTACCTGTTTGGAAACCAAATATAACATACCTGGGCTTCTCCAAACTCGATGACGTCTTAACTGACCATGTGTGTCTCTTGGTTTCGGGGTATGATGGGAGTTCGTGTAGCTCCAAACTTCTAAATGCAATTTGCAAATTTTTATTTTGCAATAACATCTTTTGTAATTGAAGCTTCTCCCCATCAGATGGTACCACGTGCGGCATCACCCACTGAATCGATTTAAGTGTAATTTTAGGAATAGGATCGACACCAGTTGGAGCATTAGATGTTGTTAATATACAATTTAAGTCGTTTTTGGATCTTTTCAACACCAATTCTTGTTTAACATTTACTAAAACCTTATTAAAATCCTCAAACACACCCATTAACAGCTCTAACGGGACACAAGTACTAAACTTGCCGCTTTTATGGAACTCCTTTAAATTTTCATCAGAATCAAATGCTGCATTTGACAATTTAGTTGTTTTATTGTAAGAGCACAATATTTTCATAAGACTGGAAATTCCCGGATTTCTTACAATATCTATTTCTTTACCAGCAACTTCGTATCTAATTTCGTCAAATAAGAATGCAAATGCATTATTTATAAAATGTCCTTTATCATGATTCTCTATTTCTCCTTTAATATACAAATAACTCCTACATGGGAGTGTTAGTAAATCTTGATTATTTATGCATATTCGAATTTCATCGGAATTATTTATTGCTAAAGTGTTGTGTGGAACATAGGAGTGATTTGTAATTTTAACCAGGCTATCATCGTATTGGAATTTTCCTGCAACGTCTAGAAAATCTTCCATTTTTATTAATAGAAAATTTTAACTTCAACCCAATTGATCGCAGAAACCTGGCATTTTGCACACTCAGCCCGTTCTTGTAAATTCTCATATCTTTTTTATATGACAAGTAATTGTAGTTTCTTCTTTATTAAAGTCAATTGGCTTGTCGTGTTGATCTGCAAATGTAATGCTAACAACATCTAAACTTCTCTTATTTACAGGGAAGTATATAATATTTCTGGGGACCTCAATAATCTTGTAGCCCGGAGGAGCTTCTGGGTAAAAACTGTGTATGGTGTGTGATTTGTCACCATTTAAATAAGACCCATTCGCAATATTACATTTTACTCTAATCACATTTACATTATTTATGTTGATTTTATTTACGGATTTAAACGCAATATCTGGAGTAGAAAATCCTTTAAATCCCAATAATTCAGACCCTAAACACGGTTTTGTAAAATCAAACACATGGCCAGAATGTAATGTGGCTTTCATAGTTTTATTATCGGCTATAAGTACAAAATCTGGGAGTTGCTTTTGAATTTCCTTCGCAAGCTCAAACACTTCGTATGTACCTTCAGCAATTTCAATTACATTTGGAGCTTTGTGATCATAATAATACACATCCTCACCCTCGTCTATAGTTAATTTTGTGTCTTTAAGTTTATTTAATTTTGGAACTAGGCCTTTGTAAAATATAAGTTTGACTTTTGTATTAATTAATGCTACTTTATTTTGTATAATAACTTCAACTTTACCATCTAATGCCCGGTTTAATTCGTCAATTGTAACCTCCCCTTTTGGAGTTGTAATTTTGTGCATTTTGTAATATGTCAAAGTATTTAGAGGTTTTTTAACATTAAATATAGAATTATAACTTTGAAAATCTACCAGTCCAATTACATAATCACCATTTAATTCTATAGGAGGAAAGAACACCGACTTCAACTCTGGCTCTGTGCCTGTGAATGTTATAGTAAATGAATCCATTTTTATAAACTAAAATTTTTCAGAAATGATAAACATAAAATTCCACAAATGGAACTGTTTAAATCTTGTATTTGGTCAGTTGTATAGTAAATTTTAGATGGTACAAAATATTCAATTACCTCTTTTGGAGGCTGTATTCCGAAAGGGTCAAAATATATTACAACATCTTTATTTTTACGATATGCTGTCCAATGTGTGCCCCTGTCACTGTCTAAATTAATAATTCCACATTCTCTTACTTTTGGGGTCTGTTTTCTTAGCTCGTTTTTTAGGTACACTCCTCGAAAGTGAGGCACGTCTCTTGCTGCCTCTAACAGCTGAAAGTTGTCCATCTTTTTTATTAAATTTTAATCCCATTCCCATTTTTGCCTTAGCCTTCATCAAATTTGTCACTGCATAAGCTGCTGCTTTTTCGGCCAGACTGGCGTCCTTTGCCGAAACCCTAGTCCAAGCCTGGTCCGCTAATCTCATATCTGCCTTGTTCCGGGCGGCTGTATCAGGATTATTCATGTAGAATATGTCGTGCTCTTTACAATAAGAGTCTAGCTTATTTTTTGGAGGTACATTTTTGGCTAAATTTTCACGCACGTTAGTTCCTGGACCACAATATGAATACGACGGGATGTGGAGTGGGAAAGGAAGGTTGTTTATAAGGGTATTTAACAAGCCACGGCCTCTATATGGCTTTAAGAATAATCCCTTACCCTTCTTACACTTTCTCTTTGCCATTTTTATTATATAAAAAAATTATTCAACACATAAAGAAAATACACCATTATATAAAAAATGTCATTTATTCAACAAAAGAACAAATTTAAAATTGCACATAAAGAAAATACACCAAAGAAGTTGGGCCTATTTCCTAATAATATTCGCTGTCTTATAATAGGGCCCAGTGGTTCGGGGAAGACTGTTGTAATTTATAACTTAATTGTAAAAAAACAAGGATTAAAGTTTACAAATTTATATATAATATCCAAATCTTTAGAACAAGAAAAATATAAAAAAATAATTGAAATATTCCGTCTGTGTGATGAAGTTAAATTACACACATATTCAAACTGTGAAATCACACCAAATGATGTAGAATCACACTCAATAGTTGTATTTGACGACATAAATAGTCCAAATATCACACAATTTTTCTCAATGGGCAGACACAAAAATATTAACAGTTTTTACTTGTGTCAATCTTACAGTAAAGTAAACAAACATTTACGTGACAATGTTAATTTCCTAATATTATTTAAACAAGACGATTTAAATTTAAAACATGTGTATAACAATCATGTGGGAAATGATTTTTCATTTAACCAATTTAGAAATCTCTGCCATCAGTGCTGGGACAGGTCTAAATATGGCTTTATTGTAATAGACAAGGAAAGGCCAAAGAATAATGGTAAATACAGATTTATGTTTGACCAATTTTATAGTGACCAAGGGCAAGGGTGTTGATGCCATCTAGAATAAACCTCTTGTCGTCATCAAAAGAGAGTACCTTTTTGTTCATCGTTAATGTTTGCAGATGGTGGTTTGTGGATTTAATTCTTGTAACATTCTCGTAGTAATCTTCTCCGGTTGCAAGACAGTGTAAGTAATGTTGGTGTCTTAAGAGATGTTTAACTGTAGCGCCGTCAGCTCCTTTTGCCTTCTTAACCTCTAACTGCTTTTCTTTTTCGTATAACCACTGTAGAGGAATGAAAGAGTATAATTTTGGCCTTAAACCACAATATTCATACATAATTTGACCATTTAATTCATCTTTAAACTTGCCCGTAACTTTTTTGTTTTTATCAGAGTATAAGAAATGGTCTTTACTGTATGCAGAGGTGTCAAAACGGTCCAAGTCGCTTTGTATTTCCTTGTAAAAGTCCTCTGTTACTATAGAATAAAGAAGGCTGTCCGTGTCTGTCATTAAGAACTTTTTATTCTTAAATTTTGACATATAATTATAGTGGAAATCATACATGATTACTTTGCTGATATCCAAAATGGTCATTCCTAAATATATTGGTTTATCAAACTTTACAATTAATTTATTTAAATGCACAGCATGCAAGTTGTTATCGAACATTTTGCTGCAGTCAAATCTTGGCTTTGTAACATACTTTGTTAACTTAGACTCGTCTACAAGATGTATATCACGAAACTTGCGTTGGTTCATAATTGTTCGACCAAAGAGACTGTTATTTAACAGTTTGTAAAAGTCTTTTTCAAAATCATGTTCAGCTTTTTGTCGCTTTTCAATATTAAAATTAATATAGGGTGCGAGCCATTTTGATTGTCTGAATTTTAAGATTCTGTGGTATTTTGTAACTACCAAACCCAGTTCTTCGTATTTTTTTAGTGCCTTATAATGTAGAATATATTTGGTTTTGTCATTTAAGTTTGGTATTAATTTTCCATTCATTTTTTCTGGTGCGAGCGGGTAGTCATTATGCAAGTCGTGTAAACTTTTATCGTATTTTAAATCAACTTCCAAAATAAATCCAAAGTTTTCATTTTTATTGGATTTATAATCTTTCTCATTTGTCCATCTAAAGCCATCAATGGGCAACGACTCGCACATTGCTGTAGAGTATAGCGAGTTGCAGTCTAAGTATACAAGATAGGTGCTTTCTTGATTTGGGTCATAATGTTCGCCCATGTACTTATTGTTGGCTTTAGCGTAGCGCGTGGAAATCATGCTTACACCGCCTCTAATGGCATGTTCTATAAACAAATGCATGTCAATGTCACTAAATAACTGTAATTTTATGCCGGTCATTCTAAGACACGCCTCCCATGTTAGTCCAGGCAGTGAGTACATGTGGACAGGGTCGAGTTTATAATCCTTTAAACTCAAGTCCCTAAATGTCTCAAACACATCAGCCAATAACAACACATCTGTTTTAAGGTATAAATCGTGATATTCTTTTAAATTCTTTATATTAAAATGATTCCATACGTTTTTAGCATGTTCATATTGCGCAGGAGATATACATTCTTTAGTTAGGCTGCTGTAAATGCCTCTATGGGTGGTAGGGTCTCTAAAAACTTTTCTGGTCCTGTCATGTATTCGTATGGAAATTCGCCCTTGCGTTGTAGTAGTGGATTGTCTATAAATCTAAATGTATTTAAATTGGAAGCTAATTTGCTTAAGGGAAGAGACAGAAAGTTGTAGGAATCCAAAAATACCAAATCATCAACAGAGAACGATATATATTTTTCCATGTCCTTGGCTATGCAATTCAATTTGCGATTGAGTTTTCCCAAGTGTTGCATTATTAAATGACCATCATAGTTTTTAAGGTTGTGGAAGAATATTGGAATTTTCTTGGTTACTTTATAGTTTAAATTGCAAGCGTTGTGGGAGGGTCCTCGGAATTTGCCTGTTAGATGGCAATGGTCGCGCACTTTATCACCCAGTAACAGCTGTTGGCATATGTGGCAGTATTTAGAGTTTTTGAAGGATGCCTCTTGCTCTGGAGTCATTACAAGGGGAACATATACTTCCATCTGACTTTTAATAAAGTCATAAGTTTTAAATAACTTTTCGAAAAATACATCCATCACATTTTCACCGCTGTACAACTCTTCGTAAATAATTTTAGAGTCTCTCACCACAACATAAGCAAATCCAGAAGGCGTGTGTTTGCCGCCGTTTATAAAACATTCGAAATCTGCATAAATCACAAAGGGAGCTTTAAGTTGATATTTGTAATTCGTAAATTGTAGTGTATCTTTTTTAGACATTTGTACTCTTTGGGCATCAAAGGGTTTACAATATGTTATGTGACGTTCCAATTTATCTTTGGTGCCAAAATGTTGCAAACAGAACTTGCAAAAATATTTCTTATTGTTGTCTTTTGTAGAATTAAACATTAACTTGTCAAAATCACAAATTAAACAGTAATGTGATTTCTGACCATGTTTTAGAAGCAGCAGATTGACGTGCGTATTGCCGTTTAGTTTAGTTATTCTCAGTGGATATATTGTTTTTCCTTCAATTCCATATACGTTAACACTTATGTTATTTTGTTTTTCAAATTTATCAATGTCAGATATTTTTACGGGATATTTTATATTTGTCATATTTAACTGGCCCTCATAGGGTTCGTAGTAAAATACTCGATTTGCATGTTTACTATTCCTTGGTCTTAAGCTTGCTAAAACACTCCAGGTGAAACATTTATTATCGGTGTTTTTAATATTTAAAACAGCATGTTTTGATTTTATATTTTCTGGCGTGGGAATGTATGATTTGGGAGTTAGGGGCTTATATTTGTAAACGTGCAACTGCCAGTATTTGGTGCGGTCATATATCCATCCACTGCCCTGAGCTTGATACTTGTGCATGGAGGTATCGATTTTTAAAAGTGAATTTTCAATTTGAGCCTTTAGCTGTGCTTTCTCAATTGATAAATTAGTTAAACTTCGAAAATCAGCAATACATTCTTTGTCAATGATTAAATCACCATTATTGTCCACTGAGTGTTTGATGAATTTTACTCTCCTAATAAGAATCCATTTGATGGGTAGAGGACAAGATTGGAGAGTGTCTAATATATCCGCGGACTCGCCGTAAAACTTAAACACATTATAGGGTCGCTTGTCACATCGTAGGTGGTGGCGTTTCTTGTCGCGGGTGATGACTCTCTTACACACATTACAAGTATTGTGGTTCTCTAGCATATGCATTTTAAAATTGCTGTTGTCAAATATTTGATGACATATTTTACAAATTTTAGGAATAACTTTGTGAACAAGTCGATAATGGCGTAATAAATTGCTTCTGTTGGAGTAAGACGTGGTGCACAGGTCAACATTTTTTGTTGGAATGAGGGTGGTGATTTTGGGGCTTCTATATATATCCTTGGTTGAAAATTTTAAAATTTTATCTTTTTTAAATAATAAAAACATATTTTTTAACTCTAAAATAAGACATTTTTGCAGTTTAATTACTGCAAAAATTAAAAAAATTTCCAATTTGGTCGTGCAATATTATTTTTTACATACACATTTTAGGTATTAACACACATTTGGAAATGGTGAATTTGGGAAATGTAAGTGAAATTTATTAAAACACTTGCCTAGGACAATAACATATCCAAATTGCAGACAAATCGGACAGTAAACACCAAAGATAGTTTTTTAGAATTTGAAAATTAATTTTTAAAAATATAGAGGAGGGATGGGGACAATATATTTAATATAGGCAGGGGTTGGACATTAGTATTGGCCAACGCGCGGGAGCTCTATAGGCGGGAGCTGGCGTCGGCTCAAAAACGGCTCCCCATAAGAATAACATGGGGAAAAAGCGCCGGAGGTGGGGCCTCTTTCTCCTTTACCCACTACTATACAATAACTTCTAAGTTGTTTACATGTGTTGTTTATTTAGTGTGGAGTTATTTTTGAACTCGTGGATTTCTGCAAAGGATGTATTAAAATTAATGCAAATTTTAAATGGGGGAAAATAAGGCAGGGGCCAAAAAGAAAATTTGTGTAGGGTAGGATCGGGCGTCGGCTCAAAAACTGATCCCCATAAGAATAACATGGGAAAAAAGCGCCGATTCTGGGGTTAAACCCGTATTTCTCCTCTACTTGTGTGTGTGTGTGTGTGTGTGTGTGTGTGTGTGTGTGTGTGTGTGTGTGTGTGTGTGTGTGTGGTTGGTTGTGTGTGTGGTTGTGTGTGTGGTTGTGTGTGTGTTTGAGTGTGTCTGTGTTGGATGTGTACAGAGCTAGAGCCCTAACCAATAGTCCTATTTTAATTAAATTTGGTACGTAGGTACTAATCCACGATATCGCCAGGTTTTTAATTTTTTGGAATTTTTGATTTTTAAGGGTAATTAAACTTTATTATTTTGTAGAACTTTTGTTTCCCAAGAAAATGACACCACCCGAATCTCTGTAAAAATCCGGGTTCAGAAATTGCAGGACTTAAAACATCAAAGATTCAGTTTTTTGGAATTTAAAAAAAAAAACATAAATATAATAAATATTACTATTCACCATTAAAAAGAGCTAAAAAAACTAAATAATTTAGTATTTTGAATTACTATTCTACAATTGCTGGTTGTGGAGAAAATTTAAATTTTCATTTTGCAGTAAACGCAGTACAATGGCAGCACGTTGTCCAATGTTATTCTTATTTGGAATACAAAAAATACTATTTCTCTCTTATTTACTGATCAATTTCGTTCAAACTTTATATGCTTGTCAAGTTAGTATTGACCCAAGAGTAAATTCGAAATATGTTGCCCCTTAATAATCCTTGGGGGTAATAGGGGGCATTTCCACTCTTAAAACCACGTGAGTAGCAATGGATTCTGTAGCGCCTCCAAAACAGGGATTTGGGTGGATGTTTTTGAAAACAACTTGTTTACAAGATTTTCTGTACTTTCCACCGTGCTTTGTATTCTATATTTAGTAAATAAAAAGTAAATTATTCATTACAGTTGGGCTGTAGGGAGTGAGTATGTGTCAGTTTCCTGATACCGTTTATGTAACCCGATATGGATGTTTGTGTTGTGAAAATCGACATCAGATAACTAAATAGTTTCGCCGGTAGCACGTTCACAAAACCCGCCTTATTTTTATAAGATGAAAGTACCTGGGGGGCCGAGCTTTGATCGGGGGGAGGTCAGACAGTTTTTTTAGATGACTCGGAGTAATATTTCACCACTTCCCCCTACTGATAATCAGATTTGTATTATTCATTACCCTCTTTTCTAAATTTTTAAGGTCCCTCCAGTTGTTATTTATAGCTCAATGTCCCTTTGATTTATTTTACTACTCTATATATGTAATCTTTACTCAAATCTGTTAATCTCTGCTCTCATGAAACCACATGTTAATAATCACAAACAACATGAGTATTACTTTGACAGTTCCCTGGTTAATTATGAACAGCTGTTACAATACTTTTGTTTTGATTTGAAACTCCATAAGCCCAATTTTTTTAACTTTTCATTTTAGTTTTTTACATTACTTGATTTTTCCTAGGGATGAGGAGGCCTGTCTAGAACTTATTTTTATCCCAGAAATTAGTTATTTTGAACATTTGAAGGAAATCGTTGGAGCCGTTTTTGAGATCCGTGTCGCAAGCAAGCAAGCAAACCTTACTCATATTAGAGTATAGGATAGCAAATCGAGCTGCTCGAATTCAAGCTTTTTCATTTTGGGAATATCCAGCTCTTAGTTTAAATTGAGATGTCATTCCAGAAGTTTTCTTAAAACAGATGATCTTGCTTCTGTAAGTTTTGTTATAGTATCAACAGATGTTGTTCAATGTTAAAATTCAATTGATTTATATTCTTTCATAAGATTAATATTGGAAATTTAAAAGCCCAGGGGGCAGAGCCCTGAAGGTGGATGTCTTCCAAACCCCACAAGGTACATCTAGAGGCCAAGGGCTTTCAAATAACACATCAACCATGATTTAAAAGAGAGGAAACAGAAACTGTTAATGGCCATGTTACATGGTTTGCCTTTAAGACACAGTGTACTAAATATATGTTTTTTTAGATTGTAGTTTTTGGTTTGTTAATTTAGTTTTGACCATGTATGCATGGTCTTAGTTTCATTTATTTATTTGTCATTAAATTTTACAATGATTTAGTTTTCCGTACAGATGATTTCGGAGGATATATACTGAGTTTTTAAGGACATTCAACACTAATACCATTGACTATAAATACTGACGTAGACTTCTCATTGCCATTGTAAAATGTGTCCCTAGTTTTGTGTATTTCAGGACTGAAAGAGGTCGTAGTTTACAATAATCACTAACAGAGTATACTGCTGTCAACTATTACGGTACTTATCCTCTCAAGGAGGGAATAATACAACAGTTGGTGTGTCAGGAAGCAAACATAAGTTGATTATCACTTGCTTTCTGGAGTGGAGATATTTTAAAAGTTAACATAAATAACTAAAATAAAATGTTGACGGCAGCACAATCTGTCGGTGACCCAATCAAACTACTAATACTTTGTCTGTTGATTTTACAATTTTGAACTTTTTCCTGAAAGTGATATATGATTTTGTTAAGGATCCCCTGGCTCCAAATAAAAGTCAAATAACACTTTAAATTTCGATATTGTATTTTTCTTCGAAACATGGAATTGTAGGTTCGTAAATCAGCTTTTTTCTTTGTAAACTTCTTGCTCTTCCTCTATAACCCATCCTTCTTTCATTTTTAGCGAATTTCCCCTATACGGAAGAAGCTATTACCGTAGTCGGCATGGTAAGACCTAGGCCCGGGACCATGATAACTTTTCGTTTTGAGGTCCCCAGACCCCAAAACACCATTCATTCGAAACTGTAAATAAATAAATATATATATATATATAATATATATATATAATATATATATAATATATATATATATATATATATATATATATATGTGTGTGTGTGTGTGTGTGTGTGTGTGTGTGTGTGTGTGTGTGTGTGTGTGTCCGTAATGAATTGATAACTCTTGTAAAAATTATCCGATTTTGATGAAATTTGGTATAAACGTGTAAAGCAACATTTATGACTTTTAAGTTCGAAAACCAGCCAGATCGCTCTATCCTAAGGGGTATTTTGGGAGGGTTTTGTAATTTGGGTTTTTTGAATTTTTTACACATAATTTTGGAAAAAGTCAAATTTTAGTTTTTCCCATTGGATTCGGCTTAAAAAAATACACAATTTGGTATTTTGATCATTTCTCTACGTCAATTGGTTACCAAGATATTGAAAGTGCTAAACACAGTACGTTGTCTAATGCTATTCTTATGGAGGAAAATAAAAATTTTATATCTCGCTTATTTATGAACATATACTGACGAAACTTGGTGTATGGCTTCATCTGGTTGTGAACCATTGATATTTGCTCAAAAAAACAATTTTTTGCCAAACGCTCCCGTAGCAGCAAACCTGCGTACTCAGCGTACTCATGTTTTATTCTTATGGAGAATAAGTAACGTGTTATCTCCCTTAATTATGAAAATAAATTAATGAAATTTGGTATGTGACTTCACCTAGTTGAGCTATATTGATATTAGCATAAAATCCCATTTTTTGTGTTTCTTGCTTCAGCAAACCTGCATACTAAGCCGCCATGTTATTCTTATGGACAATAATTAAAATGTCATAAATTGTTTATTTATGAATGTATATTGATGAAACTTGGTATGTAGCTTTATGTGTATTAAGATAAATATATATGCATTGGAAATTCGCTGAGTACGCAGGTTTGCTGCTACGGGGGTATTTTATCAATTGCAATGATATCAATACGTCTTGTACTCCCGGCGCTTGATATGCAATGAACTTCTTCATATACTTCTAGACCAGTTTTCTTTAGTTCACTGACTAGGATTGTTCTTACATAGTTGTGTTTGTTATTTCTCAGGACGTTCCCATGTTTACAGGAACCCAACACGTGTGCAAGAGTTTCGTACTCGTTGCAGTGCCTGCAACGGGTCGTGTTGGGTCCATGTCCGGGGACAGTCCTGACAGAGGCAACATTGAATATCATCTTGACAGCGTCACGCCATTCGGAGTCGGAGAGACCTTCTTTTTTGTATAGCCAAAAGTTTGCTGATTTGACTTCGTTAAACAGAATAACTCCTTTGCCCTTATGAGGATATTGAGTCCATTTCAAGAATTCCTTTTCTTGTAATATTGTCCTTATCTTTCTGCAGTTGATTTTACTAGTGGGTATTTTGAAGTCTGTACAAGATAAATTTAAGGCTTTTAGACAATTTTCCTTTTCCTTCTCAAACGGATTTTGAATGTATTTACATTTTACATTTTCAAGAATTATACAGTTATTGAATTTTTGTATGTAAGCTTGAATCAAGTTTGAATATATTTAGTCCTTTAACATTTTTATTAGAATATAAGAAACTATTAGGAACATCATTTGGTAATTGTATAATCTCTTTTATCGTACTTCTTATCAGTCTAGCACCATCTTGAAGAAAATGTTTTGGGATTGTCTTTAACTGTGTATTCTGAAGAGGGTAAATTAGAGTCGGAGAAATGAATTGATTTATAATATTTAGTTTTTGGCTACTGCTTAGTAACATACTTTTTGCAAGTAAATCTAAATTTACAAACAGCTTTTCAAATATTTCATTGGAATTGAATAAAAGTGTATAAGAAAAAGTAACTCCAAGATATTTGATGCTTTCCTCTTCGTTTATTGAATTTATTTTATTAGTTTCAATTTTGACTTCGTTGGATATCAGCTTCCTATTTTTTATTACTATTGCTTTTGAATTTTTGTAGTTTTTGTTAAGGCCGATTTCATTAAATCTTACGTTGCTATTTCTAATAATTTTTCTGCAGATACTTCGTTGTTAGCAACTAAAACAGTATCACCTGCAAAACCTAGCCCTGTTACTGGTTTCATATCATTTTCTAGTCTAAATCCATATTCATTTGCTAAGTCTTGTTCTGAAAGTTCATCCAGAATATGATCTGTACTCATGTTGTAAAGAATAGGTGATAAAGGCGAACCTTGCAGTACTCCATTACCTATTTTAATACTTCTGGTTTAAAAAAATCCAATTTGTACTTGTGTAAAGTTATCTGTTTATAGGTTTTAAATTAGTGTTCGCAGTTTTGATGGTACACAAGATGTTTGGATTTTACTAAGTGGTTATTCCCAACGTTATCAAATGCCTTCTCTATATCCAGACAAACCATTGATACATCAAGCATTTCATGTTTGGCCTTTTCTAAAATGTTTTCTAAAATATTTATGTTTATTTGACAACCAGGTGTATTTGAGAATCCCCTTTGATTTTCATTAGGTGATATATATTTTCGTATTTCTTTATCTAAAGTTTTTTAAATAATTCGTCTTATAATTGAAGTTATCGATTGTCAATTGTCATTTCAGTATAGTTAAAATTATTTTGATTCTCCTTTCAGAAGTCTTAGTTATGAACCTAATTTTAGTAAACAAAACATTAACCTAAAAAGTTTATCATTCTATTAAGGATTAAAATAACACTAAAAATACCTCATTTTCCAAGTAAACTTATGAAAATTGTCCATTGTGGATTAAGTTGGTTTTGAAATAATAATCTTAAGCTCAATATTAAAAATTAAATTCGTTTTTCAAAAAAATATGTAGAACAAATAAAAGACCTTACTCACACCTTTATTTTGGAATACCTATCTATAAATAGTTTTGCCGGTAGCCCGTTCACAAAAATCAAATTTTTAATGATACACTAAGGCAGTATTTGTGAACAGAACTCCTATTTACAGAATCCGTCGTTTATTCCACTGATCAATATGGCTTTGTACAAAACAGTCACCTGAAACAAGTAATCAAAAACCATAGTACTCTCTAACCTATCGTAGAAATATAAATATTTTTTACAGTTATACAAAATACACGAATATTCTGAATCGGCTTGTTTAATCCAGTGAATTATCAACATTTTTAATTCAAGGGATCATAAGTACATTTGTTTTAATTAAACCTCCCACAAATGGCCGACGGAGTAGTGGAACGATCTCGCCCGACACATCTGAAATCTCGCCTCGCAACTGTTACTGAGAAAGGCTTTACTGACAGACTTCCAGACTTCGGACCTTTGGATGTTAAAGATTTCAACAAATTTAAAAAAACCTCAAAAAATATATTTAACGAGAAATGGGCAAACCCACAATCTCACATTAAAAAAACAGCATCTCTGGAGGATTTCGAGAAAGTGCAGTTTATAGGAAGTGGAGGATTTGGGTATGTCGCTTTAGCAAGACATAAAGCGACCCAACATCTTTACGCTTTGAAATGTGTGAGCAAGGAGGAAGTAGTTAAAAATCACCAGCTGGAAAATCTAAAGACTGAACAACTCTTACTACAGTGCCTGAACTACCCGTTCACTATATACTTACTGCACACGTTCAAAGACAACAGTTACATCTACTTCGTCCTGCCGTTTATCGAAGGAGGGGACCTCTTCGGGCACTTGCAAAGTATTGGTCAAGGCCATGAGGATCGCGCCAAGTTTTACGCGAGCCAAGTGATCCTGGCTCTGGAATACCTCCACTATTTGGACTTTGTGTATAGGGATTTGAAGCCAGAAAACGTCCTTTTGGATCATACGGGGTATCTGAAACTCGCCGACTTTGGGTTTACCAAACGTTTGAAGCGACAACCTCGAACCTACACGCTGTGTGGTACACCGGAGTACATCGCCCCTGAAATAGTCCTAAATAAAGGCTACGGAAAGTCAGTGGACTGGTGGGCAACCGGTTGTTTTATTTACGAATTGGTTGCAGGGAAGACACCTTTCAATGCGAGTAACGCGGAGAAAATATTCGAAAAAATAGTTTCTAGGCAATTAAAATTCCCGAAATCCTTTAGTCCCGAACTTAGAGAACTGATCGATAAACTGCTTCAACCCGACTTGTCCAAAAGGTACGGTAACTTGAGAAACGGAGCCGCTGACATCAAAGAACACAAGTGGTTAATGTCTATCAATTGGCTGGCGATTTTCAACAGAATGGTAGTGGCTCCCTATAAGCCAAAGCGGGTTTCGCTGGATGCAGAGGAAACGATGCATTTGGGACCAAGGAAAGGCAGCGAGGAGAACAAATTCTCACGTGAATTTGCAGATTTTTAAGACGTAAATCACCAACACTGTTTGGTAGGGGTATCTGAATCTTGTGAACTAAATAAATACTTTTTATATATGACCGACTTGACTACTATAAGCAATGGTGATACATATTCTTAAGCACAGTTATTATTCCTCGGTAGTCTTGATAATATGAACATCCGCATCACTGTATCGTCGAATCCTGTAATCCTGTTTCTTCTAACATGTATTTATTAGAGGTCCGTTAGTGATTGACACGGAAATCGATGGAACCAAGCGAAAAAGAACGTCCTGGTTTATATGGTTCGTCAATGTCTGATTGCTTTGTTACAATGCCTATAACATATTCACTCGATTCATATAAACCTGCTTTTATTCCCTTTGTTGTTGCAGAAATAATACCTTTGCTGTGTATACTTATGTTTATCAATTTAATTATTGTTTAACCTTTGCACAAGGTAAGCAAAAATAAAGCAAGCAAGGAAGGTAAAAGAGTAAAAGAATTAAATGAAACTGTGATAGCGCACTATGTAAAGTAATCTACCGATTTAAAGGTTTAGATATACAACATTTACAGATATCCACGGTTTTATGAGTGGGTTGTATATCACCCGACTGCTCCAGAATGTTTTTCTTGTGTATTTATGCATGTCTATTTCTTTGGGACGCTCTGTAGCATAAACGGCTAGATGGATTTTAACATATAAGGTATCATTAGATTCGTGAATAATATTTAAGTTTCTATTTTCAGTTGATTTTTCTTACAAGTCGGTTTTTTTATCTACAGTGTGTTTGTGAACTCTCTTTAAAAAATTGTAGATATGTTCCATAGGTCAAGACAAACAAACAAACACCATATAAACATTTGTCTAAAATTCCTAGATTTCTGTCTGTCGATCTGCAGGGTCTGACTAACCATTAAGCTGACTGGGCTGCAGCGTAGGGCGCTAGTCAGCTAAGGGGCGCCTTAGGGGCTCAACATTGTTTTAAAATAATATTGGATGAAGTGCGGTGATCAATTGGCTAAAGTGATTTTTAGTTCCACGCACCCTTTCCCATCGTCACACCTGCTTTAGTCTCAGTTTGACCAATGAATACTTAACTTTGACAGACGTTTAGTTGTTCCTTAGCTCGTGATTAGGGATGGGTGGGTCCCAAAATGTAAGGAATTTTCGGGAAAAAATAGTTCTGTGTTTCGGGCGGGATTTATTTTACTCGGGCTTATTTTGGGATGTGATTATGTCCTCAAAACGTTCATTTGCGGTGCGATCGTCATTTACGGCCGAAATTATGTGGTCCGGTTGTATGTTTCATCTGATAGCGGCGCAATCATTATTAGTTTTGTATAAAGTGCGGGGTGATCGTCATCTACTGCCGATGTTACGGCGCGGCGCCGGCGCCGGCGCGATCTGACCGTCATTTACGATGGAACTGAATCCGAGAAATAGGTTCTTAAATTTATTTCCCCTCATAAACCAAACAAATTTTAAAACCCGAAACTGACACATACCGTAATACTTTTAAGTATTAAGTTTTGAATCCTTTTCCTGGTAGGTTTTTTTTGGGGGGGGGGGCGCCAAATTAACTCAAGCCTACTGGCGCCTTACCTCTTAATCAGGCCCTGTCGATCTGTATGTGTTTTTTACAAATGGTTTTACAACTCAAGATCTATTTAAGTTAGAAACTTGAAACTAAGTATAAACGTGTACATTAGTAAGTAGAATAACTGCTTAAAACTTCTTTGCTGTAGCTAAAGCCGTTTAAAAATGGCGGCCGTTTAACAATTTTAATGTCAAATTTTAATACATTTTTAAACGTCCGCCATTTTGAAACGGTTTAGTTACAGCAAAGAAGTTTGAAATAGTGTATAATAATGAGTAATATTCTGGTTTATAGATGAACGTCATAAAAACTATATCCACAGCGTTTATGTGTGAAATATCTTATTGATCTTTTAATTCTTACTTAATTACTTATGTTTTTAAATTGTTTACTCTTAACTAATAGTTTGCTCGGATGTGCTCAGTAAAAGTGGATATAAACAGTGATGCTATCGGGATCTGAGGGCAATGGCTGCCACGTGCTAAGCCTAGCTTCTCTTTGCAAAAATCAGTGTTATTACTTACAAAATTCCCTAGGCTATTTAAATATAGCTCACAAATGATCTTCTTGGACTTGATAATAAATATACTTATACTTGTGGTCTCCTTTACTTTATTGTAGTGAGTAGAATGTGTTTTGGTATTTATTCTGGATGTCAACAAAAGGTAGGTGTACAATTTCTAAGATTTCTTTACTATTTGAATAAAATACAGAGTTACAGAGGAACAATACAATATTTATTTATCTATTAGTACAATATTATGTTTCAAAAGGTTCTCAATTAAAGGGATTTACAATAATATACAACTCAGGGGGAACAGTTAAAATGTGTGGCCTAGCCTAGAAGGTAAATGACAAATAAACTTGTAGGCCTAAAACTAAATGTTCATATTTTGGGTTCTAACTGGGGTTTCTTTACAAATGAGGGCTCTTTTTCTCAGGGGGGAAGTATCGTGCTGACTTGAATAACGTTTGGATGATTTGAAAGAATATTAAGTCCAATTAAGCTGATGTGTTGAAAAGTTACAACAATGGAAATTTTGGTTGTTGTCCAAAAAGAGAGTCCAATGGTTTCACTGACTTTATGAATGGTTAAAATACTCAAAATTAAATTTGGAAAGATAGTTCAATATAAAATATACTCTCTTGAGGTTACTTTAACTTTTAGAACATTAGGCTTGTTCTATTTAAATGTCTGTATTCTTTCCAGTCCCTAAATAGAATACAATGGAAGGAGTTTACCAATCTGCTTACAAATGTTCTTCGCTCAAATACCAGTTTTTGGGGGAAATCAAATAAAAAGGAGTGAATTTAAAGATGGTATTAATTGAGCAGTAAGTCCCTAATAAAATGAGCTCTAAGCGATGCAAAACTTAGGCCATACTGGGAAATTTAAAATAGGAACTGTGTCCTTCACAGATTCTAGGTCTTAACACTAGGGCATCTGGAGCAAGAAGAAAGATCTAGGAGAGATGAGGTCTGGAAGCATGGTCCATTGTTGAGAAGCACATGTTCACACAATTGTTAACACTGGTCACTGTAATTTAGATTCCTTAAGGAATATTTTTGAAAAGTATATTATATTAAATTTTAATTTTATTGCAATCCTCTCACATAACTTATATCTAAAATATTATTATTAACAAACATATTAAATTAAGTGAGTAGGCTATTATATGGGGATAGGCTATGAATAATTATTGGTGATTAAATTAATGAAATACATATTATTATACAATTGCACACATAAATAAACATTAAATATATAGAGGGGAATGTTTTCTGAGGAGTGATGATAATGGTGATTATTATTAGGCATAAATATGGGACAATTAATACAAATAACACATTTAGGGGAAATTAATTAATTAGTACATTTATATGGAAACTTAAATATAAAATAACACATAATAGGAAAATTATTACTAAATGATGAATGAATGACATGTAATACTATAAATATTGGGTAACTTAGTATCATAACTCATAGTATCCTTGGAACCGAGAAGTAATTGTTTTACTTGTTCTTACATTCATGGTTTAAAATATGTAAATGTTCAATTACTTGAGCGTAACTGGTGTACAACAACTTATCTTTATTCCCAAACAAAAATAATGATCAGCTGTGATAAATATAACCTTCAAATAAGATATACAATCAATGGTAGAACTTTCCCTCCCCCCCCCCCTAAAACCAAGTATGTTTATAGGAAAGTTATGATCTTAGGTTTACAACTTTCGGAGTTGACGTGATGTCTCCAAATCTATCTATTATATATCTTCTATGTTATTAATACGCTACATGCAAACTTTCTAAACAACAAGTTTTTTTGTTTTAAGATTTACCCCCACATGTTATACACTAAAACGCGTCTGGGTGTGTAGATGTACAAACTGGCTTTAGATCTTCGATTTAAGCCTTAGGGCTCTATCCCACGGGACTTCCAACTCCCCATGTCAATCATATGGAGAACAAGATGTATTACATCTTGTATGGAGGAGAGCTTTACTCGGTTTATTCTTAACTAGCTGTGTACCCGTCCTTCGTACGGGTTGTATGTCTAAATAATAGATGAATTTGATAAGAATAACAACCGAATTAACTTTACAATATTTCATTGGTGGACGTGAGGATGGCACAAGGCACTTTCGAAATTAATCTGTTTATGAACCTCAGGGAAAAAACTGTCGATCAGTAGTTCCTGTTATTCATCAATCGAACAGAGTGAAGGAGGGATGTTTATGAGACCACCTGTTTTCCAATGTTCTGTTCTCAGCATTTAAAAAGACCTAATACAACTCCTCAACCCTTATCGAAAAATTATTTTCAAATTTATTGTTAAGCTGAGACCTCTGCAGTAGTTGGCTAAATAAAATATCTATTTAGGGAGGCATAGATCTCGTCCCTCCATGACTCAAACACACAAAGTGTCTGTATGAAATCTCTAGAGAGAACAACACCATGACTCCCCATCATGGGCCATGTTGTTGTTGCTGATGTCCTTTATAGTACCAAATTTCAGCTCTATTGGTTGAGTAGTTTGTGATGATTATTTTAAAGGTCAGTGGGGCAGATCCCTTAAGTATTTTTAATCTGCTTTTTTTGCTTCGGAATTTAGTCCAGTAGCAGGTGCAAGATTGTTAAAATAAATATTCTGAAGGTTCAGGGGTGGGGCCCTAAAACACGTTCTTAACGGGAATAGGCTTGTGTTTAATCTGATATATTAGGTATGTTGTATGTTCCTACCGAATTCAACTTAAAAGGTCCGAACTAATGTTCATAAGATTGCCAGCAATAAAAGTAAATTAGGGCAGAGCCGGGTACTATTTTGTTTCAAACCTACAGCTTTATTGTACATCTGCAGAATAAGAGGAACCAACTATGTAAAATTTCACCTTCTTAGACATTGTCGTTTTTTAGTTACAGTGATCACAATGTGAGCGAGTGAATGTGTCTAAAAAATATATATTTAGATAATATGTCCACTCTGTATACTTCTGTTATTTATTACCAATCTTCACTCAACGTTTAAAATGAGAACTACAACAGCTGATTATGGAATAAATATTCTTAAGTCATCAACTGGTTCAGTATAAATAAATGCTTTGTCCATAATCATAAGATGGTATCTTGAAAATCCCGTGGGGTGTAGCCCTGAGGTGAATTCAAAATGTTGAAGTAGCTTATAATCTTCTAACGTACGTATAGAAAATTGAAACAAGTTTGATATAAATCAGTTCACCCGTTTCTCTGGGAAAAGCAAACGAACACTATCAAATCCGCGCGAAAACACGTTTTTGAGCGGCCGCCATTATTTTTCTAAGAGGCGTATGACAGTTTAAAATTACCGAACACCTTCTCACAAATGTATAGAAAAAAGAAACAAAGATTCATCAAAATCAGTGCACCCGTTTTCCCGTGAAAACACGTTCTTGAGCGTTACCGAAGGATAGACAGACGGACAGAAATTGAGATAAGACTTGATTTGGCTCCCCTAGGGTGTAAAACACGAAAATATGCAAAAATTTCATAATTCAAATCAATATACAAACAAAACTTTAATTTTGGTTATATAGATATCCTCTCTATATACTTATGTAATTTATTACCAATCTTCACTGAACGTTTTAAATAAGAACTACAACATCTCTTAATAGAATAACTATTCTTAAGTCATCATCTAGTTCAATATAAATAAATACTTAGTCCATAAGAATAATATAGGATCTTTAAAACCCCGTGGGGCAGATTCCTAAGGTGATTTACAAAAATCCAATTAATCTAAAACCTGCTATCGCACATATAGAACATAGAAAAAAAGTTTCATCGAAATCAGTGCACCCGTTTCTCTGTGAAAAGCGAACAAAACGTGACAAATATCGCACGAATTCACGTTTTTGAGGGGCCACCATTCTATTTCCAAAAGGCGGATGCCAGTTTAAAGTGGCCTGAAACCTTCTCACGCATGTACGAGTATAAAACAAATAAATAAAGTTTCATCAATGCCAGTGCACCCGTTTTCCCGTGAAAAGCGAACAAAACCCGACAAGCGAGCTTGAGCGTTACCGACAGACAGGCAGACAGAAATTGAAACGAGTTTGCACGCAGCATGCTGACGTGAGGGAAGTGAATTTCCACATAAAAACTTGTAAAACTCAAAATAAGGGTAAAAACATATTTTTGTCCAATTCTTATTGAAATCTGAAAACATTGATTTTTGGCTGTTCTGATACTCCTGGTTTCATTTACTTGCAAAGCTGGGAATACAATTTTGCGCATTATAAGGTTAGGAGAAGGTCCAGACAGGCTTGAAAGTAGGTGTGAGGTTTCTGGGGATGATAAAAATACTCTAACAAAGACATGACAGGCTTTTCTAGTGTAAAACCCCCATAAGACTACGCACTGTGTTTGGTCTAAACACATTTTCTTTAATAACTCGGTAAATATTTATGCTAGAATGACGAGAGAGGGCTTAAAACTTTCGACTCCCTAATCCCCATCTTTTTACGTGCATTGATGTTACATCTTGGGCTTTTATGACCCTTTTTGGGCCCAAAAACTCAAAATTTGAAAGATTAACCCCCCAAAAAAGGGGTTTAGAGTTGTCCGATTGTTTTTCCCAACGAACTTGTCCAACTGATTACAGAAAGGAACGTACCCTACCAAATTTTAAGTAAATCGTACAAAAAATGCGACCGCTAGAGTGCAAACATATATATATATATATATATATATATATATATATATATATATATACATATATATATATATATGTTTGCACTCTAGCGGTCGCATTTTTTGTACGATTTACTTAAAATCCAATATATATATATATATATATATATATATATATATATATATTGAATATTTCTGATTGATTAGGGCTGCTGATAATAATAATAATAATATTAACATTTTAAAAAACAAACACCCTTTTTGATTTTCCTTATATGATAAAATCAAACAAATAAGAGGACAAAAGAAATAGATATATTTAATATAGTATTTAAACATTTATATAAAACAAATTAATTTTGATTTAGGACCATATGATTTGATTCATTTATTTTATACAGATGTTTTTTTACTTATACAACATTTTGTGAGGTTATGTTGACTTTGAAAATGGCATCATTGCCGAAACATGTCAGTCAAAAAATAATAAAATATTAAAGATCTTAAAAAAGGGTGTTTGTTTTTAAAAATGTTAATATTATTATTATTATATATATATATATATATATATACAATTTTGAACAACCCCCCAAAACGTGTTCAGGGGGTCACGTTAGGAACTTCTATGGTGGTCCCGGGCTTAAGTTTCACCGTGCGGGTCATGCCAATAGTTCACTTTCCAAAGGAAATTTACTAATAAGACTTGTTTTGGCTTTCTTAGGGTGTAAAACGTGAAAATATGCAAACATTTCATAATTCCAAGCAATGTACAGACAAAACTCTAATTTTATTTATATAGATTCAATTCAATTAAATAAACAGCTGTTATAAAGATTATATTTAACTACTCACTGTCATGTTTTTGTTTACTATTTAACTATTTGTTCCTCAAAACGGGTTGCGCAAGCTGCGCATAGGAAATTCTAGTAATCTGTTAAACTTCAATACAATACATTACTTTTCCTATCCTCTGTTTTATTTTTCCTTTCCCCCAAACTTGTTTCAATTTTTTTTTAAATTATCTGATTAACAAAGTTTCCCGTTCTTTAAACTCCCTTAATTTTATTTAAATTTCTTTTGTTTGTTTTGGAGTTCCTGATGTATTTCTCTGCACGATAAATTGATTTTGAGTAACTGGTATCATTACATCTAACGATGTTAGAGGGTTTCTTCCGAACATTAGTTCTGCCAAACTGTTTCCTGTTACCGTTGTTAGAGTTCGGCGGAGTGAAATAAGAAATCTTAGAAGCTTATCCCCCTAAGTGTTCCGATTCAATCTACAAATTTTCTTAGGTTTCTCTTAACTTATTGAACATAGCGTTTTGCCTGACCGTTATTTTGTAAACTGTACGGCGCAATCGTTCGATGTAAAATTCCATTACAGTTTAAATAACATTGAAACTCTTCCGACTTGAAAACAGCAGGATTGCCACTTCCCAGCGTAGTATGAAGGCCAAATCTTGAAAACACGTCCATTAAAAGCGTTCTCAGTTTCTCTTTTTTTTCTAACTACAAACTGTCAGTGTTTTGTTTACCTTTTATGTTTGTACTGAATCGCTTGCTGTCTGCGTCGTGCGAGATTCCCGTGGTAGTACAGTAACGATTGTTTGTGTGTGGCCCCAGCTACGATTTTATTTAATGACCGAGTTTGACGATTGCAATGTCAAATTAAAGGAATATTCCGAAAGTAATTGATTTTTGTCTCATGGTTCAGGGCGTAAAAGGAAACCTAGCACTTTATATACAAAACCCTTATATTACCACTACTCATGTAATCAAATCAAAAATCCGCCGTTCCGGATTTTAAGATATTTTTGAGCCGATATCCCAA
This sequence comes from Allygus modestus, assembly GCA_963675035.1. Classification (NCBI taxonomy): domain Eukaryota; kingdom Metazoa; phylum Arthropoda; class Insecta; order Hemiptera; family Cicadellidae; genus Allygus; species Allygus modestus. The sequence goes on along the minus strand of OY776117.1, from coordinate 124,780,474 downwards.
CATATTTTATTTCAAAATTAGCGATACGACACACGTATCAAAATTATGAAATGCCTGAATAGTCCTAAGAGCTTTGCCCCGATGGCCTCAAAAGTTCAATGTTTTTAGTCAAGTGGTTGTATAAAACTATGTATGTTAGTTGTAAACGTTCACCAATTCCTCCACAGAATGCTGCAGACATAATGTGTTTCATTCCCTACATCCTACTCTTCATAAACCTTCTCGGTGTAACTGGGTAACTGGGATCGTGATAAGCAGCTGGCTGGAATATGTTGACAAACACAGTCATTAAAGTTCGAGGCACGGTGCTTGGCGTCTGGGAAAGGCGAGAACCTACTTAAATATATCGTAAATAAAAGCAGAAAATAACAAAAATAGCCAAAAGAAGTTTTAAAATTAAATAAATGAATTTTGTTTTCTGTTGACAAAAGTATACATTAACGGTAGGAAGCCAAATAGAAGCAAAAAGTAATTCCAGAGCAGTACCTGGGGGGCCGAGCTTTGCTCGGGGGAAGGCCAGTCAGTTTGTTTAGATGACGGAGTAATATTTCACCACTCCCCCCTCTACTGATAATCAGATTTGTATTATTCATTTGCCTCTTTTCTACATTTTTAAGGTCCCTCCAGTTGTTATTTATAGCTCAATGTCCCTTTGATTTATTTTACTACTCTATTTATGTAATCTTAACTCAAATCTTTTAATCTCTGCTCTCAGGAAACCACATGTTAATAATCATAAACAACATGAGTATTACTTTGACAGTTCCCTGGTTGATTATGAACAGCTGTTATAATTCTTTTGTTTTGATTTGAAACTCCATAAGCCCAATGTTAATTTTTTTAACTTTTCATTTTAGTTTTTTTACATTATTTGATTTTTCCTAGGGATGAGGCCTGTCTAGAACTAATTTTTATCCTTGAAATTAGTTATTTCGAACATTTGAAGGAAATCGTTGGAGCCGTTTTTGAGATCCGTGTCGCAAGCAAGCAAGCAAGCAAGCAAACCTTACTCATATTAGAGTATAGGATACGCTAATCAGGCGTCAAGCAATGCGACTTTTTATAAGTAAGTAGATGCACGCGTAACTGAGCCAAGGAGAAGTAGCAGAGGCGGTCAGCTCAATTTTATACTCTATTTCTAGGGGGGGGGGGGCATAACTCAATAAAAAAGGCAATCGAACGCAGAACGCTGACGTGAAAGAAGCGAATTTCCCCCTTAAAAACTTTATGAAAGTCTCACTGTGCGGGTTATGCTAACAACTCACTATTACATACGGAATTCCGTTCCCATCACGTTGTTTCGCAGATATAAAATGCAAGGAATACAGTTAAAATGTAATTAACACAGTGGAAACCTGCAGTTAGAAATTATTTATCACTAATTTCTACTAACGGTAGAACAGTATTATTAAATTACTCTCGGTTTAACTAAAATCATACTCTCGGTCTTAGTATAGCTATCGTCTGATATTAGGCCTACTTAGTCTAGAAGTGGAGCGCCTCACTAGCGCTCGTAGCGGCTGGCGGCGCGCGGCGTGACTGCAACCAGTGCCATGTCAATCCGCATAGTGACAGAAGACTAGTCTGTCTAGTATTCGCCGCTTAGAAACTCACCTATCCAAAATGGTTGCCCGGAATCAGGCCTGTTTGAGCCGCCAACCATCAGGATCGGTAGTATTTTTACATTAGTTGGGCCGCCAACCGTGTGAATCGCTCGTGAGTTCCGGCAGGTGACACATTTACTCACGTATAACTCACGACCGATACTCTATTAGTTATATTAGACTGTCGTATGGCATTAGATTTGTTTTGAACTTCAAACAATAATATCGAAAACACATATGAGTAGTTTGTACCGTTATGTTTTCCTTAATTCTAATATAACCTTGTGCAGCCCGTGGAGCCTACGATCCCGACTCTCCTCCTCCCCTCACTAAACTTCTGGATGGTTTTCGTCAGATTGTCCAGAATTTGTTTATTTATCTGTACATACAAACTACATTGTGTACCTAATTTGCCACATGGTTTTGGATATTTTGTTTAAATTCAAATAGCATGGGATGTCATCTGATAAAATAAAAAAAATTCAATATTTACGATAAACAATATTTGTAAACACATTTAATAGTGCTGTATACTAAGCTACACTATATGGCAACGTTTACTTAATTTGAAATTTTTGAATTACCAAAGTTAAATTAAAAAAAATAATGATAAACCATCTAAAATGTCAACAGTGTATTAACTAAACAAACGCGTGGGTTAGTTAAGTGACTGTGTATTGTGTCCAGTAAAGACGTTTCGATTTTAAAAGCCACAATTGTTTGAGAAATGCTTGTAAAACATCATGTTCTTCCGTAGCTCTTCTTCTATAATTGGTAACAAATTCAAGAATCTCCTTATTAAACGATCTTTCGCAAATCATGCTAATTACGCTTCTGAGTACGCTAACTCCCACCTGGACCACTTAAGTAATTTAGATATCACTGAAAAAAGATTACATAAACGACTTTCAAGCATTGTTTGCACTATCGGGACATCCTCATCCGATCCTTATACGTTGGAGAAAATGATAGAGAGAGGCATGGGTGTGGCCAGATTGAATTTTTCCCATGGCACTCATGAGTACCACGCAATCACAATTAAAAACATTCGAGCTGCTGTTCAAAGTTACTATGAAAAAAACGGCGTCATCAACATGATCGCCATTGCATTAGATACGAAAGGTCCTGAAATAAGAACTGGATCGCTGAAAGAGGAAGAAGAGCTGAAATTTATTATGGAGGTGGAGCTTAAGAGAGGGAAGGAGATTGTAATTTCTGTAGACGATAGTCTTTCCAATCAGTGTTCAGAATCTATCATCTACGTGGACTACGCGAACATAACAAAGATCCTTAAGCCCGGGAATAGAATATTCCTAGATTACGGATTGATCTCTCTAATTGTGAAACAGGTAGAACGGGATCATCTAATATGCACAGTTGAAAACGGCGGGTTCCTGGGAAGTAGAAGAGGTGTCAATTTACCCGGAATAGACGTAGATTTACCAGCTGTAACGGAAAAAGATAAAGAAGATCTCAAATTCGCAGTGGATCAAGGCTTAGATATAGTAATGGCATCTTTCGTCAGGAACGCAGCCGCCGTAGAGGAAATAAGAAAAGTTCTCGGTGAAGAAGGCAAGGATATTAAAGTCGTCGCTAAAATTGAAAACCACCAAGGCTGGCTTAATTTAGACGAGATCATCGATGCCGCCGATGGCATTATGGTCGCTCGAGGGGACTTAGGAATCGAGATTCCTACTGAAAAGGTCTTCCTCGCTCAAAAAGCGACGATCGCCCGATGTAACAAGAAAGGAAAACCGGTGATCTGTGCAACACAGATGTTAGATTCTATGATCGAGAAACCTCGTCCTACAAGAGCTGAAGCCTCGGATATAGCCAACGCCATATTGGACGGTGCCGATTGCGTGATGTTGTCAGGCGAGACGGCGAAGGGGAAGTACCCTCTGGAGTGTGTGTCCACGATGGCCAACATCTGCCAAGAAGCCGAAGCTGCTATCTGGCACAGAAAGCTGTTTATAGACCTCACCTCCCAGTTGCCGGTTCCCTTGGAGCCAGTCCACACGGTGGCCATCGCGGCGGTCGAGGCGGCCTGGAAGAGCAAGGCTGTGGCCATCATCGTACTAGCTATGACCGGGAAGTCAGCTCTCCTCATAGCTAAATATCGTCCGCGTTGTCCCATCATAACTGTAACCAGAGACTCCAAGGTCGCCAGGCAATGCAAGCTTCACAGAGGCATATTCTCAGCAATCCTCGAAGAGAAGTTCGAGGAGGATTGGTTGAAGGAGGTAGAAAACAGAATCCGGTGTGGTCTTAGGCTGGCTAAAGCTTACAATTTCACCGGCAACGGTACCAACGATACTGTGGTCGTAGTGTCAGGATGGAAATACAAATCAGTGTTCACTAACACGGTTCGCTTGATAGAAAGTTCAATGTTTCTTGATAATAGTTAAACTGAAATGCATACATAGACTACACACTATTTCTTTATCTTTGTTAATAAACTTGAACTACTCAATACATACGAGATTTCACCATCATTATTTAACACGATGACGATACGAATCTTTTCCCATTGTATAATCCTGTAATACAGTAAATATTCTAAAATCAGCTAGTAGAATGTACCCGTTCTTCGCACGTGTTATAATAGGGTTCAGATCAATAGACGCTTCAAGGTCACTCACTAAATGCAAGTTTCATAAAATATGTGATTTTTATTTCTGTAGTCTGCTTTGTTTGTTTACGTTAGGCAATGCAATACTTAACCCCTTAGTAAATGATACCTTGTCACCTTTCTAAATGAAGTTTACTCCATCTAAAAGCTAAAATTGAAACCTCTACTTCAATATCTATTTAAATTGAATTTAATTTTTATATGACTTGAACTCTGTAGGATTTTTTCTCTCAACAACTTGGGAAATCTGTAATCTTTACCTTTTTAATCGTAAATAATTCTAATAATATACCACATTATACATAATTCATGTTTCAAACCTAAGGATACAATGTTTTCACTAAAGGTTTAAAAATAGACATTTTAAAAATATTATTATTATTTGTTATTATGTTGTTATAGTATTATAAGTCTTAGTGGCCTAAAAAGGAAACTTTTGATGAGTCCAAATTTTCAACCCCCTTCACAAAATAGGGATTTTGGAGGGTAAGTCAAAAAACTTAAATGGTAACCCTCCTTGAGTGATGTATTATTTTAAAGGGCGTATAAAAAGAAGAAGAATGACACAAGTTAGAGGTTTCTAGCTTTGTTCTATCAAACACAGCGTTCAATTGAGTTTTTGGATTTTAAAACGTTATTTTGCATTATTTTTGCAAGCAGTCATTGCAAATAACATTAAAAATAGCATTATTCACCAAAAACGTTCCGAAATAATAAGATTTTTCGATAGGAACGTTTAAGTAACCAAGCCATTTATCCTTTAGTGAGTGAACAAGTTTGACCCCATCCCCCAAAATAGGGGTTTTTGGGGATAAGTCAAAAATGTTAAATGACAACCCTTACTGAGTGATAAGGTCGTAATGAAAGAAGATGAAGATGGTCGTAATAATGAAGATGAAACTAGAGGTCTCTACGATGATCCTCCCCTAAAACATGGCAGATTATTAAATGTAAAACTTTACAATGATATATAATAAGCTGTTATGATTTAGGGGATCATCGTAGAGACCTCTAATTTGCACCATTAATCTTATTTTATTAAGACCTTTAAAAAGAGGTATAACTCAGTAAGGATTGCTATTTAACATTTTTGACTTAGCCCCAAAAACCCTTATTTTGGGGGATGGGGCCAAACTTGTTCACTCACTAAAAGATAAATGGCTTGGTTACTTAAACGTTCCCATCGAAAAATCTTATTACTTCCAGATGGTGTGGTGAATTTAAATGACAGCTATGCAAAAATAATACAAAATGACGTTTTAAAATTTAAAAATTCAATTGAACGCTGTGTTTGATAGAACAAAGCTAGAAACCCCTAACTTGTGCCATTCTTCTTATTTTTGTACGCCATTTCAAATGATATACCACTCAAGGAGGGTTACCATTTAAGTTTTTTGACTTACCCCCCAGAACCCCTATTTTGGGCGGGGGGTTGAAAATTTGGACTCATCAAAAGTTTCCTTTTTAAGTCTTCCCCGGAGATAATCTCGATAGATGAAGTCGTTAAAAAAATAATCGGTCTAGTGGTGGGGGAGGGGGGGAACTTTTGAAACACAAGGTATATAACAAAATATATTTAAATATATTTACAAATAAGCAAAATAGAAAATATTAATTATTCTCCATAAGAATATCATTGGGGATGAGTACGCAGGTTTTTTGCAACAAGGAACACAAAATGATGGGGTTTTCTGCAAATATCAAAATAACTTATATGGGTGAAGTCACATACCAAGTTTCATCCATATACATTAAATTTAAAACCTTTTAATTATTTTTCATAAGAATATAATGGGGGCGGATGTCACAGGTTTGCTGCAACCACAAAGAAAATTGTTTTTATGCAAATGTCAATAGAACTCAAGTAAGTAAAGCCACATACTAAGTTTCATTAATTTATGTTCATATTTAAAGGAAACATAATATTTTACTTACTCTCCATAAGAATAACATGAGACTGAGTACCCAGGTTTGCCGCTACGGGAGCAATCGGTAAAAATTGGGTTTTAGTGCAAATAACAATGGACCACAACCAGATGAAGTCATATACCAAGTTTTGTCAGTATATGCTCATGAATAATCGAGTTCTAATATTATTCTTTTTCTCCATAAAAATAACAACGTCCTGTGTTTAGCACTTTCACTATCTTAGTAACCAATTGCAATGTATACATAGGGTTATGTATACATTGCCAATTGACGTAGAGCAATGATAAAAACACCAAATTGTTTGTTTTTCTGAATTCCATGGTGCAAACAAAAATTTGATTTCAATAAAAATTAAACGTGAAACCTCCCGAAAAATCTTGCTTCGGATGAGGGGGCGTAGTGAAACTGGGTACTTTGGTAAATTTTGGGTACTTTTGAACCGCTGAAACTGCCCCGCTCATTAAAGAGGATTAGGAAGGGTCGCTTCGCAAGAGTAGAAATGCTGAAATTGCCCCGAGCGCCCGGCCAGGTAGTCGCTACGGGACTGGGAAAAGGGAATTATTTTTGTTCCTGGGACCTGTCAGTGACTGCAGTCTTCTAAAACTGTTTTGTAAACCTAAAATGATCTGCAACTAAACATTCAACAAGCCTCTCACTTAGAACTAGCGAAACCTCTCGAGTGGTCATCTTAATGGGGCAACCGAACTGAGCCAACTACACCTCTCATGAAACAACATAATGAAATAGTTTTGGGGGATTTTACACCACAATGTGTGGTTGTGTAAGGGTTTGGTACAAAGTGTTTGACACCAGTCAGTGACTCATCACACCTCATAAATTACGCCGGATGCTCGACTACCTGCTTGAGTCAGAGGCGCAATCCGGGCCCTGGGTTGCACGCAGCTTTTAACATACATTGAGCTCATTTTAAGAGACACAACTTCAGAGTGAGCTCTTTAAAATGACACCAAAAACGTCAAAATAGGTTAGAAACTCTAGGAGGAGTTCTGCTCACAAAGTAACCACTACCAAATTAATTATGTATAGATAATTAAGAAATATATTATAGCTAATATTCAAATTACGTATGTGCAGATGAAGATGGGGAACTATATTATAGCTAATATTCAAATTACGTATGTGCAGATGAAGATGGGGAACTATATTATAGCTAATATTCAAATTACGTATGTGCAGATGAAGATGGGGAACTATATTATAGCTAATATTCAAATTACGTATGTGCAGATGATGATGGGGAACTATATTATAGCTAATATTCAAATTACGTATGTGCAGATGAAGATGGGGAACTATATTATAGCTAATATTCAAATTACGTATGTGCAGATGAAGATGGGGAACTATATTATAGCTAATATTCAAATTACGTATGTGCAGATGAAGATGGGGAACTATATTATAGCTAATATTCAAATTACGTATGTGCAGATGATGATGGGGAACTATATTATAGCTAATATTCAAATTACGTATGTGCAGATGAAGATGGGGAACTATATTATAGCTAATATTCAAATTACGTATGTGCAGATGAAGATGGGGAACTATATTATAGCTAATATTCAAATTACGTATGTGCAGATGATGATGGGGAACTATATTATAGCTAATATTCAAATTACGTATGTGCAGATTAAGATGGGGAACTATATTATAGCTAATATTCAAATTACGTATGTGCAGATGAAGATGGGCAACTATATTATAGCTAATATTCAAATTACGTATGTGCAGATGATGATGGGGAACTATATTATAGCTAATATTCAAATTACGTATGTGCAGATGAAGATGGGGAACTATATTATAGCTAATATTCAAATTACGTATGTGCAGATGAAGATGGGGAACTATATTATAGCTAATATTCAAATTACGTATGTGCAGATGAAGATGGGGAACTATATTATAGCTAATATTCAAATTACGTATGTGCAGATGAAGATGGGGAACTATATTATAGCTAATATTCAAATTACGTATGTGCAGATGAAGATGGGCAACTATATTATAGCTAATATTCAAATTACGTATGTGCAGATGAAGATGGGGAACTATATTATAGCTAATATTCAAATTACGTATGTGCAGATGATGATGGGGAACTATATTATAGCTAATATTCAAATTACGTATGTGCAGATGAAGATGGGGAACTATATTATAGCTAATATTCAAATTACGTATGTGCAGATGAAGATGGGGAACTATATTATAGCTAATATTCAAATTACGTATGTGCAGATGAAGATGGGCAACTATATTATAGCTAATATTCAAATTACGTATGTGCAGATGAAGATGGGGAACTATATTATAGCTAATATTCAAATTACGTATGTGCAGATGAAGATGGGGAACTATATTATAGCTAATATTCAAATTACGTATGTGCAGATGAAGATGGGGAACTATATTATAGCTAATATTCAAATTACGTATGTGCAGATGAAGATGGGCAACTTTTTCTTCAAACCTTAGAGAAGGTATATTAAATAATTTGATTACATGTTTTCAATAAACAAAATTTAATAAGTATTTTCAGACAACAAATATTATTTGATAATTCTTCATTTATAAGTGGTTTCCCAGGGTTAACATTTCTGTCAATTATAAATACAATATAACACAAGGAATCTTAAAAATGCACAAAAGTGAAACATTTTCAAGATTTCGTACAATCCCACACTAGCTTCATTTGGCCTAAACTCGTATTAATTATTATTTTTGGCAGTAAAATATATTACACAAAAATACATGCTTTTGCTGTTTTATGATTTCAAATAGTTAGAAATAAATAAATAAGAACACTTTATTTGTTTCAACATTATACAACAATACAACTGTATACAGCATTACAGCGTTTGTTTATTGTTTATAAAAGTCAACAGTCACACAATGCCATCGAGATTCAACTTCTTAATACAAGTTAAACAAATGTTGCATGTAAACAAATACTCAATAAAAATAACGTATCGGTAATACTAATTTAATCCTTAGGAATACATAAACAACCCATAATAATACAACAGATTGTATTACACTAAATGGTAGACACAAAACCTTACTGGCTTATATGCTTGATTGAGATTAAATTAAAACACATACTATCGAAATAAAATAATCTGGTAGAGAAATTTAAATAAAAAACTACATTGGATAAAAGTCTTTAAATTTCTCCATTGAAAAATCACATATATAGTACAAAAATAACGTCTCTATAGTTGAAAGATATCTCACACCCATTAACGTGCGGTAACATCCTTAACATGTTTTCAAAATTATTTTCTAAAGTAAATAGCCAGTCATAGACATAATTTTTATTCTCTTATTTGTTTAGTCAAATTATTATACGGTCTTGGGTCTTAATATTCGGTGTTTTTTAAACGAGTTATATTAGGTTTCGGAACGAAGACATTTAAATTTGATTTAAGTTTATTTCTGTAAGTGGAAATATGGTTTGGTTTGCGACTTTCTTTTTTCTGAGTTCCTAAGTTTAACCACAGATTCGATCACTATATTGTTTTTAAAGCCCAACGAAGCAGTAGTTTTATCAGCTAGTAATTCCTGATATTGGTGGCAGTTATTAGAAGATTGCAGTCACTGACAGGACGCCGGGACAAAAATAATTCCCTTTTTCCCCAGACCCGTAGCGGCTACCTGGCCGGGCACTCGGGGCAAATTCAGCATTGCTGGTCTGGCGAGGCGATCCTTCTTGATCCCCTTTAATGAGCGAGGCAGTTTCATCATTTCAAACGTACCTAAAGTATCGGGGCATTTTCATCGTCCCCGAATGAGGTGATCCGTATGGTTTTAGAACTCAATCAAATAAACGCTACGTTATACATCTGTACCAAATTTCAATAAGATCGAATCTTTTTTACGAGAGTTATCGTGGTTACGGACACATATATCCTATTCTATCCTACACTCTAATACAGTGTGACTCAGGTTTTCTTGCTTGCTTGTATGCTTGATTTCAACTGTGACCTAAAAAATGGCTCCAACGATTTTCTACAATGTTGGAAATAACTAATTTATGGGATAAAAATTATCCCATAAATCTTTATTTATCATGACCATAATTTATTATGTATAGACAGGTCTCATAGACGTCTCATCCCCAGGAAAAATCAAATAATCTTAAACGAGTTCGCACGCAGCACGCTGACGTGAGGGAAGTGAATTTCCATTTAAAAAACTATAAAAACTCAAAATCAGTTAAAAACATACAATTATTCCAACTTTTATTCAAATCTGAAAACATTGATTTTTTGGCTGTTCTGGTGCTCCTGGTTCTATTTACCTGCAATGCTGGGAATACAATTTTGCGCATTATAAGGTTAGGAGAAGGTCCAGTCAGGCTTTAAAGTAGGCGTGAGGTTGTTGGGGATGATAATAGTACACCAACAAATGAATAACAGGCTTTTCTAATGTAAAATCCCCATAAGACAACGTACTGTGTTTGGTCGATACACATTTTCTTTAATAACTCGGTAAATATTTATGCTAGAATGACGAGAGAGGGCTTAAAACTTTCGCCTCTCCAATTCCCATCTTTTTACATTCATTTATTTTACATACGGGGCTTTTCTGACCCTTTTTGGGCCCAAAAACTCAAAATTTGAAAGATTAATCCCAAAAAAGGGGGTTTAGAGTTGTCCGATTGTTTTGCCCAACGAACTTGTCCAACTGATTACAGAAAGGAACGTCCCTACCAAATTTGAAGTAAATCGGACAAAAAATGCGACCACTAGAGTGCAAACACACATATATATATATATATATATATATATATAATTTTGAACGACCCCCCAAAACGTGTTCAGGGGGTCACGTTAGGAACTTCTATGGTGATCCCGGGCTTAAGTTTCACCGTGCGGGTCATGCTAATAGTTCACTTTCCAAAGGAAATTCACTAAAAAAGAAAATGAAAATAAAAAAAATAACATTGGGCTTATGGAGTTTAAAATAAAAACAATTATTTTTGTAACATATTTTTATTTACAACCTGTTCAGCAGAAAGAACAATAAGTAAATATTATAAAATTAAATCACATGAGTTAGAAACAAACCAGTGTTCGCACTAACATAGGGAAAAAATAAAAATAAAAAATAGTTTTCACTGGAATCGAGTACTGAGATCAAGAATGTGGTGTCTCTGAAGGCGAAATGTAGATTGACTGTTGTCTAATAGATTGACTGCAAGGTGGTTAGGATGCACTTCTAGTTTTGTTTGATGTTTTTTGCTGTACCTCGTAATTTCTTCTTTCACAGTTAGAATTTTGGTGTCATTATGGATTACTCTGTTTGTGATAAACCATGGAGCTTGTAGAATCATCCTTAAGGTCTTTGACTGATATCTCTGTATGATCTCAATGTTAGAATTAGATGCAGTTCCCCATAACTGTATTCCATATGTCCACACAGGTTTTAGAATAATTTTATACAAGAGTAATTTGTTTTCACATGATAATTTTGAACGATTGCCAAGAAGCCAAGCCAATTTTCTAGTTTTTAGATTAAGTTGTAATCTTTTATTCCAAACATGTGTGCGCCACGTGAGGCACCTATCTAAGTTGATTCCAAGATACTTTACTTCGTCCGCTTGAGGGTAAACAAAATAATTCTAAAAGCTGCTCATAATCAATCAGGGAACTGTCAAAGTATTTTTTTTTATCTTTTATTAGAGGCTTTGTATTAAATTACATGAAGCCTTAAGAGCTACAAACATAAATTATTAGACTACAGTTCAAGTCCAAAATTTAATTGATTTCATCCGGTTTATGGTCACTTAAATAATTTTCTCAATTTTATGTAAAAATTCTAAGACGTAACACTATAATTTTGAAAACACACTGAATTAATTTCAATTATATAAAGATTTCTGATGTATGAAGTCCAAATATTACAATTCAAGTCCAAAAACTTAAACAGTTTCATCAGGTATATGGTCACTTAAATAATTTTCTTGATTTTGTGTAAAAATTCTAAAATGTAATACCATAATTTTGAGTTTTCTTCTTTAAGAATGCCATGTAAATCAGGAGGTATATGACAGTTACATCTTCTCAACATTTCATAGAGATAATTTCGATGTACTGAGTAGGCAGTGCAGTCCTTAAATATGTGTTGAATACTTTCATGACTTCCATCATTACATTTGAGGCATTGTGGGGAATCAATTATTTTAAGTAAAAAAAGTCGGTCTGCTGTAAAACAGTGTCCAAAACGATGTCTGAAGATCATAGTGGTGTCACGTCTACTGAATTTGGTTGATTCAAACCATGTTCGGGTAGTTAATTTGAATCTTTTTATACCATTCACCTTTGTTTGTAGATTGCCATATTTCATTAGATTTAGCTCTTATTTTATTCTTTATATCTAAACAAATATCGGAATATCGCAAAGGGAACTTATTATCTACAACTAAGGTATCATCGTGAGCTGCACACTTTGCTAGGGAATCCGCCTTTTCATTACCAGGAACTCCAACATGGCCAGGAATCCATTGTATCACAATTTCTTTTGAACATTTAATAATTTCTTTTGCAATTGCTAAAGTTAGGTTATCATTGTTAAAGCCACGTAGAGCATTTTCAATGTTGTAAAGGGACACAAGAGAATCTGTTGCAATAGCAAATTTGCTGTCATTTAACTGTGATATATATTCTAAAGATTTTAAAATGGCAAATAATTCTGCTGAGACAACTGACGATATTGAGGGAATTTTTATTTTTATTTCCATGTCAGCTGCAGGATCATATATACCAACACCAACATTGGTTCCAATTTTGGATCCATCTGTATATATTATCCTAAGACCGTTTCATTTGTGGTGTAAAATGTATAATGATGATTGTAGCAATACAGTATCGTTTACATGCTGTTTAATAGATTGAGTACCTGAAACAAGAACTTTAGAAAAATTGATATTTGGATTTATCATACATAGAGTTTTATGAAATTGGAAAATTGAATGACTATAGGGCTCGTTGTCGGCTTCACCAATATAATTTTTAATTTTGTCAAAAGCTTGTATAATTGTTGGTGTACGTTTTTTATCCCAAAATGGATGGTGATGGGTGAGCATGCTTAGTTCTTGGAATTTTAAAAAAGCAGGATGAGATGTATTTAAATGAATTTTCAGAGCTAATTTTTCCGATAACAATTGTCTTCTCAAATTTAGTGTCATTGTGGCAGTTTCAGCATGTAATGCCTGAATGGGTGTTGTCTTAATAGCTCCAGTACATATCCTTAATGCGCTATTTTGTACAGCATCCAATTTTTGTTCATATGTCCTATTTAAATGTCCAAAAATAAAACTGCAATAATCCAATTTTGGTCGTATTAAAGCTTTGTAGATTCTTAGAAGAAACTTTGGATGCGCTCCTTTCGTCCCAAACGCTAAGCATTTTAAGACGTCTAAGTCTTTTCTACACCTGATGATTGTTTCATCAATATGTTTATGGAATTTAAGCTTTGTATCAATCCAAACACCGAGAATTTTGTGACAGTTCACTTTTTGAATAACTTCACCAAATATGTTACAAGAATATTCAGTTAATCCCCTTTTTCTCGTGAAAACAAGTAATTTACACTTTTTGGGATTAAATGTGAGACCTGATTTGAAATTTAATGTGTTAGCTATGTTTGTTAAATTTACTTGCAATTTTCGAGCTGCTAATGTAGAGGATTTGTTAGATACATAAATGAGAAAGTCATCTGCATATTGCAGGGACGTTACTCCTGGAGACAAATGTTTATTCACATCCGCAATATACAAAGAAAATAGCAAAGGACTTAGCACACTTCCTTGAGGAATACCTTTATAGGCTGTCCTTGATAGTTCCCTGTCTCCAAATTGGAAAGAAATAGTTCTCTCTGAGAGCCAATTAAAACAGTATTTTATAAAAACATAAGGAACGTTCATAGTAAACATTTTTGATATTAAAGTTGTTATAAGTACATTGTCATAAGCTTTAGACAAATCTAAAGATGCTGCAATAACAGTTTCATTCATTGTTGTTGCTATTTGGATATAGGAAACAAATGTAATTATATGATCATAACATCCACTATCCTTTCTGAATCCGAATTGGGTTTGTGGAATTAGATTGAAGTGTTCAGTAAACCACTCCAACCTATTTTTGACTAAAGTGTTCATGATTTTAGCTAAGCATGAAATCTTTGCAATAGGTCTGTAGGATTCAGCTACACCTTTGTCACATTGAGGTTTGATAAGAGGTACGATGACATGGTTCTTCCAACATTTAGGAATTGTATCTCCTTCAGACTTCCAAATTCTGTTGTATATTTGTAACAGAAATTCCAAAGCATTTTGAGGCAAATTCCTTATCATTGAATATGATATACCGTCTGCCCCTGGGGCTGTGTCCTTTTTTTACTAGCCAAAGCAATCTCCAGTTCCTTCATAGTAAAGGGTTCTGTCATCCTAGAATCATCAAAAGTCGAAATTGGACAATTAATTTCACTGATTTCTGGGACATGGGCCGGAACTAAAATGTCCATGAAGCTATTAGCCAATTCGATATCTTGTTTCATGAGATGGTTGTCATGAATAACATTACCTTTAAAACCTTTTACTATTCTCCATGCTTCAGAAGAGTTTTTATTTTGTAATTCATTACACAACTTCTCCCACGATTGTGTTTTTGCTCTCTTAATAACATGTTTCGCTTCTCTGGCACACTTTTTGTAAACATTATAATTTTGTGGTGTCATATGTAAACGGAACAGTTTGAAACTCAATCTCCTCTGAGCTACTGCTTTTGAGCATTCAACATTCCACCATGGTTTGTGTTGAAATCCAGATATATTATGTTTTGGTCCATATTTTATGTGAGGAATAGACGAGTCCCCTGCATTATTAATTATATTATGAAATTCTTCTAATTGTTCATCCTCCAATATATTTTCTTCATTTCTAATTTCGTTCAGGTTTCTCGTTATAATAGAAGCATAACGTTCCCAATTAGCATTTTTTAAATTTCTACGAGGAATTTTGTTAATGTTACTGTAGGATATGTTATTAGTTGGTTTTGCATAGTTGAATGTAATGAGTATAGGAAAATGATTGCTTCCAACTGCATCCGCTAGAACTGACCAATTATTTAACATGTTATGTAGCTGTGGTGAAACAAAAGAAAGGTCAATAGCGCTAGAACTTCTAAAAGGGGAAGGTACGGTGGTGTGCGTTCCATCATTAATCGTGATAAAATTTGAGAAACTCAGTGTATTTACAATGTCTTTGCCCCTAGAACACGACTTTCTGTTTCCCCACAAGGTATGATGGGCGTTAAAATCCCCTATCACTAAACTCAAATCATCATCGTTTTTTAAAACACAATTTTCCCATATATCAGCCCTAACATTACCCTTACCACAGTAGTAATTAAATATGCTAATAAATTTATTAAATCCTCTTGGTCGGATCTTAATTGCAAGGCCTTCAATGGTGTCATTGTTGTATCCAGGATCAATATGTTCCCATTCAATAGAGGAATGAACAAAGAAAGCTATTCCACCGCATTCATCCTCCCTGTCTTGTCTTATAATACTGTAGTCACTTAGTTTATAGTTAAATTGTTCTTTAAACCAAGTTTCCTGTACAGCTGCAACGTGAATCTTATTTTTAAGTAAGAATTCAGGAAACTCAGCCCATTTAGATGATAAGGATTGAGCATTCCACTGTATGAGTCTAAGTTCAGTGTATGTCATCGCAATAACTAGGATAATCAACATGAGGAAAGAAAGTTTGAAACACATATATTACAAAGTTTGTATTGAATTTAATCCGGCCCTAAATGACATGTCTTCTAATATTGAACTGTATACTTTTTGTATTATGTTGGTTATAGTCGAGTTAATATACTCACTACCTTGCGGAATTGTTTCTTTCAAATTTTCCATGAGGTCGGTGGTCCACTTGGTGTGCTTAATTTTAAACAACGCCTCTTCAAACAGTTGTTTTAAATTTTCATCCGAGTGTTTCTGATTGTCTTGGCTTACCTTTTCACAGGCAATAGAGGTTACCGCAGGCTTAGAGATAGCATTTATACCTCCTTTACTAAACCCTTCATCATCTGTTTTATTAAATTTACTAAACTTTTCGGTGATACTTTGTTGACGAAATTTGGGATTTTTTTGGGGGTTTTTTTTTGGGATTAAACTATTTGAGTGAAGATTACATATATAGAGTAGTAAAATAAATCAAAGGGACATTGAGCTATAAATAACGATTGGAGTGACCTTAAAAATGTACAAAAGAGGCAAATGAGCTATACAAATTTGATAATCAGTTGGGGGAAGTGGTAAAATATTACTCCAAGGCATCTAAACAAACTGACCGACCTTCCCCGGTCAAAGCCCGGCCCCCATATGCTATATAAATTAATAAATAAAAATCGATGTATATATATATATATATATATATATATATATATATATATTTATTTATTTATCAAATTTATTTTATACGCGTACTATTTGTCGAAGATTTTATATTAATAAATAAATGAAAAAGATTATAATAAATGCGTGTGAAGTTACAAATATATATATATACACATACATAAATAAATCAAATTTTGAGCGAATGGTGTTTTCGGCATCCGGGAACCTCAAAACGAAAAGTTATCATGGTCCCGGGTCTACGGCGTACTATGCCAACTACGGTAATAGCTTCTTCTCTATAAGGAAAATTGCTAATACAAAACGTTGTTAAAGGCCCGGGTGAGAATGAGGACTTTACATCCCAAACCGTAGTAGTCATGCCGCGCGCTTTGGCCCCAACATAGGGTCTTATGGAGAATAGAATAACATGGGCTCTTATGGAGAATAGATTAACATGGACTCTTACGGAGAATAGAATAACATGGGCTCTTATGAGGAATGGAATTAGGGTGTAATTGCCTCCCTCTGTGGCTCTTTTGCTACCCTCTGTGGTTGATTATTTATCTTTTGCATCTCTCTGTGTTTAATTATCTACAGTTTTTTGGTAATTAATTGATCCTCGTGTCCTTCTGTTGTTAATCATCTAGCCTTCTATGGTAATTATTTAACCCACGCGTCCTTCTGTCTCCTTCTGTGTATCTATCTACAGTTCATGTTCTCTCAGCTGGTGGGTGTAACATTTTAAGTAACCTGACTGGCTGGTATGTTGATTCACGTCCTTCTGTTGTTAATCATCTAGCCTTCAGTGGTAATTATTTGACCCTTGTGTCCTTCCGTTGTTATTCATCTGGCATTCTGTGGTAATTATTTAACCCTCGTGTCCTTCTGTTGGTAATCGTCTAGCCTTCTGTGGCAATTATCTGACCCTCGTGTCCTTCTGTTGTTAATCATCTAGCCTTCTGTACATCTAACCACAACATCCTCAACATAGTCTCTGTCAGCAAACTCGTTGTAACTAGTTGTTACCTGTGGGCTCTGTGATTGAAAGAGACATAGCCCCCACCACAATACCTGCTATCTTGCCGCGCATTTTCTCTCTCTCTTTGCTCCCTGCTCCCGTTGCGATCGGACGTGTCTCTCCGTTCGTTGCGTTTTGCAAAGATTAAACTTGAGCGTTTGCTCCCCATAGCGGCTTCACTTTTCCTAACCTCACTTTTTGCTTTGTATTTTACATAACCTCACTTTGTATTATAGTAATCTTGCGTCTCGTGTGATTTTTAGCATTATCTGACTTGCTAGTGTACAGCAACCTCGGTTTCTTGTTTGTTCTGGCTAAAGTAGTGTTGTGTTGACTAACATAACCTCACACCCAGTAACCTCAGTTTCTTGTGTCAAGAGTTGTGTCGTACTTGTATTTGTTGACTGACATAACCTTACATCTGTAACCTTTGAGAGTTACCATAACCTCACCTCCTTGTTCTTTAATACAGTAACTTCATCATTTTTGTTTTACTTGGTAGTGTTGTGTTTGTATGTGTTGACTAACATAACAGTAACCTTTGAGAGTCACAAAAGCCTTATTTTCTTGTAAGAGTAGTTTTGTGTGTTGTATTTAATTGTTTGATTTGGCTAGATTAGTGTTTGTATGTGCTGACTAACATGCCGGTAACAGTAATCCCACTTCCTTGTGTCAAGAGTTGTGTCGTGCTTGTATGTGTTGACTGACAGTAATATCACTTTCTGTCCTTGTTCTTTATTAAGTAACTTCACCATTTTGTTTTACCTGGTAGTGACGTACTTGTATATGCTGACTAACATAACCTCAATACCAACCGTCTGCTTACCATAACCTAATATGACGTAACCTCACTTTTTCTAACCTCACCCGTTACACTCCAACTTTACTGTGTTATATTAATTTTCCGTGTATGGTGTACTTTATTTTATTTTTGTATACTGTTCGTGGTTATTGTCTTGGCTAGAGTAATGCTGTGTGGTGTATCCATTTAATCTGGCTTATTAGTTTACAGTAAGGAAAGTAAACATACCCTCACTTCTTCGGGGCTAAAGTAGTGTTGTGCTGACTAACCTAACCCCACCCAGTAACCTGTTTTTGCCCCGGTTCTTTTGTACAGTAAATTCACCTCAGCAACCTCACTTTCTATTATTGTTATTTTATGCAGTTTTGGTTGGAGCAGTTTTTGTATGTATTGACTAACATAACCTCACTTTTCCTAACCTCACGTCCTTGTGTCAAGAGTAGTGTTGTGTTTGTATGTGTTGAGTGACAGTAATCTCACTTTCTATTCTTGTTCTTGGTTAGAGTAGTATTTGATACCTTCATTCGAGTTAACTTTCGGTAACTTGTAGTTCTGTTTTGACTTGCGTAGTTTGTGTGTTAGTGTTTTTCTGACTTGCGTAGTAATACAGAGGTACTGTGCTCTTTTGTAGATCCTCTGTACCTGTTCTTTTAGAGAACCTGATCGGTGACTTTAAGGTATCAGTTCCAAATGTTACAGTTACACCATATATCTTGTTCATTTAATATCGATGAAGACTGCCACAAAGTAACAGTTCCAAAAAGTAACCGTTCCAATAAAGTAACAGGTCCAACACTACCCACTCCCACTCCCACAGTTTTCAAGGTAACAGGTCCAAAAGTATCAGTTTCAGTAGATCAAACAGTGAAAAAGTAACAGGCCCACTCTCTATATATATCTCTTGCAACAAGCTCTAGTTCTTCAGTCTGATTTCAGTCGTGACGCTGATCAGACGTGTTTTGTGCTGCTCTTGCGTAAGTGTTCTCTTGCACAGATTATTATTGATTCTGCGTAATTCAGTTATATCATTGTGAGTTTGACTCTGTTCGGGGTACTTGCTCTTTTAAGCGTTAACACAGTTTAGCTTGTTTTCAGTATTCAATTCTCTGTTGAAGGATGGATGTTTCTAAAAAGGACCCTCAAAACCCGGTAAATTTAATTAGTAAAGATGAAACCTACGTTAGTCACTTTAGACTTTACGGGACTAACACTGTTTTCAAATTCACTAAACCTCCCAAAGGTATCTCTGAGTTTGATTGGATTCGTAAAGGTTTTAATCAAATTGTAGAGACATCCAAAGCCAACGTTGCACCCACTGATTATCTAGGGTTTAAATTACAGTCTATAAATTTAAAAAGTGCTGAACCGGGATACGTATCATTGAGACCGGTCTCTAAAGTTAGCGGTGATGTTCTCTGGGATATTTTCGGGGGCATAATTCAAAGCAATGCGCAATCTATAACCTCTAGTGACACGTTTAGAGTTGATGTTACAAGGATTAACGTCCCAGTAGGTAAAGGAAGGGCAAGACCCGACTTTTACAATACCTTTGATGAAGAATCTAAAGCTAGGAAGGGTATTATAGTAATTAATAATAAAGACAATTTATGTTTGGCTAGAGCGTTGGTAGTAGGCAAAGCGTATGCGAAAAATGATCCTCAGTACAAAGCAATACGTCAGGACAAGGGAAAAAGACAAACTTTCAGAGCTAATAAGCTCATAGCAAAAGCCCGTGTAGAAATGCCCGAGGAGGGTGCAGGAATCCCTGAGCTTGAAAAATTCCAGTCCCATCTTAAAAAATACAAAATTACCGTCTACAACTATGACAGAAAAGGCCGGGATGTTTACTTTGAAGGGGGTAATGGTGACGCTAAATTAAAAATTAACCTTCTTTTTCACAACGGTCATTATAATGTAATTACAAACTTAACTGCTGCGTTTGTTTGCAATTTCTTTTGTGAAGCCTGTCATATTCCCTACAGCAACAGACATGAGCATCGGTGCTCTAACAGATGCTTGTCCTGTCATACCATCTCCCCGCCCTGTAAACTAGAACACGGAGGCATCACATGCCGTTTTTGCAACCGCTCCTTCAAAAATGAGCGGTGTTTAGTAGCTCATCAAGGGCAAATTTGTAAAACTGTAAAACTCTGCCGTGACTGTAAGAAAATGATTTATCCAAAAAGACGTAAGACAGCTCATGTATGCGGAGAAGTTTTCTGTAAGCCCTGTGAGGCGTTCAAAGACCCAGCGCATCAGTGTTTCATGAGGGTAGATAGGAGAACACCGAAAGACCGTGATTTTTTGTTTATTTTCTTTGACTTGGAAACAAGGCAAGACGAGTCTCTCCCTTCTGACCCTGATAAAAAAGTACATCAAGTAAACTTGTGCGTCTCACAACAGTACTGCTTTAAATGTATAAATGGGGGTGAGTGTGAAACTTGCTCGGAACGGCAAAGGGTATTTGAAAAAGAACCGGTAAAACACTTCATGAACTATATCATGGGAATTCGAAAAAAATTTAAAGATGTCTGTGTAATTGCCCACAACGGGCAGGGTTTTGATTTTCAGTTCATACTACAGTATATTATGGAAGAAACTAAATTTACACCAAAAATAACTCCTCGGGGAACTAAAGCTATTTTGATTGAAGTAGCAAACGTAAGGTTTGTGGACTCACTGAGCTATTTTCCCATGGCCCTCTCTGCACTCCCTAAAGCCTTTGACCTGCCTCCCGAGAAAAAGAAGGGCTACTTTCCCCACCTCTTCAACACTCTAACGAACCAAAATTATGTAGGTCCTATGCCCGACAAAAAATACTACTGTCCGGAATCAATGTTTGAGAAACCACACAAGGCCTTTGAAGAATGGTATGACGAACGAGTCGCTGAAGACTACGTGTTTGATTTTAAGAAGGAAATCTTGGAGTACTGTATTTCAGACGTGGAGATTTTAGCTCAGGCATGTATTAAATTTAGAGCCTTACTTCTTCAAGAATGTAACGTAGATCCTTTTCTCGAGGCTATAACAATCGCCAGTGCATGTAACTTGGCCTTCCGCCGTAACTTCTTAAAAGAAAATACTATTGGACTAATACCAAAATCAGGGTACCGACTTGCAGACAATCAGTCAGCCGTTGCTTTACAGTGGTTAACATGGGAGGAGGAGAAACGTGGAGTAAAGATTCAACATGCGGGCCGGGGCAGAGAAGCTAAAATTAATGGACTAAAAGTAGATGGGTTTGACGGGGAACGAATTTACGAGTTTCACGGGTGTTACTGGCACGGGTGTCCAAAATGTTATCAATATAGCAGAGAAGAACCTCTGCCGGAGGATCCCTCAGACAGTTTGCATCTCCGTTACGAGAGAACCAAATCCAAAATGGCAAAATTTAACGACTGTGATGTTGTGGAGATGTGGGAGTGTGAATTTAGAGCTTTGAAAAAGGACAAAAAACTAAATCACTTGAACCAACTGTCCATTCTAAACACACTTCCGCTTAATCCTAGGGATTCCTTCTTTGGAGGCAGAACGGGTAATACTAAAACGTATTGTAAATGTGAAGAGGGAGAAACGATACAATACGTTGATGTCTGCTCCCTTTATCCGTTTGTGAATAAATATTGTAAGTATCCCGTTGGTCACCCTACTGTTTACGTTGGAAATGACTGCCGAGAGAGAGGCCTTGAAGTAGAGGGCTTGTTGAAATGTAAGATTCTACCGCCTTACAACTTGTATCATCCCGTACTCCCCGCTAAAATGAATAATAAATTGATGTTTGTTTTGTGTAGAACTTGCGGTGAGACTTTAAACCAAGGGGAATGTTTTCATGATAGTGAGGAAAGGGCAATGGTAGGAACATGGACTATGGATGAAATTAGAAAAGCTGTAGAAAAAGGCTATGTGATCTTGGACATGTACGAGTTGTGGGAGTATGAAGTCGCCACATACGAGAAAGATGGATTGTTTACAGACTTTATTAATAAATTCTTGAAAGTAAAGCAGGAAGCCTCAGGGTATCCCGCATGGTGTAAAACAGAGGAAGATAAAGACAAGTATGTTTCTGATTTCTTTGAGCGTGAGGGTATTCAAATGGAGAAAGACAAAATTGCTAAAAATGGAGGACTCAGGTCAGTAGCTAAATTAATGTTAAATTCATTCTGGGGCAAGTTTGGTCAGCGAGAAAACATGACAAAAACTGAAATCGTGAGAGACTCTAAAGAATTATTCAATTCGTTAACTCAACCAGGAAAGGAAGTAAAGTTTGTTGAAGTAATTAACCAAGAGGTTTTATTAGTTAATTGGCAGAATGTTGATGATGCCGGTGAGGCTCTAAAGACTGTAAATGTTGTTATTGCGGCCTACACCACTGCTCATGCCAGGCTTAAACTGTATGAACATCTAGATGCCCTTGGAGGTCAAGTCCTTTACTATGACACGGACTCGTGTATTTATCTATACAGGGGAGGATTGTACAAGGTCTCTACGGGAGATTACCTCGGGGAAATGACGGACGAATTGGCAAGTGAGTACGGACCCGGCTCTTATATCTTAGAGTTTGTTTCTGGGGGACCAAAGACCTACGCATACCTTGTCTGGTCAACCAAAAAGCAAAAGCTAGAAACTGTGTGTAAAATCAAGGGTCTCACCCTCAATATGAAGACTTCCGAAACATTAAATTTTGAACAGTTAAAAAAGATGGTCCTTAGTGAAGCTGCTGAAATTTTAGAAATTGAAGAAAACAGAATCAGGAGAACAAAGAGACGGGAAGTCGTTACAGTAAGTGAAATTAAAAAGTTTAAAATTACAGGGCCAAAGAGAAGATTTAATGATGATCACGACACCCTGCCTTTCGGCTTTAAAAAACAAAGAGTTGCTTAATGGAGCTGTCACTCACACGGGTACTGAGCGTATATACCTCTAAACATCAGCTCTATTAACTCATTCTGTTCTGAGACGTGGTAGTGAACGGACGTGTCTGTGTCTGTTACTGTTTTATCTTGTTTGTCTCTTCTTGTAGAATGTCTGCTGAAAATAATACACTCCCTATTCAAGGGGTGTTTTTGAAGTTTATATCTAAAAGGAAGTTAAATGAAAATTCAAAGTTTCGCATTAAATCCTCAGAGTATGAGTTCTTTCTTACTGGGCCAATAAACGTATCGGAATGGCCTTTAGTGTTTTCGGAGTACATAGTAGATAAAATAACGGAGAACTCCTCATCAAACACCTACATTGGAGTATCAATAAAGTACGGTGATATCTCAGGAAATATACCATTCTTTCCTTTAGGGAATCTAACACCAACGGTCTTTGATGATCACTTTGAAAACATATTTTGTAACGTTAAGAAACTATCTGGTGTTTTACGTCTTGAAGTAACACTTGTCTCAATTCCGCGTTGCTACCTTCGATAAAGGTAGCACCTTTCCTTACGGAGCAATGTTACTCCTGTATATACCAAATGTCACTAGTACAGTTCATCATTCTGCTTCAAGTCGTGATACTGATCAGACGTGTTTTGTGCTGCTCTTGCCTGTACTATTGAGTAAATTGTGACATGGCTGCCAAGTTCTATACATTCAATAACAAACCAGTATTGGTTCTGTTTGATAGTGAAGGAAAGCCGTGGTTTAAAGCTAGAGACGTAGCTACTGCTCTAAAGCATGTTAATGGCTGGAGTGCAGTTCGGAAACATGTAGATGACAGTGATAAATTAACTGTTGGAAGTTTTTCCGACGCCCAAAAACAGGGCGTTGGACCGATTGAGAAAACAACGGTTTTTATAAATGAAGCCGGATTATGTTCTTTGATGTTAAAGTCAAGTACTCCTGAAGCAAGACTATTAGTAAGAAGTCTGTTGCCGGAGAAGTTTTACCTTACTTACACAAATATGAAAGATGAAAGTTCACTTTAAATGTAGTTTTTCTTTAAAATCACAAGTTCCCACTGTATGTGTGTGTGTGTGTGTGTGTGTGTGTGTGAATGAAGGTCACTGGCGTGGGTGACTAAAAGCCCCGTAAACCTGAATGAAGGTCACTGGCGTGGGTGACGAAAAGCCCCGTAAACCTGAATGTGTGATGAAGGGTTTAGTAGATTGAGGCGCCGGGCTAACACCCCAGCTACTCCTTCAAAAAACCCGGTGTGAATGAAGGACTTTGTACATTGAGGAGCCTGGCCAACACCCTGGCTACTCATTGGAACAGTCCGTACGGTGGGACTTGTAAAAAAGTATAAAAGTAAAATACAAAAAAAAATAAACGGAGGAGACAACCATTTTGTTTTTGGAAGGTCTCCATGAGTCATGGCGGTGGAGGGGCCATGACTTTACTAAACATTCTCTGTTTATCTTAGTAAATGTAGAGTTTAAAGGTGTTAAAATGAACGGACTTTGTCTTAGTAAATGACCGCCTTCCTCATACACAATGAACGGATTGACAGAGAATACAAAAAATATATAAAAAGGAGGTAGCATTTTGTTATGGAGTGGCTACCACAGTGAGAGGCGATGGTTGGGGCCTCTCACCCCAGAGGTTAGGCCTCCAGGGGAAGCTCTGGGTAACCAAAAAGAACGCGCCGACGCTCCTACGGCCTAGCCTAAAGGCTTACCGTGGTGTGGAAACGCGAGCGTTCAAAATTATTTCATTGGGGTTAGAAATGATTTACCGAGAAATTTAAAACGTTCCAGGCCAAATACATCATAGCCCCAAGGCAGTTTTCAGCGGTCTTGGGTACAATTGGTCAAGTTATTACACCGTCAAAGTACCCCACGGTCCCCGGCAAACAACATGGACCCATGTAGTCGGGGTATAGCTCTCTTGCCTGTCCATTTCTGCTAGTGTTCTCTCCTTTAAGTTATTATAGGTTTTCAAAAGTAATCCTGCTATCATAAGTATAAAGTTCCAAATATTCCTCCACGTAGAGTTTTTAAAGCAACTAATTACACCAAAAAGTCACATCTGAACTCTAAAATGTGTAATCTCTGTACCTTTTTAACTTTACAAAATACCCTACTGTCTCTTTATTACACATTAATTTGAATTTTTAAACAGTGGGCCATGCGTGTAGATAGGTCTATCCCATAGACCATCTAAAAGTGTAATTTTTATTAAAGGGGTGCAGGCAATGTAGTGATACTGACCAAATTAATAGGAAAAATCTAACTCCACCATTACGGTGGGGTTTGAAAGTAATAACATTACCACACCATATCCTACCCTGCCATTCCTCCCAATACCATATTCTACCCTACTATACCTCCCAATACCCTATCATACCATACCATACCATACCATTACCCTGCCATACCCTACCCTACCATTCCTCCCAATACCATATTCTACCCCACCATACCTCCCAATGCCCTATCATACCATACCATACAATACAATACCCTTACCACACCATACCATACCCTACCATACCTCACCAAAACCATAACATCCTATACCAAAGCCACAATACCAATACCCCTACCAAAGTCACCATATCCTTACACCCCACCCAAATACCATACAATAACATGACATACCAAACCATACCATACCTCCCAATACCATATTCTATCCTACCATACAATACAATATCAACACCATACCATACAATACAATACCACACCATACCAAACCATCAAATCCCATACCATACCATAGTAATGTTATAGAAAGGGTACGTGAATTGCTCACCCCTGCTGGTTTTCATACTTTCCTTAACAGTCGGGGTACAAAATGTAACCAAAATACCTTCAGTTTATTTTATTAAAAGAGAGTCCCAATTCCAAACCCATGGAGTGAGGGTATAGTTTTCTTGCCCGTCCATTTCTGCTGGTGTTTACAAGCCTCTTCTCTCCTTTAAGTTATTAGAGGTTTCTAAACAATTAAATGCATAGAAAGTTTCCCAAAGTAATTCTTTAGTAACACTTAATTTACAGGCATACCACAACAGCTACAATTATTCACTCATGAAGCTAAAATCCAGTTAATCTCCCAATGCCTCAAGACAATGTCCCTAAATAACAGCTAAAACCCAGATAAAGCTTGATGCTTCTAAATAACAGGTAAAAGTCAACATACTTTATTAACAATTACTTTTCTTCATAACAGCTAAAAATATCCAGAGGGTCATTTTAGCGAAGAGGTGTGTATTGACCCCCCTCAGTACCTTCACGTTAAACAGTCAGTCAAAGTATAATTTATTTTGTGTTGGTTTGTCACTAATTTTCTTGTATGTGAGTTTGTTTCAATTACATATATTTTACAGTGGTATGATTTAAGAGTAGCTGAGATCTTGGATGATGTAGAGAAAACAGTGCTAGAAGGTCGGGGTAAGGCACTGATCCCCCTTTAAACTATCAATCAAACACAGTTTACATCAATAAACCAGGCCTTTACTATATTTAACATAAAAAACATAAGCTAAAACTTTCTAACATCCTGAAAAACTAGTACGTCAGAGCTTGTAGTCTGTCCAGTTTTGTGATGTTTCTTCTTTACAGAGTTTAAATTGTAGTATGGGTTAATAAGTACCAACAAATCTTAAGATATTACATTTTAAAGTATAGCAACTGTCTTGATACTTACCCATAGTACAGGGTTTAGGTTTTGGTAAGATGTAGTGGAGGTTAACAGGTACGTACATTCCAAGTTTCATGTAAATAGGCCCTACCATTCTCAATAAATTACATTTCAAAGTATAGCTCCTGCAATTGTTTTGATGCTTACCTACAGTACAAGGTTTAGGTTTTGGTAAGATGTAGTGGGGGTTAACAAGTACATACATACCAAGTTTAATGAGAATCAGTCAAGCCATTCTCAAAATATTACGTTTTAAAGTTTTACACCCTCCATCATCCCTTAAACAACCCTTTCCTACCCTCCAACAATATTGAAAGTTAGAGGAGATTAACAAGTACCTGCATACCAAGTTTCATTAAAATAGGCCCAACGGTTCTTAAGATATTGATTTTTAAAGTATGGCTCCTTCAATTATTTTGATACTTTCCCGCAGTACAGGGTTTAGGTTTTTGTAAGATGTAGCGGAGGTTAACAGGTACCCACATACCAAATTTCATTCATATCGGCCCAGCCGTTCTTGAGATATTAAATTTTGAAAATTTGCCCCTTCATTTTTTGAGATGCAACCCGCAACATTTTGGTTAATATTTTTCATTTGGGTAGGTATAACCCGCGGGCGCCTACACTACGTAGTAGGCGAAATCTGTTGTCAGAATCGCTCTAGGACTTACCGTTTTCGAGATATTAGCGATTTTAGGATAATCAGACTCAAAAAAGAGAAGAAGAAGAAGGAAAAAGAGAGAAGCAGTGGCACGGAGTGGTGAGGGGGAGAGGGGAAGGTGAGGGGAGTAACATAGCATGCAGAAGGAGAAGAAATAAATCAGAGGAAGACTGAGGGATGAGCGGGGGAGGGGGAAGGTGAGGGGAGAGAGGAAGAAGAACACGCAAGTGCTAACAGAAGTGATCAGTAGTACCTCCTATGATTCAGCGCTAACATTGTTTTATATGAGAAAACGTGTAGCCAACCTAAGAAAATTGCAAAACAAAAAATATGACCTACATGACAGTGGTACCAACTTAAGAAAACAAGATACCTGTTGGCTACTTACGTCACGCTAACGTGACCAACCGAAAATTACGTCACGCTGAAGCATGGGCAGTGTAAGAACACTTCCCAACAAATGAACATATATAAAAGAACAAAACATGTTAGCACTCACTCACAGCGTGTACTACTGATCACTTCTGTTAGCACTTGCGTGTTCTTCTTCCTCTCTCCCCTCACCTTCCCCCTCCCCCGCTCATCCCTCAGTCTTCCTCTGATTTATTTCTTCTCCTTCTGCATGCTATGTTACTCCCCTCACCTTCCCCTCTCCCCCTCACCACTCCGTGCCACTGCTTCTCTCTTTTTCCTTCTTCTTCTTCTCTTTTTTGAGTCTGATTATCCTAAAATCGCTAATATCTCGAAAACGGTAAGTCCTAGAGCGATTCTGACAACAGATTTCGCCTACTACGTAGTGTAGGCGCCCGCGGGTTATACCTACCCAAATGAAAAATATTAACCAAAATGTTGCGGGTTGCATCTCAAAAAATGAAGGGGCAAATTTTCAAAATTTAATATCTCAAGAACGGCTGGGCCGATATGAATGAAATTTGGTATGTGGGTACCTGTTAACCTCCGCTACATCTTACAAAAACCTAAACCCTGTACTGCGGGAAAGTATCAAAATAATTGAAGGAGCCATACTTTAAAAATCAATATCTTAAGAACCGTTGGGCCTATTTTAATGAAACTTGGTATGCAGGTACTTGTTAATCTCCTCTAACTTTCAATATTGTTGGAGGGTAGGAAAGGGTTGTTTAAGGGATGATGGAGGGTGTAAAACTTTAAAACGTAATATTTTGAGAATGGCTTGACTGATTCTCATTAAACTTGGTATGTATGTACTTGTTAACCCCCACTACATCTTACCAAAACCTAAACCTTGTACTGTAGGTAAGCATCAAAACAATTGCAGGAGCTATACTTTGAAATGTAATTTATTGAGAATGGTAGGGCCTATTTACATGAAACTTGGAATGTACGTACCTGTTAACCTCCACTACATCTTACCAAAACCTAAACCCTGTACTATGGGTAAGTATCAAGACAGTTGCTATACTTTAAAATGTAATATCTTAAGATTTGTTGGTACTTATTAACCCATACTACAATTTAAACTCTGTAAAGAAGAAACATCACAAAACTGGACAGACTACAAGCTCTGACGTACTAGTTTTTCAGGATGTTAGAAAGTTTTAGCTTATGTTTTTTATGTTAAATATAGTAAAGGCCTGGTTTATTGATGTAAACTGTGTTTGATTGATAGTTTAAAGGGGGATCAGTGCCTTACCCCGACCTTCTAGCACTGTTTTCTCTACATCATCCAAGATCTCAGCTACTCTTAAATCATACCACTGTAAAATATATGTAATTGAAACAAACTCACATACAAGAAAATTAGTGACAAACCAACACAAAATAAATTATACTTTGACTGACTGTTTAACGTGAAGGTACTGAGGGGGGTCAATACACACCTCTTCGCTAAAATGACCCTCTGGATATTTTTAGCTGTTATGAAGAAAAGTAATTGTTAATAAAGTATGTTGACTTTTACCTGTTATTTAGAAGCATCAAGCTTTATCTGGGTTTTAGCTGTTATTTAGGGACATTGTCTTGAGGCATTGGGAGATTAACTGGATTTTAGCTTCATGAGTGAATAATTGTAGCTGTTGTGGTATGCCTGTAAATTAAGTGTTACTAAAGAATTACTTTGGGAAACTTTCTATGCATTTAATTGTTTAGAAACCTCTAATAACTTAAAGGAGAGAAGAGGCTTGTAAACACCAGCAGAAATGGACGGGCAAGAAAACTATACCCTCACTCCATGGGTTTGGAATTGGGACTCTCTTTTAATAAAATAAACTGAAGGTATTTTGGTTACATTTTGTACCCCGACTGTTAAGGAAAGTATGAAAACCAGCAGGGGTGAGCAATTCACGTACCCTTTCTATAACATTACTATGGTATGGTATGGGATTTGATGGTTTGGTATGGTGTGGTATTGTATTGTATGGTATGGTGTTGATATTGTATTGTATGGTAGGATAGAATATGGTATTGGGAGGTATGGTATGGTTTGGTATGTCATGTTATTGTATGGTATTTGGGTGGGGTGTAAGGATATGGTGACTTTGGTAGGGGTATTGGTATTGTGGCTTTGGTATAGGATGTTATGGTTTTGGTGAGGTATGGTAGGGTATGGTATGGTGTGGTAAGGGTATTGTATTGTATGGTATGGTATGATAGGGCATTGGGAGGTATGGTGGGGTAGAATATGGTATTGGGAGGAATGGTAGGGTAGGGTATGGCAGGGTAATGGTATGGTATGGTATGGTATGATAGGGTATTGGGAGGTATAGTAGGGTAGAATATGGTATTGGGAGGAATGGCAGGGTAGGATATGGTGTGGTAATGTTATTACTTTCAAACCCCACCGTAATGGTGGAGTTAGATTTTTCCTATTAATTTGGTCAGTATCACTACATTGCCTGCACCCCTTTAATAAAAATTACACTTTTAGATGGTCTATGGGATAGACCTATCTACACGCATGGCCCACTGTTTAAAAATTCAAATTAATGTGTAATAAAGAGACAGTAGGGTATTTTGTAAAGTTAAAAAGGTACAGAGATTACACATTTTAGAGTTCAGATGTGACTTTTTGGTGTAATTAGTTGCTTTAAAAACTCTACGTGGAGGAATATTTGGAACTTTATACTTATGATAGCAGGATTACTTTTGAAAACCTATAATAACTTAAAGGAGAGAACACTAGCAGAAATGGACAGGCAAGAGAGCTATACCCCGACTACATGGGTCCATGTTGTTTGCCGGGGACCGTGGGGTACTTTGACGGTGTAATAACTTGACCAATTGTACCCAAGACCGCTGAAAACTGCCTTGGGGCTGTGATGTATTTGGCCTGGAACGTTTTAAATTTCTCGGTAAATCATTTCTAACCCCAATGAAATAATTTTGAACGCTCGCGTTTCCACACCACGGTAAGCCTTTAGGCTAGGCCGTAGGAGCGTCGGCGCGTTCTTTTTGGTTACCCAGAGCTTCCCCTGGAGGCCTAACCTCTGGGGTGAGAGGCCCCAACCATCGCCTCTCACTGTGGTAGCCACTCCATAACAAAATGCTACCTCCTTTTTATATATTTTTTGTATTCTCTGTCAATCCGTTCATTGTGTATGAGGAAGGCGGTCATTTACTAAGACAAAGTCCGTTCATTTTAACACCTTTAAACTCTACATTTACTAAGATAAACAGAGAATGTTTAGTAAAGTCATGGCCCCTCCACCGCCATGACTCATGGAGACCTTCCAAAAACAAAATGGTTGTCTCCTCCGTTTATTTTTTTTTGTATTTTACTTTTATACTTTTTTACAAGTCCCACCGTACGGACTGTTCCAATGAGTAGCCAGGGTGTTGGCCAGGCTCCTCAATGTACAAAGTCCTTCATTCACACCGGGTTTTTTGAAGGAGTAGCTGGGGTGTTAGCCCGGCGCCTCAATCTACTAAACCCTTCATCACACATTCAGGTTTACGGGGCTTTTCGTCACCCACGCCAGTGACCTTCATTCAGGTTTACGGGGCTTTTAGTCACCCACGCCAGTGACCTTCATTCACACACACACACACACACACACACATACAGTGGGAACTTGTGATTTTAAAGAAAAACTACATTTAAAGTGAACTTTCATCTTTCATATTTGTGTAAGTAAGGTAAAACTTCTCCGGCAACAGACTTCTTACTAATAGTCTTGCTTCAGGAGTACTTGACTTTAACATCAAAGAACATAATCCGGCTTCATTTATAAAAACCGTTGTTTTCTCAATCGGTCCAACGCCCTGTTTTTGGGCGTCGGAAAAACTTCCAACAGTTAATTTATCACTGTCATCTACATGTTTCCGAACTGCACTCCAGCCATTAACATGCTTTAGAGCAGTAGCTACGTCTCTAGCTTTAAACCACGGCTTTCCTTCACTATCAAACAGAACCAATACTGGTTTGTTATTGAATGTATAGAACTTGGCAGCCATGTCACAATTTACTCAATAGTACAGGCAAGAGCAGCACAAAACACGTCTGATCAGTATCACGACTTGAAGCAGAATGATGAACTGTACTAGTGACATTTGGTATATACAGGAGTAACATTGCTCCGTAAGGAAAGGTGCTACCTTTATCGAAGGTAGCAACGCGGAATTGAGACAAGTGTTACTTCAAGACGTAAAACACCAGATAGTTTCTTAACGTTACAAAATATGTTTTCAAAGTGATCATCAAAGACCGTTGGTGTTAGATTCCCTAAAGGAAAGAATGGTATATTTCCTGAGATATCACCGTACTTTATTGATACTCCAATGTAGGTGTTTGATGAGGAGTTCTCCGTTATTTTATCTACTATGTACTCCGAAAACACTAAAGGCCATTCCGATACGTTTATTGGCCCAGTAAGAAAGAACTCATACTCTGAGGATTTAATGCGAAACTTTGAATTTTCATTTAACTTCCTTTTAGATATAAACTTCAAAAACACCCCTTGAATAGGGAGTGTATTATTTTCAGCAGACATTCTACAAGAAGAGACAAACAAGATAAAACAGTAACAGACACAGACACGTCCGTTCACTACCACGTCTCAGAACAGAATGAGTTAATAGAGCTGATGTTTAGAGGTATATACGCTCAGTACCCGTGTGAGTGACAGCTCCATTAAGCAACTCTTTGTTTTTTAAAGCCGAAAGGCAGGGTGTCGTGATCATCATTAAATCTTCTCTTTGGCCCTGTAATTTTAAACTTTTTAATTTCACTTACTGTAACGACTTCCCGTATCTTTGTTCTCCTGATTCTGTTTTCTTCAATTTCTAAAATTTCAGCAGCTTCACTAAGGACCATCTTTTTTAACTGTTCAAAATTTAATGTTTCGGAAGTCTTCATATTGAGGGTGAGACCCTTGATTTTACACACAGTTTCTAGCTTTTGCTTTTTGGTTGACCAGACAAGGTATGCGTAGGTCTTTGGTCCCCCAGAAACAAACTCTAAGATATAAGAGCCGGGTCCGTACTCACTTGCCAATTCGTCCGTCATTTCCCCGAGGTAATCTCCCGTAGAGACCTTGTACAATCCTCCCCTGTATAGATAAATACACGAGTCCGTGTCATAGTAAAGGACTTGACCTCCAAGGGCATCTAGATGTTCATACAGTTTAAGCCTGGCATGAGCAGTGGTGTAGGCCGCAATAACAACATTTACAGTCTTTAGAGCCTCACCGGCATCATCAACATTCTGCCAATTAACTAATAAAACCTCTTGGTTAATTACTTCAACAAACTTTACTTCCTTTCCTGGTTGAGTTAACGAATTGAATAATTCTTTAGAGTCTCTCACGATTTCAGTTTTTGTCATGTTTTCTCGCTGACCAAACTTGCCCCAGAATGAATTTAACATTAATTTAGCTACTGACCTGAGTCCTCCATTTTTAGCAATTTTGTCTTTCTCCATTTGAATACCCTCACGCTCAAAGAAATCAGAAACATACTTGTCTTTATCTTCCTCTGTTTTACACCATGCGGGATACCCTGAGGCTTCCTGCTTTACTTTCAAGAATTTATTAATAAAGTCTGTAAACAATCCATCTTTCTCGTATGTGGCGACTTCATACTCCCACAACTCGTACATGTCCAAGATCACATAGCCTTTTTCTACAGCTTTTCTAATTTCATCCATAGTCCATGTTCCTACCATTGCCCTTTCCTCACTATCATGAAAACATTCCCCTTGGTTTAAAGTCTCACCGCAAGTTCTACACAAAACAAACATCAATTTATTATTCATTTTAGCGGGGAGTACGGGATGATACAAGTTGTAAGGCGGTAGAATCTTACATTTCAACAAGCCCTCTACTTCAAGGCCTCTCTCTCGGCAGTCATTTCCAACGTAAACAGTAGGGTGACCAACGGGATACTTACAATATTTATTCACAAACGGATAAAGGGAGCAGACATCAACGTATTGTATCGTTTCTCCCTCTTCACATTTACAATACGTTTTAGTATTACCCGTTCTGCCTCCAAAGAAGGAATCCCTAGGATTAAGCGGAAGTGTGTTTAGAATGGACAGTTGGTTCAAGTGATTTAGTTTTTTGTCCTTTTTCAAAGCTCTAAATTCACACTCCCACATCTCCACAACATCACAGTCGTTAAATTTTGCCATTTTGGATTTGGTTCTCTCGTAACGGAGATGCAAACTGTCTGAGGGATCCTCCGGCAGAGGTTCTTCTCTGCTATATTGATAACATTTTGGACACCCGTGCCAGTAACACCCGTGAAACTCGTAAATTCGTTCCCCGTCAAACCCATCTACTTTTAGTCCATTAATTTTAGCTTCTCTGCCCCGGCCCGCATGTTGAATCTTTACTCCACGTTTCTCCTCCTCCCATGTTAACCACTGTAAAGCAACGGCTGACTGATTGTCTGCAAGTCGGTACCCTGATTTTGGTATTAGTCCAATAGTATTTTCTTTTAAGAAGTTACGGCGGAAGGC
Source organism: Allygus modestus (assembly GCA_963675035.1). NCBI lineage: Eukaryota > Metazoa > Arthropoda > Insecta > Hemiptera > Cicadellidae > Allygus > Allygus modestus. The sequence goes on along the minus strand of OY776117.1, from coordinate 124,745,881 downwards.
CAAGTTACATGCACTGGCGATTGTTATAGCCTCGAGAAAAGGATCTACGTTACATTCTTGAAGAAGTAAGGCTCTAAATTTAATACATGCCTGAGCTAAAATCTCCACGTCTGAAATACAGTACTCCAAGATTTCCTTCTTAAAATCAAACACGTAGTCTTCAGCGACTCGTTCGTCATACCATTCTTCAAAGGCCTTGTGTGGTTTCTCAAACATTGATTCCGGACAGTAGTATTTTTTGTCGGGCATAGGACCTACATAATTTTGGTTCGTTAGAGTGTTGAAGAGGTGGGGAAAGTAGCCCTTCTTTTTCTCGGGAGGCAGGTCAAAGGCTTTAGGGAGTGCAGAGAGGGCCATGGGAAAATAGCTCAGTGAGTCCACAAACCTTACGTTTGCTACTTCAATCAAAATAGCTTTAGTTCCCCGAGGAGTTATTTTTGGTGTAAATTTAGTTTCTTCCATAATATACTGTAGTATGAACTGAAAATCAAAACCCTGCCCGTTGTGGGCAATTACACAGACATCTTTAAATTTTTTTCGAATTCCCATGATATAGTTCATGAAGTGTTTTACCGGTTCTTTTTCAAATACCCTTTGCCGTTCCGAGCAAGTTTCACACTCACCCCCATTTATACATTTAAAGCAGTACTGTTGTGAGACGCACAAGTTTACTTGATGTACTTTTTTATCAGGGTCAGAAGGGAGAGACTCGTCTTGCCTTGTTTCCAAGTCAAAGAAAATAAACAAAAAATCACGGTCTTTCGGTGTTCTCCTATCTACCCTCATGAAACACTGATGCGCTGGGTCTTTGAACGCCTCACAGGGCTTACAGAAAACTTCTCCGCATACATGAGCTGTCTTACGTCTTTTTGGATAAATCATTTTCTTACAGTCACGGCAGAGTTTTACAGTTTTACAAATTTGCCCTTGATGAGCTACTAAACACCGCTCATTTTTGAAGGAGCGGTTGCAAAAACGGCATGTGATGCCTCCGTGTTCTAGTTTACAGGGCGGGGAGATGGTATGACAGGACAAGCATCTGTTAGAGCACCGATGCTCATGTCTGTTGCTGTAGGGAATATGACAGGCTTCACAAAAGAAATTGCAAACAAACGCAGCAGTTAAGTTTGTAATTACATTATAATGACCGTTGTGAAAAAGAAGGTTAATTTTTAATTTAGCGTCACCATTACCCCCTTCAAAGTAAACATCCCGGCCTTTTCTGTCATAGTTGTAGACGGTAATTTTGTATTTTTTAAGATGGGACTGGAATTTTTCAAGCTCAGGGATTCCTGCACCCTCCTCGGGCATTTCTACACGGGCTTTTGCTATGAGCTTATTAGCTCTGAAAGTTTGTCTTTTTCCCTTGTCCTGACGTATTGCTTTGTACTGAGGATCATTTTTCGCATACGCTTTGCCTACTACCAACGCTCTAGCCAAACATAAATTGTCTTTATTATTAATTACTATAATACCCTTCCTAGCTTTAGATTCTTCATCAAAGGTATTGTAAAAGTCGGGTCTTGCCCTTCCTTTACCTACTGGGACGTTAATCCTTGTAACATCAACTCTAAACGTGTCACTAGAGGTTATAGATTGCGCATTGCTTTGAATTATGCCCCCGAAAATATCCCAGAGAACATCACCGCTAACTTTAGAGACCGGTCTCAATGATACGTATCCCGGTTCAGCACTTTTTAAATTTATAGACTGTAATTTAAACCCTAGATAATCAGTGGGTGCAACGTTGGCTTTGGATGTCTCTACAATTTGATTAAAACCTTTACGAATCCAATCAAACTCAGAGATACCTTTGGGAGGTTTAGTGAATTTGAAAACAGTGTTAGTCCCGTAAAGTCTAAAGTGACTAACGTAGGTTTCATCTTTACTAATTAAATTTACCGGGTTTTGAGGGTCCTTTTTAGAAACATCCATCCTTCAACAGAGAATTGAATACTGAAAACAAGCTAAACTGTGTTAACGCTTAAAAGAGCAAGTACCCCGAACAGAGTCAAACTCACAATGATATAACTGAATTACGCAGAATCAATAATAATCTGTGCAAGAGAACACTTACGCAAGAGCAGCACAAAACACGTCTGATCAGCGTCACGACTGAAATCAGACTGAAGAACTAGAGCTTGTTGCAAGAGATATATATAGAGAGTGGGCCTGTTACTTTTTCACTGTTTGATCTACTGAAACTGATACTTTTGGACCTGTTACCTTGAAAACTGTGGGAGTGGGAGTGGGTAGTGTTGGACCTGTTACTTTATTGGAACGGTTACTTTTTGGAACTGTTACTTTGTGGCAGTCTTCATCGATATTAAATGAACAAGATATATGGTGTAACTGTAACATTTGGAACTGATACCTTAAAGTCACCGATCAGGTTCTCTAAAAGAACAGGTACAGAGGATCTACAAAAGAGCACAGTACCTCTGTATTACTACGCAAGTCAGAAAAACACTAACACACAAACTACGCAAGTCAAAACAGAACTACAAGTTACCGAAAGTTAACTCGAATGAAGGTATCAAATACTACTCTAACCAAGAACAAGAATAGAAAGTGAGATTACTGTCACTCAACACATACAAACACAACACTACTCTTGACACAAGGACGTGAGGTTAGGAAAAGTGAGGTTATGTTAGTCAATACATACAAAAACTGCTCCAACCAAAACTGCATAAAATAACAATAATAGAAAGTGAGGTTGCTGAGGTGAATTTACTGTACAAAAGAACCGGGGCAAAAACAGGTTACTGGGTGGGGTTAGGTTAGTCAGCACAACACTACTTTAGCCCGGAAGAAGTGAGGGTATGTTTACTTTCCTTACTGTAAACTAATAAGCCAGATTAAATGGATACACCACACAGCATTACTCTAGCCAAGACAATAACCACGAACAGTATACAAAAATAAAATAAAGTACACCATACACGGAAAATTAATATAACACAGTAAAGTTGGAGTGTAACGGGTGAGGTTAGAAAAAGTGAGGTTACGTCATATTAGGTTATGGTAAGCAGACGGTTGGTATTGAGGTTATGTTAGTCAGCATATACAAGTACGTCACTACCAGGTAAAACAAAATGGTGAAGTTACTTAATAAAGAACAAGGACAGAAAGTGATATTACTGTCAGTCAACACATACAAGCACGACACAACTCTTGACACAAGGAAGTGGGATTACTGTTACCGGCATGTTAGTCAGCACATACAAACACTAATCTAGCCAAATCAAACAATTAAATACAACACACAAAACTACTCTTACAAGAAAATAAGGCTTTTGTGACTCTCAAAGGTTACTGTTATGTTAGTCAACACATACAAACACAACACTACCAAGTAAAACAAAAATGATGAAGTTACTGTATTAAAGAACAAGGAGGTGAGGTTATGGTAACTCTCAAAGGTTACAGATGTAAGGTTATGTCAGTCAACAAATACAAGTACGACACAACTCTTGACACAAGAAACTGAGGTTACTGGGTGTGAGGTTATGTTAGTCAACACAACACTACTTTAGCCAGAACAAACAAGAAACCGAGGTTGCTGTACACTAGCAAGTCAGATAATGCTAAAAATCACACGAGACGCAAGATTACTATAATACAAAGTGAGGTTATGTAAAATACAAAGCAAAAAGTGAGGTTAGGAAAAGTGAAGCCGCTATGGGGAGCAAACGCTCAAGTTTAATCTTTGCAAAACGCAACGAACGGAGAGACACGTCCGATCGCAACGGGAGCAGGGAGCAAAGAGAGAGAGAAAATGCGCGGCAAGATAGCAGGTATTGTGGTGGGGGCTATGTCTCTTTCAATCACAGAGCCCACAGGTAACAACTAGTTACAACGAGTTTGCTGACAGAGACTATGTTGAGGATGTTGTGGTTAGATGTACAGAAGGCTAGATGATTAACAACAGAAGGACACGAGGGTCAGATAATTGCCACAGAAGGCTAGACGATTACCAACAGAAGGACACGAGGGTTAAATAATTACCACAGAATGCCAGATGAATAACAACGGAAGGACACAAGGGTCAAATAATTACCACTGAAGGCTAGATGATTAACAACAGAAGGACGTGAATCAACATACCAGCCAGTCAGGTTACTTAAAATGTTACACCCACCAGCTGAGAGAACATGAACTGTAGATAGATACACAGAAGGAGACAGAAGGACGCGTGGGTTAAATAATTACCATAGAAGGCTAGATGATTAACAACAGAAGGACACGAGGATCAATTAATTACCAAAAAACTGTAGATAATTAAACACAGAGAGATGCAAAAGATAAATAATCAACCACAGAGGGTAGCAAAAGAGCCACAGAGGGAGGCAATTACACCCTAATTCCATTCCTCATAAGAGCCCATGTTATTCTATTCTCCGTAAGAGTCCATGTTAATCTATTCTCCATAAGAGCCCATGTTATTCTATTCTCCATAAGACCCTATGTTGGGGCCAAAGCGCGCGGCATGACTACTAACCGTATCAGATGTTCAGATTCCGTCTCCCTTTCACGTCTAGCTGCAAGCTAGTTTGACCCACCTACCGTAATCACTGTCCCATGTATGTAATGTATGAGATCCACTCGGCCACGACTCGGGAACGCAAGGCGTGCGATTCCCAGTGGTAACTCACATCTCTGGGAATTACAAGATCCCCGTCAATCACAGACGCTCTAGATATTTACTGCCCGCCCCGAGGCCTCCACGGTCAATAGTTCTCCAACTACTCCTTAAAGGTCCCGGTCGTGTCTCTCGAGTCGTTACTCGAGTGACAAAGTCCTGAGAATTTACGGCAGATCTGATAGTGGGGGGTTGCTGATTTATTTTGCGGTCGTCTCAGGCATGTCACGAAAACTATTAATTGTGATCAATTTGGGGTCGAAATTATTTTGTGCATTCCTTCAGATATTGTAAAAATTGTCTTTAGCCAATCTCCCCTGTAGGGAAGAAGAAATTACTGTAGTCGGCACGATAAGTCCTAAGTAGGGTGTATTGGCCGGTTCCGGGGAGGCGGGTGTGGTGGCGGGTGTACCCCTTCCCCCCCGTGGCGGATGAGCCCCCTAGCATTTTTTTAATTATCCTAATTAATATTCATGCTAATTACCATTAATTAATATTAATTGCCATAGTTAACCTAATTAATATTCATATTTTTACCACGCTTGGCCCCCTCACACTATATATATATATATATATATATATATGTGTATGTATATATATTTGTTATAAACATTTTACTATCTTTTTTTGTCTCTTAGAACATATTAGTAAAATATTAAGTGTTACCAGGTGTATCAGAACAGACTGAAATAGAAACTATGTATATATAAAATAGTTTACGTTCATATATAGTGATTTCTCTTTGCGGTGGAAGTAATACTTTGTTGATAATGCTATACCCTTATCAGGTTCATCGCTCCTGCTTCAACCTGTCTAGACCTGTCACTACTTGTTCAGTAGATGATGACCCAGAGCTCTATAACTTCGTTTACAAAGTTGCTAACTTAAATGTTGGTATTTTCTTTTTAGATAGAGTTTCAAACCTTGTTTTTACTCTTTTGTTCTTAATGTTACCAACTTAACATTTTGCAATTTTTCTTTGCCAGTGTTTCCAAACAAAATCTTACAATATTTTAGGTCACACTGTTTCCAAGCTAACTTCTCCCTGCTTGTTGTTGCCAACCTACTATTTGCATTTAAATCAATCTTTAGTAGAATTGTCAACTTACTTTTATATTTCACAGTATTGTCATACTAAAATTTTTCTTTCACAAAATTGCCAACTCAACTGTTTGTATTTTATTTCAAGGGGGTTCAAACCTGATTTTTGTATCTTTCATTCTCAAAAATGCCAACTTAACTTTTTTCAATTTGTCATTGTCAATGGTGCCACACTAACTTTTCCTGCTTGGTGTTGTCAACCTTACTTTTTTCCTACTTGTTGTTTCCAACCTAAATGTTGAACTGTTATATCGCAGTGTCTTTCTGTATTTTTTCGTTACTGTAACGGAATTGCAAACATAACTTTCTGAATATTCTCTTTCACATGTTTACTAACATAACTTTATTTTGTGCAATGTTTACATATCTATGTATTTTGTGATCTTTCTTTCACAAAGTTCCGAACCAGAATTTTTGAAATTCTGTTTTGCATGATTGCTAACCTAATTCTTTTCGTTTTTCGTGCATGTTTTCCTATCCAACTTCTGAATCATTCGCTGTGTCGCCAACCTAACTTTCTAAAATCTTCTTTCTCAGAGTTACCAACCTACCTGTTTGTAGGTGTACATTTTGGTCTAGTGTTTCCAACCTTTTAAAATTTTGTTGCAGTGTATTTTTGTACTTTTTCGTTCAAGTGATTGTCAACAAAACCTTATCTACATCATCTTCACACTTTTACTTATCTAATTTTATTTTGTGTTGTTTATCAACCTAAGTACTTTGTGCTCTTTCTTTCTCAAAGTGGTCAACCTAGATGTTGTATGTTTTCGTTCTTAATGCTGCCAATACAATTTCTGATTTTTTGTACTAATGTTGCAAACATAACTTCTTAATCTGTCTTTCACAGTGTTGCCAACTTATTGTTTTGCAGGTTGCTACATAACCTTTTGGATTTAGTTTTTTGTTCAGAGTTTCCTACCTAACTCTGGATATATCGCAGTTTCGCCTACCTAAATTTCTGAAATGTTCTTTCTCAGAGTTGCCAACCTACCTTTCTGATTAACTGTGGAGTAGTGTTTCCAACCTTTTAATAATTTTTTCAGGCACTGGAAAATTCTTCATTGTCAAAGTTGCCAACGTAACTGTTTTTATTTTATTTTAGATAGGGGTTCAAACATTTGTTTTAATCCTTCATTCTCAATTTTGCCACCTTAAATCTTTGCAATTTGTCTATGCCAATGTCGCCAAACTAACTCTTAATATTTTAATCTGACATTGTTGCCAACTTAACTTTTTTCATACCTGTTGTTGCCAGCCTAAATGCTGTGTTTTGATTTCGCGGTGTATTTCTGTATTTTTTCGTTCAAGGAATTGCCAACAAAACGTTCTCTACATTCTCTTTCACACCTTTACTTACATAATTTTATTTTGAGCAGTATTTGCCAACCTAAGTACTTTGTGTGATTTCTTTCTCAAAGCGGTCAACGTAGATGTTGTATGTTTTCGTTCTTAATGCTGCCAATACAATATCAGATTTTTTGTCATAATGTTGCCAACATAACGTCTCAATCTTTTGCAGTGTTGCTAACATAGCTTTTTGAAATTTTGTTTTGTAGAGTTGTTAACCTAGCTTTATGTTTTTTGGTTTTTGTGCAGTTTCCTAATTTCTGGATCTTTCAAAGTGTCGCCAACCTTACTTTGTGAAACTTTCTTTTGCAGAGTTGCCAAACTATCTTTTTGTGACATTAGTGTAGTGTTTTCAACCTTTTTAATATTGGTTATAGCCATTGGCAAACTAATTTTTACATAATTATTTCGCAGGGTTGACAATTTAACTTTAATTTTGAACTTGTCACTTCTACTTCTTGATAACGATCACTACTTCCAGACTGGCAGATTATTATTTATATTACGCAATTACTACAATTTTAACATACATTTAGTAGTTTGGGCATGTAAATTTATTGAATAAGAGTATTTTAGGGTATACACAATTAAAAGTCTTAAAATCTATTCTTATATTTTCCCATCAGTTAGTTAGCTTTCCGGTTGTGAACAGATAGTTTTTGGTTAGTGAAGATTTGTCTTTTTGTCTGTTTTCTTCCTACCAGCTTAACGTTTTTATTTCCATATCAGCAGGACGTTAACTTTAGGGTTTAAATACTAGCTGTAACCTATATCGAGTTATTTTTTTCTGAAATAATATTTTAGAAATATTTTCAAAACTATTTTTAGTAGTAAGTTGTTATAATTTCAACAATTAGTTATTTTCGTTTATAAACTTTGAAACATTTCCTTGCAAATTAGATCGTTGCGTTTGAGTTCGGAAAGCTACTTAACGGTCTTTGTTTTCTATCGAATTTCTAGGCTACCTGATCTGACTTTATTTTGCTGATTTTAAACATTTTAAGTACGAGTATAACACTTAAAGGAAATTTACCTGAAACAAAACCTTTTGAAGCAAGACTTAACAAATTTATGATACTGAAGGTTTGGTTTTCATAAATAATTGTTTTTGTTTGTAAGCTTATATTCTATAAATGTCATTGGAGATTTGATTTTAAGTAATATATTTCAATTTTAAGGTGAAATTTGATATTTCCAACTGAGATACGAATCGTAACCTCACAAAACCTATTCTCATTGGGTTTATTTTAAATTGGTTGATATCTTAGTAAACCTAAAGCTGGATTTACTTGAACAAGTATCTAGAGTCTTGTGACGAAACTATCTGATACATTACCTTACAGGTAATACATTTCCAGTCGTAAACTTTAATTAAGTGTATTTATTAAAGCCTTTTATTTTTAAGGTTTGGTATCTTGCCTTAAATATTTGTATTTACATGTTGACCTTGTCATTTAATTCTCAGATATGGTTCCATGAGTTATCTTAGTAGATTATTAGAATTATTAGTATTAGATATTGACTTGAATTATTAAAATGTGTCAGATTCATCAAAATCGAAAAAAGTTACCCTAGAGATCTAAAACGTACATTTTGTTTAAACAATTGAAAATTGTGTGAGTTAACTGAATTTATGATAACCTGGTTTATCAAAACGAGTAAAATCAAAAACAATACCCTTACATCTAAAACAAAGTATAATTATTTTATAAGTTGTACTGTTGAAACAGAACCAGGTGCTTCAGACCAGCCAAAAATATAAACATTGGACTCAGTTAATTTTGTTGTTTTTCCAACAAAGTACTTGGAGTGTTGACAGTTAAATTACCGCCTCTAGTAAATACTTGACTTTGTATCCAGTCCTAATCGAATCTCCGTATTTCCTTTTTTATGATACCCCAATGTGAAAAACCCATTAAATGAAAGTGGCCACAGAATAAATGAAACTGTTATGCAAATTAACATGCATTTCATAAGATAAAATAAAGGTTTTTGCTGATTGCAGAAAAACAAACAGAGATACATGGGTGGTGTTAATTAGAAAAATGTTAGGATTTATAAGACCCTTTTAATGGTCTTTTTATAGCTGTTTTTAATATACGCTACCTTTTGAATTTTTTGAATTTTGGGAATTTAAGCAATTTCAAATTGTTTCAAGTCTATCAGTAGGTAGCCGTGTGGACTTTTCGTAGCTTCAGAGTACGCCTCCTCGATGAATTTTGGACTGTCTGAATATATTTGTCTGGCCAAGTACCTAATTTGCACTCTATAGCTAGGATTCTTAAAACACACAATGTAATGTGCATTTAATGAGATGTCCGGATGTCCCTCTGCCTTGATGAATCAAATTTTTTGTGATGAAAAACACACTTATTTTGCGATGATGACAACCTTTTGTGAAAAGATCCACCACACGATTGTCAGCCTCACGCATCATATCATCTATAATCATAAGTATAGGGTCATTACCAGAAAAATCCTCCAAGTTTGGCCGGCCTTCTATGTGAATAGTGTTGGTATTATTTGAGTCACCTCCACCTCCTCCACCACTACTATAATATCAGTTTATACTGGAAAACTGTGTGTCACACATTTCTGTAATGTGTTTTATAAACGTTGACATAAACTGTGACTTGCCACAACCCAAAGGTCCCACCATAATGGCTTAGAACAGATGTTTCCACGTCAAGCTCATGATCAATACTGAGCCAAACAATAAAAACCTCAAAATTACCACACAATTAAATTGTAAACTTACAACTAAAGGTGATTTTTTGGGGGATAATTGTAATAATTAACACAGTGGTTATGTTCTGAACGTGACTATAAGTATTGACTACAAAAACTAATTTACAATGGTATTTACATAATCTTCAAGGCTTGCTTTACATATTTACATAAACTCCAAACATGTGAATCTGCTATTGGAAACCCTTTTACTGTGCTTCACCAAGCGAAGGCGTTCTCCAAACTCGCTATTGTTGCGCTCGATGTCGGTGTTGCTCAGGACCTCATAGAAGCGTCTGGGCAGGTAGACTCGTAGTAAGAAGTCGTCCCCGACCTGCCCCTCCAGGATCACGATGATTGTCTCGCCAAAGGATGTGGTGACTCGTTTCATCGCAGTTATGAGACAGGCACAATCCCCCCCGGAGATCGGCTATTCTGATGTAGAGCGGGGAGTCTGACTTACAGTTGTTGAGGGTAGCTCTCAGGTCCAGGGCCATAGCGCTGCTCACGCTCACAAACTCTAGGGTGAAAGTGCTTCTGCTGCTGCTCGACTTCTATAGTCGTAGTAGGTCTACGTGGGGTGGTGGTTTGGTGATGAATGATGTTCAATTCGGCTGGGCTCCGCATTATAAACCCGCGCCGCTATTTTTTACGCAGGCGTCCCGTACAACTGTTGTGCGCAGGTGTTCCATGCAGGTGTCCACATAAAAAACTGACGCGTCGAGACCTGTCTGGGAACGCAGCTGCTATAATTGTGTGATGGTGTCGCTCGTTTCTTACGCATAGCTCGCTTCTTCGGTGTAGATAGTGAAAATGTACTGCGTTGTTTTACAGTTTGAGTTAATCCTGTAATTTTCGGTACTCCAGTCCACATATTTTCCACTTTATCAACTAATTGTTTAACACTTTCATATATTTCATTATTTTTGGCCAAAAAATCGCACATGTATACCATATCTGTATTATCGTATAATTCCATTTTAAATAATATTTGTCCTTTGTTTCCCGGGTTTTGAACAGCAAAAGTATTACCATCCTCCAACCATAACACTATGGGACGATTATCTGTTGGTTTTGGTACCCATTCTGGTTTCTTGGTTTCGACTTCGATGGAAGTTGGTCTCATTCATCTCTTGTTGGTAATGGGTGGTTTTAGAGATGACGTCTGAGTTGTCGTTAATGAATTATCACAAGCATTATTGTTCATAACCTCAATATCCACAATAAATGATTTGATATAATCACCCGCAGAAGCGTAAGCGTCCATGTCCTTACCGTGTGACTTCTACTGTACTACTGACTGGTGTTGTGTCTGTTCACCCTTGAAGTAAGCTGTGCGAACTCACTGTGACTTATCTTACTGCAACAGGATAGATGTTTAATCTTTTCCTCCAACATTAGTTACAAAGGTCTGCGGAATCTCATTTCGTCTATCGCGATTTGAGTCAACGTTAATTGTTGTACATCCTCGCACGACTCGTAAGAGTAATGTGCTTTTAGCTTCTCATTAAATTTATCTGTTTTATTTGTTTTATTCATAATTATATTGTTTTATATGATATTCACTCTCTTAGTTTTCTTCATGATTATATTGTTTTATATGATATTCACTCTCTTGTTTTCCTTCATAATTATATTCTTTCATATGATATTCACTTTCAAACACATCTCTCGCTCTAGGTTAGATTATGTTAGGTTCTGTTAAGTTAGGTTTGTGCATAGAAATAGGAAACATCGTCAATCGCATCTTGTCGTTAGATTAGGTCATGCTCTGTTAAGTTAGGTTTGTTGATGTATATTTAAAAAATCTATACCCTTAATCTTGGGACGCCGACAGTGAGATTACACAAAAAATATTGTAGTTGTTGTTGAATGAGAAAATGATACATCTAACCTGTTATGATAAGACGCATCACAACACATATGCGCAGTTTATTTCCAGCGTTGTTAGTTATAGTCATCACGTAAACCATAGTGAATATCGTGACTGAAACAATAAGAGCAATCGATGTGCCGATGACCACTACTACTACTAGTAGTACTACTGTTGCTAACATTGGTATCGATACGGTAGAATGAATTGTGACCCAATTTTGATTTATTTTTCCAGTTCCATATTCTCTGTTTTTAACTGAGAGTGGCTGGTTTCAAGCTGCTGATTAACTTTTATTATTTGCAGGCTGGATTACAAGGATTGATTTAAAGTCTTTAACAACTGTTGATTCTCAGTTATGAGTTTATACTGTCCATACTTTCTAATGGACATCAAGACTTCTTCAAAGACCCAGTCTTGAAATTTCTTGGCAACTGGTAGTTTTGAGGAAAATATTAATTCGTATATACCGGGTTCATTGATGTATACTGTATGAGATTGGAAATTCAATGGGGAGTTGAATTCGGACCTCCCTTCTTCCGCCATAGGTTTTTCTTTAATATGGTTTCGGGTCAGCATAGCCAAAGATTTGAGCTAATTATTTACCCTTGAACCAAGCATTATCACTGCTGTCAAAAAGTACAGCAACGTGCTGGTAGGGTTAGTGTAACCTAGCATTTGAGTAACTTCTCTACCCTTGAACTAAGGATTGTTACCGCGGTCAAATAGCACAGCAAAGGGTTGATCATTTAATACATATGAGGTTAAGTGAGACATTTTAAAACCTAACAACATCCGCTCACTGTTAGTGTTCAGTTTACTTCAAGAGCTAGTAGTACCATTCATTGTATATGCTATAATGCACATTGTGGATGACACAAGAAGAGTGATCAATGCGTCATTGAACAAGATACGTTTTAAACGAATTAACATTTGAGAAAGGTTCGCAGTCAAGTTAGTGCTAGAAGGAACAAATTCCATATGAAATGTCAGCATAATGAAGAAACCAAAAAAAGTCCATTAAGTTGGATGCAAAACTAAATACTAATTAAACATATAAACCGCCTGAGGATTTCCAACAGTTAATGTGGACTCAAATCACAACAGATAAAATGAGATAACGCATAGAATCGTAATTGACGTTGAATTAGAAAATACAACTAATGTACATCTGCCGTGACAAGATGTATCACAACACATGTGTTCAGTTTATTTCAATCTCTGTTAGTACCAGTTTTTTGCGTACACCATAATGCACATTGTGACTGAATCAATAAGAGTGATCGATGTGTTGATGACCACAACTAATAGTAGTTTTACTGTTGCTGCTATCGGTATCGATGCAGTATAATGAATGCCATATGAAATATGGTGTGACCCAAACCCGGTTCATTGATGTATACGGTATGAGATTAATAATTCAAAGAGAGGTCCAGATCGGAACTCCTTTCTTCCTTTGGAGATTTTTTGTTCAAGTGCGATTTTGAAAATATGTTACACGTCGCTGGGGGAAATTAATTCTTTGTCAGTTATTGTCAACATCCTTATCTATAGTTCTACCGAGGATTCCTGAGACGCTATACCCGTCGCTACTTGTACAACGATCATTGCCTTCAAAGTGACAACACTCTGGTCTGCGGTATACTGTATTTTATACCTGTATTGCACTCACTACGACATGAAGATGAAGGACTTTGTGCAGCTCTTTCACGAACAAATCTGTTTAATAAGAGTCTGGATTTTTTCCAATCATTCTAAACTAGTTTAGTACGCTTAAATCAAAAACATACTACTAAAGGAGGTTGGAGTAGAGTGTAATGATTAACACAGTGTTTATGTTCTGAACGTGGCTATAAGTATTGACTACGAGAACTATCAACATTTACAAAGGTATTTACATATTCTTCATTCTTCAAGAGTTGCTTTACATATTGACATAAACTCCAACGGTTTGAATCGCTATTTGCACCCCATGGACTGTGCTTCACCAAGCGAAGTCGATCTCCAAACCTATTATTGTAACGCTCCATGTTGGTGTTGCTAAGGACCTGGTCACAAACTCAGGGACGAAATCCTGCTCGACATCCTGATGTTAGTAGTAGTCTAGACGAGATTTTGGTCCGGTGAAGCATGATGCTCGGTCGATGTGAATGTGTCTATAAGTATTAATATTGAAAATATCAATGGTACGCTTCAAGTAACTGGTTGATTAGTGCCTTATTGAATGTTTCAAATACTATTTTGTTTGTTTAACACCTGCACATTACCCTCAGGTGTGATGCAATCATTATTGGCAACAAAATTGACGCTGCTCACTGTTGTCACTGCTCTTCTGCGTTTCCCGTTGATTTGTGTTGTGCTACATTCATTACTATTGGTTTTACACCTCACCACTATCGGCATCACTGTCTTTTTAAAACCGGTGACTCTTGGTACTCTGAAATATTGGTCCACCCATAAGTTTTTTAATTGCGTTACGATTTTCATAAGCATGATGTATATTTAATAGTCTTTATTCTCGCCTAAATATAAATCCAAACATGTGTGTGACGACTCCTGTGGTATAATTAGATGTTCAAGAACACATTACCCCGATTGGTGGGATTCTATACTTTATATTGATAACCGACATCGGTCCAACTTATAGATGGTTAAACGTTCGAATTCTTTATCAAATGCCCGAAGTCTCCAACTAACTCCAGAGGATCACCATAGACACTTCCACTGATGTTGTTGTTTATGCAACTGCTATCGACACAGGTGGTGCTGACGTTCTGCGGACCTCTCCTTGCAAAGATATTTGTTGGCAGTGGTCTTGGTTGTAAGAAATGATGGTTTCTTCGTTCCTTTATAACATCGGGACAGTGGTATCGTTGATGGCGACGAAGTCCACTCTGCGTCGTGAATGACCTCCTGCAGTGCGGACACTCGCAGATCGACGAACGGTTCCGATGATGGTACACTGGTGGAGACTGACTGTGGTGGTGATGATTGTACTGATGGTGTTGGTTGTTGTGGTTCTGGAGTGAGTGGAGGAAGGTACATGGTGCTGTCTTCCATCGCTTCCAACTCTTCCAACAACAAAAGGATTGATTTATCCACTTCGGCTGCACTTGTCATATTTTAGTGAACTCTGCGACAGCACTAGTTCAACTGATGGTAAGATGCGAATCCGTATCTGCTCAATGAATGTTCTTAGACGATCTTCTCGGCAGATAACTCATCACTACTATAATTCGTTGACGTTTCATTCATAACGTGCTTTACAATATTTACAAAATTGTGAGAGGTAAGAATGTTGTTATATGTAGAGTTATAGTGTATACCAAAAATGTTTATATATTCTTTGTTCAAGATATTAACTCCTTTGGCATCATTCTCTATCACGAAACAAACTTCGAAACCTTCATTCTTCGCTTTACTTAAAGCCTTGTTAACGTTTTTTTCTCTATACGGATACACTTGTATTCACACATTCCGTAATCCTTCAGTATTGATTCTTTAATTAACACACAGAAAACATGTTTAAGTTCATCGTCGTTAGGGAAGACTACCACTTTGAGCGCTTGGTCACGCAACACCTGATCATGGATTGGTTTTCAGCCTCAAAATGATTTTTCATCTTGGTTAGTTTCCGATTGTTTTCGATTGAGTTTGCGAACAACTGTGTGAGCTGAGTGTTTTTCGTTCTTAAGAAGTTCTTAAGATTTTAATTTATAAGTTTGACCCTTCATGCTTTCGCATGGACGAGAACGTCTTCTATAATCCAGTCCTGGAAGTGTTCTGTTAATTACATTTTAGACTTCATAACTAATGAATATAATCCGGGTTCATTTATAAGAATAGTTTGTGGATGTATAAATAACATTATGATTGATTCGCCTTTCTTGAAATCTTAGTAATTTATTTTGTGTTTTGTTCTTAAATGATCTCTTTCTGCCTTTTTAGGTTCGGTTGGTATGAATTTGTGAGTGTGGTGGGGGATATGCAAATTTGACCCACCACAAATGGAATCGGCCAATATACACTACTAATTAACATATATAGAAGTTACATTGTATAGAAACATTTTATAGAGTTACGGAGTGATGTCGTAAATTGTGCAATGTGATTCATCACATTTCGATAATTTAGAAAAATAACTACAAATACTTCATTGCTGGTGACTTCCCGAAAGGTATCATAAAATATTCAACCATAATATTGAATTCGTCGAATTTCGACGGACACTAACTAGTTTTGATAAATTCGTGATCGTGTAGAGCACAACTAATTACCAGGTAATATTAAGATAGATAAAATACTTCTACTTTCTTTTGGTATTAGCCTACCTTTTATAACCTCATCTAACAAATATAGGATTTATAGTGTTAAACAACAGCTGATTATTTTACTTTATAAACATAGTACACCAATCCCAACAAACCTCCACAACACTTTTTTAAATCCATTCATACATTTCTTTTAGCTAAATTCTTACTATGGAATAGACCCGTTATTTAAACAACACGCACAATGCAAAGAAACAGAGGAGGAGTCTACAATTTTCGTAATCAGGACTTTCAACAGACACGCGATTGGTGTTTATCGCGAGGTTTACTTTTTGAGGACCCGTATTTTAAACTGGACAACAACTACGAGTGGAGTAGACCTTGGCAGATAACCGGAAACCCGCAGCTATTTGTTGGAGGAATCGCTAGATTCGATGTAAACCAGGGAGAACTGGGGGACTGCTGGATGTTAGCGTCAATCGCCGCCCTGGGAGTGTACCCCGAACTGGTGAAGAGAGTCATTCCGTCAGATCAAAGCTTCACGGACAATTACGCAGGAATTTTTCATTTCCGTCTATGGCGGTTTGGAAAGTGGTATGATGTAGTTATAGATGACCGTTTACCGACTCGAGATGGAGCATTGGTCTATACCAAGTCAGTATCGCAGAATGAGTTTTGGACTGCCTTGTTGGAAAAGGCTTACTGCAAAATTATGGGTGGGGAATATAAAGTAGCGGATGCAGGGAATTTGTGCGAAGCGTTGGAAGATTTTACTGGGGGAGTAGTAGAACAATTCCGTTTGGCTAGTGCCCCGAGGAACTTTGACGATATCTTGTTGAAGTCAGTCCAAAGATGTTCGCTTGTGGGTTGCTTTGTAGAAGACCTTCCCGGATCATCCGAATCTCAAACCCCTGGAGGTATTGTGAGGGGACATTCGTACAGTGTTACTGGAGCAGTAAGGTTAAACCTCCCCGAGTACGGAACTATCACCTTGATACGAGCGAGAAATCCTTGGGGAAAGTTTGAGTGGACGGGACCTTGGAGTGACAACTCCAGAGATTGGAATTATGTTCCTGCAAGCACTAAGCAGCAATTAGGGCTTGTCAAAAGAGATGATGGTGAATTCTGGATGTCTTATGCGGATTTTATGTCTAATTTCGAGTGGGTGGACATGTGTCATTTGAATCCGGAAGAATACTCAGATGCTTTCGGACGAATGACGGATGTTTCGGCTTGGTCGTTAACTAAGATCAGAGGTAACTGGGTAAGAGGAGTATCAGCAGGAGGAGCCAAAAACCTTTTAATCAACCCTCATATGAAATTCTCTTTGAGTGAAGCGGACGATGATAACAACGACGGACGCTGCGCCGTGCTTATTGCGTTACTTCAAAAACAAAAGAGTGTGGATGATTATTTTGAAATCGGTTACAAAGTTTACCAACTGCGTGATATCAATGACGATTTGGAAAATAGAAACTTTTTCTACTACAACCAACCAGTTGCCGTTATCCCAACGAAGAGAGTCCGTGAAGTAGCGGGAAGGTTTAATTTTGAACCAGGAGCATATGCTGTCGTCCCTTTTACTTATGAAGCTGGTAAGGAAGGACAGTTTCTATTGAGAATTTATTCAGAGAGATCAACAGGAATTGACCAGTCAGATCAAAGAATAGGTCTTTCTCCGGAAGATGTTAGGGCCAGCGTAGTCCCTCCGATGAAAATTGAAAAAAAGAGCGTAGTAGATGAAATAAGCGGCAACAGCTTAAGAGAGTTCTTTGATAAGGTGTCAGGTGCGGATAAGGAAGTAGACTGGAAAGAGCTTAAGAACATCCTCGACGAAGCCACGAAGAAAAACGCCCGCCCGAAAGATCCACCCGAAGAAAAAGGTTGGAGACATTTTCTACTTGACGCAGTTGAAACTGTGTACAGCACCGTTTTCGGGCCATCCACTAAATATAACGCTTTCCAAACAATTGGCCCTGACGGATTCTCAAATGACCTGTGTAGGAGTATGGTCGCCTTGGTAGACGTCGACCACTCCGGAAAGCTGGGGTTTAATGAGTTTCAGGACCTGTGGTCTGAGATTAATAAGTGGAAGTTGGTTTATGAACAGTTTAGCGACGATACTGGTGGAATCTTAAACTCGTCTGGGCTGAAAGATGCTTTAGAGTCAGCTGGGTTTCACTTCAATAGACAAATTTTCAGCGATATTGTTCATAGATACTCGACAAAGGATGGGAAGGTAACATTTGACGATTTCTTGCATTGTTCTATCAAAATAAAGGCGATGGCAGATTTTTTTAAGTCAAAAGACAAAAACGACACTCATATAGCTGAAATCACGCTGGAGGAGTTTATCGATAAAACACTGTACTCTTAAAATTTTCACGTTTAATAAATATTTGTACATAAAAAGATATGTTTACTTTCATTTTTTTATTCATTGAACTTATTTGCATGCTGTATCTAGAATAAATACGTATACAGCCATGCATATTTTAATCAAAAGTTAGTCATGTCACAGAGTTACCCTCATCACAGCAAACCTGCGGACTCAGTAAACTTATAATTATGTTATAAATTCCCCGTCACTTTAAAATGTGATAGTAATATAATCACAATTAATATGTTTAAAAATATCCACGAAATAAGGCAGTCAAACGAAAAGTTACTTGAAACTACATTTGTAATCACCATATATACATTTTATAAATAAAAAGGCATTGATGTGATATGATTAGATCACTAGTTTTGCTGGCAGCTTCACCTGTTAAATGCTGTATTAGTTTTGAAATCAGTCGTTTAGCTATTTGCTACTATTTTTAGTTAATTGGTCAGTTACCTGGTGTATGCGGTTAAACATTAGAATTATTATAAATGCATGGTAGGTGGAGTCCAAAAGTATTTTCGGAATGTTTGTAGGCTTAGGGTACGTGTACACGGGAGCCGGGACTGGACCCGGGTTGGTACCCGGGATGGTAGCTTTGGTCCTGGATCCGACCCTAGGTCTGATCCGATATCTATGCCGGTATACAAGCGGGGATAGCAGCCGATATACTCACTTCTCACTATTTTAGTCAGCTGATTGGAAATATTAGTTTCAAATCAAATAAAAAAGAAGTAACTTAAACTCATTGGTTCTAAAAAATGTTTTGAACTATTTTGTATAAATTTAAAAAGTTGTTTAGTTTATTTTAAGCTTTCTAGTTTGTATTATGTTAAACTAATTTCGTTTTATCAATATAAAAATAATCGAATCTTGTTTTGAAGACGAACTATTTTCACTAGAAGGATTTTAACAACTATTTGTTGATGAACTTGAAAAGTATCAGTGGCGGCGCAACTATGAACCGCACTTTTTACGCAAATTAGGTTATGTAAATCAAACACTTGTTTGTAGAACACTGACTTTATTGTCACTTGGCAAATTAAAATGTGAAACAATATCTAAAACTGGACGTAGTTAAATGGACCGAATCTTAATAAAATGCATCTAGGGAATGAATCTAGTTTAAAAATGGATCAACACGTGAGCCTCCGAGGAGTCACTAGGTTGACGTTAGACGGCCGTCTAAAGGGTTGAGGGCGAGGGCCTGAACAATAACCCTCTCCAACACTTCCGCAATCGGTATCAACAGTAAAGTTGTTATGATTTCTGTTAAGATAATTTGGACGGGTTTTACCTACTCTTTATCTTTGGTTTACTCACCATAAAATAAATGAATAACATAATAATGAGAATATGTCAACTGTATTGGCCTGATAAAGGCCTAATAACCTATACGCAGTTTTCACATAGACAAATATTTTTAAACTCTAAAGAATACCACGTTTTAAAAGGTAACCTAGGTTATAACCTTCAAATAAGCATTTCTTTAAGAAATAAAGTAAAATAACACAAAACATTTACAGCCATCTAAAAACATTTATATTATTTCCACATAAACTTTAATCCGTCGAAAGTCATTCCCCAAATTACATAAAACATTAAGTTATAATAACTAACCAAATACATAAACTAGGCTTTTAAGTTGTTGTACTATTCTCGACCAAAACACAATATTCAGGTAGAACTGTCTTAACAACATTTAATTAATGTGTAGGTTGTAAGTATTTTTAATTTAATATTTACTAACACCACTTTATCACGGTCACTGCTAGGGTAGTTAGTTTAGCCTGCGCTAGCTGCAAACGCATTAACAGTTCAGCCAAACCCCTCTGGACTGATGTGATCGCAGGGTAGAATCACAGTGGACCGAGTAAGAAATTGTTATCAAATTTTAAAAGAACAGTACTTAAATAAGTAAGTTTGTTACGTTCCTACGAGTGTTACTTATTACTAGCAGTATGTATCACTATTAAACTAGCACCTTAAGGATCATTCTTACTGCCATAATGCTGTTACATATGTATAATCTTTATGTTTCTTACTTGTCATAAGTATGCATCATTATTATATTCGCGTAGTAAGGATGATTCATACTTATCATAATGTTGTTACATACTTATTTTACGATATTTTTACTGATAAACACAAGCATGCATCTGATAAACTTTGGGGAACCGGTTGATTTAATGTGATTTTTTGAAGGAAAAACCCTTACAAAAAACCCTTGCAAGGGCAGGGGCACCGAAGGGTTTAAAATTGGGTACTGATTGTATACTCATATTCAGTACTACAGTTATAAGTAAGATTCATCATTGGTGTAACATCACAGCTAAGTAACATACGTACAAGTCTGAGAGTACGTATGTAACACGATTAAGTCGACAAACTTGTATGATGTCACTCATAATGACGTCAGACTATACTTCTTTTAACGTTATTTACCGTATGTTACAACATTATAAATATCGGTTAAGCATGTTTTACCATTACGAAGTATGTTTCACTGAGCGTAATGCAATTTCTTAATTATACTGCTAAGACATGGTGCAACATACGGTCACGAATTTTGATATACATAAGATTGTTACTGATACATGATGTTTCATACTTATATATGTATGATAAATACTTACTAATGTTAAAACTGTTTTAGATTTGCGTACGTATACAACATTTTTCTCAGTGCGTAAATCCATTATTCAGTTGATACTTAAATGTAAATAGACAAATTGTATTTAAGTCTAGATGGATCTAAACACATGATTACTTTTTTTTGTTTAATCAGATGACGAATGGTCATGGCAACCTCCTTTGGTTACATCAAGAAAAAATCCTAGATATGACCCTAGATCTGACCCTAGATCTGACCCTTGCCCACTGCTTCTATCCCGGCTACCATCCTAGTTCCTCGCTTCTGATTGGCTGATAAAAACCGTCTTATATGCCTTAATGCGAGTATGCTTGTATCCCGGCTCCGGTATACACACGGTAACTAGAAAAAATATAAAAAATACGGTAGGGGCCATAAACATAAACAAATGACGTCAATGGATCGAATGTAAACATGTCTGTTTTTATTTACACACGGATATGTCAAAAAACCCGTATTTTCTCTGTTCTCCCTGCAGACGCCTGGAAATAAATAAGTAAATATTGTAGTTTTAAGACTTTTAGCAGAAAGATTTTAAGGAGTAAATATTTGATATTGTGGCGAGAAAATCACTGGAATATTATCATTTGTTTTTGCAACTTTAAGAGATAGCGTTATTTAACTATACTGCTTTAATAGCGAATTTCCTATGGTAAAGTGAGGAATCACCCTCACAGTGAAACTTTAACCCAGGTCCATCAGAATTGCCAAAAAATTCGTTTTACAAAAAAAGTTAATAGTGTTTGTTTTAACGCCCTTCTTGGTTTGAATAAAAAGTGTTTTATGCGGAAATCTTCTTCCGTTGCGTCATCGTGCTACGTGCGAACTCGTTTTTGATTAATCTCAGTAGAACCTCGATCTCAGTAAAGGGGTGTCGAACTATCAAAATGTCGAAATATAGGGAGTATATGGAACATTTTAACTCATGAATATTCTGAGCAGAAAAACAAAAGCGGATTACGAAAGAATCAAAACGTGTTTTAACTCCCGCAGCGTCTCGAGCGAACTGACTTTACCTACTTAATGGGAAGGGCGGGGAAGGGGGTGGATAGGACGGGGTAGGGGGTAGGAAGTAGGAAGGATAAGTTATTTATTGAAAAGGCGGTAGCGCATGTTCGCAAAAACAATAAGCGGACTCCCATCACTGACCGGCGAACCCGTCAAGGACACTATAGGTCGCCGCTACTGTCATGTCATGTCGTCACGGCCCGTGTCGAAGTATACAGACTGTCGAACTATCGAGTGTTGAACTATCGAAGTTCTATATACTTAAACAAAAAGTTTATTTGAAATTCTTACTTTTTACAATGAAGTTAAACCAGCTTAAAGGTTTTCTGTTCATTTGTATTCTTGTCTACAATAATACAATTATATAATGATATATATATACAATTATAGTGATACTAGCTGGCCCGACAGACGTTGTCCTGTCCTAATATCATTGCATTAGTTTTATTTTAAAAATGCTAGTGCATTTTGAAAATGAGCTCGTTCGTTTCGCTCACTCCCCTATTTTATATAGAGCTAACTTCAGCATCGAAAAAGAATTTGAGTTGCCATTCAAGTAGATTTGTTATTTCTATGACGAATATGTGTTTAAGCCTTTCAAGTCGTATGTTTAGATATAATCTTTGGTAGCGGCTGTTCGGTGTAACTAACTGAACTTTGATCCTCGGGCGACCAGTTGGAGCACCTTCCTTTCATTACAGCTTCTAATTGACACTGAGAAAATCTACCTTGTAACGTTTTGAAAGTTGTTTGTAAGACATATATTTCATTTTGAGCGTTTTTCAATTTTTCTTTGAGATATTTAACTGATCCATTCAAACTTTCACTTTCTTTCAGAATTTATTTGATTTGTAATGAACATGAACAGCAAGTTGTTTCAGGAAGTCCGGAAGAGTCTGTGCTGTGCAGTTCATGTCGAATTAGTTCACTATTTCCTACTTTCTTCAAGTTCAAATGAGGAACTACGTCTTTCTTTAATATTCTTCTTCTAACCTGGGGATGGAATAGTTTTGACTGAAGATCCAACTCGTAATCATCACCATCAAAGTGTTTCGAGCACACTCTTATAACGTTGTCATTATGATTCTCCTCTTCAAAACCACAAGCCGTTCACCACCTTAGTTCCAATTCTTGAGGAAACCTATGGAATCTAATTACTCCTATTAAACCCCCTTGGCCTTCATAGTTCAAACAACTCGAGACAACACAACGAACCATCACGAAATATACCTAATATAAAACCACAATGAAAGAAAAAATTACCGGTATGCCAAATGTGTAAACTAAGTGTAATAAACGAAAACAAAAAATAACAAAATGTAAAAATATACTATCGTTGGTTAGAACACTAAAAATAAATAAAAACTATCTGAGTAAGGGTTCTAGACGTATCAAGCATAAAAATCAAGTTGACATGAATGACGATTCATAAATAAAAACAACGTTTTATAAACATAGAACTTGACAGCTAAAATATGAACAGAACCATATGTCAAGAAAGTTAGTTTACATTCGATCCATTGACGTCATTTGTTTATGTTTATGGCCCTTACCGTATTTTTCTAGTTACCGTGATTTCTAACCTTTTCAATTGTATTGCCAACGTAACGTCTCAATCTTTCTTAAGCAGTGTTGCCAACCTAACCTTTTAAAATTTTGTTTCGCACTGTTGCTAATTTATATTTGCATTTCGGTGTTAGTGCAGAGTTTCCTACCGAACTACTGATTCACTCACTGTGTCGCCAACCTAACATTCTAACATTTTATTTCGCAGAGTTGCCAACCTACCTTTTTGTCACTTTGGGGTATTGTTGCCAACCTTTTAAGACATTGGTGAATGTTTCATTTACAAAGTTGCTAACTTAAATGTTGGTATTTTCTTTTTAGATAGGGTTTCAAACCTTGTTTTTTACTCTTTTGTTCTTAATGTAACCAACTTAACATTTTGCAATTTTTCTTTGCCAGTGTTGCCAAACTAAATCTTACAATATTTTAGGTCACACTGTTTCCAAGCTAACTTCTCCCTGCTTGTTGTTGCCAACCTACTATTTGCATTTAAATAAATCTTTAGTAGAATTGGCAACTTACTTTTATATTTCGCAGTATTGTCATACTAACATTTTTCTTTCAAAAAGTTGCCAACTCAACTGTTTGTATTTTCTTTTAAGGGGGTTCAAACCTGATTTTTGTATATTTCATTCTCAAAAATGCCAACTTAACTTTTTTCAATTTGTCATTGTCAATGGTGCCACACTAACTTTTCCTGCTTGGTGTTGCCAACCTACTATTTGCATTTAAATAAATCTTTAGTAGAATTGGCAACTTACTTTTATATTTCGCAGTATTGTCATACTAACATTTTTCCTTCAAAAAGTTGCCAACTCAAATGTTTGTATTTTCTTTTAACCCTTTGAGTGCCAGAGTTTTTCGGTCGTCATATCCCTAGAGTGCCAGAGTTTTTAACAGAGTATATCCAAAAAGTGCCAGGCACAAAATCTACATTTTACAAGGGTTTGCAAAGAAATTAATAACTTTTTTATTTGGTAAGATATTATTATAAAACTTTTGTTGTTTTGTAAGTTTAAAGTTTAGCTATAATATTATGCACATATATAATATTTAAAAAATAAAAAAATAAAAAAATTTGAATACATATATGCATGTGGGGAATTTATTTTATTTTATTTTTATTTGTTTCAGGTAAATAAACATTGTTCAAATATAAGATTTTCACCAAATAACTACTAGATTTATAGAGGAAATGTTTCCCAAAATATTTCCTGAAAGTTTCATCAAATTTGGGCTGTAGGCGGACGAGTTATTTCCATAAATGTAAAAAAATATAAAAACGGTAAATTAGTACACAAGACAGTAGCCTAACTTTTTCAAGGGTTTAAGTTTTATTACAATATTATTTCATAAAGCAGACTAACTAGGCCTCGTATATTTATGGAGTATATGTTTACCTGAACATATCCTGGAAATGTCCTGGAAGAAATAATAAAAAGTAATGACGTAAGAAAAATGTTCTATAACAACGATACACAAAATCAACATTTTGCAAGGGTTTTGTACATAAAATCAATAACTTTTTTATTTGGTAAGATATTATTATGAAACTTTTTTTGTTTTGTATGTTTAAAGTTTAGCTATAATATTATGCACATATATAATATCTAAAAAAATAAACAATTTGAATGGTGTTTGTGAGTTAGTGAATTTGTACATATTATACATGGGGGAAATTTTTTATATTTTTTCAGATAAATAAACATTGTTCAAATATCAGATTTTCACCAAATAACTACTAGATTTATAGAGCTAGAAAATATCCTGGAAATCACCTGAAAGAAAAAATAAAAAGTAATGACGTAAGAAAAATTTTCCATAACAACGATATATCGTTGCAATGTATTTTTCGGTAAGACCACCGACGTCGATATATCGTTGTGAAGTATTTTTCGGATGTTCCGTGCACAACGATATATCGTTGCGTGGCACTCAAAGGGTTAAGGGGGTTCAAACCTGATTTTTGTATATTTCATTCTCAAAAATGCCAACTTAACTTTTTTCAATTTGTCATTGTCAATGGTGCCACACTAACTTTTCCTGCTTGGTGTTGCCAACCTACTATTTGCATTTAAATAAATCTTTAGTAGAATTGGCAACTTACTTTTATATTTCGCAGTATTGTCATACTAACATTTTTCTTTCAAAAAGTTGCCAACTCAACTGTTTGTATTTTCTTTTAAGGGGGTTCAAACCTGATTTTTGTATATTTCATTCTCAAAAATGCCAACTTAACTTTTTTCAGTTTGTCATTGTCAATGGTGCCATACTAACTTTTCTGCTTGGTGTTGTCAACCTTACTTTTTTCCTACTTTTTGTTGCCAACCTAAATGTTGAACTGTTATATCGCAGTGTCTTTCTGTATTTTTTCGTTACCGTAACGGAATTGGAAAAATAACTTTCTGAATATTCTCTTTCACATTTTTACTAACATAACTGTATTTTGTGCAATGTTTACATACCTATGTATTTTGTGATCTTTCTTTCACAAAGTTGCGAACCAGAATTTTTGAAATTATGTTTTGCAGGGTTGCTAACCTATTTTTTATTTCGTTTTTTGTGTGCATATTTTCCTATCTAACTTCTGAATCATTCGCTGTGTCGCCAACCTAACTTTCTAAAATCTTCTTTCTCAGAGCTACCAACCTACCTGTTTGTAGGTGTACATTTTGGTCTAGTGTTTGCAACCTTTTAAAATTTTGTTGCACTGTATTTCTGTACTTTTTACTTTCTCCCCCTATATATAGTATATGGAGAAAGTATTGTTTTCGTAAAAATTTTCGAATTTGAGTTGTTAGTGGAAATATTCGTTTTGGTGCTCCTTGAACCCAAAAAAGTGGTTTTTACGTGATGTCTGTCTGTGTGTGTGTGTGTGTCCGTGTGTGTGTGTGTGTGTGTGTGTGTGTGTGTGTGTGTGTGTGTGTGTGTGTGTGTGTGTGTGTCTGTGTGGATGTGTACAGAGCTAGAGCCCTAACCTATGGGCCGATTTTTATGAAATTTGGTATGTAGAATTTGGTCCACGATATCTCCAGGCGTTTTTTTCATTTTTTCAAATTTTTGTGTTTTAAGGGTAATTATCCCCCAAAAACCGCCAAAAAACATGAAAAATCCAAGTTTCTCAAAAACGGCTCTAACGATTTTGATTAAACTTTCGTGGTTTGTAGAACTTTAGGTTTGCAACAAAATGACACCATCTGCATTTCTGGAAAAATTCGGGTTCAGAAATTACAGGGCTTAAAACATCCAAAATTCAATGTTTTGGATTTTTCATAAAAAATCATAAATGTTAAAAAAGATTACTATTCACCATTAAAAAGAGCTCAAAAAACTAAATAAATTAGTATTTTAAATTACTATTCTACGATTGCTAGTTACGGAGAAAATTGAAATTTTCATTTAGCGGTAAACACAGTACGTTGTCCAATGTTATTCTTATGGGGAATACAAATATAACTATTTCTCTCTTATTTACTGATCAGTTTCATTAAAATTTGATATGCAGGTCAAGTTAGCATTGACCAACAGATGATGTTCGAAATGTGTTGCTATTTAACCCTGGGGGGGGGGGCAAGGGGGCATTTCCCCTCTCAAAACCACTGTGTGTAGCAACGGACTCTATAGTGCCTCCAAAAAAGCAATTTGGGTGGATATTTCTGAAAACAACTATTTTAGACAATTTTCTGTACATTTATCTATACTTCATATTCTATATTTAGTAAATAACAAATATTTTTGTCATTAAAGTTTGGCTAAAAGGGAGAAAGTATGTGTCAGTTTCCTGATACCGTTTATTCGTTCAAGTGGTTGTCAACAAAACCTTATCTACATCATCTCCACACTTTTACTTACCTAATTTTATTTTGTGCAGTGTTTGCCAACCTAAGTACTTTGTGTTCTTTCTTTCTCAAAGCGGTCAACCTAGATGTTGTATGTTTTCGTTATTAATGCTGCCAATACAATATCAGAATTGTTGTCATAATGTTGCCACCATAACGTCTCAATCTTTTTTGCAGTGTTGCTAACATAGCTTTTTGAAATTTTGTTTTGTAGAGTTGTTAACCTAGCTTTATATTTTTCGTTTTTTTGTAGAGTTTCCAACTTCTGGATCTTTCAAAGGGTCGCCAACCTTACTTTGTGAAACTTTCTTTTGCAGAGTTGCCAACCTATCTTTTTGTGACTTTCGTGTAGTGTTTTCAACCTTTTAATATTGGTTATAGCCACTGGCAAATTAATTTTTACATATTTCTTTCGCAGAGTTGGCAGTTTAACTTTTATGTTGAATTTGTCACTTCTACTTCTTGATAACGATCACTACTTCCAGACTGGCAGATTATTATTTCTATTACGCAATTAATACGATTTTAACATTCATGTAGTAGTTTGGGTATGTATATTTATTGAATAAGTGTATTTTAGGGTATACACACTAAAATGTCTTACAATCTATTTTTATATTTTCCCATCAGTTAGTTATCATTACGGTTGTGAAGAGATAGTTTTGGGTAGTGAAGATTTGTCTTTTTGTCCGCTTTTTCCTGCCAGCTTAACGTTTTTATTTCCACAGCAGCAGTACATAACTTTAGGGTTCAAATACTAGCTAAAACCTATATCGAGTTATTTTTTTTGAAATAATATTTTAGAAATATTTTCAAATTTTGTTTAGTAGTAAGTTTTTATGATTTCAACAATTAGTTATTTTCGATTATAAACTTTGAAACATTTCATTGCAAATTAGATCGTTGCGTTTAAGTTCGGAAAGCTATTTAACGGTACGTATTTGTTTTCTATCGAACTTCTAGGCTACCTGATCTGACTTTATTTTGCTGATTTTGAACATTTTAAGTATGAGTTTAACACTTAAATGACATTTACCTGAACTATAACCTTTTAAAGCAAGACATAACAGGATTATGATACTGAAGGTTTAGTTTTCATAAATAATTGTGTTTGTTTGAAACCTTATTTTCTATAAATGTCATTGGAGATTTGATTTTAAGTAATATATTTCAATTTTAAGGTGGAATTTGATATTTCCATGTGAGATACGGATCGTAACCTCGCAAATCCTATTCTAATTGGGTTTATTTTAAATTTGTTGATAACTTAGTAAACCTAAAGCTGGATTTACTTGAACAAGTATTTAGAGTCTTGTGACAAAACTATCTGATGCATTTGCTTACAGGTAATACATTTCCAGTCGTAAACTTTAATTAATGTGTATTTATTAAAGCCTTTTATTTTTAAGGTTTGGTATCTTGCCTTAAATATTTGTATTTACATGTTGAACTTGTCATTTAATTCTCAGATATGGTTCCATGAGTTATCTTAGTAGATTCTTAGAATTATTGTTGGTACATACTGACTTGAATTATTCATATGTGTCAGATTCATCAAAATCGAAAAATTTACCCTACAGATTTCAAAAGTACACTGATATTTATTTAAACAATTAAACATTGTGTGGTTTAACTGAATTTATCAAAACGGGTAAAATCAAAAACAATACCCTTACATCTAAAACAAAGTATAGTTATTTTAAAATTTGTACTGTCGAAAGAGAACCAGGTGCTTCAGGTCAGCCAAAAATATAAACATTGGACTCAGTTTCTTTTGTTGTTTTTACAACAAAGTACTTGGAGTGTTGACAGTTAAATAACCACCCCTAGTAAATTCTTGACTTTGTATCCAGCTCTAATCGAATCTCCGTATTTCCTTTTTATAATACCCCATTGTGAAAACCTATTAAATGAAAGTGGCCACAGAATAAATGAAAGTCTTATGCAAATTAATATGCATTTCATAAGATAAAATAAAGTTTTTTGCTGATTGTAGAAAAACAGAGATACATGGTTGGTGTAAATTAGAAAGTTGTTAGGATTTATAAGACCTTTTTAATGGTCTTTATAGCTGTTTTTAATTTACGCTACTATTTGACTTTTTTGAATTTTGGGAATTCAAGCATTTTCAAATTGTTTCAAGTCTATCAGTAGGTAGCCGTGTGGACTTTTCGTAGCGTCAGAGGACGCCTCCTAAATGAATTTCGGACTGTCTGGATATATTTGTCTGGCCAAGTACCTAATTTGCACTCTATATCTAGGATTCTTAAAACACACAATGTAATGTGCATTCAATGAGATGTCCGGATGTCCCTCTGCTTACGCCCTTGATGAAACAAATTTTGTGTGATGAAAAACACACTCATTTTGCCATGATGACAACCTTTTGTGAAACGATCCACCACACGATTGTCAGCCTCACGCATCATGTCATCTATAATCATAAGTATCGGCTCATTACCAGAAAAATCCTCCAAGATTGGCAGGCCTTCTATGTGATTAATGTTGGTATTATTTGAGTCACCTCCACCTCCTCCACCACTACCATAATGCCAGTTTATGCCAAACTGTGTGTCACACATTTCTGTGTTGTGTTTTTTTAAACTTTGACATAAACTGTGACTTGCCACATCCCAAAGGTCCCACCATAATGGCTTAGAACAGATGTTTCCACATCAAGCTCATCATCAATACTGAGCTAAACAATAAATACCCCCGTAGCAGCAAACTGCGTACTCAGCGAATTTCCAATGCATATATATGTATATTAATACCACATAAAGCCACATACCAAGTTTCATCAATATACATTCATAAATAAACGATTTATGACATTTTAATTATTATCCATAAGAATAACATGGCGGCTGAGTATGCAGGTTTGCTGAAGCAAGGAGCACAATAAATGGGGTTTTATACAAATATCAATATAACTCATGTAGGTAAAGCCATATACCAAATTTCATTAATTTATTTTCATAATAAAAGGAGATAACACGTTACTTATTCTCCATAAGAATAACTTGGGGCTGAATACGCAGGTTTGCTGCTACGGGAGCCATTGGTAAAAAATTGTTTTTTTGAGCAAATATCAATGGTCCACAACCAGATAAAGTCGTATACCAAGTTTCGTCAGTATACGTTCATAAATAAGCGAGATATAAAATTTTTATTTTACTCCATAAGAATAACATTAGACAACGTACTGTGTTTAGCACTTTCAATATCTCGGTAACCAATTGACGAAGAGAAATGATCAAAATACCAAATTGTGTATTTTTTTAAGCTAAATCCAATGGTAAAATCTAAAATTTGACTATTTCCAAAATTATATGTAAACAATTCGAAAAACCCATTTTTGGGGTACAAAACCCCCTCAAAATACCCCTTCGGATAGAGCGATCTGGCCGGTTTTCGAACTTAAAGTCATAAATGTTGCTTTAGACGTTTATACCAAATTTGATCAAAATCGGATAATGTTTACGAGAGTTATCGTGCTCACGGACATATATATATATACAGTTTCGAACGAATGGTGTTTTTGGGGCCTGGGGACCTCAAAACGTAAAGTTATCATGGTCCCGAGCCTAGGTCTTACCATGCCGACTACGGTAATAGCTTCTTCCCTATAGGGAAAATTCGCTAAAACCTCAAAATTACCACACACTTAAATTGTAAACTTACAACTAAAGGTGATTTTTTGGGGATAAATGTAATAATTAACACAGTGGTTATGTTCTGAACGTGACTATAAGTATAGACTACAAAAACTAATTTACAATGGTATTTACATAATATTCAAGTCTTGCTTTACATATTTACATAAACTCCAAACGTGTGAATCTGCTATTGGAAACCCTTTTACTGTGCTTCACCAAGCGAAGGCGTTCTCCAAACTCGCTATTGTTACGCTCGATGTCGGTGTTGCTCAGGACCTCATAGAAGCGTCTGGGTAGGTAGACACGCAGTAAAGAGTCGTCCCCGACCTGGCCCTCCAGGATCATGATGATTGTCTCGCCAAAGGATGTGGTGACTCGTTTCATCGCAGTGATGAGACAGGCACATTCCCCCTGGAGATTGGCTATTCTGATGTAGAGCGGAGAGTCTGACTTGCAGTTGTTGAGGGTAGCTCTTAGGTCCGTGGCCACAGCGCTGCTCGCGCTCACAAACTCTAGGGTGAAAGTGCTGCTGCTGCTGCTCGACTTCTATAGTAGTAGTAGGTCTACGTGGGAATGTGGTCTGGTGATGAATGATGCTCAATTCGAGACAGTCGAGACCTGTCTGGGAACGCAGCTGCTATAATTGATTGATGGTGTCGCTCGTTTCTTACGCATAGCTCGCTTCTCCGGTGTTGATAGTGAACCTGTACTGCGTTGTGTTACAGTTTGAGTTAGTCCTGTAATTTTCGGTACTCCTGTTGATTTATCAATCAACATATTTTCCACTTTATCAACTAATTGTTTAACACTTTCATGCATTTCACTATTTTTGTCCAAAAAACCCGCACATATATACCAAATCTGTATTATCGTATAATTCCATTTTAAATAATAGTTGTCCTTTGTTTCCCGGGTTTTGAACAGCAAAAGTATTACCATCCTCCAACCATGACACTATGGGACAATCATCTATAGTTTTGGTACCCATCCTGGTTTCTTGGTTTCCACTTCTATGGAAGTTGGTCTCATTCGTCTCTTGTTGGTAATGGGTGGTTTTAGAGATGACGTGTGAGTTGTCGTTAATGAATTATCACAAGCGTTATTGTTCATAACCTCAATCTCCTCAATAAATGATTTTATATAATCGCCCGCAGAAGCGTAAGCATCCATGTCCTTACCGTGTGACTTCTACCGTACTACTGACTGGTGTTGTGTCTGCTCACATTTGAAGTAAGCTGTGCGAGCTCACTTTGAGACATCTTGCTGCAACAGGATAGATAATTATTTCCTCCAACATTAGTTACAAACGTCTGCGGAATATCATTTCATCTATCGCGATTTGAGTCCACGTTAATTGTTGGTAATTTTTGCACGGTTCATAAGTGTAATGAGTATTTAGCTCCTCATTAAATTTATCTGTTTTATTTGTATTCTTCATAATTATTTTGTTTTATATGTTATTCACTCTGTTAGTTTTCCTCATGATTATATTGTTTATATGATATTCACTCTCTTGGTTGTCTTCATAATTATATTGTTTCATATGATATTCACTCTCAAACACATCTCTCGCTCTAGGTTAGGTTATGTTATGCTCTGTTAATTTAGGTTTATGCATAGAAATAGGAAACATCGTTAATCGTATCTCGTCGTTAGATTAGGTCATGCTCTGTTAAGTTAGGTTCGTTGATGTATATTTAAAAAAAAATATTCCCTTAATGTCGGGACGCCAACAGTGATATTACACAAAAAACTTTAGTTGGTTTGGAATGAGAAAATGTTCAAGTTTATTAACATATTGATTGTGTTATAAATATTATTAATAATAAATTAGTTATTAAATTAATAAATTAATAATAAATCTATCTTGTTGTGATTAGACACATCACAACACATATGCGCAGTTTATTTCAAGCGTTGTTAGTTTTAGTCATCACGTACACCATAGTGCATATCGTGACTGAAACAATAAGAGCAATCAACGTGTCGATAACCACTACTACTACTAGTAGTACTACTGTTGCTAACATTGTTGTCGATACGGTAGAATGAATTGTGACACAATTTTGATTTATTTTTCCAGTTCCACAGTCTCTGCTTTTAACTGAGAGTGACTGCTTACAAGCTGCTGATTAACTTTTATTATTTGCAGGCTGGATTACAAGGATTGATTTAAAGTCTTTAACAACTGTGGTTCTCAGTTATGAGTTTATACTGTCCATACTTCCTAATGGACCCAGTCTTGAAATTTCTTGGCAACCGGTAGTTTGGAGGAAAATATCAAATCGAATATTCCGGGTTCACTGATGAATACTGTATGAGATTGGAAATACAAAGGGACGTCGGATTCGGACATCCCTTCTTCCGCCATACGTTTTTCTTTAATATGAGTTCGGATTGCTTTATCTAGGTCAGCAAAGCCAAAGATTTGAGCTACTTATTTACTCTTGAACCAAGCATTATCACTGCTGTCAAAAAGTACAGCAACGTGCTGGTAAGGTTAGCGTAACCGAGTATTTGAGTAACTTCTCTACCCTTGAACTAAGGATTGTTACCGCGGTTAAATAGTACAGCAACGGGTTGATCATTAAATACATATGAAGTTAAGTGAGGCATTTTAAAATCAAACAACGTCCGTTTACTGTGAAGTGTGCAGTTTATTTAAATAGCTAGTAGTACCATTCAAAATGTATGCTATAATGCACATTGTGGATGACACAAGAAGAGTGATCAATGCGTCTTTGAACAAGATAAAAATTAAACTAATTAACATTCGAGAAAGGTTCGCAGTCAAGTTAGTGCTGGAAGGAACAAATTCCATATGAAATGTCGGCATCATGAAGAAAACAAAAAAGTCCATTAAGTTGGATGCAAAATTAAATCCTAATTTCACTTACGAACCGCCTGAGGATTTCCAACAGTTAACGTGGACTCAAATCACAACGGATGAAATGAGATAACACATAGAATGGTAATTGACGTTGAATGAGAAAATAAAACTAATGTACATCTGTCGTGACAAGACGTGTCACAACACATGTGTTCAGTTTATTTCAATCGCTGTTAATACCAGTTGTTGCGTACACCATAATACGTACCATTGTGACTGAATCAATAAGAGTGATCGATGTGTCGATGACCACAACTAATAGTAGTTTTACTGTTGCTACTATCGGTATCGATGCAGTATAATGAATGCCATATGAAATATGGTGTGACCCAAACCCGGTTCATTGATGTATACGGTATGAGATTAATAATTCAAAGAGAAGTCCAGATTGGACCTGCTTACTTCCTATGGAGATTTTTGTTAAAGTGTTATTTTGAAAATATGTTACACGTCACTGGGGGAAATACCCCCGTCGCAGCAAACCTGCATACTCAGCGAATTTCCAATGAAGATATAAATGTCTTAATACTACATAAAGCCACTTACCAAGTTTCATAAAAATATATTCACAAATAAGCGATATATACAATTTTAATTATTCTCCATAAGAATAACATTGGGGCTGAGTACGCAGGTTTGCTGCAACAAGGAACACAAAAAATGGGTTTTTATGCTAATGTCAATATAACTCAACTAGGTGAAGTCGTATACCAGTTTTTATTCATTTATATTCATAATTAAGGGAGACAGAGCATTTAATTATTATCCATAAGAATAACATGGAGGCTGAGTACGCAGGTTTGCTGCTACGGGAGAATTATGCAAAAACAATTTTTTGGAGTAAATATCAATAGACCTCAACGAGATGAAGCTGTATACCAAGTTTCGTCAGTATACGTTCATAAATAAGCGAGATAAAAATATTTTCTTTTCCTCCATAAGAATAACATTAGACAACGTACTGTGTTTAGCACTTTCAATATCTCGGTAACCAATTGACGTAAAGGAATGATCTAAATACCAAATTGTGTGTTGTTTTAAGCTGAATCGAATTGTCAAAACTAAAATTTGACTTTTTCAAAAATTATATGTAAAAAATTCAAAAAACCCATTTTTGGGGTACAAAACCCCCCCAAAATACCCCTTCGGATAGGTCGATCTGTCTGGTTTTCGAACTTAATGTCATAAATGCTGCTTTACATATTTATACCAAATTTCGTCAAAATCGGATCATTTTTACGAGAGTTCTCACGGACACACACACACACACACACACACACACACACACATATATATATATATATATATATATATATATATATATATATATATATATATATATATATATATATATATATATATATACATACAGTATCGAACGAATGGTGTTTTTGGGGTCTGGGGACCTCAAAACGAAAAGTTATCATGGTCCCGGGCCTAGGTCTTACCATGCCGACTACGGTAATAGCTTCTTCCCTATAGGGGAAATTCGCTAAAAATGAATTCTTTGTCAGTTATTGTCAACATCCTTATCTATAGTTCTACCGAGGATTCCTGAGACGCTATACTCGTCGCTACTTGTACAACGATCATTGCCTTCAAAGTGACAACACTCTGGTCTGCGTCAATACTGTATTGTATACCTGTACTATTTCACTCACTACGATATGAAGATGAAGGACTTTGTGCAGCTCTTTCACGAACAAATCGGTTTAATAAGAGTCTGGATTGTTTTCTAACATTCTAAACTAGTTTAGTACATTTAAATAAAAAACATACAACTACAGGATGTTGGAGTTGAGTATAATGATTAACACAGTGTTTATGTTCTGAACGAGGCTGTAAGTGTTGACTACGAAAACTATCAACATATACAAAGGTATTTACATATTCTTCATTCTTCAAGAGTTGCTTTACATATTTAGATAAACTCCAATGGTTTGAATCTGCTATTTTCACCCCATGGACTGTGCTTCACCAAGCGAAGTCGATCTCCAAATCCGTTATTGTAACGCTCCATGTTGGTGTTGCTAAGGACCTGGTCGCAAACTCTGGGACGAAAGCGTTGCTACTCGACATCTTGATGTTAGTAGTAGGTCTAAACGAGATTTTGGTCCGGTGAAGCATGATGCTCGGTCGATGAGAATGTGAATATAAGTATTAATATTGAAAATATCAAAGGTACACTTCAAACTGGTTGATTAGTGCCTTATTGAATGTTTCAAATACAATTTTGTTTGTTTAACACCTGCACATCACCCTCAGGTGTGATGCAATCATTATTGGTGACAACACCGACGCTGCTCACTGTTGTCACTGCCCTTCTGCGTTTCCCGTCGACTTTTGTTGAGCTACATTCATTACTATCGGTTTTACACCTCTCCGCTATCGGCATCACTGTCTTTTTTAAACCGGTGTCTCTCGGTACTCTGGAATATCGGTCCACCCATAAGTTTTTTAATTGCGTTACGATTTTCATAAAAATGATGTATATTTAATAGTCTTTATTTTCGTCCAAATATAAATTGCAAACATGTGTGTGACGACTCCTGTGGTATAATTGGATGTTCAAGAACACATTACCCCGATTAGTGTGATTCTGTTCTTTATATTGGTAACCGGCATCGGTCCAACTGACAGATGGTTAAACGTTCGAATTCTTTATCACAAACCCGAAGTTTCCAGCTAACTCCAGAGGATCACCATAGACACTTCCACTGATGTTGTTGTTTATGCAACTACTATCGACACTTCTTCAGTCGGTGCTGACGTTCTGCGGACCTCTCTTTTGAACATTTTTGTTGGTAGTGGTCTCGGTTGTAAGAAATGATGGTTTCTTCGTTCCTTTATAACATCGGGACAGTGGTATCGTTGATGGCGATAAAGTCCACTCTGCATCGTGAATGATCTCCCGCAGTGCGGACACTCGCAGATCGACGAACGGTTCCGATGATGGTACAGTGGTGGAGACTGACTGTGGTAGTGATGATGGTACTGATGGTGTTGGTGGTTGTGGTTCTGGAGTTTTGGAGGAAGGTACATGGTGCTGTCTTCCATCGCTTCCAACTCTTCCAACAACAAAAGGATTGATTTATCCACTTCGGCTACACTCGTCATATTTTAGTGAACTCTGCGACAGCACTAGTTGAACTGATGGTACGATGCGAATTCGTATCTGCTCAATGAATGTTCTTATACGATCTTCTCGGCAGGTAACTCATCACTACTATAATTCGTTGAAGTTTAATTCATAACGTGCTTTACAATATTTACAAAATTGTGAGAGGTAAGAATGTTGTTATATGTAGAGTTCTAGTGCATACCAAAAATGTTCATATATTCTTTGTTCAAGATATCAACTCAATTGACATCATTCTCTATCACGAAAAAACTTCGAAACCTTCATTCTTCGCTTTACTTAAAGCCTTGTTAACGTTTTTTTCTCTATACGGATACACTTGTATTCACATATTCCGTAATCCTTCAGTATTGATTCTTTTATTAACACACAGAAAACATGTTTAAGTTTATCGTCGTTAGGGAAGACTACCACTTTGGGCGCTTGGTCACGCAACAACTGATTCATGGATTGGTTTTCAGCCTCAAATTGATTTTTTATCTTGGTTAGTTGTCGATTGTTTTAGATTGAGTTTTTGAACAACTGTGTGAGCTGAGCGTTTTTCTTTCTTATGAAGTTCTTAAGATTTTCATTTATAAGTTTGACCCTTCATGCTTTTGCATGGACGGTAGGACGTCTTCTGTAATCCAGTCCTGGAAGTGTTCTGTTAATTACATTTTAGACTTCATAACTAATGAATATAATCCAGGTTCATTTATAAGAATAGTTTGTGGATGTATAAATGACATTATGATCGATTCGCCTTTCTTGAAATCTTTGTCATTTATTAGTGAATTTCCTTTGGAAAGTGAACTATTAGCATGACTCGCACGGTGAAACTTAAGCCCGGGACCACCATAGAAGTTCCTAACGTGACCCCCTGAACACGTTTTGGGGGGTCGTTCAAAATTGTATATATATATATATGTGTGTATATATATATATATATATATATAGACATATATATATATATATATATATATGTGTATGCACTCTAGCGGTCGCATTTTTTGTCCGATTTACTTCAAATTTGGTAGGGACATTCCTTTCTATAACTTGTTGGACAAGTTTGTTGGGAAAAACAATCTGAAAACTCTAAACCCATTTTTTGGGGGTTAATCTTTCAAATTTCGAGTTTTTGGGCCCAAAAAGGGTCAGAAAAGCCCCAGAGGTAAAATTAATGTATTTTAAAAGATGAGAATTAGAAAGGCGAAAGTTTTAAGCCCTCTCTCGTCATTCTAGCATAAATATGTACCGAGGTGTTAAAGAAAATGTGTATCGACCAAACACAGTACGTTGTCTTATGGGGATTTTACATTAGAAAAGCCTGTTATTCATTTTTTGGTGTACTTTTATCACCCCCAACAACCTCACGCCTACTTTAAAACCTGACTGGACCTTCTCCTAACCTTATAATGCACAAAATTGTATTGCCAGCATTGCAGGTAAATAGAACCAGGAGCATCAGAACAGCCAAAAAATCAATGTTTTCAGATTTGAATAAAAGTTGGAATAAATGTATGTTTTTAACTGATTTTGAGTTTTTATTGTTTTTTATATGGAAATTCACTTCCCTCACGTCAGCGTGCTGCGTGCGAACTCGTTTTGTGTTTTGTTCTTACATGGTCTTTTTCTGCCTTTTTAGGTTCTGTTGGGATAAATTTGTGTGTGTGTGGTGGGTGCAGATTGCAGCTGCACAGGTGATCTAGAGTCGCAGGTGCTGTTATCATAAATCAACCTGGGAAGCACTCATTAGTTTGCTTCTCACAGTCTGGCACATCTGCAACGCAGGTGTGTCGTAAATCAACCCTACTATAATGGAATTTGGACAAGGGTCCTTCGTTAACGATCCCCGGGCTGGGCAATAAAGCCGACCCCAATGTCTGGGGCGCAGGTGTGTGTCGTCAATCAAGCCTCCTATAATGGAATTCTGTAAAGGTTCCATTGATAATGATCCTCCGCTGGGTAATAAAAACAACCCATTTCAAAGGTCGTTATCATCAATACAAAAATCCGGGGGGGGACAAAATGGGGAGACGAAAACCCCCGGTGGGAGGGGGCAACCAAAAATAATATTAATTAGGGAAATTGGAAAAAAATCGGCGGTGGGGGGTATTACAATTTGACCCACCACAAATCGAATCGGCCAATATACACTACTAATGAAACTTTATAGAGTTACGGAGTGATGTCGTAAATAGTGCAATGTGACTCATCACATTTCGATAATTTAGAAAATAACTACAAATACTTCATTGCTGGTGACTTCCCGAAAGGTATCATAAAATATTCAACCTTAATATTGAATTCGTCGAATTTCGACGGACACTAACTAGTTTTGAAAAATTCGTGATCGTGTAGAGCACAACTAACTAATACCAGGTAATATTAAGATAGATAAAATACTTCTACTTTCTTTTGGTATTAGCCTACCTTTTATGACCTCATCTAACAAATATAGGATTTACAGTGTTAAACAACAGCTGATTATTTTACTTTATAAACATAGGACACAACTAACTTCCACAACACTTTTTTAAATCCATTCATACATTTCTTTTATCCAAATTCGTACTATGGAATAAACCCGTTATTTAAACAACACGCACAATGCAACAAAACAGAGGAGGAGTCTACAATTTTCGTAATCAGGACTTTCAACAGACACGCGATTGGTGTTTGACGCGAGGTTTGCTTTTTGAGGACCCGTATTTTAACCTGGACAACAACTACGAGTTTATTAGACCTTCGCAGATAACCAGAGACCCGCAGCTATTTGTTGGAGGAATCTCTAGATTCGATATAAACCAGGGAGAACTGGGGGACTGCTGGATGTTAGCGTCAATCGCCGCCCTGGCAGTGTACCCCGAACTGGTGAAGAAAGTCATTCCGTCAGATCAAAGCTTCACGGACAATTACGCAGGAATTTTTCATTTCCATCTATGGCGGTTTGGAAAGTGGTATGATGTAGTTATAGATGACCGTTTACCGACTCGAGATGGACAATTGGTCTATACCAAGTCATCATCACAGAATGAGTTTTGGACTGCCTTGTTCGAAAAGGCTTACTGCAAAATTATGGGTGGGGATTATAAAGTAGCGGATGCAGGGAATTTGTGCGAAGGTTTGGAAGATTTTACTGGGGGAGTAGTAGAACAATTCTGTTTGGCTGATGCCCCGAGGAACTTTGACGATATCTTGTTGAAGTCAGTCCAAAGATGTTCGCTTGTGGGTTGCTTTGTAGAAGACCTTCCCGGATCATCCGAATCTCAAACTCCTGGAGGTATTGTGAGGGGACATTCGTACAGTGTTACTGGAGCAGTGAGGTTAAACCTCCCCGAGTACGGATCTATCACCTTGATACGAGCGAGAAATCCTTGGGGAAAGTCTGAGTGGACGGGACCTTGGAGTGACAACTCCAGAGAGTGGAATTCTGTTCCTGCAAGCACTAAGCAGCAATTAGGGCTTGTCAAAAGAGATGATGGTGAATTCTGGATGTCTTATGCGGATTTTATGTCTAATTTCGAGTGGGTGGACATGTGTCATTTGAATCCTGACGAATACTCAGATGCATTCGGACAAATGACGGATGTTTCGGCTTGGTCGTTAACTAAGATCAGAGGTAACTGGGTAAGAGGAGTATCAGCGGGAGGAGCCAACAACCTTTTAAACAACCCTCATATGAAATTCTCTTTGAGTGAAGCGGACGATGATAACAACGACGGACGCTGCGACGTGCTTATTGCGGTGATTCAAAAACATAAGAGTGTGGATGATTATTTTGAAATCGGGTACAAAGTTTACCAACTGCGTGATATCAACGACAATTTGGAAAATAACAATTTTTTCTACTATAACCAACCAGTTGCCGATATCCCAACGAGGAGAGTTCGTGAAGTAGCGGGAAGGTTTAATTTCGAACCAGGAGCATATGCTGTCGTCCCTTTTACGTATGAAGCTGGAAAGGAAGGAGAGTTTCTGTTGAGAATTTATTCAGAGAAATCAACAGGAATTGACCAATCGGATCAAAGAATAGGTCTTTCTCCGGAAGATGTTAGGGCCAGCGTAGTCCCTCCGTTGAAAATTGAAAAAATGAGCGTAGCAGATAAAATAAGCGGCAACAGCTTAAGACAGTACTTTGATAAGGTGTCAGGTGCGGATAAGGAAGTAGACTGGAAAGAGCTTAAGAACATCCTCGACGAAGCCACGAAGAAGAACGATCCACCCGAAGAAAAAGGTTGGAGACATTTTCTACTTGACGTAGTTCAAACTGTGTACAGCACCGTTTTCGGATCATCCACTAGATATAACGCTTTCCAAACAATTGGCCCTGAGGGATTCTCAAATGACCTGTGTAGGAGTATGGTCGCCTTGCTAGACGTCGACCACTCCGGAAAGCTAGGGTTTAATGAGTTTCAGGACCTGTGGTCTGAGATTAATAAGTGGAAGATGGTTTATGAACAGTTTAGCGAGGATACTGATGGAATCTTAAACTCGTCTGGGCTGAAAGATGCTTTAGAGTCAGCTGGGTTTCACTTCAATAGACAAATTTTCAGCGATATTGTTCATAGATACTCGACAAAGGATGGGAAGGTAACATTTGACGATTTCTTGCATTGTTCTATCAAAATAAAGGCGATGACAGATTTTTTTAAGTCAAAAGACAAAAACGACACTCATATAGCTGAAATCACGCTGGAGGAGTTTATGGATAAAACACTGTACTCTTAAAATTTTCACGTTTAATAAATATTTGTACATAAAAAGATATGTTTACTTTCATTTGTTTATTCATTGAACTTATTGGCATGCTGTATCTAGAATAAATACGTATATAGCCATGCATATTTTAATCAAAAGTTAGTCATGTCAGAGAGTTACCCTCATCACAGCAAACCTGCGGACTCAGTAAACTTATAATTATGTTATAAATTTCCCGTCACTTTAAAATGTGATAGTAATGTAATCACAATTAATATGTTTAAAAATATCCACGAAATAAGGCAGTCAAACGAAAAGTTACTTGAAACTACATTTGTAATCACCATATATACATTTTATAAATAAAAAGGCATGGCTGTGAACATGATTAGATCACTAGTTTTGCTGGCAGCTTCACCTGTTAAATGCTGTATTAGTTTTGAAATCAGTCGTTTAGCTATTTGCTACTATTTTTAGTTAATTGGTCAGTTACCTGGTGTATGAGGTTAAACATTAGAATTATTATAAATAAATGCATGGTAGGTGGAGTCCGAAAGTATTTTCGGAATGTTTGTAGGCTTAGGGTACGTGTACACGGGAGCCGGGACTGGACCCGGGTTGGTACCCGGGATGGTAGCTTTGGTCCTGGATCCGACCCTAGGTCTGATCCGATATCTATG
The DNA here is from genome assembly GCA_963675035.1 of Allygus modestus. Taxonomy (NCBI): domain Eukaryota; kingdom Metazoa; phylum Arthropoda; class Insecta; order Hemiptera; family Cicadellidae; genus Allygus; species Allygus modestus. The sequence continues at coordinate 124,703,420 of OY776117.1, read as the reverse complement.
CCGGTATACAAGCGGGGATAGCAGCCGATATCCTCGCCTGTCACTATTTTAGTCAGCTCATTGGAAATATTAGTTTCAAATCAAATAAAAAAGAAGTAACTTAAACTCATTGGTTCTAAACAATTTTTTGAACTATTTCGTATAAATTTAAAAGTTGTTTAATTTATTGTATGCTTTCCATTTTGTAATATGTTAAACTTATTTCATTTTATCAATATAAAAATAATCGAATCTTGTTTTGAAGATGAACTATTTTCACTAGAAAGATTTTAACAACTATTTGTTGATGAACATGAAACGTATGTGTGGCGCAACTATGAACCGCAATTTTTACGCAAATTAGGTTATTTAAATCAAACACTTGTTCGTAGAACACTGAATTTATTGTCACTTGGCAAATTAAAATGTGAAACAATATGCGGCAATTTAAATGTGAAAACTGGACGCATAAATGGACCGAATCTTAATAAAATGAATCTAGACAAAGGGAATGAATCTAGTCCAAAAATGGATCAACACGTGAGCCTCCGAGGAGTCACTAGGTTGACGTTAGACGGCCGTCTAAAGGGTTGAGGGCGAGGGCCTGAACAATAACCCTCTCCAACACTTCCGCAATCGGTGTCAACAGTAAAGTTGTTATGATTTCTGTTAAGATAAGTTGGACGGGTTTTACCTACTCTTTATCTTTGGTTTACTCACCATAAAATAAATGAATAACATAATAATTAGAATATGTCAACTGTATTGGCCTGATAAAGGCCTAATAACCTTTAAGCAGTTTTAACATAGACAAATATTTTTAAACTCTAAAGAATATCACGTTTTAAAAGGTAACCGAGGTTATAACCTTCAAATAAGCATTTCTTTAAGAAATAAAGTAAAATAACAAATAAAAACATTTACAGCCATGTAATAACATTTATATTATTTCCACATAAACTTTACTTCCATGAAAGTTATTCCCCAATTTACATAAAACATTAAGTTATAATTACTAACCAAATACATAAACTAGGCTTTTTAAGTTGTTGTACTATTCTCGACCAAAACACAATATTCAGGTAAAACTGTCTTAACAACATTTAATTAATGTGTAGGCTGTAAGTGTTTTCGTAAATCCATTATTCAGTTAATACTACAATGTAAATAGACAAATTGTTTTTAAGTCTAGATGGATCTAAACACATGATTAGTTTTTTGTTTAATCAGATGACGAATGGTCAGGGCAACCTCCTTTGTTTACATCCAGAAACAATCCTGGATCTGATCCTAGATCTGACCCTTGCTCACTGCTTCTATCCCGGCTACCATCCTAGTTCCTCGCTTCAGATTGGCTGATAAAAACCGTCTTGTATGCCTTAACGCGAATATGCTTGTATCCTGACTCCGGTATACAGGTACCCTAAATACAATACTTCGCCCCAGAGGCTCCTAAAGTTCCCATGTTAATCGAATGGAGGAAGTTTGTTTACATCAGATGTTTACTTATATGTTCATTAAGTAAGAGAGTTCATTTGGTTTGCTAAAGAATAATACAGCAAAAAATACAACTCCTTTCTTTTTCTCCTATATACAGGTGTTTAAATATTTCAGAATTGACATGTAATTTAGTTATTTTTGTATTAATAAGAAAAATTGAGAAAATAGCTGCTTTATTTATGGGCATTTATATATTCAGTAATATACATGAAATCCACTTATTACTTCACGATGATAGATTGAGAAAAAGCTGCTACATAAGAGAAATAGGCAAGCTATTTGTCTTTGGATGGGAAAGTTTAATTTTTCGAGGTTTTGGTGTTAACTTAGGGCCCTTTCAAAAGTCTTTGACCCATTAGAACTTTGCGTTTAGAGCTTTCAAAAATATCACGCATGATCATCGAATTCTTAATCGTTTTTTAATGAGCCTCTGTTTCTAATCGGCAAACTCCCCTGCCTACAGATTTTCTAGAATAATCTTGTGCATCTGTTCGATTGTTCTTTTTAGGAATCAGTTGATTTTAAACTTGACGTAAGAATTGAATATGGTTCAGTCTACGTTGGTTTTGAATTTAGTTTTACAGTTTTTAGTGTTCTCAAAAGGTGATTTTAGAATTGTGGTATCATATTTACTCCCAAGTTAGCATAGTAGACTCAGACCTAAGGCTTATTTGACATGACGTCACGAAACGAGTGTCAAAGCCAAAAGAGATCGTAGTGACTTTATTGGTTAATTCTAGGTGACCCTTAAACGTTTTTTTAGAGGTTATAAGTTATACCCAGTGTGATTAGTTTTTTCTGCAGTTACTCTTTATCAAGTTTGTCAGCATTTGTATGCGCTGTACTGAAAATAAATAAAGAACCCTGCAGGACGCTTTACCATTAGCTGTCATGAAGGGAAAACAATAATTGATTATACTAAGGGTTTAATCTGTTATCGTGTAATGGGATGAGCTTACAATGAGCTATGAGGAAATTTTGGTTTATTCTTACTACAGGACACAACATTGATGGGAAAATATATGCATAATCAACCAGCCCCGGGAAGAAGGCCTGAGAATATTAGTGTTTACCTACGTTTATACGTACAAAATATATTATGTAATTTTCCTTAAAACAATCAAGATGGTGATATGTTATCACCGCGTAACTGTTTTAAGCAGATAAACTGGAAATACAAGAAATCACCTGTTACATTACATTTAAAACTCGTTACAGCTGCACTCTAGCGGAGAAAATAATAGGACTAATGACTTCAAGGTTAAAGAGAACGTTATCTTTATTTATAAACACCTTTGTTAATGTTTTAAGGCATCAGTTATAAACATTACACATCATTTTCATGAAACCTTTGAAAGAAATGCCGTTAAACGAAATGTTACTTTTTTTATTTTGCAAATAAACATAGTATAAATCTAAAGTTATTTTCTTTAATTGTAAAACAAATTTTTATTTAAAAGTTGTTTCTATAACAATAATTTTGTTTTGTTTGTTGCCTTACTGAGTTTATATATTTTACAATTATATTATTATGTTTTCATTGTTTTTAAATAATGTGGTATTTCAACTGCTAACATAATGTGGAGTGGAACAATTTACGTCAATACAATCTATGCGAAGATATCTATAAACTGCAATAATATTTGAACTTGATTAGACAATTCTCATCAATTACGTCATTTTGAAATTTCAACATTGACTGATGCTGCAAAGCAGCACGGGTTCTCTAATAACACAATGAATAGGAATTGAAATATACAAGAGAACCGATTAAAAATATCGTATGTCAATGAGCTTTCAATCGATATTTATAATTAATCGATATTTTAATTCGATAATACATTGTAGGACGACTGCGGAATTTAAAGAAGAGGGGTTAGAAGGTATAAAGTACATCAGATATGTGTCAGTTTTATGAAAATTAAAGTATTTAACTAAACGTTTAGTTGTTGGTGTGTATAAATATTATTATTATTATTATTATCTTCTTTATATTAATAGACAAGCACAAAACTCTCCCTTCTTTATTCTCAGATTGTGTGCATCGTAGGAGAAATTCAAGCATACGGTTATAAAGGTATACATATAGATGAACATACTACCCCTGACTTCGTAGGGTTTGGCCCCAACTTCCAGTTCCTAAAATATATCCTGTACCCATTATAAATTACACATAGAATAACAAAAATATGTGCAAGATAGTAGACTTAATTCTATCTATTTCTTTATTTACATTAATTTACAACTTAGGTAATGATTGTCAGAGAACCGTCGATTCTGCGGTGCCTGTTGCTTCTGTAGATGGGTAGGGTTCACATTCTCCACAATAATACTTCATTCTAGGCGCGGGTGGAAGTGATGATGGTTGCCACGATGTCGACTCAGATTTCGTAGAGCTGCTTACATTGAACGAGACGAGAGGTTCATACTCTCCAAAATTAAAGCTATTCCCCTGTGTCGGTGGAAGTGTAGCTGCGGATGTTCTCCAGGGTTCTTGAGTTAAAGTGTTTATTGCAGAAATATCCAATGTTACTTTGTAGTCGTTTACAATCAAAACTTTAAAGTCATCGGAAAGAAGTTGCAAATCATGAACTGTAGAAAGATGAACAGTATTGTAGTGTACACATTTAATTTTGAGAGCCATGATGTTACCCCGTGTACAGCTACTCGCAGAGTGAGCTTCCCACCTCCTCACCTTCCTTTTATACGCACCCCCCTCCACTAATTAAAATCTACGATAAGAATATTTTCATCACGTAACCTATTGGAGTTCTGAAAATAATGCGATGGCTATACATCAGTCCACAATTAGCGCATGTACAACAGTGTCTACAAGGTAAAAATATTAAATTTTTCTCAGAGGACAAACATACTACACATTCGTTTCCTTCGCTCTTATTTTCTTCTGCTGGTGTTTCATCAGGATGATGTTTATAAACTCTCCGATGGTTTTGTACAAACTCTCTACCTTTTTGAACTAACAGATAATCACACCTGTCAAACCATCGTGCGTGTTCTTCCCATCGGTTATCCGTCGCTTGCCAATCCTGCAATCCTCCGACGCAATTGTAGCAAACGGTCTTATCATCTTGCTCCATGTAAAAGAAACCAGCATCTGCAAACTCCATTCTAGACCTGTATAAAAATGAGTCTTTTAATGCTGCATCAAACGTATCCAATTTCAATTGTAATTGTGCATATTTAGGAAATCTCACTCTCCTCTTTACTACTATATGTTCCATTTTGTTTGTGTAGGTTTTACCAAGGCAAATGTCGGAGGTATACTGACGCGATGTAAGCGTGTAGGGCAGGTACCTACCCTTCCCCAACCACAATATTTCCCCACCAACTCATTGTCAGTCTGTATGAAAGTGACCATCCTTTAACCAATCCAGCACATTTTATAAGTTCTGAATCTAGGTCAAGGTCACCAAAAATGTTTTTATAAAAAAGATAACATATCAGTACTTGGAGTTAATACTGATATTTTATCTTTTCCTTTATTACCAACTCATTGTCAGTCTGTATGAAAGTGACCATCCTTTAACCAATCCAGCACATTTTATAAGTTCTGAATCTAGGTCAAGGTCACCAAAAAATGTTTTTATAAAAAAGATAACATATCAGTACTTGGAGTTAATACTGATATTTTATCTTTTCCTTTATTCTTTTTAAAATTTCTTTTACATGATATTGGCTTAATCTAACAATGTGAAGTTCCGGACGAGGTCAAATGCAGTGATAGCTCGGTAGAGTTGTTCCCGCTGCCTCCGTGTGATACTATATACGAGGTTCCAGGTTCGATGTTTTGCAGATCTTCATTTTGAAGCGGTTGAAAAAATCTCTTGGGCAGGAAAATTTGGAACATTGCCTCATCTCCTACTGTGTGTGGGGCATCGCTTAAAGATTCGAGAATAGCGTCTCCCACTGATGTTTCGATCTTCCTCATGTCGTGGACGATGTAATGTTTGTTTTCTTTGATTTCTGAAGTTTTCCTTGTTGGTAAAATAATTGATTTTGACTGTGTGTTAAACTGATCAACCAATGTTTGCAGAAATTTCTGTGATGCCATCTTAATACGTGTTCTCTCGTTGGAGTCTGGAGTAATACTGATGGTGGGTCTCCTCGCTCTCCCCACTTTTTATACCCTCCGGTCCCCCCCCAACTCTCCATTTACAAGGATGTAGAAAAGCAGCTAGACGATAAGCGTTCTTTACAGCGCTATGAAATTGTGTGTGTTTATCGTTCTTTGTTAAAATACAAATATTATCCATTTCAGATTCGACACACACACTTATCCATTTTAACATCTATTATATCTTTTGTGTGTATTCAATTGCGCTTTTCTAATCCTTTTGTATAAAGTCTTGTTAATTTACTGCAGTAGTGATTCATAATGATTTCCACTTCTTAAAAACCTGTAAAACCTTCATTCAAACCAATGTGATGTAAGTTTCTCGTTAAACATTTATTTTATCTTTTGGATTTGGAGTTTAAGTTGTTAAAAGGAAATGGAGGTTTGAATAAAAAATTATAAATTACATATGTTTGCAGGTCTAAGATGATTAGTTCTTTAACAATGTATCTATCATTGTTTCCACGAAAAGCTTGAAATTCAATTATACCAGACTTCTCCATGTCTCGGATGATGACTGAATTGTTTCCACACCACGGTAGAGATTTTATAGCTCAGGCCGTACAGTTCTCAGCGCGTTGGTGCGTATTTAACGTGGGCACCATCCCCGGTAGGCCTACCCCACGAACTTCCTTTAATTTTTTAAACTGTTTCAGTTAAAACGTTTTCTGTTTCTTCATTTTGTACAGCTTCTTCTTCTTGTTTAACCTTTTCTTCTTGAATATTTTGTTCATTAATCTTTTGTTCATACTCCTTTAGACATCTCCACATCTCAACCTCTTAAGGTATTCGGTTAAAAATAGATGTATCTATTGGACCGTAAAGACTTTGAGCATCGGGATGTTGTTCTGTCACATCTACCAAATAGTCTTTTACCACAGTAATTTAAAATACAAGTTGTTTCATATACCTGGTTATAGGTGAAGCTGCACAACTCAAAACGTAGAATTCTTCAGGCGTCAGTTGAATTTTGTCATCATGTTTTGTCAGGTCTCTAAACCGTACTTGCTGTTCTCCGCGACATTTTAAAATTCCGATTTCAATGTCACATTATAATAGACGAATAGCTGTCTTTTTCCAAACATTTTCTTTGCCAAGTAGCTTTCGATGAGGTGTAAATGTTTAAGAAAAGAATCCCATGCGGCATCTGAAAAAATAGCATTTTAGGTCCTTGGTTTAAAATTGCATTAGGCGTATAACCCAAGTCCTTTACCAAACCTATTGCTATACCTTTAGTCATACATCTTGAGATTGGATATAGTATGCGAAGAAAAATATCTGTAAGTATGTTTAAAGGGAAGTCGTTTTCAGGTTTTTTCTTCCTCTTTAAAGGTGACTTAGATGTTGAAGCGTTGTCTGACTTTACCTCTTCATTGCGAAACTTGAGAAACTCGTCCAATTTTTCTTCACACTCTTTGATGTGGAGTCTCCGTTTTGCACTAAGCCTTCCACTTCTGCATTGTTATGCCCCTGTTCTAAAGAGGTCATCTCGACTGTAATAGATGTTGTTTCAACTGCAAACGCCGATCAACTGAACCCATCTTGTAGTGTGCGCTATTTATACCCTTCCTCCTCCATAGACCTACAGAACCATTTTTACAATACCTGTTAGAGGTGTGTACGTTACAATTTTATCGTGAAGAATCAAGCAATATGCAGTTGTATTAGCTGGTATGTTAGATTCAAACTCCATTTCCAACTTAATATCTACACTTGATGATTTTACAGATTCATTTTGTTTAGAACAATCAATAACCACGAAAGAAGCTTTTGAATTGAAAACAGAGATTCCCTTTTCTCCCGGCCTTTTGACAGACAATAACATCGTACTGCCACTAGACACGACAAAAACAGATGTTACTAGCGGTTTGCAACAAATCTCATCGCCCGAACATTATTCGACCCGAACGCCTACGGAAACAACCGAACAAAGCCGATCGACCCGTAGTCGTCATACTGATCCGCATTCCATACGCATTCCGATAGACACCGACGATGAATCATCTCAGCTGTTATTGGCACCTGAACCATTACCAACTACATCTCCCACGACTTCTACTACTAAACCAGTGACACCGACACCCGTCTCAACTACCACACAACTTACACCACCGGACCTAAATACATTAATAACACTTATGACAGATCTGAACACTAAAATCGACAAATCAAACGCTAGCTTAAGCAATAAAATCGAAAAATCAAATGCTGATCTTAAAGCCGAAATTAATAACAAAGTTCACGAATCAAATGTTGATCTTAAAGCTGAAATCAATAATAAAATCGAACAAACCAGTGTCGAACTTAAAGCTAACCTAGATGCCAACCTCAGTTGTAAAATAAATGAATTAAAACTAGAATTAACACAAAGTTTCAATGACAAAATTGACGCTAACTGTCAGGAAATCCAAGCTTGTCGAAGCGCACTTGAAGCCCAAATTCAAGAAAACCGAGAAAATCAAACGGAGTTTTGAAACGAAATAAGCTCAATAAAAGTCATACAAAACACACAAGCTGAAGAGATCATCAAACTAAACGACAAATTAATCCACAAAATCGATGATTCCCAAAACCAAATGCGACTGTTCGTAATCGAAAACATCACTCAACAGCAAATGGTGTCTGAAAGCGAAAGCCAACAAAGACAAAATAACATCCTGTCCGCTGTAAAAACACAACTTGACAAACACGAACACAATTTCGACAGGAAAATCGAGGAATTGACACAACGAACAAGACTTGATCACGAACTCAATATAAAATAAGTGCACAGTAAATAACTTCAACAGCAGAATAATAGATCCATTAGACAATAAGGTGTTAACTAAAGAAGAGATAGATATTTCCCTAGTACCAAATACATACATTGTAGAAGAAGAATGTAAAACATTAAGCAGTTTATTAAATAAATACAAACATGTTTTTTCCGATCAGCCAGGAGTATGCAATAAGTATACGCACGAACTACGTGTAGACAACCCTAAGTTTTTCAAAACCACCTCGTACCCTGTCCCACAACAGTATCAAGATAAGGTTCAAAAAGAAATTGATCGAATGGAGGCGTTAAACGTGATAGAGAGAAGCAAGAGTACGTTCATTAACCCGATCATACCCGTTATTAAAAAGACTGCCGAGATAAGGTTATGCCTCGACGCACGCAAAGCTAATGAAATAATAATTCCCGATTTTGAATGTAACCGGAGTGTTAACGAAATTTTAGGCAAGTGCAAAAGTGGGCAAAATTCATACCGGAAATCAATGCGTGCTTAAATGAACTCTATCATGAATAAACTGGGTACACACCAAACGAACTCCAGTTAGGAATTAAAGACGAACGTTTTTGGGAAAACTATTTAACCGAGAACCCATTTACTAAAGACACTCCTATTGAACAAAAATTAATCCTAGCAAAACGAAGATTGGACGAAACACGTTTAAAAAGATCAGCAAGATTAAATAAAAATAGAAAGCCTCAAACACTCAAGATCAACGACAAGGTACTAATCCGAGCCCATCCCCTCTCTAGAGCTAAATACGATGAGACAGCGAAGCTATTTGAAGTGTATGAAGGACCATTTATTCTAAAACAAATATTAGGGAATTCTACATTCCACGTAACCAGAGAAGATGAAGATGTTTTATATATGACGGACCTTATCATATATCCGCACTTAAAAAGTATTTAGAGCCGACCCGAGAAATAGAAGCTGTAATTGACGAACCAAACAACGGTAATCCTAACCTCGAAAACAGTGACCACGTGTAAATAACTTTCATCCTATGTTTCATCTCCACCAATAGACTTGTGTTCATCATCATAACATCTTTTGAAAAGTGTCATGGACCTTAACCGCCAGTGCGTAAACCCATAATTTGTGTTCCCCATAAAACAATATATCACATGTGATAAAGTTTTAAACTATGCACCTTTAACCCAATAAACTGTGATATCCCAAATAGAAACAGTGAAGTTATCCCGTAACGAACAGTGTGTGTATAAACAATATAAAATACTGCAACTATAGCGAATAATACTCATGTTTCAAATTTCCCGGTTAATAACAGTGCAAATAACTAAACCCCATACTCCCCTCCCCGTATGCCAGGCCATGAACATTTTATTCCTCATCCCTTATTCCCTGTGTTATGTATTGTTCCCTGTGTTTTTGATTATTAGATTAAGATTTATCGTGTTTTCATAATATTTTGTCATCCAGTTAAATCAATCATTTAATGTTATCCATACCTCTCTTTAAGTATCATTCATATTAATGATTCATGATTCAATTCCATACTTTGTCGAAATCTGTACTGTACTTCATTTCATAGCATACAGATTTCTGCGGGGATAAATTGTAGTATTACATTACATTCCATTCATCATTAATATTTATTTCCCATAATTTTGTATGTTTATCCCCATGTAAATACCACCATACCCTAGTCATGCTAAATAACTCATACTTTACCTATTCATTATCACAGTGTTTGTCCTTGTTCAATAATAATGTATGTCACTGTAATTTAATATGTTTTTTTATTATGTGTTAATCAAGCTGTTATTTTATGTTATTTAATTTAAAAGTGTTAAATATTAAACAATTTTTCCCATCACCCCGCAGAAAATCATCTCCCCTTGTTTCACGATAGAATATATAATTAAATATGCCCATGTTCATTTTATGTACCTTATATCAATTGATAATCAACCATCCTTCACAGTATATTAATAATTCTAATTCAGTAATTGACCCTAAAATAATTTCAACATAGCCTACTTTAGATATAAGATGTTTGTAAGAAAATTGCAATATAGTAATATTTTACATAGTACTACTTTTCAAAATTAGTCCTTAGAAAACCAAATTTAGTGTCAAGTGTTACAACATGTGATTTCTACCATCTGTATAACTCAACAATGGAACAATGAACTTCTAGACTACAAGCCCTGTCCTCATCCTTGGTTCTGGGCCACACCGACTACGGTAATAGCTTCTTCCCTACAGGGGAAATTCGCTAATACCGGGTGTTTGAAAAAGAACTCCCTATTTTCGAGAACAATGTTTATGGCGAAACATACAAAATCTTACAGTTATGATTACGTAGTGTGAAAGGGAATATTTCAACGTGCGCACCATTAGTTGTTGTTCTGTTCTATTCTATTCTATTAGTTGTTCTATTAAGAAGGTTTTCCACTTCTCGCCAGGTATTCACCAACATTGCAGGTGTGACTGACGAAACTGCTCCGATGACCTTTTGTACTGGCCACCTCGAAGCCCAAATTTAACCCCACTGGTATTTTTATTTTGGGGAAATTTAAAGATTGTGGTATATGCTGAAAATATCCGTGACGTGGACCATTTACGACAAAGGATCATTGGAGTAGTTCTTCAGTCTTACCTGCAATGTTGGCGAGAAGTGGAAAATCGTCTTGATCTGTGTAGAGCAACGAATGGTGCGCACGTCAAAATTTACTAGGACAAAACCAAACCTTGGAGGTATTCCCTTAAAAAAATAAATGTACGATAAATTTATCTATACCTATAAAAGGCAAAGCTCTCACTGACTGACTGACTGACTGACTCACTCACTCACTCACTCACTCACACACTCATCACAAATTCTCCTACTTCCCATTTACCTAGAGAGTTGAAATTTTGTACACTGATTCTTTAGGCATAAAGTAGGAAAACTAAATGATTTTCATCCTGATCTGACCTTAGGGCTCCACCAGAGACCCCGATAAGTTCCCATGTATTCCTTATGGGCATTTGTTTCTGTTTGAGCTGATGAAAATACAAACAGCCGATCTTAATTCGTAGTAGTTCCACGGGCTAACCACAGAATGCAGCTCATACACTGTACTAGTTTTTAGCGAATTTCCCCTATAGGGAAGAAGCTATTGGGTGTTTTCACACTAGGCGACACGACACCGGCACGACAACGACACGGTGCCGACACCGACACGACAAATCGTTAAGGCATTTCACACTTACCGTCACGGCAACGACACGATTGTTAGTCGGTGGAGAACTCACCTCATGTTTTCAGTAGTACATCATAGCTGATTACAACAGGAGGCTATATTTATTATATCTAGGACATAAGAGTATTTATATAGTTCGATGCATAAGTTTGGATTGACCCAATAATAAAAGTTCGCTATTTGAATAGCTTGTATTTGACCTACATTATTTGACCTACATTAAAGTCAGTGTCACATCATTGCAAGCATCAACGCCAAGTACCTTCCGCTCCCGTCTATCCCCCTTGCCTTGCGATGTTGCCGTTGAGAGTATTTCTGCTGTCTGTATTAAAATAGTTGTTTACGGGATTTGATTATCAAATGTAAGTAAAAAATTGGCAACATCGGCGTAAAAGCCAAGCTTGCAATGTTATGACACTGATATAGTGACAAACCCAAATACATTTCTCATAGGAGTTATGAATATTTTGTTCGTATGAGTAAAGCAACCTTTGGCTATAATACATTTCTTATATGAGTTATGAATATTTTTTCGTATGAGTAAAGAAACCTTTGGCTATAATACATTTCTCATATGAGTTATGAATATGTTTTCGTATGAACAAAGAGACCTTTGTCCATACTGTATATTGCAAACTTGTCGGCGCCGGCAACGACACAGCCTCGTCGTTTCGGTGTGTGTGTAAATGGTTCCATTGGTTCCATTGAATCTTAACCCCCACGACACCGGGACGGCACCGTGTCGTTGTCGTACCGATGTCGTGTCGCCCAGTGTGAAAACGCAAATTATCGTAGTCGGCATGGGAATACCTATAATAGGTCCGGCCCTAGTTCCATGATAACCGGACCCTAGCCCGGCCCGGATAGCCTAGCCCGGTACTACGATAACTTTTCGTTTTGAGGTCCCCAGATGCCAAAAACACCATTCGTTTAAAACTGTATATATATATGTGTCCGTGAGAGCTATAACTCTCGTAATAATAATCGATTTTGTCGAAATTTGGTATAAATGTGTAAAACAGCATTTATGACTTTAAGTTCGAAAACCAGACGGATCGACCCATCTGAAGGGGTATTTTGGGGGGGTTTTGTACCCCAAAAATGGGGTTTTTGAGATTTTACATATAATTTTTGAAAAAGTCAAATTTTAGTTTTTTTCCATTGGAAACAGCTTAAAAAGAAGCACAATTTGGTGTTTTGATCATTGCTCTACGTCAAATGGTTACAGATATATTGAAAGTGCTAAACACAGTACGTTGTCCAATGTTAATTTTATGGAGAGTAATAAAAATTTTATATCTCAGTTATTTATCAACTTATCTTGATGAAACTTGGTATATTGCTTCATATCGTTGTGGTCTATTGATATTTTCACTAAAAAACATTTTTTGGCCGATATTTCCTGTAGCAGCAAACCTGCGTACTCAGCTCCCATGTTATTCTTATGGAGAATAAGTAACGTGTTATCTCCCTTAATTATGAACATAAATTAATATTACCCCCGTCGCAGCAATCCTGCGTACTCAGCGAATTTCCAATGAATATATATGTCTTAATATATACTCTTATATAACTCTTACCAGAATTCATAAGAAATATATTCATAAATATTAGATATTTAAAATATTCATTATTCTCCATAAGAATAACATTAGGGATAAGTACGCAGGTTTGCTGCAAAAGGAACAAAAAATTATGGATTTTTATACAAATATCAATAGAACTCATCTAAGTCAAGTCACATACCAAGTTTCATCCAAATACATTCATAAATAAGTGATATATAACGTTTTTATTATTCTCCATAAGAATAACATGGGGACCGAGTACCTAGGTTTGCTGCTTCGGGAACCATAGGCGAAAAATTGATTTTTTGTTCAAACATCAACAAACCACAACCAGATGAAGCGATATACCAAGTTTCGTCAGTTTAAGTTCATAAATAACTGAGATATAAAATTTGTCTTTTTCTCCATAAGAATAACATTGGACAACGTACTGTGTTTAGCACTTGTAATATCTCAGTAACCAATTGACGTAGAGCAATGATCAAAATACCAAATTGTTTGTTTTTTTAAGCTGAATTCAATGGTATAAATTAAAATTTGATATAAATAAAAATTACATCTGAAAAGCCTAAGCCCCCCAAAACCCCCCGAAAATCCCCCTTCGGATGGTGCGATTTGTCTGGTTTTCTAACTCGTTCAAATAAATGGTACTTTACATATTTGTACCAAATTTTATTAAGATCGCACTTTTTATACGAGAGTTATCGTGCTTACGGACACATATATATAAATATATATATATATATATATATATATACCCCCGTCACAGCAAACCTGCTTAATCAGCGAATTTCCAATGCATATATAACATAACACATTATAACACTTAACAGGATTCATAAGAAATGTATTCACAAACAAGCGATATTTTAAATATTAATTATTCTCCATAAGAATAACATTGGGGATGAGTACGCAGGTTTGCTGAAACAAGGCACACAAAATAATGGGTTTTATGCAAATATCAATAGAACTCATCTTAGTGAAGTCACATACCAAGTTTCATCCATATACATTCATAAATAAGCGATATATAACATTTTAAGTATTTTCCATAAGAATAACATGGGGACCAACTACCTAGGTTTGCTGCTATAGGAACCATAGGCAAACTTTTTTTGTGCAAACAACAATAAACCATAACCAGATCTAGCCATATACCAAATTTCGCCAGATTATGTTCATAAATAAGCTAGATATACAATTTTTCTTTTTCTCCATAAGAATAACATTAGACAACGTACTGTGTTTAGCACTTTCAATATCTCGGTAACCAATTGACGTAGAGCAATGATCAAAATACCAAATTGTTTGTATTTTTTATCTGAATTCAATGGTATAAATTAAAATTTTATTTGAATTAAAAGTACATGTGAAAACTCCAAAAAACACATTTTTGGGGTACAAAACCCCCCAAAAATCCCCCTTCGGATGGTGCGATTCATCTGGTTTTCGAATTCGTTCAAATAAATGGTACTTTACACATTTGTACCAAATTTCATTAAGATCGGACCTTTTTTACGGGAGTTATCGTGCTTACGGTCTCACACACACACACACACACACACACACACACACATATATATATATATATATATATATATATATATATATATATATATATATATATATATATATATATACATATATAAAAATTTGAACGAATGGTGTTTTTGGCATCTGGGGACCTCAAAATGAAAAGTTATCATGGTCTCGGGCTTAAGTCTTACCATGAGACCTACGGTAATAGCTTCTTCCCTATAGGGGAAATTCGCTAAAATTTGGTATGTGGCTTTACCTTCTTGAGTTATATTGATATTTGTATTTGCCTTGCTTCAGCAAACCTGCATACTCAGCCGCCTTGTTATTCTTATTGAGAATAATTAAAATGTCATAAATAGTTTATTTATGAATGTATATTGATGAAACTTGGTATAAGGCTTTATGTGGTATTAAGATACATGTAGATAAATTGGATATTCGCTGAGTACGGAGGTTTTCTGTTACGGGGGTATTATTAATCATTTGCGGGGTGAAGCGGGATAAATGCACGATTTTGTATGTTTCACCATTAAAATTGTTCTCGAAAATAGGGAGTTCTTTTTAAAACAGTCGGTATAATTAAAAAACAATATATATATATATATATATATAAATCACCTCAAGTTTCAGTATATCTATGTAGGCGTTGATTATGAACAATCCTCGGTATATTTGTTGGCGCTGTGGTGATTTATCTGCCATTATGCCACTCTCCAGGGGTTCTCGTTGGCAGGTCCTACGCCTGTCTTCCTCCAACGCCAGGAATGTAGGACACCACATTGGTCGACCTCGATCCCCTTGCAGCTATAGGAAACTTTCAACGAGTGAAGGAAAAATAAAATACTATTTACTCTGTTTAAATATTTCAAATAGCGAGGTGAAAGTTGGAATTTGTATTCTAACAGTAATTTTTACTACAAGGAAAATATTTAGCCAAGCAATTAAATGTGGATTACATGTGTGGTAACAAGTGGACATATGTCTGTTGGGAGATAATCAGAATTTACGTACAGACTGGTAGGAATTTAAAAGTATTAAAATTATCCGCATTAACCTTAATCTATCTATCTATCTATAATATTATAAAGAAGAGGTGGTTTCTGTCTGTCTGTCTGATGTTCTGGGTGAACGCAAAAACTACTGAACCGACTGGGCTGAAACTTTACACATAGGTAGATCTTAAACCCATGCAACACATAGGCCTATTCACTTCCTTAAAATCCCCTCGGGCTACGCCCCGTGACCGTCCTAAGTTTCAATGTTTACATTCCAGAAAAAGTAAACATTCAGAAACTGCAATGCAAACAGCTGTGGATACTTCTATTTGACAGCTTAAAGAGCAGGAGCAGAAGCAAGAACAGCTGTTTCAAGCTAACTAAAACGCAAATTGCATTGACTAAAGAACGGGTAGAGAAAACCCCTGTGCGAAGAACGGGTATGTCAGCTAGCTATTAATTAATTAAGTGGCTTTGTCTGGTTGTGGTCTATTCTTATTTGCACAAACAATAATTTTTACTTCCTGCCTTCTCTCGCCATTTTATATTTTTGCCCCTTTTTGATTTTTGATTTTTATTTTATGTCCCCCCATTTTATATTTTTACTCCCCTACCGATTTTATATTTATGCTCCCCCTCCTCGATATTTTTTAATTTTTTTGTACTTGAGTTCTTTTATTTCTATAAGCGAATCCAAAGTGTTGCATGTACTGATTTGGAGTCGCAAACCTCACGCCGTTTACTACCCGACAGAGTTCCTCGAATTAGCAACAGGACTGCCAGTATATTTCGTTAACTTTGATTTAATTGTACATTTAACGTGTAAAATGTAATTTTAATATTGTAAAATAATGTGGATTGTTATTTGGTTTAGTTAATCTAGCATTTATATACAACCCGTACGAAGGACGGGTACACAGCTAGTAATATTATAAAGAAGTGGTTTCTGTCTATCTGTCTGTCTGATGTTCCGGGTGAATGCAAAAACTACCGAACCGACTGGGCTGAAACTTTACAAAAAGGTAGATCTTGAACCCATGCAACACATAGACCTATTCTCTTCCTTAAAATACCCTCGGGCTACGCCCCATGAACGTCCTAAGTTTCAATGTTTACATTTCAGAAGAAAGTAAACATTCAGAAACTGTATTGCGAACAGCTGTGGATACTTCTATTTGACAGCTTAAAGAGCAGGAGCAGAAGCAAGAACAGCTGTTTCAAGCTATCTAAAATGCAAATTGCATTGTCTAAAGAACGGGTAAAGAAAACACCCGTGCGAAGAACGGGTACATCAGCTATTAATATTATGAAGAAGTGGTGGTTTCTGTCTGTCTGATGTTCCGGGTGAACACAAAAACTACTGGACCGACTGGGCTGAAACTTTACACATAGCTAGATCTTGAACCCATGCAACACATAGGCCTATTCACTACATTGAAATCCCCTCGGGCTACGCTCCGTGAAGTCCTAAGATTCAATGTTTACATTTCAGAATAAAGTAAACATTCAGAAACTGTAATGCGAACAGCTGTGAATACTTCCATTTGACAGCTTAGAGAGCAGAAGCAAGAACAGCTGTTTCAAGCTAACTAAAATGCAAATTGCATTGACTAAAGTACGGGTAGAGAAAACCCCAGTGCGAAGAACGGTTACGTTAGCTAGCTATTAATTAATATTAATGAACAAAAATTAATGAGGCTTCATCTGGTTGTGGTCTATTCTTATTTGCACAAAAAATAATTGTTACCGATACTTCCTGAACCCCCCAATTTTATATTTTTGCTCCCCCCCGATTTTTGTTTTCGCCCCACCAACGATTTTATATTTTGCTCCCCGCCTCTTCGACTTTATATTTTTTTATGTCGCCCCATTTTATATTTTTGCCCCCCCTTGATTTTATATTTATTTGCATCCCCCGATTTTTTATGTTTGCTCCCCCCCGATTTTTAATTTTTGCCGCTCCCGATTTTATATTTTTGCCACCACCCCTCTTCGATTTTTTATTTTTATTTTATGTCCCCCTAATTTTTATATATTTGCCCCCCGATTTTATTTTTCTCCCTCCCCCGTTTTTTATTTTTCCCCCCCGATTTTATATTTCCCCCTCTTCGATTTTATATTTTTATTTTATGTCCCCCCCATTTTATATATTTGTCCCTCCCAATTTTATATTTTTGCACCCCCCGATTTTATATTTTTTATGCCCCCTATTTTATATTCCCCCCCGATTTTATATTTTTTATTCCCCTCCCTTATTTTTATTTTTGCTCCCCACCGATTTTATTTTCTTGCTCCCCCATTTTAATTTTTGCCCCACCTCCAATTTTATATTTTGCTCCCCCCCTCACTACGATTTTTTATTTTTATTTTATGTTGTCCCCCTCCATTTTATATTTTTGCCCCCCTATTTTATATTTTTACTCCCCCATTTTGATTTTTGCCCCCCCGATTTTTTATTTTTGCTCCCTCCCTCTTCGATTTAATATTTACATTTTATGTCCCCCTCCATTTTATATTTTTGCCCCCTCCCCGATTTTATATTTTTACTCTCCCCCGATTTTTATTTTTGCTCCCTTCCAATTTTATATTTATGATCCCCCCCCTTCCCCGATATTTTTTTATTTTTTTTTTGTACTTGGGTTCTTTTATTTCTTAGAGCGAATCCAAAGTGTTACGTGTACCGATTTGGAGTCGCAAACCACACGCCGTGTACTACCCGACAGAGTTCCTCGACTTAGCAACAGGACCCGAACTATCTGCCAGTATATTTAGTTAACTTTGATTTAATTGTACATTAATCGTGTAAAATGTAATTTTATACTGTAAAACAATGTGGATTTTTGTTTGCTTTAGTTAATCTACCATTTATATACAACCCGTACGAAGGACGGGTACACAGCTAGTATTCTTATATTACGTCCGTCTAGCCCCTTTATTAGGCCGATTTGAAGAACATTTTTTACGACAGGTATTTATGTTGTGTAGTTAGGGATGAGAACTGTAGTTTTCGTTAGGGCTTCGGCCGATGTCTTTGAAAATTTGGACTATTAAAAGTAATGTCCTGAAAAAAATCAGCTTGTAATAAGGTTGTACAAGGCAGCTCATTCATTCTTCACTCATACCTCCTCCATATTCTCCTTAAATTGCACCTAGTTGCGTTGGTGGCTCTCTGAAATCATTAGGTTTTTTGCTCTTTAAAATGCAGAGCAAAAACCAATATCGAATAAACTGTTGAGAAGGGACAGGTTTTGAAAGTTAACATTTGCCTTACGGGGGAAGCAGGTTTAAACTTGAAAGTTTCGTGACTAGAGCTCCCTCTTAACACCCTTGAGTGTAAAATTTGAGAAATGCTTTTATCTTATTTCTGTTTATCCCTGACGTAAGTTTTAAACATGTTACTGATTCGTTTCCGGTCGAGAGCCCAGCATCTTCTCAGCATCAGACCTTACACCATGAGATACTCATTGCCATCATTGAATCTATAATTTCCATTGTGTTGGTTGCATCATTGCATAGGTTCTGGCCGTCATGTTGTTGGATATCTCACCACAATGTCTGAGCGGACAACGGAGCACGGCCTTGAGGGTGGTATCGTCCTGGAGTTTTCAGTCATAGTTTTAACTATCAGAAACGTAATATAGATAGCGATTTTTTCAATTTTATCTTTCATCTGTACAGCGTTTATGTAGTTTTATCACCAAGGTCGGTTTTTATTGTTGAATCTTGTGATAAAATATCATAATTGAATTCCCTCCCACAAGTTTTACGTCCCATTATTTTAAATATTACCAGTACATTTACTGTAGTATGTCCGCTTTAAAAGCGACATTTTTGAAGAACTTGTATGAGAGATTTGGAAGAAACTATGCAAGACTGCTCTTAGTGCCTACAAAATGTGTCTCATAACTCTAATCTTTTTTGCATCTCTATCACGTTTACCACACATCAACCAGCTCATTGACGGTACCATGCACTGTTCCGTGTGATTGTGTGTTTTTATTTCGTGACGAGGCCTGATGGCTGAAGTAACTACCTACGTAACTAAATTTTTCAAGACTTAAAGATCGTACAGTTTATGTAAAGTGATTGAGGAACTATAAACTAAACAATAGACGCCAAGTTTATGCTTCCTTAGCGTCTTACGGGAAAATGTTATTATTGTCATGGTTCTGTTTTTTAATGAAGTAAATACTACGTAAGTATTGATCATATAAATAATACATTTGTAAAAATAGTTTTCTTTTAGCGAATTTCTCCTATAGGGAAGAAGCTATTGCCGTAGTTGGCATGGTAAGACCTAAGCCAGGGACCATGATAACTTTTCGTTTTGAGGTCCCCAAACCCCAAAAACACCATTCGTTCGAAACTGTATAAATATATACACTGATGTGTCCATGAGCACGATAACTCTTGTAAATAAACGGTATCAGGAAACTGACACATACTTTCTCCCTTTTAGCCAAACTTTAATGACAAAAATATTTGTTATTTACTAAATATAGAATATGAAGTATAGATAAATGTACAGAAAATTGTCTAAAATAGTTGTTTTCAGAAATATCCACCCGAATTGCTTTTTTGGAGGCACTATAGAGTCCGTTGCTACACACAGTAGTTTTGAGAGCAGAAATGCCCCCTTGCCCCCCCCAGGGTTAAATAGCAACACATTTCGAACATCATCTGTTGGTCAATGCTAACTTGACCTGCATATCAAATGAAATTGATCAGTAAATAAGAGAGAAATAGTTATTTTTGTATTCCCCATAAGAATAACATTGGACAACGTACTGTGTTTACCGCTAAATGAAAATTTAAATTTTCTCCGCAACTAGCAATCGTAGAATAGTAATTTAAAATACTAATTTATTTAGTTTTTTGAGCTCTTTTCAATGGTGAATAGTAATCTTTTTTAACATTTATGATTTTTTATGAAAAATCAAAAAAACTGAATTTTTGATGTTTTAAGTCCTGTAATTTCCGAACCCGCATTTTTCCAGAAATTCGGGTGGTGTCATTTTGTTGGAAACCTAAAGTTCTACAAACCACGAAAGTTTAATCAAAATCGTTAGAGCCGTTTTTGAGAAATTTGGATTTTTCATGTTTTTTGGCGGTTTTTGGGGGATAATTACCCTTAAAAATCAAAAATTCAAAAAAATGAAAAAAACGCCTGGAGATATCGTGGATTAGTACCTACATACCAAATATCATAAAAATCGGCCCATAGGTTAGGGCTCTAGCTCTGTACACATCCACACAGACACACACACACCCACACACATACACGGACACACACACACACAGACAGACATCACGTAAAAACCACTTTTTTTGGGTTCAGGGAGCACCAAAACAAATATTTCCACTAACAACTCAAATTCGAAAATTTTTACGAAAACAATACTTTCTCCATATACTGTACTATGTATAGGGGGAGAAAGTAAAAAGGGTTGATTTTGATGACATTTGGTACAAACGTGTAAAGCAACATTTATGACTTAAAGTTCGAAAACCAGACAGATCGATTCATCCGAAGTGGTATTTTTGGGGGGGGGTTTGTACCCCAAAAATGGGTTTTTGAAGTTTTTACATGCAATATTTAAAAAAGTCAAATTTTAGTTTTCACCTTTGGATACAGCTTCAAAAACACACAATTTAGTGTTTTAACGAATTTATCCTATAGGGAAGAAGCTATTACCGAAGTCGGAATGGTAAGACCTAGGCCCGGGACCTTGATAACTTTTCGTTTTGAGGTCCCCAGACCCCAAAAACACCATTTGTTCGAAACTATATATATATATATATATATATATATATATATATATATATACATATATATATATATATATATATATATATATATATATATATGTGTGTGTGTGTGTGTGTGTGTGTGTGGGTGTGTGTGTGTGTGTGTGTGTGTGTGTGTGTGTGTGCATGAGCACGATAACTCTCGTAAAAATGATCCGATTTTGATAAAATTTGGTATAAACATGTAAAGCAACATTTATGACTAAGTTCGAAAACCAGCCAGATCGCTCCATCCGAAAGGGTATTTTGGGGGGTTTCGTAACCCAAAAAGGGGTTTTTTCAATTGTTACATATAATTTTTGAAAAAATCAAATTTTAGTTTTTAGCATTGGATGTAACTTAAAAAAACACACAATTTGGTATTTTGATCATTTCTCTACGTCAATTGGTTACCAAGATGTTGTAGGTGCTAAACACAGTACGTTGTCTAGTGTTATTCTTATGGAGGAAAAGAACAATTTTATATCTCCCTTATTTATGAACGTACACTGACGAAACTTGGTATAAGGCTTCATCTGGTTGTGGTGTATTGATATTTGCTCAAAAAAATCATTTTTTGCCAAAGAGAGTAGCAGCAAACCTGCGTACTCAGCCCCATGCTATTCTTATGGATAATAATTAAATGCTATGAATCCCTTAATTATGAACATTAATAAAAACTGATATATGACCTCACCTAGTTGATTTATATTGATATTAGCATAAAAACCCATTTATTTTGTTCGTTTATGCAGCAAACCTGCGTACTCAGCCCCAATGTTATTCTTATGGAGAATAATTAAAATTGTATAGATCGCTTATTTGTGAATATATTTTTATGAAACTTGGTAAGTGGTAGTATTAAGACATTTATATATCCATTAGAAATTCGCTGAGTATGCAGGTTTGCTGCGACGGGGCTATTTATCATTTCTCTACGTCAACTGGTTACAGAGATATTTAAAGTGCTAAACATAGTACGTTGTTCAATGTTATTCTTATGGAGAGTAAGAAATATTTTATATCGCTTATTTATGAACGTATACTAACGAAACTTGGTATACGGCTTCATCTGATTGTGGCCTTTCCCGTAGCAGCAAACCTGCGTACTCAGCCCCAAGTTATACTTCTGTAGAATAAGTAAAATGTAATAACTCCCTTAATTATGAACATATATAAATAAAACTTCGAACGTGGCCTCAGGCCTCACCTTATTACGGCAAACCTGCGTACTCATCCCCCATGGTATTCTTATGGGGAGTAATTAAAATCGTATATATCGCTTATTTAATAATAATATTTATTTGCCGAAAAAATTATAAATTGTGTAGGCTTTTTTTCAAAAACTTATCTTAAGTCTAAAAATACTGCAGCTTAAATTTTCTACTTTCTCATGTTATCTTATTTTTTTAGATTTTATGGTTCTTCTTTATGAATGTATATTGATGAAACTTGTATATGTGGCTTCATCTAGTTGAGTTATATTGATATTTGCATGAAAACCCGTACTTTATGTTCCCTGTTGCAGCAATCCTGCAGGTTTGTTGTGACGGGGATCCTTTATTTGGAACTAGCTGCTATCCCCGTGCTTCGCTAAGGGGTGAAAATTCAGAGTAGAAAAATTGTAAACAAAACAATGACAGTCTGTAGTTAGATGTAGTTAGATGCTTGAGTAAGGTTTGCTTGAATGTTTGCTTATTTGCTTGCTTGCTTGCTTGCGACACTCATAAACGGCTCCAACGATTTCCTTCAAATGTTCGAAATAACTACTTTCTGGGATAAAAATAAGTTCTAGACAGGCCTCATCCCCAAGAAAAAATCAAACGAGTTCGCACGCAGCACGCTGACGTGAGGGAAGTGAATTTCCACATAAAAATCTTTTAAAACTCAAAATCAGAGTAAAACATACATTTATTTCAATTTTTATTGAATTCTGAAAACATTAATTTTTTAGCTGTTCTGATGCTCCTGATTTCATTTACCTGTAATGCTGAGAATACAATTTTACGCATTATAAGGTTAGGAGAAGGTCCAGTCAGGCTTGAAAGAAGGCGTGAGGTTGCTGGGGATGATAAAAGTACACCAATAAATGAATAACAGGCTTTTCTAATGTAAAACCACCATAAGACAACGTACTGTGTTTGGTCAATACACATGTTCTTCTATAACTTGGTAAATAGTTATACTAAAATGACGGGAGAGGGCTTAAAAGTTTCGCCTCACTAATTCCCATCTTTCTAAATGGATTAATTTTACATCCGGGGCTTTTCTAACCCTTTTTGGACCCCAAAACTCAAATTTTGAAAGATTAATCCCCAAAAAAGGGGTTTAGAGTTTTCCGATTGTTTTGCCCAACGAACTTGTCCAACTGATTATAGAAAGGAATGTCCCTACCAAATTTGAAATAAATTGGACAAAAAATGCGACCGCTAGAGTGCATACACACATATATATTACATATATATAAAATTTTGAACGACCCCCCAAAACGTGTTCAGGGGGTCACGTTATGAACTTCTATGGTGGTCCCGGGCTTAAGTTTCACCGTGCGGGTCATGCTAATAGTTCACTTTCCATAGGAAATTCACTAATAATGTAAAACGAGTTCACACGCAGCACGCTGACGTGATGGAAGTGAATTTCCACCTAAAAACTTTTAAAACTCAAAATCTGTGTAAAAACATACATTTTTCAAATTTTTATTGAAATCTAAAAACATTGATTTTTTGGCTGTTCTGATACTCCTGGTTTAATTTACTTGTAAAGCTGGGAATACAATTTTGCGCATTATAAGGTTAGGAGAAGGTCCAGACAGGCTTGAAAGTAGGCGTGAGGTTGCTGGGGGTAATAAAAGTACTCTGACAAAGGAATAACAGGCTTTTCTAGTGTAAAACCCCCATAAGACAACGTACTGTGTTTAGCCGATACACATTTTCTTTAATAACTCGGTAAATATTTATGCTAGAATGACGAGAGAGGGCTTAAGACTTTCGCCTCTCTGATTCCCATCTTTTTTAATTAATCCCCAAAAAATGGGTTTAGAGTTTTCCGATTGTTTTGCCCAACGAACTTGTCCAACAGATTATAAAAAGGAACGTCCCTACCAAATTTGAAGTAAATCGGACAAAAAATGCGACCGCTAGAGTGCATACACATATATATATATATATATATATATATATATGTATGTCCATATATATATGTGTATATATATATATATATATAAATATATATATACAATTTTGAACGACCCCCCAAAACGTGTTCAGGGGGTCACGTTAGGAACTTCTATGGTGGTCTCGGGCTTAAGTTTCACCGTGCGGCTCATGCTAATAGTTCACTTTCCAAAGGAAATTCATTAAAAATTAACAAAATTAACATTGGTCTTATGGAGTTTCAAATCAAAACAAAAGAATTGTAACAGCTGTTCATAATCAACCAGGGAACTGTCAAAGTAATCCTCGTGTTGTTTATGATTATTAACATGTGGTTTCCAGAGAGCAGGGATTAAACGATTTGAGTGAAGATTACATATATAGAGTAGTAAAATAAGTCAAAGGGACATTGAGCTATAAATAACGACTGGAGTGACCTTAAAAATGTACAAAAGAGGCAAATGAGTTATAAAAATCGGATTATCAGTAGGGGGAAGTGGTGAAATATGCTCCAAGTCATCTGAACAAACTGACTGGCCTTCCCCGAGCAAAGCTTGGCCCCCAGGTACTCCTTATAATAAGCTGTAATAAAAGAATAAGGCGATTTTTGTGCAGAAGATTATGGCCAAGCTACTGGGTCGATTTTGTGAATTTACGTGTCGTTTGAAAGCCTTTAACGTCTAGATGTGCCTTTTGGGGGTCTCAAGGCAGTGCGTGGAACCAGAAACCCTTGGGAAGCCCTCAAAGTACGGTTTTGGCCCATTTAAATAACACTGGACAGCAAATCATAACAAAATAAGCAGAACAGCTGGTATTAAAGATACAAACATATGGTTTGCTAGTTTAAATGAATTAAATTAAGAAAAAACACATATGACATCACTTAAACCTGTTATCACATTCAGTCATTTTACCACAGGTTTCACCACGAAATGGCCGTGCAAGAACAAACTACCAGCTAGTTTAGAAGCTAATAGGATAATTTGTCGACACTCGGTCCGATCGGACATTTCCCATGTTTAAGCCACCCACGACGCGGTGTGCGGCACCAAAACACTCTCCTCCTCTCTCTCGTCTCGTCATGACACAAGTTCACGACCTGGACGGTACGACCCCGTGTTGATGTCAAGTTGTAGCAATCACTCAGTTCTTCCCGAACACGCTTTACTCTCTGCCATCTTGTCTTACTCCACCTGTTGATGAATTGTCACCCTGTTCAGAAAACAGAAATTGGGTTACATCACAGACCATCGAAAAAGTTAGAGTGGGCTATTTAGTACTAGGCGTGTACCCGTCCTTCGTACGGATTGTATGTAATAGTAGCTTAATTAAAGAACATAACAACCATAATGTTACAATATTCAAATTACATTTTACATGTTTAATGTGCAATTAAATAAAAGTTAAACTGTTTATGAACCTCGGTAAAAAAACCAGAAAACAATCGATCAATAAATCCTGTGATTCATCGATTGTGCCGAGTGAAGGATAGATGTTTATAATACTACATTTGTTTTTCAATGACCCAATCTCAAGTTTTAAAAGGTCATAAGAAAACTCCTCAACCCCTTAATCTCCTTCAGAACACATTTTCATATTTACTGTTAAGTTCAGACGCTCAATGGTCGGCAACATAAAATATCTTTATAGAGAGGCGTAGATCTCGTCCACCCATGTCTCACGCACGACAAAAGGTATGTGTGAAATATCCAGAGAACAACACCGAGACTCCCCATTATATTCATGATGCTGTTTCTCATTTCCTTTAAGGTACCAAATTTCAGATCTATTTGTTGAGTAGTTGGTGTGTAATGATTAACACGCTTGTATTAAACGCCATCAGTGGGCCAGAGCCCTTGAGTATATTTGATAAATATAGTCTGCATTGAGCTATCAGCTACATTCCTACCGAATTTCAGCTCCATCAATCCAGTAGTGGGTGCAGAGTTTTTAAAATATTGTATTTTTAAAATCCGGGGGGAAGCCCTTAAACATTTTCGTAACAGGAATAGGCTTGCGTTTTGTTCTGATGTGTTAAGTTATGTCCCTACCAAATTTCAAGTTACAAGGTCCAGTTAATACTAATACTCATAAGATTGCCATAAAATTAAATTAGAGCAGAGCCCCATAGGATTTGTTTAAACATATTCTTATAGTATATCTGCAGCATAAGATGAACCACCATGCAAAATATCTCTACATAGACACTGTAGTTTTTTTAGATAGTGATCACTATGTCAGTGGTGCATGCGTCTGATAAATATAGATTTAGATCATATGTCCAATCTGTATACTTATGTTTTTTATGACCAATCTTAACTTAGCGTTTTAAATAAGAAATACAAGATCTGTTTATAGAAAACCTATTCTTAAGTCATCATCTGGCTCAATATAAATAAATACTCTGTCCATAAGAATAACATAGATTCTTTAAAACCCCTTGGGGCAGAGTCCTACGGTGATTTCAAAAAATCTAATTAGCCTAAAACCTTCTCATGCATGTATAGAACAAAGAAACAAAGTTTCATCAAAGTCAGTGCACCCGTCTTCCCGTGAAAAGTGAACAAATACCCGTCCTTGAGCGTTACCGACAGACAGACAGACAGACAGAAAGACGAACAGATAGACAGACAGACAGAAATTGAGATAAAACTTGATTTGGCTTCCCTAGGGTGTAAAACGTGAAAATATGCACAAATTTTATAATTCCAAGCAATGTACAGACAAAACTCTAATTAATTTTATTCACATAGATTAGATAGATTGCAGCTGGTGAAGCCTGTTTTTGACATGATCACCATCTTGGGTCGAAGAGTATGCAATAATAGAATAATAATTATGGAGATTTAATAATGCTTGGAACGTATTTATTAGCGACTGGATCCTGTCAACTAAAGCACAGCATACTAAAGAAATTTTAGTTTTCTGTGACTACAGTATCAATTTTGTAGAATTTCCGCTGTTAAGCTCACAATCACATTAGTTAAGTACAATAAATATTATTACATTTTGTTTCATGCACATTTTGATATGTAACTGATTCCCATAGCCTGTACCATAATTTAAATACAGAGAAATTTCTTATATAATTTTAGACATATTTATTATAATTTCTGGTTTTAAACAATGTTATTAACTGTTGTAAAATAGTTCTAAATGATTTATCTTAGTGAGAAGTCGAGCTTTAGTGGTCAGAGATCCATCTCTGACCACATTGATTAAACATTGATGTTAGTAAAAAAATTTCTTGATAGGTATATACTAGTTGTCATCCAGTGCAACTTCGTTCACGTGGTCTTTCTAGATTTACACTCCTGTTTTTTTCCGTTGGTTATCATAAAAACACAAATGAAATCATTGCTCCATAAGGTTAACACTGATAGTTTAAAACATAAACATTTTGAACACCAGAAGGGCGGAGCCCCAAAAGATTTTCAGAACGGGTTTATTTTAGGCTATCTTGTACCTATCCTCCTAACGAATTTAATCTCCATCATAAGTCATAGGTCACTTTATTCGTTTCAATAGTTTACAACTTTGAACACGTCAATCAACAAGAACATCAGTAAAAACAAAACAGAAATCACACTACACATGAAAGCACAAACTCAAATCCATATAGTATTGTTTTACTGTATCAGAATAAAACAAAAGACTAAATAAATAAATAATAATAATAAAATAAACATCATTCCATAGAGTAGGTCACCTGACATCACTCATTAGGTAGGGACTCTCTGCAAGAAAATATTCTTTAACCTTTTTTTTAAAGTAATTATGTTATTTTCTGCCCTGATTTGAGCTGGCAATCTATTATCAATCCTTACACATAAGTAAGAGGGCCCTTTCTCAAAAGTTTTGTCGAATGACTTATTACTGACAGCATGTTTCGTGATCTTGTAGGGTATTCATGAAAGTGTCCGTTAGCTACAAACTCAAACCAATTTTGTTTTACAAATACACACACCTCATACCCAACAAGACCCACTAACGTCAAAATATTTAAAAGTTTAAATAGGGTTCTACATGACTGAGATTTGTTAAAACCACCCATTGCTCGCAGACTCCACTTCTGAAGAATAAAAACCCTATTAAAATTGTGAATGCTTGAGAAACCCCAAAACATTATCCCGTTTCCAAAAAAATGTTTCCATGCCATAAGCAATGTTTTTACACAATTTGTAACTATAGTTTATATTCAGCGAGATTTCCACATGTTTTCAAAATTAGTAAATTGGTTCCAATCTTTAAATCAGGTAATGAGAACCTCTCAGAAAACTACAGACCGATATCAATTCTACCGTCCTTTTCAAAAATTTTAGAATCCATAATTTGTCAAAAGTTAGTACAAGTTTTGGAAATACATGTTTTCTCAGCAAAGTAACATGGTTTTCGCCACGGGAAATCCACTACCAGTGCAATATTTAACTTTATTAATTATACAAGGTGTACATAAAGTCCCGCACGGGTTTAATATTTTTTGAATGATAAGAGATAAATCAATAAGATTTGGTACATCAACACTACACCTAAAAATCTCCTTTTTTAAGGAACTATCAGTTTTCTGTCATATCATGGGGACGTCCCGCAAGGAGTCAGAAGGAAATTTTAAATAGGAGCATAGGTCAATATGCACATCACTTTAAAGGTCTTATCTAGCAGAGTTGAATGCCGCAAACCGCACTAAAAAAGGTTGATCCAGTAAAAATTGGCGGCTGTTCAAAGGTTTTACTTGGTTACATTTTATTAGTAGTCACAACCCCATTAAAGCAAAACTGCAACTAAATGAATACTGCAGCTAAAATACTGCAGCTAAATACAACATTATGCCTGTCAATACAGAAGTGAATTATGACGTTAGTTATCCTCAAGGGTTACAAATTTGGTCCTAATCTATTGATAACGGGGAACAACTGGTAACAGTAACAATTAGAAAGATCTTATCTTTTTTTAATAAAACTTTTGAACAGCCGCCATTTTGTACTGGATCAACTTTTTTTAGTGCGGTTTGCGGCATTCAACTCTGATAGATAAGCCCTTTAAAGTGATGTTCATATTGACCTATGCTACTATTTAAAATTTTGTTCTGACTCCTTGCGGGACGTCCCCATGATATTACAGAAAACTGATAGTTCCTTCAAAAAGTAGATTTTTAGGTGTAGTGTTGATGTACCAAATCTTATTGATTTATCTGTTAGCGTTCAGAAAATATTAAACCCGTGCGGGACTTTATGTACACCTTGTATAACTACTTCTTTAGACCAAATGTCTTGTTCACTTGGAGTTTTCTGTGATTTGAGTAAATCTTTTGACACCGTAAATCATGACATACTTGTTCAAAAGCTAGAAAGGTATGGAATAAGGGGGCTTGCCTTAAGTTTGCTCATCACACAGAGAACAAGTTGTTCAAATAAACAATAGAGAATTTTCAGCAGTATCAGGAACCAGATTAGTAACTAGAGGAGTCCCTCAGGGGTCAATACTTAGCCCAGTTTTATTTTTGTTGTACATAAATGACCTCCCTAACTTTTCACAAAATCTTGATCTAGTCATGTTTGCTGATGACTGTTCTTTGTGTGTTTCACGAGAAACTGAGCAGCAACTTGTATCAGTTGTGAACGATCAACTGTCAAGTATCAATTATTGGTTTAATTTAAATAATTTTAAACTAAACATCAATAAAACAAATTGTATTGAATTTTATTTGGGCAAAAATAAAAGAATAACAGACTGTGATCAAATAGTATTAGGAGTTACGACAATGAAAGAAGTAACATCACATAAATTTCTTGGATTTCACGTTGACAGTGGATTAACCTGGTGCTCTCATGTTGAATATGTATGCAAGAGACTAAAACCCATGTGTTACGCCCTAAGACCTCTCTCAAAGGTATTGAGATCTTGCGAGCACTTTACTTCTCACATGTTGAGTCCGTTCTTAGGTACGGGATAATGTTTTGGGGTTTCTCAAGCATTCACAATTTTAATAGGGTTTTTATTCTTCAGAAGTGGAGTCTGCGAGCAATGGGTGGTTTTAACAAATCTCAGTCATGTAGAACCCTATTTAAACTTTTAAATATTTTGACGTTAGTGGGTCTTGTTGGGTATGAGGTGTGTGTATTTGTAAAACAAAATTGGTTTGAGTTTGTAGCTAACGGACACTTTCATGAATACCCCACAAGATCACGAAACATGCTGTCAGTAATTAGTCATTCGACAAAACGTTTTTGAGAAAGGGCCCTCTTACTTATGTGTAAGGATTGATAATAGATTGCCAGCACAAATCAGGGCAGAAAATAACATAATTACTTTAAAAAAAGGTTAAAGAATATTTTCTTGCAGAGAGTCCCTACCTAATGAGTGATGTCGGGTGACCTACTCTATGGAATGATGTTTATTTTATTATTATTATTTATTTATTTAGTCTTTTGTTTTATTCTGATACAGTAAAACAATACTATATGGATTTGAGTTTGTGCTTTCATGTGTAGTGTGATTTCTGTTTTGTTTTTACTGATGTTCTTGTTGATTGACGTGTTCAAAGTTGTAAACTATTGAAACGAATAAAGTGACCTATGACTTATGATGGAGATTAAATTCGGTAGGAGGATAGGTACAAGATAGCCTAAAATAAACCCGTTCTGAAAATCTTTTGGGGCTCCGCCCTTCTGGTGTTCAAAATGTTTATGTTTTAAACTATCAGTGTTAACCTTATGGAGCAATGATTTCATTTGTGTTTTTATGATAACCAACGGAAAAAAACAGGAGTGTAAATCTAGAAAGACCACGTGAACGAAGTTGCACTGGATGACAACTAGTATATACCTATCAAGAAATTTTTTTACTAACATCAATGTTTAATCAATGTGGTCAGAGATGGATCTCTGACCACTAAAGCTCGACTTCTCACTAAGATAAATCATTTAGAACTATTTTACAACAGTTAATAACATTGTTTAAAACCAGAAATTATAATAAATATGTCTAAAATTATATAAGAAATTTCTCTGTATTTAAATTATGGTACAGGCTATGGGAATCAGTTACATATCAAAATGTGCATGAAACAAAATGTAATAATATTTATTGTACTTAACTAATGTGATTGTGAGCTTAACAGCGGAAATTCTACAAAATTGATACTGTAGTCACAGAAAACTAAAATTTCTTTAGTATGCTGTGCTTTAGTTGACAGGATCCAGTCGCTAATAAATACGTTCCAAGCATTATTAAATCTCCATAATTATTATTCTATTATTGCATACTCTTCGACCCAAGATGGCGATCATGTCAAAAACAGGCTTCACCAGCTGCAATCTATCTAATCTATGTGAATAAAATTAATTAGAGTTTTGTCTGTACATTGCTTGGAATTATAAAATTTGTGCATATTTTCACGTTTTACACCCTAGGGAAGCCAAATCAAGTTTTATCTCAATTTCTGTCTGTCTGTCTATCTGTTCGTCTTTCTGTCTGTCTGTCTGTCTGTCGGTAACGCTCAAGGACGGGTATTTGTTCACTTTTCACGGGAAGACGGGTGCACTGACTTTGATGAAACTTTGTTTCTTTGTTCTATACATGCATGAGAAGGTTTTAGGCTAATTAGATTTTTTGAAATCACCGTAGGACTCTGCCCCAAGGGGTTTTAAAGAATCTATGTTATTCTTATGGACAGAGTATTTATTTATATTGAGCCAGATGATGACTTAAGAATAGGTTTTCTATAAACAGATCTTGTATTTCTTATTTAAAACGCTAAGTTAAGATTGGTCATAAAAAACATAAGTATACAGATTGGACATATGATCTAAATCTATATTTATCAGACGCATGCACCACTGACATAGTGATCACTATCTAAAAAAACTACAGTGTCTATGTAGAGATATTTTGCATGGTGGTTCATCTTATGCTGCAGATATACTATAAGAATATGTTTAAACAAATCCTATGGGGCTCTGCTCTAATTTAATTTTATGGCAATCTTATGAGTATTAGTATTAACTGGACCTTGTAACTTGAAATTTGGTAGGGACATAACTTAACACATCAGAACAAAACGCAAGCCTATTCCTGTTACGAAAATGTTTAAGGGCTTCCCCCCGGATTTTAAAAATACAATATTTTAAAAACTCTGCACCCACTACTGGATTGATGGAGCTGAAATTCGGTAGGAATGTAGCTGATAGCTCAATGCAGACTATATTTATCAAATATACTCAAGGGCTCTGGCCCACTGATGGCGTTTAATACAAGCGTGTTAATCATTACACACCAACTACTCAACAAATAGATCTGAAATTTGGTACCTTAAAGGAAATGAGAAACAGCATCATGAATATAATGGGGAGTCTCGGTGTTGTTCTCTGGATATTTCACACATACCTTTTGTCGTGCGTGAGACATGGGTGGACGAGATCTACGCCTCTCTATAAAGATATTTTATGTTGCCGACCATTGAGCGTCTGAACTTAACAGTAAATATGAAAATGTGTTCTGAAGGAGATTAAGGGGTTGAGGAGTTTTCTTATGACCTTTTAAAACTTGAGATTGGGTCATTGAAAAACAAATGTAGTATTATAAACATCTATCCTTCACTCGGCACAATCGATGAATCACAGGATTTATTGATCGATTGTTTTCTGGTTTTTTTTACCGAGGTTCATAAACAGTTTAACTTTTATTTAATTGCACATTAAACATGTAAAATGTAATTTGAATATTGTAACATTATGGTTGTTATGTTCTTTAATTAAGCTACTATTACATACAATCCGTACGAAGGACGGGTACACGCCTAGTACTAAATAGCCCACTCTAACTTTTTCGATGGTCTGTGATGTAACCCAATTTCTGTTTTCTGAACAGGGTGACAATTCATCAACAGGTGGAGTAAGACAAGATGGCAGAGAGTAAAGCGTGTTCGGGAAGAACTGAGTGATTGCTACAACTTGACATCAACACGGGGTCGTACCGTCCAGGTCGTGAACTTGTGTCATGACGAGACGAGAGAGAGGAGGAGAGTGTTTTGGTGCCGCACACCGCGTCGTGGGTGGCTTAAACATGGGAAATGTCCGATCGGACCGAGTGTCGACAAATTATCCTATTAGCTTCTAAACTAGCTGGTAGTTTGTTCTTGCACGGCCATTTCGTGGTGAAACCTGTGGTAAAATGACTGAATGTGATAACAGGTTTAAGTGATGTCATATGTGTTTTTTCTTAATTTAATTCATTTAAACTAGCAAACCATATGTTTGTATCTTTAATACCAGCTGTTCTGCTTATTTTGTTATGATTTGCTGTCCAGTGTTATTTAAATGGGCCAAAACCGTACTTTGAGGGCTTCCCAAGGGTTTCTGGTTCCACGCACTGCCTTGAGACCCCCAAAAGGCACATCTAGACGTTAAAGGCTTTCAAACGACACGTAAATTCACAAAATCGACCCAGTAGCTTGGCCATAATCTTCTGCACAAAAATCGCCTTATTCTTTTATTACAGCTTATTATAAGGAGTACCTGGGGGCCAAGCTTTGCTCGGGGAAGGCCAGTCAGTTTGTTCAGATGACTTGGAGCATATTTCACCACTTCCCCCTACTGATAATCCGATTTTTATAACTCATTTGCCTCTTTTGTACATTTTTAAGGTCACTCCAGTCGTTATTTATAGCTCAATGTCCCTTTGACTTATTTTACTACTCTATATATGTAATCTTCACTCAAATCGTTTAATCCCTGCTCTCTGGAAACCACATGTTAATAATCATAAACAACACGAGGATTACTTTGACAGTTCCCTGGTTGATTATGAACAGCTGTTACAATTCTTTTGTTTTGATTTGAAACTCCATAAGACCAATGTTAATTTTGTTAATTTTTAATGAATTTCCTTTGGAAAGTGAACTATTAGCATGAGCCGCACGGTGAAACTTAAGCCCGAGACCACCATAGAAGTTCCTAACGTGACCCCCTGAACACGTTTTGGGGGGTCGTTCAAAATTGTATATATATATTTATATATATATATATATATACACATATATATATATGGACATACATATATATATATATATATATATATATATGTGTGTATGCACTCTAGCGGTCGCATTTTTTGTCCGATTTACTTCAAATTTGGTAGGGACGTTCCTTTTTATAATCTGTTGGACAAGTTCGTTGGGCAAAACAATCGGAAAACTCTAAACCCATTTTTTGGGGATTAATCTTTCAAATTTCGAGTTTTTGGGCCCAAAATGGGTCAGAAAAGCCCCAGATGTAAAATTAATGCATGTAAAAAGATGGGAATTAGAGAGGCGAAAGTCTTAAGCCCTCTCTCGTCATTCTAGCATAAATATTTACCGAGTTATTAAAGAAAATGTGTATCGGCTAAACACAGTACGTTGTCTTATGGGGGTTTTACACTAGAAAAGCCTGTTATTCCTTTGTCAGAGTACTTTTATTACCCCCAGCAACCTCACGCCTACTTTCAAGCCTGTCTGGACCTTCTCCTAACCTTATAATGCGCAAAATTGTATTCCCAGCTTTACAAGTAAATTAAACCAGGAGTATCAGAACAGCCAAAAAATCAATGTTTTTAGATTTCAATAAAAATTTGAAAAATGTATGTTTTTACACAGATTTTGAGTTTTAAAAGTTTTTAGGTGGAAATTCACTTCCATCACGTCAGCGTGCTGCGTGTGAACTCGTTTTACATTATTAGTGAATTTCCTATGGAAAGTGAACTATTAGCATGACCCGCACGGTGAAACTTAAGCCCGGGACCACCATAGAAGTTCATAACGTGACCCCCTGAACACGTTTTGGGGGGTCGTTCAAAATTTTATATATATGTAATATATATGTGTGTATGCACTCTAGCGGTCGCATTTTTTGTCCAATTTATTTCAAATTTGGTAGGGACATTCCTTTCTATAATCAGTTGGACAAGTTCGTTGGGCAAAACAATCGGAAAACTCTAAACCCCTTTTTTGGGGATTAATCTTTCAAAATTTGAGTTTTGGGGTCCAAAAAGGGTTAGAAAAGCCCCGGATGTAAAATTAATCCATTTAGAAAGATGGGAATTAGTGAGGCGAAACTTTTAAGCCCTCTCCCGTCATTTTAGTATAACTATTTACCAAGTTATAGAAGAACATGTGTATTGACCAAACACAGTACGTTGTCTTATGGTGGTTTTACATTAGAAAAGCCTGTTATTCATTTATTGGTGTACTTTTATCATCCCCAGCAACCTCACGCCTTCTTTCAAGCCTGACTGGACCTTCTCCTAACCTTATAATGCGTAAAATTGTATTCTCAGCATTACAGGTAAATGAAATCAGGAGCATCAGAACAGCTAAAAAATTAATGTTTTCAGAATTCAATAAAAATTGAAATAAATGTATGTTTTACTCTGATTTTGAGTTTTAAAAGATTTTTAAGTGGAAATTCACTTCCCTCACGTCAGCGTGCTGCGTGCGAACTCGTTTGATTTTTTCTTGGGGATGAGGCCTGTCTAGAACTTATTTTTATCCCAGAAAGTAGTTATTTCGAACATTTGAAGGAAATCGTTGGAGCCGTTTATGAGTGTCGCAAGCAAGCAAGCAAGCAAATAAGCAAACATTCAAGCAAACCTTACTCAAGCATCTAACTACATCTAACTACAGACTGTCATTGTTTTGTTTACAATTTTTCTACTCTGAATTTTCACCCCTTAGCGAAGCACGGGGATAGCAGCTAGTTCCAAATAAAGGATCCCCGTCACAACAAACCTGCAGGATTGCTGCAACAGGGAACATAAAGTACGGGTTTTCATGCAAATATCAATATAACTCAACTAGATGAAGCCACATATACAAGTTTCATCAATATACATTCATAAAGAAGAACCATAAAATCTAAAAAAATAAGATAACATGAGAAAGTAGAAAATTTAAGCTGCAGTATTTTTAGACTTAAGATAAGTTTTTGAAAAAAAGCCTACACAATTTATAATTTTTTCGGCAAATAAATATTATTATTAAATAAGCGATATATACGATTTTAATTACTCCCCATAAGAATACCATGGGGGATGAGTACGCAGGTTTGCCGTAATAAGGTGAGGCCTGAGGCCACGTTCGAAGTTTTATTTATATATGTTCATAATTAAGGGAGTTATTACATTTTACTTATTCTACAGAAGTATAACTTGGGGCTGAGTACGCAGGTTTGCTGCTACGGGAAAGGCCACAATCAGATGAAGCCGTATACCAAGTTTCGTTAGTATACGTTCATAAATAAGCGAGATATAAAATATTTCTTACTCTCCATAAGAATAACATTGAACAACGTACTATGTTTAGCACTTTAAATATCTCTGTAACCAGTTGACGTAGAGAAATGATAAATAGCCCCGTCGCAGCAAACCTGCATACTCAGCGAATTTCTAATGGATATATAAATGTCTTAATACTACCACTTACCAAGTTTCATAAAAATATATTCACAAATAAGCGATCTATACAATTTTAATTATTCTCCATAAGAATAACATTGGGGCGGAGTACGCAGGTTTGCTGCATAAACGAACAAAATAAATGGGTTTTTATGCTAATATCAATATAAATCAACTAGGTGAGGTCATATATCAGTTTTTATTAATGTTCATAATTAAGGGATTCATAGCATTTAATTATTATCCATAAGAATAGCATGGGGCTGAGTACGCAGGTTTGCTGCTACGGGAGTCTTTGGCAAAAAATGATTTTTTTGAGCAAATATCAATACACCACAACCAGATGAAGCCTTATACCAAGTTTCGTCAGTGTACGTTCATAAATAAGGGAGATATAAAATTGTTCTTTTCCTCCATAAGAATAACACTAGACAACGTACTGTGTTTAGCACCTACAACATCTTGGTAACCAATTGACGTAGAGAAATGATCAAAATACCAAATTGTGTGTTTTTTTAAGTTACATCCAATGCTAAAAACTAAAATTTGATTTTTTCAAAAATTATATGTAACAATTGAAAAAACCCCTTTTTGGGTTACGAAACCCCCCAAAATACCCTTTCGGATGGAGCGATCTGGCTGGTTTTCGAACTTAGTCATAAATGTTGCTTTACATGTTTATACCAAATTTTATCAAAATCGGATCATTTTTACGAGAGTTATCGTGCTCATGCACACACACACACACACACACACACACACACACACACCCACACACACACACACACACACACACATATATATATATATATATATATATATATATATGTATATATATATATATATATATATATATAGTTTCGAACAAATGGTGTTTTTGGGGTCTGGGGACCTCAAAACGAAAAGTTATCAAGGTCCCGGGCCTAGGTCTTACCATTCCGACTTCGGTAATAGCTTCTTCCCTATAGGATAAATTCGTTAAAACACTAAATTGTGTGTTTTTGAAGCTGTATCCAAAGGTGAAAACTAAAATTTGACTTTTTTAAATATTGCATGTAAAAACTTCAAAAACCCATTTTTGGGGTACAAACCCCCCCCCCAAAATACCACTTCGGATGAATCGATCTGTCTGGTTTTCGAACTTTAAGTCATAAATGTTGCTTTACACGTTTGTACCAAATGTCATCAAAATCAACCCTTTTTACTTTCTCCCCCTATACATAGTACAGTATATGGAGAAAGTATTGTTTTCGTAAAAATTTTCGAATTTGAGTTGTTAGTGGAAATATTTGTTTTGGTGCTCCCTGAACCCAAAAAAAGTGGTTTTTACGTGATGTCTGTCTGTGTGTGTGTGTGTCCGTGTATGTGTGTGGGTGTGTGTGTGTCTGTGTGGATGTGTACAGAGCTAGAGCCCTAACCTATGGGCCGATTTTTATGATATTTGGTATGTAGGTACTAATCCACGATATCTCCAGGCGTTTTTTTCATTTTTTTGAATTTTTGATTTTTAAGGGTAATTATCCCCCAAAAACCGCCAAAAAACATGAAAAATCCAAATTTCTCAAAAACGGCTCTAACGATTTTGATTAAACTTTCGTGGTTTGTAGAACTTTAGGTTTCCAACAAAATGACACCACCCGAATTTCTGGAAAAATGCGGGTTCGGAAATTACAGGACTTAAAACATCAAAAATTCAGTTTTTTTGATTTTTCATAAAAAATCATAAATGTTAAAAAAGATTACTATTCACCATTAAAAAGAGCTCAAAAAACTAAATAAATTAGTATTTTAAATTACTATTCTACGATTGCTAGTTGCGGAGAAAATTTAAATTTTCATTTAGCGGTAAACACAGTACGTTGTCCAATGTTATTCTTATGGGGAATACAAAAATAACTATTTCTCTCTTATTTACTGATCAATTTCATTTGATATGCAGGTCAAGTTAGCATTGACCAACAGATGATGTTCGAAATGTGTTGCTATTTAACCCTGGGGGGGGCAAGGGGGCATTTCTGCTCTCAAAACTACTGTGTGTAGCAACGGACTCTATAGTGCCTCCAAAAAAGCAATTCGGGTGGATATTTCTGAAAACAACTATTTTAGACAATTTTCTGTACATTTATCTATACTTCATATTCTATATTTAGTAAATAACAAATATTTTTGTCATTAAAGTTTGGCTAAAAGGGAGAAAGTATGTGTCAGTTTCCTGATACCGTTTATTTACAAGAGTTATCGTGCTCATGGACACATCAGTGTATATATTTATACAGTTTCGAACGAATGGTGTTTTTGGGGTTTGGGGACCTCAAAACGAAAAGTTATCATGGTCCCTGGCTTAGGTCTTACCATGCCAACTACGGCAATAGCTTCTTCCCTATAGGAGAAATTCGCTAAAAGAAAACTATTTTTACAAATGTATTATTTATATGATCAATACTTACGTAGTATTTACTTCATTAAAAAACAGAACCATGACAATAATAACATTTTCCCGTAAGACGCTAAGGAAGCATAAACTTGGCGTCTATTGTTTAGTTTATAGTTCCTCAATCACTTTACATAAACTGTACGATCTTTAAGTCTTGAAAAATTTAGTTACGTAGGTAGTTACTTCAGCCATCAGGCCTCGTCACGAAATAAAAACACACAATCACACGGAACAGTGCATGGTACCGTCAATGAGCTGGTTGATGTGTGGTAAACGTGATAGAGATGCAAAAAAGATTAGAGTTATGAGACACATTTTGTAGGCACTAAGAGCAGTCTTGCATAGTTTCTTCCAAATCTCTCATACAAGTTCTTCAAAAATGTCGCTTTTAAAGCGGACATACTACAGTAAATGTACTGGTAATATTTAAAATAATGGGACGTAAAACTTGTGGGAGGGAATTCAATTATGATATTTTATCACAAGATTCAACAATAAAAACCGACCTTGGTGATAAAACTACATAAACGCTGTACAGATGAAAGATAAAATTGAAAAAATCGCTATCTATATTACGTTTCTGATAGTTAAAACTATGACTGAAAACTCCAGGACGATACCACCCTCAAGGCCGTGCTCCGTTGTCCGCTCAGACATTGTGGTGAGATATCCAACAACATGACGGCCAGAACCTATGCAATGATGCAACCAACACAATGGAAATTATAGATTCAATGATGGCAATGAGTATCTCATGGTGTAAGGTCTGATGCTGAGAAGATGCTGGGCTCTCGACCGGAAACGAGAGCCATTAACCTAACCTAGCCATCCCCCCCCCCGTCACGTGACCCATTAACCTAACTTAAACCTGGCGCCTGGCGTGAGGAGCCTGAGGAGCCCCCCCCCGACCCCCCCCCCGGTCGCCAGCGGCACTTTTCATGATGACCTTGAACATGAGGAAAAAACTTTCGAAAATTAATAACTAGCCTATTTATCCATCGATTCCCACGGGACTTTTTCCAGAGTGTAGGCCTATCCCAGAGGAAGCGAATGACGTAAGAACCCCATAGATCCGCCATTAAAAAAGGCCGCTATTAATTTATAACCGCGTTTTCCTTATGGGATCTCAGCTGTTTACCAACCGATTTTGACGAAACCTCACCACATGTCAGGCGGCGGCCTAAGTAAACCATCGCTTAAAGAAAATTTAAAATCCAACGTTAAACGGACCCGCTATTAATTTTTAACCGCGTTTTCCTTATGGGATCTCAGCTGTTTACCAACCGATTTTGACGAAACTTCACCACATGTCAGGCGGCGGCCTAAGTAAACCATCGCTTAAAGAAAATTGAAAATCCACCGTTAAACGGACCCGCTATTAATTTGTAACCGCGTTTTCCTTATGGGATCTCAGCTGTTTACCAACCGATTTTGACGAAACCTCACCACATGTCAGGCGGCGGTCTAAGTAAACCATCGCTTAAAGAAAATTGAAAATCCACCGTTAAACGAACTTGCTATTAATTTTTAATTTTGAAGCGCCTACCGCAGACGTGGCAGTCGTGACGTCTGGCATTGTGGGCGGACTCCACGTGTCGCCTCAGGTTTCCGAGCAGGCTGAAGGCTCGGCCACAGACCTCGCACATGTGTTGGTTGTTCATCTGCAACAACGAATATGATAAGTCTCTTGCATTTACAAATTAGTCGCAACGAGAACACTTCATTGGTAACATAACACATACTTTATGCGTGGTAGACAAGAGTCAAGGCCATGACAAATTTAATGTTAGTACACGGGTTTCCTCGTTTATTAAATTGGTTTTAGCAAAGAACAGATTATTCAACTTCTATTAACAAGCCAGACCTCTCTTTGTACATTCTGACTTCAAAGTTGCTGAACGATCATACCTTAAATGAGAATCTTACTATAAAGGGGAATGTAATAGTCTTCCACACTACAACTTCTAAGAGCTACATATACTTACGTTTAACAATCTCGGAATATGGTGCAGTAAAGGCTAGCACAGCACTGAAGTAGAACGTCTATACACACTGAGCTCCAAACGCAAACTGAATGAAGGAAGCGATGACAATCACTTAAGTAACATAGCTACGTACCGTACAGTCGAAGGCGGTGGAACATTTCTCGAAATCGCGGCAATTATCGATAATGAGTAAACGGCCTGAGGCGGTTCACACTACAACTTATAAGACTACATATACTTACGTTTAACAGATCTCGGAATATGGTGCGGTAAGGACTAGCACAGCACTGAAGTAGAACGTCTACACACACTGAGCTCCAAACGCAAACTGAATTAAGGAAGCGATGACAATCACTTAAGTAACATAGCTACGTACCGTACAGTAGAAGGCGGTGGAATATTTCTCGAAATCGCGGCAATTATCGCTAATGAGTAAACGGCCTGAGGCGGTTCACACTACAACTTATAAGACTACATATACTTACGTTTAACAGATCTCGGAATATGGTGCGGTAAGGACTAGCACAGCACTGAAGTAGAATGTCTACACACACTAGGCTCCAAACACAAACTGAATGAAGGAAGCGATGACAATCACTGAAGTAACATAGCTAGGTACCGTACAGTAGGCGGTGAAAGCAGTAAACAGTTCTCGGAACCGCTAATGAGTAAACAGGCCCGGACGGTCACGTAGGCATGGAGGTGATGTCACCGCGGTTCACGACAGGGGTAGCGGAGTGGAGGAGGAGTGGTCAGGCTGGGACAGTCACGTAGGACCTAGCACGCGCCTTGACACGTGACGCCACGGAGCCGCTCGCAGTTTGGCTTAGTCAAGCCGGCATACAACGTGTAACGAAGTCACATCGAGTTTGGTCGGCAAACAGCCGAGATCCCATGAGGAAAACGCGTTTAAAAATTAATAACGGGCCCGTTTAACGGTGGATTCTCAATTTTCTTTAAGCGATGGTTTCCTTAGGCCGCCGCCTGACATGTGGTGAAGTTTCATCAAAATCGGTCGGTAAACAGCTGAGATCCCATAAGGAAAAATCGGT
Source organism: Allygus modestus (assembly GCA_963675035.1). NCBI lineage: Eukaryota > Metazoa > Arthropoda > Insecta > Hemiptera > Cicadellidae > Allygus > Allygus modestus. The sequence continues at coordinate 124,660,873 of OY776117.1, read as the reverse complement.
TAAAAATTAATAGCGGGTCCGTTTAACGGTGGATTTTCAATTTTCTTTAAGCGATGGTTTACTTAGACCGCCGCCTGACATGTGGTGAGGTTTCGTCAAAATCGGTTGGTAAACAGCTGAGATCCCATAAGGAAAACGCGGTTACAAATTAATAGCGGGTCCGTTTAACGGTGGATTTTCAATTTTCTTTAAGCGATGGTTTACTTAGGCCGCCGCCTGACATGTGGTGAAGTTTCGTCAAAATCGGTTGGTAAACAGCTGAGATCCCATAAGGAAAACGCGGTTAAAAATTAATAGCGGGTCCGTTTAACGTTGGATTTTAAATTTTCTTTAAGCGATGGTTTACTTAGGCCGCCGCCTGACATGTGGTGAGGTTTCGTCAAAATCGGTTGGTAAACAGCTGAGATCCCATAAGGAAAACGCGGTTATAAATTAATAGCGGCCTTTTTTAATGGCGGATCTATGGGGTTCTTACGTCATTCGCTTCCTCTGGGATAGGCCTACACTCTGGAAAAAGTCCCGTGGGAATCGATGGATAAATAGGCTAGTTATTAATTTTCGAAAGTTTTTTCCTCATGTTCAAGGTCATCATGAAAAGTGCCGCTGGCGACCGGGGGGGGGGGGTCGGGTGGGGGGCGGGGGGGGGGGCTCCTCAGGCTCCTCACGCCAGGCGCCAGGTTTAAGTTAGGTTAATGGGTCACGTGACGGGGGGGGGAGGATTGATCCTCTGAGGATTACTGAGGATTTTGCTGGTTTTGAATCGGCTATTGCCCCCTACTTTCATATATTTTTTGAAAAAGTCAAATTTTTGTTTTTCTCATTGGAATCTGCTTAAAAAGATGCACAATTTGCTGGTTTGATGAATGCCCTACGTCAAATGGTTATAGAGATATTGAAAGTGCTAAACACAGTACGTTGTTCAATGTTATTCTTATGGAAAATAAGAACAATTGTATATCTTATCCTGATGAAACTTGGTATATTGCTTGGGATATTTGTATAAAACCCCATTTTTGTTGTTCCTTGCTTCAGCAAACCTGCGTACTCAGCCGCCATATTATTCTTACAGAGAGTAATTCGAATGTCATAAATCGTTTATTTACGAATGTACATTGATGAAACTTGGTATGTGGCTTTATGTGGTATTAAGATACATATATATGCAATGGAAATTTGCTGAGTACGCAGGTTTGCTGCTACGGGGGCATTATTGATTTATGTTCATAATTAAGGGAGACATAGCATTTAATTATTCTCCATAAGAATAACATGGGGGCTGAGTACGTTGGTTTGCTGCTACAAGAGCCTTTTGCAAAAACTATTTTTGAGAAAATATCAATAGACCACAACAAGATGAAGCCTTATACAAAATTTAGTCGGTATACGTTCATAAATAAGCGAGATATAACAGATTTCCTTTCCTCCATAAGAATAACATTAGACAACGTACTGTGTTTAGCACTTTCAATATCTCGATAACCAATTGACGTAGAGGAATGATCAAAATACAAAAGTGTATTTTTTAAGCTGGATCGAATGTCAAAAACCAATATTAGACATTACAAAACTGTATGTAAGAAATGAAAAAAAAAAACATTTTTGTGTTACAAAACCACCCCAAAATACCCCTTGGGATAGGGTCGATCTGTCTGGTTTTCAAACTCAAAGTCATAAATGCTGCTTTACACGTTTATACCAAATGTCATCAAAATCGGATCATTTTTACGAGAGTTATCGATGGTCCCTGGCTGTTGTACATGGATACCCTGTCAGTTGAGTTGACCAGTTGGAGGGCAGAATACGGGTCCCATGTTTGAGAGCCTCATCCCTGCTGTCACAGGGGCACGGGAGTTGGCCACCCACCTTTTCCTTTCCAGCTACATTATATCTTTCCGGTAACCTGCGCAATATTCCCGCTTGTGGAAGATGTGACTAGCAGCTTTGCTGGAGTTTCTTAATCCGCAACAATCATGATGATTTGCGAGAGTTATCGTGCTCACGGACACTCACATATATATCATATATATATATATATATATATATATATATATATATATATATATATATATATATACCCCTAGCAGCAAACCTGCGTACTCATCGAATTTAAAATGCATATATATGTATCTTAATACCACATAAAGCCACATACCAAGTTTCATCAATATACATTCATAAATAAACGATTTATGACATTTCAATTATTCTCCATAAGAATAACATGGCAGCTGAGTATGCAGGGTTGCTGAAGCAAGAAACACAAAAAATGGGGGTTTATACAAATATCAATATAACTCAAGAAGGTAAAGCCACATACCAAATTTTATTAATTTATGTTCATAATTAAAGGAGATAACACGTTACTTATTCTCCAAAAGAATAACATGGGAGCTGAGTACGCAGGTTTTCTGCTACGGGAACTATCGGCCAAAAAATGTTTTTTAGTGCAAATAACAAATAGACCACAACGAAAGATAGAGATACAGATACAGATCTTTATTGTATAAACATTTTACGATGTGTACAATATATGATATGAAGCAATATACCAAGTTCCATCAGGATAAGTTGATAAATAACCGAGATATACAATTCTTCTTATTCTCCATAAGAATAACATTGGACAACGTACTGTGTTTACCACTTTCAGTATCTCTGCAACCATTTGACGTAGGGCAATGATCAAACCACCAAATTGTTGTGTTTTTAAGCTGATTCCAAGGTAAAAAACTAAAATTTGACTTTTTTTTAAATCATACCAAAAAACTTAAATAACTCATTTTTGGGGTAAAAACCCCCCAAAATACCCCTTGGGATGGGTCGATCTGTCTGGTTTTCGAACTTAAAGTCATAAATGCTGCTTTACACGTTTATACCAAATTTCATCAAAATCGGACTACATTTACGAGAGTTATCGTGCTCACGGATACACACACACACACACACACACACACACACACACACACACACACACACACACACACACACACACACACACACATACAGTTTTGAACGAATGGTGTTTTTGGCATCTGGGGACCTCAAAACGAAAAGCTACCATGATACCGGGCCTAGGTCTTACAATGCCGACTACGGTAATAGCTTCTTCTCTATAGGGGAAATTCCCATATTCATACAGTTGCAAACGAATGGTATTTTTGGGGTCGGGGGACCTCAAAACGAAAAGTTATCATGGTCCCGGGCCAAGGTCATCCCATGCCGACTTCGGTATTAGATTCTTCCCTACAGAGGAAATTCGCTAAAATAGGTTTAATAAGACAAACTATAAACAGTTTAAACAGTAAAAGATTTATTTGAGCGAATTCCCCTAATAGGGAAGAAGCTATTATCGTAGTTGGCATGGTACCGGGACCATGATAACTTTTCGTTTTGAGGTCCCCAGATGCCAAAACACCATCCGTTCAAAACTGTACATATATATCTATATCTATATCGATATATGTGTGTGTGTGTGTGTGTGTGTGTGTGTGTGTGTGTGTGTGTGTGTGTGTGTGTGTGTGTGTGTGTGTGTGTGTGTGTGTGTGTGTGTGTGTCCGTGAGCACGATAACTCTCGTAAAAATAGTCCGATTTTGTCTAAATTTGGTCTAAACGTGTAAAGCAGCATTTATGACTTTAATTTCGAAAACCAGACAGATCGACCTATCCAAAAGGGTATTTTGGGGGGGTTTTTAACCCCAAAAATGAGTTTTTTGAGTTTTTACAAATAATTTTTCAAAAGACAAATTTTAGTTTTACGATTAGAATCAGCTTAAAAAGACGCACAATTTGGTGTTTTGAGCATTGCCCTACGTTAAATTGTTACAGAGATATTGAAAGTGCTAAACACAGTACGTTGTCCAATGCTATTGTTATGGAGAATAAGAAAAATTGTATATCTCGCTTATTTTTCAACTTATCCTGATGAAACTTGGAATATTTTGTTTCATATCTTTATGGTCTATTGATATTTGCACTAAAAAACACTTTTTGGCCGATAGTTCCCGTAGCAGTAAACCTGCGTACTCGGCTCCCATGTTATTCTTATGGAGAATAAGTAACGTGTTATCTCCCTTAATTATGAACGTAAATTAATAAAATTTGGTTTGTGGCTTTACCTACTTGAGTTATATTGATATTTTTATAAAACCCCATTTTTTGGGTTCCTTGCCTCAGAAAACCTGCGTACTCAGCCGCCATTTTATTCTTACGGAGATTAATTAAAATGCCAGAAATCGTTTATTTATGAATGTACATTGATGAAACTTGGTACTGTATGTGGCTTTATGTGGTATTATGTTACATATATATATGCATTGGAAATTCGCTGAGTACGCGGGTTTGCTGCTACGGGAGTATTAGTTTTTCCATTGGAATTAGCTTAAAAAGAAGCACAATTTGTGTGGTTTTGATCATTGCTCTACGTCAAATGGTTACAGAGATACTGAAAGTGCTAAACACAGTACGTTGTCCAACGTTATTCTTGTGGAGGACAAGAAAAATTGTATATCTTGCTTATTCATTAACTTATCCTGATGGAACTTGTTATATTGCTTCATATCGTTGTTGTCTATTAATATTTGCACTAAAAAACATTTTTTGGCCAATAGTTCCCGTAGCAGCAAACCTGCGTACTCAGCTCCCATGTTATTCTTATGGAGAATAAGTAACGTGTTATCTCCCTTAATTATGAACATGAATTAATAAAATTTTGTATGTGGCTTTACCTTCTTGAGTTATATTGATATTTGTATAAAACACCATTTTTCGTTTTCCTTGCTTCAGCAACCCTGCATATCAGCCGCTATATTATTCTTACGGAGAGTAATTAAAATGTCATAAATCGTTTATTAATGGATGTATATTGATGAAACTTGGTATGTGGCTTTATGTGATATTAAGATACATATATATGCATTGAAAATTCGCTGAGTACGCAGGTTTGCTGCTTCGGGGTATTTGTTATTACGATTTAAGCGTTGTAAATAACCGCCATTTTTATATTTATAACTACATTAAACTGACTATTTTACATTAATTAAATCTAAATTACATTAAGAACCGTATGCCAAGTTTAAAATTATCTGTTGAACTGTTTCAGAGATATAAATTATTTGTGAAAATAATAGCAGCTGCACGATAAATTATGCGTTTATGGACCTACGGTTATTTGATTTTTTATCCTAAATTATATACGTTAACGTTTGCTGGTAATTATGAATTAAACGTTTTTTGGCCACATTGGCCGAGTCAATCGTGCAAATCTCTCGACAAATTCGGTGAACAGGTGGACAGAGTAACGCCCTTTTAGCTTAACATGCGCGGCGATCCAGCCATTCTCATACAGTTTCGCCATCGCTAAATTCAAGTGTGGATGTGTCTTTATTTGGGATTGATCGTCACACCAAAAATCAGCTGATTGTCTTTGTTTGGTAACATTCCATAGTAAACTAAACTTAACCTCTTCTTTTGACAACCACTTAAAAATTTCCAAAATGTGTATTCTTACTATGACCAGTTTTGTCCGATAAACACCATGCATAATGCAACAAAACTCGAATGTTGACGAAGTTCATTTCCACCACTACCACTGTCAGGACTTCGACGAAATAAGGGATTGGTGCTTAAGACGCGGGTTGCTCTTTGAGGACCCCTATTTTGAATTGGACCCCAACTACGAATGGAAACGACCTTGGGAAATAACATTAAACCCTCGGCTATTTGTTGACGGAGTTTGCCGCTTCGATGTTCTCCAGGGAGATCTGGGAGACTGTTGGATGTTAGCTGCTATCACGACTCTGGCAATGTACCCGGATTTGGTCAAGAACGTTATCCCGTCAGATCAAAGTTTCACGCTCAAATATGCAGGGATTTTCCACTTCCGGTTTTGGCAGTTCGGGAGATGGTTTGATGTAGTTATAGACGACCGTTTACCTACACTTTATGGGAGGTTGGTCTTTACTCGGTCAGCAACCCAGAATGAGTTTTGGTCTGCCTTGTTCGAAAAGGCATACTGCAAAGTTCTCGGCGACTCTTACTCTGTGGCCGACGCAGGGAATTTGTGCGAAGCGTTGGAGGACTTTACTGGGGGCGTAGTGGAGCAATTTCTTTTACGGTGCGTTCCAAGGAACTTTAAAAATATTTTCTTGAACTCGATCGAGAGACACACTCTCGTAGGTTGCTTTATAGATGATATACCAGGAACATACCAATCTGAAACTCCCGAGGGTTTGGTGAGAGGGCACTCTTACAGTGTGACGGGAGCGAAGAGAGTGAAACTTCCCAATCATGGAGATATCGTCTTGGTGCGTTTAAGAAATCCTTGGGGAAGGTTTGAGTGGAGAGGCCCTTGGAGTGACAACTCTCCGGAATGGCAATCTGTCCCTGAAGTTATAAAACATAGATTAGGGATAGTCCAGCGAGACGATGGTGAATTCTGGATGTCCTATTCTGACTTTGTATCACATTTCCAATGGGTAGATATGTGCCATTTGTGTCCGGAAGCGTTCAGTGATTCTTACGGCAGTGCTTCGAAGAGCACTTCTACTTGGCAGTTAAATATGTTCAGAGGTAACTGGGTGTTAGGAATAACAGCGGGAGGTGCTAAGGTTCCGTATAATAATCCACAGATGAGGTTTCATTTGAGAGAAGCGGACGCCGGAAATTCCGAAGGTCGATGCTCAGTGCTTATTGCGTTGATCCAGAAAACAACTGGGAGGAATGTAGAAGAATATAATGAAATAGGGTTCAAAATTTACTCTTTGACTAATCGCAGGTATGATAAATTCTGGCTGGATAAAAGTTTTTTTCAGAAAAACCGATCTATTGGAAACATCGCGGCGAAGAGAGCTCGTGAAGTAGCGGGGAGATTCAATTTAGAAAGAGGAACCTATTGTATAATTCCTTTCACGTACGAAGCTGAAAGGGAAGGAGAATTTCTTGTAAGAATCTACTCGGAAAATATTACAGTGACGGATCAGGTGGACAGGAAAATATCGTTTGATGAAGTAGAAGCTAAGACAAGCGAAACTGCACCTATGAAAGTTATAACTGATGAAGAAAACTTAAAGAGTGACGATCATTTGAAAGAACTGTTTGATAAGATATCTAAAGGGACTAAGGAAATGGGCTGGAAAGGGCTAAAGATTATGTTAGACTCAGCAGTGAAGAATGACCTTTTACCAGTTGAGAAAAGTGGTAGTTGGGGTCATTTCCTTGTCGATATAGCTTTTTACGTATACCACAAGATTGTTCTTCCACCTAAAAATAAAATAAACGCTTTTGCCACAATAGGTCCTGAGGGGTTCTCCAACGAAGTGTGCAGAAGTATGCTAGCCATACGGGACGTTAATCACTCCGGAAAGATAATTTTTGACGATTTTAAAATTCTGTGGAAAGAGATTCAAAAGTGGAAGTCGATCTACGAACAGTACAGTGTGGAGACTAAAGGATATTTAAATTCTTCAGAGCTGAAAGAAGCTTTAGAAGCAGCTGGGTTCCGCATGAACAATCGGATACTCACCGATATTGTCCACAGGTACGCAACGGATAATGGGAAGATATCATTCGACGAGTTTTTGAGCTGCAGTCTCAAGATAAAAGCCATGTCGGAAATATTTAGGTCAAAAGATAGATCTAATAATCGTAAAGCTGAATTTACACTAGATGAGTTTTTGGAAAAAACACTATACGCTTAATGTTTTTTTTTTCAAATTAAATTTTAACTTTTTTATTTTTTGACTATTTTTAATACATTTATAGCCATTTTAGAACCATTTGTTTAGCTATATTTCACAATATGAAGGATGTATATCCTTCCATTATTAACTACATCCCCCCTTCACAACTACACTTCCCGGCCCCTTCTCAGCTACTCTTCCAGGCTTTCAAGTTTTTCATTCTGTTTTACTCACAGAATTACCATTTTGTATACTTAAGTAACATATATTTTCACATGGCAGGAAGGGAAAGATAGGTCTCAGGCCTACCTTACCTGGTTTAAAGATTTCCCCATAAATTTAATATTTTGTTTCCAACACATTGTTAAACATTGTCACGGAATAAATATTATTATTATTATTATTATTATTATTATTATTATTATTATTATTATTATAAATTGTAGCGGTCGGTTATCTGGTCAAAGAAGCGACTCAACTATGCTAAAACGTAACGACTTACGTCTTCAAAATAAATAATGTTCACCGAGCAAAAATTGTCTATTTCAAAATAATGACTGTTAACAACCAAGATGTATAAAATAGGTTAACAACTATGTTTTGGTATGTGTTTACAAATCTTTGAATTGTGCGAAATTGCTTTCGTAGTTAACTGGAGACAAATTGCTGGGCGATAATCAGGATACCAAAGACATTTTACACTTCCTAAACTGACATTTGACAACCAATCAATTCAGTTGAAATAAGAAGGCCAAGTCTAATATTGAAAAAAACCGATGAGTTTATATTGATAGTTATATTTTAAAAAAACCACGGATTGTGACATTTTTAATTGTAATTAAAGTTTTTTTATATATAACTACCAGTATTAGGGGGCAGCTCGATTGGTAACGCGCCCATGCGAAAGGGTCAAAATTAGGCTTAAGTACAGTCTCGTTCAGAACCACCCCAAAACCTTATAAGACGATTGGTACTATATCGCAGCTATATGACAAGCCGAGGGAACCTATAATATAATGCATTTATTTAATACACCCGTAGCAGCAAACCTGCGTACTCAACGAACCCAATGCATATATATGTATCTTAATACCACGTAAAGCCACATACCATATATATATATATATATATATATATATATTTGTTAATGTGCCCGTAAGCACGATAACTCTCGTAAAAAAGGTCCGACCTTGATGAAATTTGGTACAGACGTGTAAAGTAGCATTTATCTGAACGAGTTCGAAATCTAGACGGTTCGGACCATCCGAAGGTGTATTTTGTACCCAAGGGTTTTTTGGGTTTTTCACATGTAATTTTAATTTTAATCAAATTTTAATTTTTACCATTGAATTCAGCTTAAAAAATAAACAATTTGGTGTTTTGATCATTGCCCTACGTCGATTGTTTACTGATATAATGAAAGTGCTAAACACAGTACGTTGTCTAATGTTATTTTTATGAAGAAAAAAAAAGTTATATCTTGCTTATTTATAAACATAAACTGACGAAACTTGGTGTATGGCTTCATCTGGTTGTGGTTATATATTGTGGTTGAAAAAAAAACAAATTTTTAACCTATGGTTACCGTAGCAGCAAACCTAGGTGCTCGGTCCCCATGTTATTCTTATGGAGAGTAATTCATATTTTTAATATGGCTTATTTGTGAATATATTTCTTATGAATTCTGGAAAGTGGCTTAATGTGTTATTAAGTCATGTGTATTCATCGGAAATTCGCTGAGTATGCAGGTTTGCTGCAACGGGATATTTGCTATTGACCTTGCTTTCTTCAAATATATTTTTATAATAAGAGTTTATTAATTCTCTTACGTCATTATTTAATTTATTTCTAAATTTAATATATTTGTTTTAGCGAATTTCCCTATAGCGAAGAAGCTACTACCGTAGTCGGCAAGATAATACCTATGCCCGGGACCGTGATAACTTTTCGTTTTGAGGTCCCCAAATGCCAAAAACACCATCCGTTCAAAACTGTATATATATGTCCGTGAGCACGATTACTCTCGTAAAAATAATCCGATTTTGACGAAATTTAATATAAACGTATAAAACAGCATTTATGACTTAAATTTCTAAAACCAGACGGATCAACCTATCCGAAGGGGTATTTTGGGGGGGGTTTTGTACCCCAGATATGGGGTTTTGAGTTTTTACATATAATTTTTGAAAAAGTCATTATGCTACGGGAGTATTAGTTTTTTCCATTGGAATCAGCTTAAAAAAACGCACAATTTGGTGTTTTGATCATTGCTCTACGTCAAATAGTTAAAGAGATATTGAAAGTGCTAAACACAGTACGTTGTCCAATGTTATTCTTACGAGGAATAAGAAAAATTGTATATCTCGCCTATTTATCAACTTATCCTGATGTAACTTGGTATATTGCTTCATATCGTTGTGGTCTATTGATATTTGCACTAAAAACATTTTTTGGCCGATAGTTCCCATAGAAGCAAACCTGCGTACTCAGCTCCCATGTTATTCTTATGGAGAATAAGAACCGTGTTATCTCCCTTAATTATGAACATAAATTAATAAAATTTGTTATCTGGCTTTACCTACTTGAGTTATATTGATATTTGTATAAAACCCCATTTTTTGTGTTCCTTGCTTCAGCAAACCTGCATACTCAGCCGCCATGTTATTCTTATGGATAATAATTAATTGGAATGTCATAAATAATGAATGTATATTGATGAAACTTGGTATGTGGTTTTATGTGGTATTAAGATACATATATATGCATTGGAAATTCGCTGAGTACGCAGGTTTGCTGATACAGGGGTATTTAAACTTAGTGTCGAATTTTTCCATTGTTTTAAACAGTAAATTTCTAATTTTGATTCTCCTCTAAATTGCGTTACTAATCCATGGTTTCAACTTTTTTTGTTGGTGCACTATACTTTCTAATTTCATTACTCTCGGAAATTAGTTTTTTTTTTAAGTTGACAAAAAAAATCAAAAGCCAAAGATGCATTTTGCTGTAAATAAACTTCGGCCCAGCTGACACTGTCGAGAATGTAGTCAAGACGGACATAGTTGACACGGTACAACACACCGGCAGCGCCCGCACGCGCGCCCTGCCCTGCCACCGACTCCCCGTCAAACCTCTCCCGGCAGCGGACACACTTCTGTCATCGAGTGGTCGGTTATGTTTGGATGGACAGCTGATGTTCTTATGTAAAGCCTATCTCTTCTAGCCAATCTAAGGAAAACATGATCAATGCATGTTTGTGACAAATCTTGTTGGTTCGTTTATCAACGATTCAAAACCATTGATCGCCATAGTACTCTTAAACTGATTAACAAGATTATTACTCTCAAATAAATGTATGTTCATGTCGCCGACACTAAAAAAGTTTATCAACCTTTTTACATCATCCCTTGACAGGACATTTTTTAACTCACTTACAAACACATTTACAGAGTAATGGTGCAATCTATATACAATAATTAATGCAAAACTCAACTAAATATAACTAAATTTCATGCATAACACATCAGCGGCCTCGAAAGGGTACCCGACACACATTTTCCATAAGAATAACATTGGACAACTTACTGTGTTTAGCACTTTCAATATCTCTGAAACCAATTGACGTAGAGTAATAATCAAAAAAATTAAGCACGCGGCTGAGGTGGCGGCGGCTTGCGGCTTAGGTTTTTTAAGCTGAATTTAATGGTGAGAAGCAAAATATGATTTACTGAAGTATTATATGTAAAAAACTAAAAAGATTTTGGGTACAAACCCCCTCCCCTAAAAAAAATACTCCTTTGGATGGAGCGATCTGGCTGGTTTTCGAACTTAAAGTCATTAATGTTGCGTTACTTGTTTGTACCAAATTTCATCAAATTCGGACCATTTTTACGAGAGTTATCGCACCCACGGACACACATACGTTTGTTCATAAGAATTCGGTCACCTCGCGGCCGCCCCGCCAATCACTTTTTTCGATAATTGCACCATAAAATGGGGCACAAAATTAAATAAAGTATTAAGCGATTATTTAAGGAGCCAATGGACAAAAGTACTTCACACTTGTTAAAAACATAATGCGACTATAACATAATAGGTGGTTCCTTCGAGGAAAATCTGAACAATACTAGTAGTTAGGGCGGCCACCTTGGGTCCAACATTGGTCTTATGGAGAATAGATTAACATGGGGTCTTATGGAGAATAGATTAACATGGACTCTTATGGGGGAATAGAATAACATGGGCTCTTATGGAGAATAGAATTGGGGTGTAATTGCCTCCCTCTGTGGCTCTTTTGCAACCCTCTGTGGTTAATTTTCTGATCCTCTGTGTTTAATTATCTGCAGTTTTGGTAATTATTTAACCCTCTCGTCCTTCTCTTCCTTCTGTGTATCTAACTACAGCCCCTGTTCTCTCAGCGTACTGTAGCTGGAGGGTGTAACCTGATTGGCTGGTGTGTTAATTCGCGTCTTCCTCAAGGGTTGACACACCCACTACAATTTCGCACTACTCCAGGTCTGTCCCCCAGCCACCGCTAACAGCTTGTCTCCAGATGGAGCTACCACCCTGTCATCAGACTCCTGTAACAATTCAAAATTTCATTAGTCATCTCCCCCACTCTAATCTACTCTATTACAACTAACATTCGTTCTCTTTGCGCTCAGATTTTCTCGTGGTTGGACGTGTTTTTACTTTGCTCCGGTAAAGTACCTTACTTTTATTCCTAACCTCACTTCCATGTGTCAAGAGTAGTTTTGTGTTTGTATGTGCTGCTTAACAGTAATCTCACTTTTCTTTAATGCAGTTTTGGTTAGAGTAGTGTTTGCTACCTTCATTAGAGTTAACTTTCGATAACTTGTAGCTCTGCTTTGACTTGCGTAGTTTATGTGTTAGTGTTTTTCTGACTTTCGTAGTAATACAGAGGTACTGTGCTCTCCTACATACTGTATACCTCTTACGACAGGCTCCATTACCTCAGTCTGATTTCAGTCGTGACGCTGATCAGACGTGTTTTGTGCTGCTCTTGCGTAAGTGTTCTCTTGCACAGATTATTATTGATTCTGCGTAATTCAGTTGTATCCTCGTGAGCTTGACTCTGGTCGGTGTGTTTGCTCGTTTTAAGCGTTAGCACAGTTTAGCTTGTTTTCAGTATTTAATTCTCTGTTAAAGGATGGACGTTTCTAAAAAGAGCTCTCAAAGCCCAGTAAATGTAATTGGTACCTCTGAAACCTTTGTTAAACACTTCAGACTTTACGGGACTAATACTGTTTTCAAATTCACTAAACCGCCAAGAGGTATCTCTGAGTTTGATTGGATTCGTAAAGGTTTTAATCAAATTGTTGAAAAGGCTAAAGCCGACGCTGTACCCACTGATTATCTTGGGTTTAAATTACAGTCTATAAGTTTAAAAAGTGCTGAACCGGGGTACGTAGCTTTGAGACCTATCTCTGAAGTTAGCGGTGATGTTCTCTGGGATATTTTTGGAGGCATAATTCAAAGTAACTCTGAATCTTTAACCTCTAGCGACACTTTTAGAATTGACGTTACGAGGGTAAATGTCCCCGTAGGTAAAGGGAGAGTACATCCAGAGATGTACAACACGTTTGACGAGGAATGTAAAGCTAGGAAGGGTATTGTAGTAATTAATAATAAAGACAATTTATGTCTGGCTAGAGCATTGGTAGTAGGCAAAGCGTATGCAAAGAATGATCCTCAGATCTACGCTATACGAAAAGACAAGGGGAAAAGACAAACTTTCAGAGCTAATAAACTCATAGCAAAGGCCCGTGTAGAAATGCCGGAGGAAGGTGCCGGCATCCCCGAGCTTGAAAAAGTCCAGTCACATCTTAAGAAATACAGAATAACAGTATACAGTTACGATAGAAAAGGTCGGGATATTTACTTTGAGGGAGGTAATGAAGACGCTAAATTTAAAATTAACTTGCTCTTTCACAACGGGCATTATAATGTAATCAACAGTTTGACTGCTGCTTTCGTATGTCATTATTTCTGTGAAGCCTGTCATATTCCCTACAATAACAAGGGTGAGCATCGATGCTCTAACATCTGCCCGTCCTGCCATTCTATCTCTCCGCCCTGTAAACTTGAACACGGAGGCATCACATGCCGTCTTTGCAAGCGCTTCTTCAAAAATGAGCGGTGTTTAATAGCCCATCAAGGGCAAGTTTGTAAAACTATAAAGTTCTGCCGCGACTGTAACAAAATGATTTATCCAAAAAAACGTAAGACAGCTCACGTATGCGGAGAAGTTTATTGTGAACCCTGTGAAGCGTTCAAAGACCCCGCGCATCAGTGTTTCATAAAGGTCGATAGAAGAACTCCGAAAGACCGAGATTTTCTTTTCATATTTTTTGACTTTGAAACAAGGCAGGATGACTCACTTCCCTCAGATCCCGATAAAAAATTGCATAAAGTTAACCTGTGCGTCTCACAACAATACTGTTTTAAATGTATTAATGGGGGTGAGTGTGAAACTTGTTCTGAGAGGCAAAGAGTCTTTGAAAAAGAACCAGTAAAACAATTCATGGACTATGTAATGGGAATTCGAAAGAAATTTAAAGATGTTTGTGTGATTGCTCACAACGGGCAAGGTTTTGATTTTCAATTCATTCTACAGTACATAATGGAAGAAACTAAATTTACACCAAAAATAACTCCTCGGGGAACTAAAGCAATTTTGATTGAATTTGCCAACGTAAGGTTTGTTGACTCACTTAGTTATTTTCCCATGTCCCTCGCAGAACTCCCTAAAGCTTTTGATCTGCCTCCTGAGAAGAAAAAGGGCTATTTCCCGCATCTGTTTAATACATTGGCGAACCAAAATTATGTAGGCCCGATGCCCGGTAAACAGTTCTACTGCCCAGACTCAATGTTTGAAAAGCCCCACAAATACTTTGAGAAATGGCACGATGAACAAGTGGCCAACAACTATATCTTTGATTTTAAAAAGGAAATATTGGAGTATTGTATCTCTGACGTGGAGATTTTAGCTCAGGCGTGTATAAAATTTAGAGCCTTACTTCTTCAAGAGTGTAACGTAGATCCTTTCCTCGAAGCTATAACGATCGCTAGTGCATGTAACTTGGCCTTCCGCCGTAACTTCTTAAAAGAAAATACTATTGGGCTTATACCAAAGAACGGGTACAGACTTACAGACAATCAGTCAGCTATAGCCATTCAGTGGTTAACATGTGAGGAGGAGAAACGTGGAGTAAAGATTCAACATGCGGGCCGGGGCAAAGAAGTTAAAATTAATGGGGTGAAGGTAGACGGCTTTGACGGGGAAAACATCTATGAGTTTCACGGGTGCTACTGGCACGGGTGTCCAAAATGCTTCCCATATAACAGAGAGGCTCCTTTGAAGGAGGATCCCTCAGACAGCTTAAATCTCAGGTACGAGAGAACCAAATCCAAAATGGAAAAATTTAATAGCTATGAGGTTGTAGAGATGTGGGAGTGTGAATTTAATAAATTGAAGAAAGACAAAAAACTAAATCACTTGAACCAACTATCCATTCTAAACACACTTCCACTTAATCCTAGAGATTCTTTCTTTGGAGGTAGGACGGGCAATACTAAAACGTATTGTAAATGTGAAGAGGGACAAACAATCCAGTATGTTGATGTCTGTTCCCTTTATCCGTATGTAAATAAATATTGTAAGTATCCAGTGGGTCATCCTACTATTTACGTTGGAAATGAGTGCCGAGAGAGAGGTCTTGAAGTAGAGGGCTTGTTAAAATGCAAAATTCTACCTCCTTACAACCTGTATCATCCCGTACTTCCAGCTAAAATGAATAATAAATTAATGTTTGTGCTGTGTAGAACTTGCGGGGAAACTTTAAATCAAGGGGAATGTTTTCATGAGAGTGAGGAACGGGTTTTAATCGGGACCTGGACCATGGACGAGATTAGGAAGGCGCTTGAGAAGGGTTATGTTATTTTGGACATGTTTGAACTGTGGGAGTATAAAGTCGCTACTTATGAAAATGGGGGATTGTTTACAGATTTTATTAATAAATTCTTGAAAGTAAAGCAGGAAGCCTCAGGGTATCCCGCCTGGTGTATGACAGAAGAGGATAAAGAAAAGTATGTTTATGATTTCTTTGTGCGTGAGGGTATTCAATTGGAGAAAGATAAAGTTTTTAAAAACGGGGGACTTAGATCAGTAGCCAAATTAATGTTAAATTCATTCTGGGGCAAGTTTGGTCAAAGAGAAAACATGACACAAACTTCAATCGTCAGAAACTCTAAAGAATTATTCAAGTTGGTAACTCAACCAGAAGTAAATGTAAAGTATGCTGAAGTAATAAACCAAGAAGTTTTGCTAGTTAATTGGCAGAATGTTGATGAAGCTAGTGAGGCTCTAAAAACTGTAAATGTTGTAATTGCGGCCTACACTACAGCTCACGCGAGACTTAAACTTTATGAACATCTAGATGCTTTGGGCGGTCAAGTCTTGTATTATGATACAGATTCATGTATTTATTTATACCGTGGTGGGTTGTATAAGGTTCCTACGGGAGATTACCTCGGGGAAATGACAGATGAATTGGCAAGCGAGTACGGCCCCGGCTCTTATATTGTTGAATTTGTTTCTGGGGGACCAAATACTTACGCTTACCTTGTCTGGTCAACCAAGAAGCAAAAGTTAGAATCTGTGTGTAAAATCAAGGGCCTCACCCTCAATATGAAGACTTCCGAAACGCTAAACTTTGAGCAATTAAAAAAGATGGTACTAACCGAAGCTGCTGAAATACTAGAAATTGAAGAGAATAGAATCAGGAGAACAAAGACACGAGAAGTCGTTACAGTAAGCGAAATTAAAAAGTTTAGAATTACAGGGCCCAAGAGAAAATTTAATGATGATCACGACACGCTGCCTTTCGGCTTTAAAAAACAAAAACTAATGGAACCATCACACGGGTACTAAGCGTATATACCTCTAAACATCAGCTCTGTTACCTCATTCTGTTCTGAGACGTGGTCCTGATCGGACGTGCCTGTGCTGTTACACTCAGCTGTATCTTGTTTTGTTATCTTCTTGTAGAATGCCTGTTGAACATATTACACCCACTAACCAAGAGGTGTTTCTTTTCCTTTTACACAGAAGTAGGTTAAATGAAGATTCAGAAAGTGGCATTATATGCTTGGAGTATGAGTTCTTACTTGACGGTTCAATAAATGCACAGGAATGGCCTTTGGTGTTTTCGGAGTATATAGTAGATAAAATAATGGAGGACTCCTCATCAATCACCTACATTGAAGTATCAATAATGCACGGCGGTATTTCAAGAGATATATCGCTCATGCCCTTACCTGATTTAACACCGAAGCTTTTTGATGATTACATTAAAAAAGTATTTTGTAGTAATAGGGAACTGCCTGGTTGTTTAAGTTTTGAAGTATTACTTATGCCATAATGCTACCTTCGATAAAGGTAGAACCTTTCCCTACGGAGCAGTGTTACTTTTGTACATACTTCTTGTCACTAGTACAGTTACATCATTATACTCTGAGTCACGGTACTGATCAGACGTGCCTGTGCTATTACACTCAGCTGTATCTTGTTTTGTTATCTTCTTGTAGAATGTCTGCTGAACATAATACATCCGCTAACCAACAGGTGTTTCTTCAGCTTATACACAAAAAGAGGTTAAATGAAAATATAAAATTTAATATTACACGCTCAGAGTTTAAGTTCTTACTTACAGGTTCAATAAATGCACGGGAATGGCCTTTGGTGTTTTCGGAGTATATAGTAGATAAAATAACGGAGAACTCCTCATCAAACACCTACATCGGAGTATCAATAAAGCACACAGATGCATCAGGAGACATACCTTACATGCCATTAGCTAATCTAACACCGACAGTTTTTGATGATCACTTTGAAGAAATGTTTTGTAACGTTGAGAAACTATCTGGGGTTTTAAATCTTGAAGTATCACTTGTCTATATTCCTAGTTGCTACCGTCGATAAAGACGACATTTTCCCTACGGAGCATTGTTACTTTTGTACATACTTCTTGTCACTAGTACAGTTACATCATTCTGCTCCAAGTCGTGGTACTGATCAGACGTGCTTCTGCGCTGTTTTTGTCTGTAAAAACGTAATTGTGACATGGCTGCTAAATACTATACATTTAATAACAAACCGGTATTGGTTCTGTTTGATAATGAAGGAAAGCCATGGTTTAAAGCTAAAGATATAGCGTCTGCTCTTAAGCATGTTAATGGCTGGAGCGCAGTTCGGAAACATGTAGATGACAATGATAAATTAACTGTTGGAAGTTTTTCTGAGGCCCAAAAACAGGGCGTTGGGCCGATTGAGAAAACAACAGTTTTCATAAACGAAGCCGGATTATGTTCTTTAATGTTAAAGTCGACTACTCCCGAAGCAAGACTGTTAGTAAGAAGTCTGTTGCCGGAGAGGTTTTACCTTACTTACACAAATATGAAAGATGAAAGTTCACTTTAAATGTTAGTTTTAAAATCACAAGTTCCCACTGTATGAATGTGTGTGTGTGAATGGAGGTCCCTGGCGCGGATGACTAAAAACCCCGTAAACCTGAATGAGGATACTTAGTAGATTGAGGCGTCTAGCTAACACCCAGGCTACTCTTTTGAACGGGTATGTGTGAATGTGTGATGAAGGATCTAGTAGATTGAGGCGTCTGGCTAACACCCAGACTACTCCTTCGAACGAGCCGGTGTGAATGTGTGATGAAGGATCTAGTAGATTGAGGCGTCTGGCTAACACCCAGACTACTCCTTCGAACGAGCCGGTGTGAATGAAGGATTTTGTACATTGAGGAGCCTGACCAACACCCAGGCTACTCCTTGGATCAATCCGGTGGGACTTGTAAAAAAAAAAAGAAGTAAATAAATATAAAGCAAATAAAAAACTCTATCCTTTCGTTTGCTAAAAGGGAGAGGACTTTTATTTTGTACTGGGCGTCAACCAGATAATCTGGACTGGCTCACGCACGAAATAAAGGTTGAACCTGGGTGCTCATGCACGAATGGTCTCAAACCCCATTCAAGCAAACATACACTTACCGAGGGTTTATCACAGAATGCCCGGAGATTTACATGGTAGCTGTGGAGACTCAATGGATCGAGGTTGGAAGCACCGACCGCAGGAGAACATCTGACTTGGAAACATTTGACCGGAGATAAATATTTGTCCTCGGTGGACAGTTTTTCAGCGGACTTGGAGGTATTTTATAGCTTAAGGTTTCCATCAAAGAAAAATATACCCCAGTAAACAGTTTTATCGGACTCGGTATTGTTTGGCCGAGAAATTCAAAAGGTTTGGGCAAAGTTAAATGTAGCCCCCCGGTAAACATATTTTAGCGGACTCGGTATTGTTTGGCCGAGAAATTTAAAGAGTTTGGGCAAAGTAACCCCGGTGGAGTATATTCAGTAAGTTTTGGCGATAAGTTAGATCGTCAGAGTACCTCACGGTCCCCGGCAGACAGTTTTAACGAACCTGAACATATTCAACCGAGAAATAACACCATCAATCTTCAGAACTACCCGGACTCAGACAAAAATAACCAACTCAGAGCGAAATAATGTATAATTTCTGTCCTTCTAAAGAATGCATTTTATGTTTGTTGTCTTTTAATATGTCCCCATGGTGTGGTCAACTCCCCAATGTTGGTGTTGGTTACAATATTTGACTAGTGAATGCAGTAAAATTATATATTTATTCAGTTCGTTACAGTGTTTTCAAGCAACCAACTACAACAAAAACACACATATGAATTCTAAAGTGTTTAATCTCTGTATTTGTTTTAACTTTACAAAATACCTTACTGTCTCTTCTGCATTAGTTTAAATTCATAAACAATGGACTTGGTGTGTACCACAAGGTCTAACTCTTTGAATCCTTATCAAGCGGGACCCATTTTGGGTCCCACCTACTTCCGGTGTAATGTTATGAAGGGGAGCGTCTCGCCTCTCTTGGGTGTCGGTATAGCTTTTATTTTCTGCTAGTGTTTACAAGTCTTTTCTAGTTACTGTATCTAGAGATTTCTAAACAGTTAAATGTAAAGAATGCTGCCAAAAGTAATACAAATTGAACAAACCTGCTAAAATAAGCATAAAGTTCAAAATATTCCTCAACATATTATTTAAAGACCCTAGCCATACTAAACAGCTGAAAAACTCCAAGTGTTGTTCTTTCATACAGCTGAATACCAACCAGAAACTTGACATTTTAATTCAGAACCTTATTATACACCACTTGACATTCTAATGTAGAATTGCAATATTTGATTAATAAACGCAGTAAAATTATATATTTATTCTGTTTGCTGGTATATTGTAACAGTGTTTTCAAGCAACTAATTACAACAAAAACACACATATGAACTCTAAAGTGTTTAATCTCTGTATTTGTTTAACTTTACAAAATACCATACCACCACCAGCCTCTTCTGCATTAGTTTAAATTAAAAAACTGTGGACCCTCAAGGTCCAACACTTAGAATCTTTATCTGGTGTAATGTTATGAGCGTGTCGCCTCACTTGGGTGTCGGTATAGCTTCTCTGTTAGTGTTTACAAGTATCTTCTAGCTACTGTGTCTAGAGGTTTCTAAACAGTTCAATGCATACAACAAATTAGTCCTGCTATCATAAAGTTCAAAATTTGCCTTAATGTATTATTTTACAGACCCTAACCATACTAAACAGCTGAAAAACTCCAAGTGTTGTTCTTTCATACAGCTGAACACAAAGTAAAAACTTGACATTTTAATTCAGAACCTACACAATAGCAAAAAACTATCTGCTCATAATGTTAAAACCTCAGTTACAATGATCTAATAAAAGGCAGAGACATGCCCCGAAATAAAAACTAAAGATCAGATTGAGTTTGATGTACCCAACTGCTATAATACTAAACTACAAAAACACCTAAACAACGGGTAAAATCAACATCAGTCAAAGTATCATTTATTTTGTGTGACTTGTGTTTTCGCTAGTTTGTCACTCATACAACGTTTCTTGTATGTTTGTTTCAATCACATATATTTGACAACTGTAGCTAAACTAAAGAGACTGCTCAAATCTTGGGTTACTCTAACCCACAAAAAGCAATCAGAGGTAATGTTAGAGAAAAATACCGCAAAAGTACGCCTGAAGTACTAGGCAAACCCCTCTTCCCCACCCCGCCCCAAGGGGGCTCCAAATCGGAGCCCCTTTGAATTATCAATCTCATACAGTTTACATCAATGAGCCAGGTCTTTATTCACTTAATTTAACAAATAAAATAGAAGTTAAAACTTACAGCTCCCAACATTCACATGCTAGCCTCTACAGACTCAGGACTTATACCCAGTTAACGTACTAATAAAAAGACAGAGCCTGATGAACTCAACTGCTTCTAAACAACAGCTAAAAATTCAACACACCTAATAATAATTGCCTTGATTGTAACAACTAAAACTCTGTAAAAATTGCCAGAGAGCCATTTTAGCGAAGTTCCAGTACCTTTAACACCTTCATTGGTTTATATTCTCGTTAAAAATCAGTCAAAGTATCATTTATTTAGTGTTGGTTTGTCACTCATCTCTAGTTTTTGTATGTGAGTTAGTTTCAATCACAAGTATTTGACAGTGATATAACAAAAGGTAAAGAAAAAGTAAAGGTAAGGGTAATGGTAAAGGTGTAGATGAGGAAGATAGGTGTAAGGCTGTAAATATACTCTCTAAAGGGGGATGTATCGATACAACCCCCTTTAACTTCCCATCAAACACAGTTTACATCAATGAATCTGGATTATACTCTTTTAATTTAACATAACAAATATATGCTAAAACTTGCAAATATTCTGGAAATCTAGTAAAACAGAGCTACTTCTCTCTAGTTTTCTTGTATGTGGGTGTTTTTAAAAATATGTTGAAGCATGTCAGTGGCATGATTTGAGAGTATCTGAGGCCTTGGATGATGTAGAGAAAACAACATAACAAATAGGAGCAAACACCCTGGAGACTAAAAATTTAACTCAGAAGCCAAAACTTTCAAACACCCTGAAAAAATAGTAAGACAGAGCTTGCAGTCTGTCCAGTTTTGTAATGTTTATTATTTACAGAGTTAGCGTGGGTTAATAAGTACCAAACTGCATTTCAATTGCCCCAAAAACTCTCAAGATATTTAATTTTAAAGTATAGCTACTTCAATTGTCTTGATACTTTCCCGCAGTTCAGAGTTTAAGTATTTTTTAAATCGTAGAATATGTCAACAAGTACCTAAATACCAAGTTTTATTAAAATAGGCCCAACGGTTCTTAAGATATTGATTTTTAAAGTATGGCTCCTTCAATTATTTTGATACTTTCCCGCAGTACAGAGTTTAAGTTTTTGTAAGATGTAGCGGTAGTTAACAAGTACTTACATACCAAATTTCATTAAAATCGGCCAAGCCGTTCTTGAGATATTTAATTTTGAAAATTTGCCCCTTCATTTTTTGAGATGCAACCCGCAACATTTTAGTTAAGATTTTTTATATGGGTAGCTACCCCCCTGAAGTGCCTACACTACGTAGTAGGCAGTTTTCTGGGGTCAAAATGACCCTAGGACTTACCGTTTTCGAGATATTAGCGATTTTTAAGAAAATCTGACTCAAGAAAGAGAAGAAAAAGAAGTAAAAACAAAGAAGGTGTGGTGAGGGGGAGAGGGGAAGGTGAGGGGAGTGACATAACAAGCAGAAGAATATATAAAATAACACGCAAGAGAGAAGAAGAAGAAATAAATCAGTGGACGGGTGAGGTGGAGAAGGGAGGGAGAAAAGAAGCAGAAGATGCAAGTGCTAACAGAAGTGATCAGTAGTCTGGCCACGAGATGGAACCGTGACGTCACAGAGAGAGATTTCCTAGTGACGTCATGGTTCTAACCGGGTGCCTAGACTACTGATCACTTCTGTTAGCACTTGCATCTTCTGCTTCTTTTCTCCCTCCCTTCTCCACCTCACCCGTCCACTGATTTATTTCTTCTTCTTCTCTCTTGCGTGTTATTTTATATATTCTTCTGCTTGTTATGTCACTCCCCTCACCTTCCCCTCTCCCCCTCACCACACCTTCTTTGTTTTTACTTCTTTTTCTTCTCTTTCTTGAGTCAGATTTTCTTAAAAATCGCTAATATCTCGAAAACGGTAAGTCCTAGGGTCATTTTGACCCCAGAAAACTGCCTACTACGTAGTGTAGGCACTTCAGGGGGGTAGCTACCCATATAAAAAATCTTAACTAAAATGTTGCGGGTTGCATCTCAAAAAATGAAGGGGCAAATTTTCAAAATTAAATATCTCAAGAACGGCTTGGCCGATTTTAATGAAATTTGGCATGTAAGTACTTGTTAACTACCGCTACATCTTACAAAAACTTAAACTCTGTACTGCGGGAAAGTATCAAAATAATTGAAGGAGCCATACTTTAAAAATCAATATCTTAAGAACCGTTGGGCCTATTTTAATAAAACTTGGTATTTAGGTACTTGTTGACATATTCTACGATTTAAAAAATACTTAAACTCTGAACTGCGGGAAAGTATCAAGACAATTGAAGTAGCTATACTTTAAAATTAAATATCTTGAGAGTTTTTGGGGCAATTGAAATGCAGTTTGGTACTTATTAACCCACGCTAACTCTGTAAATAATAAACATTACAAAACTGGACAGACTGCAAGCTCTGTCTTACTATTTTTTCAGGGTGTTTGAAAGTTTTGGCTTCTGAGTTAAATTTTTAGTCTCCAGGGTGTTTGCTCCTATTTGTTATGTTGTTTTCTCTACATCATCCAAGGCCTCAGATACTCTTAAATCATGCCACTGACATGCTTCAACATATTTTTAAAAACACCCACATACAAGAAAACTAGAGAGAAGTAGCTCTGTTTTACTAGATTTCCAGAATATTTGCAAGTTTTAGCATATATTTGTTATGTTAAATTAAAAGAGTATAATCCAGATTCATTGATGTAAACTGTGTTTGATGGGAAGTTAAAGGGGGTTGTATCGATACATCCCCCTTTAGAGAGTATATTTACAGCCTTACACCTATCTTCCTCATCTACACCTTTACCATTACCCTTACCTTTACTTTTTCTTTACCTTTTGTTATATCACTGTCAAATACTTGTGATTGAAACTAACTCACATACAAAAACTAGAGATGAGTGACAAACCAACACTAAATAAATGATACTTTGACTGATTTTTAACGAGAATATAAACCAATGAAGGTGTTAAAGGTACTGGAACTTCGCTAAAATGGCTCTCTGGCAATTTTTACAGAGTTTTAGTTGTTACAATCAAGGCAATTATTATTAGGTGTGTTGAATTTTTAGCTGTTGTTTAGAAGCAGTTGAGTTCATCAGGCTCTGTCTTTTTATTAGTACGTTAACTGGGTATAAGTCCTGAGTCTGTAGAGGCTAGCATGTGAATGTTGGGAGCTGTAAGTTTTAACTTCTATTTTATTTGTTAAATTAAGTGAATAAAGACCTGGCTCATTGATGTAAACTGTATGAGATTGATAATTCAAAGGGGCTCCGATTTGGAGCCCCCTTGGGGCGGGGTGGGGAAGAGGGGTTTGCCTAGTACTTCAGGCGTACTTTTGCGGTATTTTTCTCTAACATTACCTCTGATTGCTTTTTGTGGGTTAGAGTAACCCAAGATTTGAGCAGTCTCTTTAGTTTAGCTACAGTTGTCAAATATATGTGATTGAAACAAACATACAAGAAACGTTGTATGAGTGACAAACTAGCGAAAACACAAGTCACACAAAATAAATGATACTTTGACTGATGTTGATTTTACCCGTTGTTTAGGTGTTTTTGTAGTTTAGTATTATAGCAGTTGGGTACATCAAACTCAATCTGATCTTTAGTTTTTATTTCGGGGCATGTCTCTGCCTTTTATTAGATCATTGTAACTGAGGTTTTAACATTATGAGCAGATAGTTTTTTGCTATTGTGTAGGTTCTGAATTAAAATGTCAAGTTTTTACTTTGTGTTCAGCTGTATGAAAGAACAACACTTGGAGTTTTTCAGCTGTTTAGTATGGTTAGGGTCTGTAAAATAATACATTAAGGCAAATTTTGAACTTTATGATAGCAGGACTAATTTGTTGTATGCATTGAACTGTTTAGAAACCTCTAGACACAGTAGCTAGAAGATACTTGTAAACACTAACAGAGAAGCTATACCGACACCCAAGTGAGGCGACACGCTCATAACATTACACCAGATAAAGATTCTAAGTGTTGGACCTTGAGGGTCCACAGTTTTTTAATTTAAACTAATGCAGAAGAGGCTGGTGGTGGTATGGTATTTTGTAAAGTTAAACAAATACAGAGATTAAACACTTTAGAGTTCATATGTGTGTTTTTGTTGTAATTAGTTGCTTGAAAACACTGTTACAATATACCAGCAAACAGAATAAATATATAATTTTACTGCGTTTATTAATCAAATATTGCAATTCTACATTAGAATGTCAAGTGGTGTATAATAAGGTTCTGAATTAAAATGTCAAGTTTCTGGTTGGTATTCAGCTGTATGAAAGAACAACACTTGGAGTTTTTCAGCTGTTTAGTATGGCTAGGGTCTTTAAATAATATGTTGAGGAATATTTTGAACTTTATGCTTATTTTAGCAGGTTTGTTCAATTTGTATTACTTTTGGCAGCATTCTTTACATTTAACTGTTTAGAAATCTCTAGATACAGTAACTAGAAAAGACTTGTAAACACTAGCAGAAAATAAAAGCTATACCGACACCCAAGAGAGGCGAGACGCTCCCCTTCATAACATTACACCGGAAGTAGGTGGGACCCAAAATGGGTCCCGCTTGATAAGGATTCAAAGAGTTAGACCTTGTGGTACACACCAAGTCCATTGTTTATGAATTTAAACTAATGCAGAAGAGACAGTAAGGTATTTTGTAAAGTTAAAACAAATACAGAGATTAAACACTTTAGAATTCATATGTGTGTTTTTGTTGTAGTTGGTTGCTTGAAAACACTGTAACGAACTGAATAAATATATAATTTTACTGCATTCACTAGTCAAATATTGTAACCAACACCAACATTGGGGAGTTGACCACACCATGGGGACATATTAAAAGACAACAAACATAAAATGCATTCTTTAGAAGGACAGAAATTATACATTATTTCGCTCTGAGTTGGTTATTTTTGTCTGAGTCCGGGTAGTTCTGAAGATTGATGGTGTTATTTCTCGGTTGAATATGTTCAGGTTCGTTAAAACTGTCTGCCGGGGACCGTGAGGTACTCTGACGATCTAACTTATCGCCAAAACTTACTGAATATACTCCACCGGGGTTACTTTGCCCAAACTCTTTAAATTTCTCGGCCAAACAATACCGAGTCCGCTAAAATATGTTTACCGGGGGGCTACATTTAACTTTGCCCAAACCTTTTGAATTTCTCGGCCAAACAATACCGAGTCCGATAAAACTGTTTACTGGGGTATATTTTTCTTTGATGGAAACCTTAAGCTATAAAATACCTCCAAGTCCGCTGAAAAACTGTCCACCGAGGACAAATATTTATCTCCGGTCAAATGTTTCCAAGTCAGATGTTCTCCTGCGGTCGGTGCTTCCAACCTCGATCCATTGAGTCTCCACAGCTACCATGTAAATCTCCGGGCATTCTGTGATAAACCCTCGGTAAGTGTATGTTTGCTTGAATGGGGTTTGAGACCATTCGTGCATGAGCACCCAGGTTCAACCTTTATTTCGTGCGTGAGCCAGTCCAGATTATCTGGTTGACGCCCAGTACAAAATAAAAGTCCTCTCCCTTTTAGCAAACGAAAGGATAGAGTTTTTTATTTGCTTTATATTTATTTACTTCTTTTTTTTTTTACAAGTCCCACCGGATTGATCCAAGGAGTAGCCTGGGTGTTGGTCAGGCTCCTCAATGTACAAAATCCTTCATTCACACCGGCTCGTTCGAAGGAGTAGTCTGGGTGTTAGCCAGACGCCTCAATCTACTAGATCCTTCATCACACATTCACACCGGCTCGTTCGAAGGAGTAGTCTGGGTGTTAGCCAGACGCCTCAATCTACTAGATCCTTCATCACACATTCACACATACCCGTTCAAAAGAGTAGCCTGGGTGTTAGCTAGACGCCTCAATCTACTAAGTATCCTCATTCAGGTTTACGGGGTTTTTAGTCATCCGCGCCAGGGACCTCCATTCACACACACACATTCATACAGTGGGAACTTGTGATTTTAAAACTAACATTTAAAGTGAACTTTCATCTTTCATATTTGTGTAAGTAAGGTAAAACTTCTCCGGCAACAGACTTCTTACTAACAGTCTTGCTTCGGGAGTAGTCGACTTTAACATTAAAGAACATAATCCGGCTTCGTTTATGAAAACTGTTGTTTTCTCAATCGGCCCAACGCCCTGTTTTTGGGCCTCAGAAAAACTTCCAACAGTTAATTTATCATTGTCATCTACATGTTTCCGAACTGCGCTCCAGCCATTAACATGCTTAAGAGCAGACGCTATATCTTTAGCTTTAAACCATGGCTTTCCTTCATTATCAAACAGAACCAATACCGGTTTGTTATTAAATGTATAGTATTTAGCAGCCATGTCACAATTACGTTTTTACAGACAAAAACAGCGCAGAAGCACGTCTGATCAGTACCACGACTTGGAGCAGAATGATGTAACTGTACTAGTGACAAGAAGTATGTACAAAAGTAACAATGCTCCGTAGGGAAAATGTCGTCTTTATCGACGGTAGCAACTAGGAATATAGACAAGTGATACTTCAAGATTTAAAACCCCAGATAGTTTCTCAACGTTACAAAACATTTCTTCAAAGTGATCATCAAAAACTGTCGGTGTTAGATTAGCTAATGGCATGTAAGGTATGTCTCCTGATGCATCTGTGTGCTTTATTGATACTCCGATGTAGGTGTTTGATGAGGAGTTCTCCGTTATTTTATCTACTATATACTCCGAAAACACCAAAGGCCATTCCCGTGCATTTATTGAACCTGTAAGTAAGAACTTAAACTCTGAGCGTGTAATATTAAATTTTATATTTTCATTTAACCTCTTTTTGTGTATAAGCTGAAGAAACACCTGTTGGTTAGCGGATGTATTATGTTCAGCAGACATTCTACAAGAAGATAACAAAACAAGATACAGCTGAGTGTAATAGCACAGGCACGTCTGATCAGTACCGTGACTCAGAGTATAATGATGTAACTGTACTAGTGACAAGAAGTATGTACAAAAGTAACACTGCTCCGTAGGGAAAGGTTCTACCTTTATCGAAGGTAGCATTATGGCATAAGTAATACTTCAAAACTTAAACAACCAGGCAGTTCCCTATTACTACAAAATACTTTTTTAATGTAATCATCAAAAAGCTTCGGTGTTAAATCAGGTAAGGGCATGAGCGATATATCTCTTGAAATACCGCCGTGCATTATTGATACTTCAATGTAGGTGATTGATGAGGAGTCCTCCATTATTTTATCTACTATATACTCCGAAAACACCAAAGGCCATTCCTGTGCATTTATTGAACCGTCAAGTAAGAACTCATACTCCAAGCATATAATGCCACTTTCTGAATCTTCATTTAACCTACTTCTGTGTAAAAGGAAAAGAAACACCTCTTGGTTAGTGGGTGTAATATGTTCAACAGGCATTCTACAAGAAGATAACAAAACAAGATACAGCTGAGTGTAACAGCACAGGCACGTCCGATCAGGACCACGTCTCAGAACAGAATGAGGTAACAGAGCTGATGTTTAGAGGTATATACGCTTAGTACCCGTGTGATGGTTCCATTAGTTTTTGTTTTTTAAAGCCGAAAGGCAGCGTGTCGTGATCATCATTAAATTTTCTCTTGGGCCCTGTAATTCTAAACTTTTTAATTTCGCTTACTGTAACGACTTCTCGTGTCTTTGTTCTCCTGATTCTATTCTCTTCAATTTCTAGTATTTCAGCAGCTTCGGTTAGTACCATCTTTTTTAATTGCTCAAAGTTTAGCGTTTCGGAAGTCTTCATATTGAGGGTGAGGCCCTTGATTTTACACACAGATTCTAACTTTTGCTTCTTGGTTGACCAGACAAGGTAAGCGTAAGTCTTTGGTCCCCCAGAAACAAATTCAACAATATAAGAGCCGGGGCCGTACTCGCTTGCCAATTCATCTGTCATTTCCCCGAGGTAATCTCCCGTAGGAACCTTATACAACCCACCACGGTATAAATAAATACATGAATCTGTATCATAATACAAGACTTGACCGCCCAAAGCATCTAGATGTTCATAAAGTTTAAGTCTCGCGTGAGCTGTAGTGTAGGCCGCAATTACAACATTTACAGTTTTTAGAGCCTCACTAGCTTCATCAACATTCTGCCAATTAACTAGCAAAACTTCTTGGTTTATTACTTCAGCATACTTTACATTTACTTCTGGTTGAGTTACCAACTTGAATAATTCTTTAGAGTTTCTGACGATTGAAGTTTGTGTCATGTTTTCTCTTTGACCAAACTTGCCCCAGAATGAATTTAACATTAATTTGGCTACTGATCTAAGTCCCCCGTTTTTAAAAACTTTATCTTTCTCCAATTGAATACCCTCACGCACAAAGAAATCATAAACATACTTTTCTTTATCCTCTTCTGTCATACACCAGGCGGGATACCCTGAGGCTTCCTGCTTTACTTTCAAGAATTTATTAATAAAATCTTTAAACAATCCCCCATTTTCATAAGTAGCGACTTTATACTCCCACAGTTCAAACATGTCCAAAATAACATAACCCTTCTCAAGCGCCTTCCTAATCTCGTCCATGGTCCAGGTCCCGATTAAAACCCGTTCCTCACTCTCATGAAAACATTCCCCTTGATTTAAAGTTTCCCCGCAAGTTCTACACAGCACAAACATTAATTTATTATTCATTTTAGCTGGAAGTACGGGATGATACAGGTTGTAAGGAGGTAGAATTTTGCATTTTAACAAGCCCTCTACTTCAAGACCTCTCTCTCGGCACTCATTTCCAACGTAAATAGTAGGATGACCCACTGGATACTTACAATATTTATTTACATACGGATAAAGGGAACAGACATCAACATACTGGATTGTTTGTCCCTCTTCACATTTACAATACGTTTTAGTATTGCCCGTCCTACCTCCAAAGAAAGAATCTCTAGGATTAAGTGGAAGTGTGTTTAGAATGGATAGTTGGTTCAAGTGATTTAGTTTTTTGTCTTTCTTCAATTTATTAAATTCACACTCCCACATCTCTACAACCTCATAGCTATTAAATTTTTCCATTTTGGATTTGGTTCTCTCGTACCTGAGATTTAAGCTGTCTGAGGGATCCTCCTTCAAAGGAGCCTCTCTGTTATATGGGAAGCATTTTGGACACCCGTGCCAGTAGCACCCGTGAAACTCATAGATGTTTTCCCCGTCAAAGCCGTCTACCTTCACCCCATTAATTTTAACTTCTTTGCCCCGGCCCGCATGTTGAATCTTTACTCCACGTTTCTCCTCCTCACATGTTAACCACTGAATGGCTATAGCTGACTGATTGTCTGTAAGTCTGTACCCGTTCTTTGGTATAAGCCCAATAGTATTTTCTTTTAAGAAGTTACGGCGGAAGGCCAAGTTACATGCACTAGCGATCGTTATAGCTTCGAGGAAAGGATCTACGTTACACTCTTGAAGAAGTAAGGCTCTAAATTTTATACACGCCTGAGCTAAAATCTCCACGTCAGAGATACAATACTCCAATATTTCCTTTTTAAAATCAAAGATATAGTTGTTGGCCACTTGTTCATCGTGCCATTTCTCAAAGTATTTGTGGGGCTTTTCAAACATTGAGTCTGGGCAGTAGAACTGTTTACCGGGCATCGGGCCTACATAATTTTGGTTCGCCAATGTATTAAACAGATGCGGGAAATAGCCCTTTTTCTTCTCAGGAGGCAGATCAAAAGCTTTAGGGAGTTCTGCGAGGGACATGGGAAAATAACTAAGTGAGTCAACAAACCTTACGTTGGCAACTTCAATCAAAATTGCTTTAGTTCCCCGAGGAGTTATTTTTGGTGTAAATTTAGTTTCTTCCATTATGTACTGTAGAATGAATTGAAAATCAAAACCTTGCCCGTTGTGAGCAATCACACAAACATCTTTAAATTTCTTTCGAATTCCCATTACATAGTCCATGAATTGTTTTACTGGTTCTTTTTCAAAGACTCTTTGCCTCTCAGAACAAGTTTCACACTCACCCCCATTAATACATTTAAAACAGTATTGTTGTGAGACGCACAGGTTAACTTTATGCAATTTTTTATCGGGATCTGAGGGAAGTGAGTCATCCTGCCTTGTTTCAAAGTCAAAAAATATGAAAAGAAAATCTCGGTCTTTCGGAGTTCTTCTATCGACCTTTATGAAACACTGATGCGCGGGGTCTTTGAACGCTTCACAGGGTTCACAATAAACTTCTCCGCATACGTGAGCTGTCTTACGTTTTTTTGGATAAATCATTTTGTTACAGTCGCGGCAGAACTTTATAGTTTTACAAACTTGCCCTTGATGGGCTATTAAACACCGCTCATTTTTGAAGAAGCGCTTGCAAAGACGGCATGTGATGCCTCCGTGTTCAAGTTTACAGGGCGGAGAGATAGAATGGCAGGACGGGCAGATGTTAGAGCATCGATGCTCACCCTTGTTATTGTAGGGAATATGACAGGCTTCACAGAAATAATGACATACGAAAGCAGCAGTCAAACTGTTGATTACATTATAATGCCCGTTGTGAAAGAGCAAGTTAATTTTAAATTTAGCGTCTTCATTACCTCCCTCAAAGTAAATATCCCGACCTTTTCTATCGTAACTGTATACTGTTATTCTGTATTTCTTAAGATGTGACTGGAATTTTTCAAGCTCGGGGATGCCGGCACCTTCCTCCGGCATTTCTACACGGGCCTTTGCTATGAGTTTATTAGCTCTGAAAGTTTGTCTTTTCCCCTTGTCTTTTCGTATAGCGTAGATCTGAGGATCATTCTTTGCATACGCTTTGCCTACTACCAATGCTCTAGCCAGACATAAATTGTCTTTATTATTAATTACTACAATACCCTTCCTAGCTTTACATTCCTCGTCAAACGTGTTGTACATCTCTGGATGTACTCTCCCTTTACCTACGGGGACATTTACCCTCGTAACGTCAATTCTAAAAGTGTCGCTAGAGGTTAAAGATTCAGAGTTACTTTGAATTATGCCTCCAAAAATATCCCAGAGAACATCACCGCTAACTTCAGAGATAGGTCTCAAAGCTACGTACCCCGGTTCAGCACTTTTTAAACTTATAGACTGTAATTTAAACCCAAGATAATCAGTGGGTACAGCGTCGGCTTTAGCCTTTTCAACAATTTGATTAAAACCTTTACGAATCCAATCAAACTCAGAGATACCTCTTGGCGGTTTAGTGAATTTGAAAACAGTATTAGTCCCGTAAAGTCTGAAGTGTTTAACAAAGGTTTCAGAGGTACCAATTACATTTACTGGGCTTTGAGAGCTCTTTTTAGAAACGTCCATCCTTTAACAGAGAATTAAATACTGAAAACAAGCTAAACTGTGCTAACGCTTAAAACGAGCAAACACACCGACCAGAGTCAAGCTCACGAGGATACAACTGAATTACGCAGAATCAATAATAATCTGTGCAAGAGAACACTTACGCAAGAGCAGCACAAAACACGTCTGATCAGCGTCACGACTGAAATCAGACTGAGGTAATGGAGCCTGTCGTAAGAGGTATACAGTATGTAGGAGAGCACAGTACCTCTGTATTACTACGAAAGTCAGAAAAACACTAACACATAAACTACGCAAGTCAAAGCAGAGCTACAAGTTATCGAAAGTTAACTCTAATGAAGGTAGCAAACACTACTCTAACCAAAACTGCATTAAAGAAAAGTGAGATTACTGTTAAGCAGCACATACAAACACAAAACTACTCTTGACACATGGAAGTGAGGTTAGGAATAAAAGTAAGGTACTTTACCGGAGCAAAGTAAAAACACGTCCAACCACGAGAAAATCTGAGCGCAAAGAGAACGAATGTTAGTTGTAATAGAGTAGATTAGAGTGGGGGAGATGACTAATGAAATTTTGAATTGTTACAGGAGTCTGATGACAGGGTGGTAGCTCCATCTGGAGACAAGCTGTTAGCGGTGGCTGGGGGGCAGACCTGGAGTAGTGCGAAATTGTAGTGGGTGTGTCAACCCTTGAGGAGGACGCGAATTAACACACCAGCCAATCAGGTTACACCCGCCAGCTACAGTACGCTGAGAGAACAGGGGCTGTAGTTAGATACACAGAAGGAAGAGAAGGACGAGAGGGTTAAATAATTACCAAAACTGTAGATAATTAAACACAGAGGATCAGAAAATTAACCACAGAGGGTTGCAAAAGAGCCACAGAGGGAGGCAATTACACCCCAATTCTATTCTCCATAAGAGCCCATGTTATTCTATTCCCCCATAAGAGTCCATGTTAATCTATTCTCCATAAGACCCCATGTTAATCTATTCTCCATAAGACCAATGTTGGACCCAAGGTGGCCGCCCTAACTACTAATACTCTTCATGCAATAATTACGGGGTGAACGGTGAACCGACGACGACAGACGTAGCAGGCCTAACCTGCCTTTACCAATCAAGCTTTCGTTAGTTCTGAAACTGACTGTGCCCCCTTACAGTTGACTGTACTCCGACATGACCGTTGCCAATCGAGTTACACCCCAATATTAACTTATCATAAATTGTAAATAGCAGTTGTAAAACATGATAGTTGTCCAAAATATCCTACAATCCTATTGTATCCCACGGGAGTTTTAATATTCGTAAATGGGATAAATACCCCTAAAGAGCAAACTCTGACTCCCCTCGTTTCCCCTAGGGTAACTGGAAGGTGGCGGGAACAGGTGGATTCCTTCCGCCATGACATAAAGTAACACTCTGCCCAGTCAATCTTAATGACGTTTCCGCCTTGGGTAATGAGGGAATTGACCTTCAACATATCTCAATATTAAGTCACTCTGTTACATAACACCACATGGAAGCCAGCGATTCAACTTGTAACGGTAAATATTACGAAAATGCAAAGTTGTATTTTTGTTGTTGGATTGTAATTAAAATGAACTTTATTGGACAATGAGTAGATTTAATCCAACCATTATAACTAATTTATGGATTATACATTCGATTAAAATAGAGGTTACAACAGCCCATAAGGGCCTAAGGTCGAAAATATTTTCAAGTATTAAAGAAATAATGTTGACTAATATAGTAATTTCTAATAGGAAAACTTCTTCGCAACAAAATGTGGTTTGTTGCAATAATGCTCTCAAATTTGGTTCCGTAAATAACCCCTTAAGCCCATTTATTTCTAAATTAGAAATTTTAAAATAAAGATACCCTCATATTATCGTAATATTTCCAGAAACATTTGTATTCAATGGACATTTAAACTACTGGCTTGTAGAAGCTAGAGCCCATGAAATTGGTTTTAATTTACTGTTTGAAAGCTTTTTTTTAACTTTATTTGTAATTTTACAATCTGTTCAAAAAGGATGAAACAATCAGCAAAAAAGATAAAAACAAATGACATAACATGGGCAAGTTGCTGTCCAATAACAGATCTTGCGTCAAACATTCTTACAATTTAAAATTGTAAGTAAACCTGTACGGCAGTTCAAGCACTTAAACATTTTTCTTGAGCCTGTTAGTAAACTCGCTATTGTCAAGGAGGTTAACAGCTAAATAATTTGTTTGTTGTTCTAATTTTCTTTGGTAAATCTGGCTGTAGGGCCTATCGTTGAATTTCTTCTTTTATGGTTGGAATTTTCAGATCTTCATGAATAGTCTTATTTGAAAGCTAAGGAAAATAAATCTTTCGGGGAGTATGAACACATGTTCACACATAAACAAAGCAGAAGAAGAAAATTCAAAATTATAAAAATTTTTACATGAAATCCAGAAAACACTATTTGGACTTCATGCATCACAACTATTGATCTGTTTAAAATTAATTAAGTTTTTTTTATATATTTGTTTGATGTTCTTAGCTCATAAGGCTTAATGTACAGCCTCTAAAAATATGCAGCCTCTAATCTTAATATATAAAAAGGAATCCCTATTTTCCTTGGTCACGCCATCACTTGAGATTGAGTGGACAAAATTGAAATTTGTTTGTTGGGTTCGTTAATCTCAGGACAAGGTTGTTATCAAATTAAATTTTTAATCCGACCTAAGGGCTCTGTCCCACTGGCCTTCAAAGTTCCCATTGATTTGATCCAAGTTTAGTTAGTTACACCAAACAGCTGTAAACATACTTGAGAGGCATAAAACTTGGTCATTATGGATATAAAAATACGACTTGAATGGCAACTCAAACTCTTTTTTTGATAGGGGAGTGAGCGAAGCGAACGAGCTCATCTTAAAAATGAAGGAGTATTTGACATAAAACCAATTCAATGACATTAGGACAGGACAATGTCTGTCGGGCCAGCTAGTACAAGATTAAAATACCCCCGTCACAGCAAACCTGCCGACTCAGCGAATTTCCAATGCATGCATATGTTTCTCACTACCACATAAAGCCACTTACCAAGTTTCATAAATTTAATGAATAAATAAGTAATATATAGCATATTATTTATTCTCCATAAGAATAATTAAGATTTTCTTTCATTGTGTATTTTTTGTAGAAACCATGTTAAAAAGAATAAACAAATATTTCATCTCATTTCATAACATTAGGTAGTTGAGTATGCAGGTTTGCTGCAACAAGAAAGATAAGAAATGTGATTCAAGCAATTATCAATATAACTCAACAAGGTGAAGCTACATACCAAATTTTAATAATTTATGTTCATAATTAAGGGAGATAAAATTCGACTTATTCTCCCTAAGATTAACATTTATAGTATTACATGCCATTCATTCATTATTTAGTGTTAATTTCCCCATAATATGTTATTTAGTCCCAATAATCACAAATGATTTCCCTGTAATGTGCCATTTTATATGTAATTTTCCTTATAAATGTGACGTAAAGTTAATATGCCCCCATAAATGTGTTACTTGTATTTCAATGTGTTAAGTGTGTTAATTTGTGTTAATTGCCCTGTGTTCAGTGTCCCAATATTAATCATCCTTGTTACCACTCCACAGAAAGTCATCCCCCTTCTATTTATTGTAATATTTATTTAACTGTTTAATTTAAATACTGTAATATGTGTTTAATTAATTAATCACTATTAATCATTCACAGCCTATCCACTTCTAATAGCCTACCTACTTAATTAATATGTCTGCTAATAATTTATTTTAGATATAATTAATGTAAGAGAATTGCAATAGAATTAAAATTTAATATAATATACTTTTCAAAATTAGTCCTTAAGGAATCTAAATTACAGTGACTCCATGTGTGTGTACCATGTTCTTCCAACAATAGGACCATGCTTTCAGATTTTGACCTAATTTTTTCCAAGACTCCTTGCTGTTCCTGACGCCATAGTGTTAAGACCTAAATTTCGTGGCAGGACATCGTTCCTCGTAAATTCAACCCAGTATGGCCTAAGTTTTAAATTGCTTAGTGCCCATTGTTTAGGGACTATACTGCTCATAATATACCACTTTAAGATCATTCCTTTTATTTGTTTTATCCCAGAAATTGGTATTGAGCGAAGAACCTTTGTAAGCTGATTGGTAAACCATCTCCATTTTGTATTCTCTTAGGGACATTGAAAGAATACAGACATTTGATAGAACAATCCCAATGTTCTGAGATTTAAATAACATCAAGAATCATCTAACATAAATTTGAACTATCTTTTCTAAATTTAATTTGAGTATCTTTTAATTATTAGTAAATTCAGTGAAAACCATTGGACTTTCCTTTTGGACAACACCAAAATTTATCATTGTTGCCATTTGTAAACAAACCCAATTTGGCTTTCAATATACCTTCATCCTATCCTATACTCTAATATGAGTAAGGTTTGCTTGCTTGCTTGCTTGCTTGCTTGCGTGCTTGCTTGCTTGCGACACGGGTCTCAAAAACGGCTCCAACGATTTCCTTCAAATGTTCGAAATAACTAATTTCTGGGATAAAAATACGTTCTAGACTGGCCTCATTCCTAGGAAAAATCAAATAATGTAAAAAAACTAAAATGAAAAGTTAACAAAATTAACATTGGGCTTATGGAGTTTCAAATCAAAACAAAAGAATTGTAACAGCTGTTCATAATCAACCAGAGAACTGTCAAAGTAATACTCATGTTGTTTATGATTATTAACATGTGGTTTCCTGAGAGCAGAGATTAAAATATTTGAGTTGAGATTACATAAATAGAGTAGTAAAATAAACCAAAGGGACATTGAGCTATAAATAACAACTGGAGGGACGTTAAAAATGTAGAAAAGAGGCAAATGAATAATACAAATCTGATTATCAGTAGAGGGGGGAGTGGTGAAATATTACTCCGTCATCTAAACAAACTGACTGGCCTTCCCCCGAGCAAAGCTTGACCCCCCAGGTATATTACATAAATAGAGTAGTAAAATAAATCAAAGGGGCATTGAGCTATAAATAAAAACTGGAGTGACCTTAAAAATGTAGAAAAGAGGCAAATGAGTCATACAAATCTGATTATTAGTAGGGGGCAGTGGTGAAATATTACTCCAAGTCATCTAAACAAACTGGCTGGCCTTCCCCCGAGCAAAGCTCGGCCCCCAGGTACTTAATTTAATTCAACGTTATTCTAGTCAGCACGACACTTCCCTCCTGAGCCCTCATTTATTTAAGAACCCCATTTATTGAAGAACTATGAACATTTTAATCTTGAGCATGTATTTATTGTTGTAACCGATTTGATAGCCTAGGCCAGAGACACATTTTCCTAGTAATTGTAACTCCCCTTAGTTAATAGCATCCAGAATTCAATTATTTGTCCTACCGACAAATAAATGTTATATTGTTCACCTGTAAACTGAATTTCATTTAATTAGGTAAAAGGTATTTATGATAAATGTACACATACCTTCTGTGGGGTATCCAATACTAACTACAGTAAACAATTCTACTCACTACAAGAAGAAGGAAGACCAGTGTCAAATATATATATATGTATTTGTAAGTAAAATAGATATTTGTGAGCTATATTTAAATAGCCTAGTGAATTTTGTAGGAGATTTTATAATTTATTGTAGAATCAAAGTTAGGCTTGTTTCATGGCGGCCATCGTCCGCAGACAAGATAGCGTCCTTTTCACATCACCTAACGTCACCCCAATAACCACATCAGTAATTGAGGGTTTTCACTTCACCCCAACCCTCAATAGAGCACATTTAAAGTTATTTAAGTTAAGTAAACACACAATAAAAAGTTAACAAAAGAGTATATTTATATGTGTAGGCAATTGTACATTATTGCTGATTATGCAGGTTTCCTGCTACGGGGACAACCAACAAAAAATCAATTTGTTGTGCAAATATCAATATACCGGTACTAGGAGGCCACATACGAAGTTTCATCAGTATATAATTCTCAAATAATCAAGAAATCAAATGGTAGTTATTCTCCATAAGGATAACATTGGACAACGTACTGTGTTTAGCACTTTGAATATCCCTGCAACGGTTGGACGTAGAACCACAATTTAAATACCAAAATGATGGTTTTGTAAAGCTGAACTTATTGGTAAAAACAAATGTGATGTTTTTAGTAAAATTATGTGAGGAAAATCCAAAAACCTTTTTCCCATAAGGTTAACATGGGAAATTTTATGAACAGGGTTTTTTGGATTTTCTCTGCAACCACTTAACATAAGTTAATAATTCAAGATACTGTATTATTTGTTTTTTAAGCTCTATAAAATGGTCAGAACAAAAATTTAGTGTTTTAAAAATTTTAGGGTGAAAAATGCAAAAAACTGAGTTTTGGAAAAATTTTGAAACCCCATAATCCCCCTTCCCATGGTTCGATGTGTCTGGTTTTCGAACTTAAAGTTTTGAATGTCACTTTACACATTTGAGCCAAATTTCATCGAAATCGGACGTTGTTTACTCAAGTTATTGCATTCACGGACACACACACACACACAGAAACACACACACACACACACACACACACACACACACACACACATATATATATTTATATATATAAATTATAATTAGTTTAAAATTATAAATATTTAATAGGAAAAACATTTTTCGTTACTGATAGATTGCCACAAAACGCTTACACGCGACAGCCTATATAGATTTTTGTATACTGCATTACCGTTTTAAATACCTAAATAATGTATGTCAGTAACGTAGCCTACGTAACTAAGATATTTTTAACTACTTTCTTAAAGTTTAATCGCTAAAAATTGTGATTTCTGACAATTTTTCTGGGGGTTACAATGGAAAATCTACCTGCATGCCAAATTTCACGTTTCTAGCTCGTCTATAAGTGGTCTATAATAAATATAAATAAATAAAATAATATAAATAAATAAATAAAAATATAAATAAATAAATATAGTATAACAAAATTTCTTTCCTATTAAATATTTATAATTTTAAACTTAATTAAATATTTTTCCATCTCCTCATAATTTCATTTACCAATAATCCTGCCACTCATTTCAAATATAATTTTAGGTTCTCGCTCGTAAGAAAATTCATTGTTTTAACCACGCCCTTAGATGATTCAGTTTACAATTTTCTGAAACCTTACAGCCTTTGACCTTACGGTGTACGGTGATGAAGTGTCTGTGTAGCCATGCTATTTCTTGCGTTGTCCGTTTTTAGATTAATATTTTAACACAATTTTTAATTGAGTAATTTGTAATTGTAACCTTTATAAAAAATCTATGAGTTACGTAAACAACGTTTTCGAAATGCATTATTTTGATTTCAAAATCTTTTCGGTAACATAGTTAAAGGCCACTTATGACGAGCTGCAGCGGCGAGTCAGGGACATTCGTGGCTCTCCGAGGATGGCGACATGGCGATCAACACCATCACTTTAAGTATACCTGTTACCTTGCTTGTATTTTTTCTCATGTACCCTAACTTTTTTATTTCTTGCCACCTTCGCGTGGCAACGCAACCATTCTGTATTAAGATTATAAGTCATTTTTGTGAACATTTATTGAAATAAAGTCAATCTGTAAACAGCTTATGCTTTACTAACATTTCAACTCTTTTTAACTATTGGGGTCCGGTTTTTTTCAAGATAATTAGTTTATTCTGGAGGCCTATGTTTTACATCTGCATACCAAGTAGTGTTTGACAGTATGCACATGACCAATTTGGATTATTTAACCCTCTATAAAAATCCAATCCTTTAAATATTTGTACTTTTAATATCTATATCTCACTCAATAGATCCTTGATTAACTATGCATTTAATTTGTTCACGGTTGTATAACGATTTTCTTATCTCTTAAATTTAGTAATTAGAGGCTTTATATTTGGCACACAATATCTTCACATTTATTTTCAAGAAACAGTAGTTAAACTATCATATTTTACTGTTTAAACAACTCAACAAATTAAAAAACATAACTGTTTCATAATTAACAAACTGCTTTACCAACTTCTTCACGTCATGAATTTTTAAAATAACTTTAGCAGCCAAACGAATGGTCCTAACGAACAAAGCATACCACCACTTACCCCGGATTTTAGACGGTCTACAACTTTGGTCCTATAACCTTTTAGTTTGTCGCTCTGATATAGAACTTAGAGGCCTAATATTTAGCACACCTTTTTATTAAATTACAGTAAGAATCCCATATTTTATTACTTAAACACCTAAACAAATTAAAGTCTTTGAAATTTTGTCAATTTGTTCTTGTTTTTAGCAAAGTTCCCCTGTAGGAAAGAAGCTATTACGTAGGTCTCATGGTAAGACTTAAGCCCGAGACCATGATAAATTTTTGTTTTGAGGTCCCCAGATGCCAAAAAAACTATTCGTTCAAATTTATATATATATTGTGTGTGTGTGTGTGTGTGTGTGTGTGTGTGTCCGTGAATGCGATAACTTGAGTAAAAAACGTCCGATTTCGATGAAATTTGGCTCAAATGTGTAAAGTGACATTCATGACTTTTAAGTTCGAAAACGAGAAAAATTTAACCATGGGAAGGGGGGTTTATGGGGTTTTAAATTTTCCAAAAATCAGTTTTTTGCATTTTTCATACTAAAATTTTTAAAACACTTAATTTTAGTTTTGTCCATGTTATAGAGCTTAAAAAATTAAATAATATCGTATTTTTGAATTTTTAACCTAGGTTAAGTGGTTGCGGAGAAAATCCAAACAAACCTGCTCATAAAATCTCCCATGTTAGTGTTATGGGAAAAAGGTTGTTGGCTTATACAAAAACCATATGTTAGGGGCTATAGCCCCTTTAAGCTACTAGGGGCTTACGTGGGAACGTGATATTTGGCATGCATGTGATGCCCTGTATCATAAAATCTCCTGAAATATTCCCAAAAGTATTACTATTTTAATTGTTAGTGCCTCATATTTCAAAATCTGCAGATATGTCTGTTGTATTAGTATGAGCAGTAGTAATATGTCAGTTCTGGTCTCTGGCCCTCTAGATATGACACTACTATATCCTGAGGCCAAACAGCGACCTGGGGGCGAAGCCCCCCCCCCCCCCGGGGCCTGGGGCGGAGCCCCCAGCGAGCGAAGCGAGCCTACTTATATAAAGCTAGACGGGTTCACTGACTGACTGACTGACTCACTGACATAAACTATGAGGCACTTCCCGTGATCGAATCCCCCTCAACCCCATACTTGAATTAAAGCTCTTGACGAAAAAACCTCGGATAAATTGCAAAAATTTAACATTTTTGAGTTTCGGAGGCACCTTTTAAGCGGGGAAAATTCCACTTTTTTAATTTTTCCACTTTGAGCGCATTTTGTACGAAAATGCTAAGCGATGGAAAAAAATTTTAAATACAAAAGTTTTAGAAAATTTCTTTCCCAATTAACGATTTTCTGTCAGATTTAAGATCCGATTATCCGTTGAACCGCTATTTATCGGAGAAGGAGTAATTTTGGGTGTTTTGGCCCATTTAAATGTGTACAAAGTTTTGGGAAGCTGTTTTATGAAAGCACACACTATCTTTGGCTAATACCACATGTTTCTATGAGCTGATTTAAATAAACCTCCCGTGTAGGCAATAATTTTCTCACCATGAGGTTTATATAAATCAGCTGTTATGGTGTGCACATTATCACCTACACGGGAGGTTCAATATTGCAAATATCGTTTGTTACGATGTCGGAAAATGTCATCAACCGATTGTTTGTTCGATCGAATGAATGAATTTAGCCCAGTACCTAGCCCAGTGGATATGTTGTCAGATTCACGCTGATATGCGGTCTCGGTTTCGAATCCTACTTTTGATGTTTACTTTTTGAGGTCTGACTTTTCTGTTTAATTTGAGTTTTATTTTAGTTTTTACAAATCCATTTATTGGTGATTATGTTGCACAACGAACAGCCATCAAACAGCGCTCTGCGGAGTTAAATTAGGTTAGGTTACTATAATTTGTTCGTGAACTGCAGCCTAATTTTTGTTATTTTTTACACGTAAATCCATTTTTAGAACTCCAATTTAACATTCTAACCACAACTTTTTACTTAGCTTATATCTAATTGACTTTGAATTGAGTGAGCACTTTATTTTTTGCTTTTATACATCTAGAAACAACTAATGTAGTCGATAGTTCAACCGATAAAACGAACAAGCAACTACTTAGGTAAAATGTTTCGATATCGAACCAATCACTAAATCACTGCATAAGACACCGCAATATTTGACAGCCTGTGATAGG
Organism: Allygus modestus; assembly: GCA_963675035.1. NCBI lineage: Eukaryota > Metazoa > Arthropoda > Insecta > Hemiptera > Cicadellidae > Allygus > Allygus modestus. The sequence continues at coordinate 124,618,259 of OY776117.1, read as the reverse complement.
TTATAATGAGCTCACGAAAGTCATTGTATTGTAGTTTTTCTTTAGTTAACGGACTACAATAGTTGAGTTGTTTTAAACTTGTGTTAACTGAGGAGTGCAAGTGAGCGAAGCGAACTCCAAAAGGGGGTTTGGGTGGCGAAGTCTCCAATTACGATAAGCCTAATATATATATAGTACCTGGGGGGCCGAGCTTTGCTCGGGGAAGGCCAGTCAGTTTTCTTAGATGACTTGGAGTATATTTCACCACTTCCCCCTACTGATAATCAGATTTGTATAACTCATTTGCCTCTTTTCTACATGTTTAAGGTCACTCCAGTTGTTATTTATAGCTCAATGTCCCTTTGATTTATTTTACTACTCTATATATATATGTAATCTTAACTCAAATCTTTTAATCTCTGCTCTCAGGAAACCACATGGTAATAATCATAAACAACATGAGTATTACTTTGACAGTTCCCTGGTTGATTATGAACAGCTGTTACAATTATTTTGTTTTGATTTGAAACTCCATAAGCCCAATGTTAATTTTTTTAACTTTTCATTTTAGTTTATTTACATTATTTGATTTTTCCTAGGGTTGAGGCCTGTCTAGAACTTATTTTTATCCCAGAAATTAGTTATTTCGAACATTTGAAGGAAATCGTTGGAGCCGTTTTTGAGATCCGTGTCGCAAGCAAGCACGCAAGCAAGCAAGCAAGCAAACCTTACTCATATTAGAGTATAGGATATATATTATATATCGAGCGGCTTCCTGCCAAAAGGGCATATCAACTAATTTGCCGATTTTAAACCATAGCTAGTCAATACATCAAATGTATATATTAATTAAATGTAACCTCAGTAATATACCTCTAAATCAACCAAAAAAGAACATCTTTAAAGTGTTATTAAGTATACAGGTGAAAGAACTATTTAAGTTACTAGTCGACGCGTGCGGAATTCCGCACTGCGAACCAAATCTTGTCAGCTGATCAGATGTTGTTTTGTTTACATATTCGCTCCGGTCAAAACAAACTATTCCTTTTTTATACATCTTTCATATTATTTAAATTTCCGAGAAGCGGTACACTTTTAGACCGCGGGTCTATTTTTCGAAATTAGCCAGCACGATAAGCTTTAAAATGAGGGGTAAATCATGGAATTTGATAAGGGAATAAGGAAGCTCTCGCGGACTGACAGAAAAATAGGCTAGAGAAATAATATATAAGATTAAAAAGCTTCAGTCACCTGTCCTGAAAAATCTGTTTTGGTGGATACGCCCTTTTGGCATGAAGCCCTCGATATTTATATATATATATATATATATATATATATATATATATATATAAATTTGAACGAATAGTGTTTTTGGTATCTAGGAACCTCAAAACAAAAAGTTAATATGGTCTCGGGCTTAAGTCTTACCATGAGACCTATGACAATAGCTTATTCCCTTTAGGGGAAATTCGCTAAAAAAAAAGCTTAAATCACATTATAAATAATCACAGCTGAACATTAGTTCATTTTCACTGTAGTGTGATATTTACAAAAGAACATAATTGAATCTATGAAGTCCAGTGGGGGCGTAGCCCAGGTAATTTTTGACATTTCTGGTATTTTTCCCACCGTCCTTGGCCCTCAAACTTTAAAATGAGTCATTGACCAAGGCTATTGAAATTTTAACGCAGTCGATTTGCCTTACGAAATGGCATATATAGATCAGCCAAACAAAAATAAATCTCCGTTTTCTAGGTCATTTGCAGTTGCATGCATGAGCAGTGGCCAGGATTATATCCAAGGAAGTATATAGCATCCCACCGACTAGTACCAGCGCACTCCATACCTTGAAGATTCACTTTCAGTTTCCAATCAGAGATGTCCCACGTCCCACCTCTACTGTGACGTCAACCACAATCCGGCCTCTGAAGTCAGCGGGCGGGGCCGCGGCTGTGACGAACCTGGTATTTATAACTGGGGCGTTCATAATGTTGATAAGTTCACCTAATAAACCAGCCCTTCGAAGGGACGAAGTGCCTCTACTTAGTCTAGGTCACTCTTCATCCTCCCGTTGAAGGCCACGCCCTCCTCGTCGCCCGATGGTATAAGACCGTTAAATTGCAGGCGTGGTGTAATTTCAGACTGAGATTGTATAGAGTCGTATTTCATTCTAATGATATGTGAAATACGACAGGAAGATATACTGGATAAAGATGAGAGTTCTTTGTTCTTTTGTTTATTTTTCTAAGTTATACAATTAATTTTGATACATTTTCACCGTAATTTGGTTAATGTTTGGAATGCAACTGCAATAGTTGAGATTCTGATACTGTTTACTCTATAGAACTAATAACTCGAATTAGAGGATGGAATACCTCTGTTACAGCAATCATGCGTACATAGAGATTTTACAACGCATATAATATGTATAATGTATCTAACTACCAAATCGTATTGTATTTTTTACGAATTACGTCCAGATAAAATGCGTCGTTGCCTACAGTATGCAAAGACAGTAACATAAAATTAAAAATTATTCAATACAAGGCAACTACGATTTCTAGCTTGACCTAATTTTTAAAATGATATGACTATCCAAGAATATGAAATGATACAACCTTAGCATTTAAAACACAATTACGAATCTTGCAATATGCTAGGTTTAGAGAATTTCTTCCATAGGGGAGAAGTTATTTCAGTAGGTGACATTGTAAAACTTAAGCCTGAGACCATGTCTTTTCGTTTCAAGGTCTCCAGAAACAAAAAAAATCATTCGATAAAATTTGCCTGTTTTTACATCTACGATGCTTCTGACACAGAAAGTCTTTGGTGGTTGGGATTTAGCTGCCAGAAACTACTTTGTTATGTCTAATAAATAAGCAAAGACAGTTGAAAACTAGTTTCACAAAAACTAAAATCGATGACAACTGTGAAGTATCTCCAGTTTGCTTTATTGTGTGTTTCACGATTTCTCCACTAAGTTATTCAATGACCCCCATCTCTCTCTCAGACACCCGCCATTTCTCGCTCGCCACCCCCCGCCGAGCGCCTCACTCCCGTAATTGCGTAAAATTCAACTGTCAACCTTTGAAAACTTGGGATTTATTTCAAACAACACTTCATAGGTGACTTTCGTTAATACCTTTTTCGTCAATGTGTGGTATGAATTTGAACTATATACGTTTGTTAACTACCTTTTAATGATGTATACATTTATTAGAACCTCTCTAGCTTATTCTAGCTCACCCGTTCTTTCCGGGGAATATTGCAGTCACAGAAACCCCCATGGTCTAAGAATGCTACGAACAGTTCATTGCGAAAATTGCGTAAAAATATAGACGCACGCAGAACGCTGAAGAGCGAATGTCTATATTTAAAACTTAAAATATATTGTGTATAGTAACCTGAAAGAGTTATAGTAACAACTTTTGCCAAAATGGAAAACTTGTATAGCATTTTTTTGCTGTTCCGATGAACTTGGTTTTATTTATCTGCAAAGAAAGGATAGTCATATTACAAATATTGTGATATTCAACCATGTTAAAAGGTGTGGAGGTATTGAAGATGGTAAAACTATATAAAGTAAAAAATTGTATAAAAATGGTAAAAGTAATAAAATAAAATGGTATTTTTATTGTTAAATCCCCATAAAAAACATACTGTATTAATTAAAATTACACTTTCGTTAATATCTTGAAGCAAATTTATGCTGGAATGCTAGCAGAAGACTTCAAATTTGTGTTTTTTTTACTATGGCCTATTATTGTATATGCATTAGCTTTACTTTTGGGGAATACTTGACCCTTTAAGGCCCAAAAACTTAAAATATTGGTTACAAAAACTCAAATGAGGGTTTAGGTTTTCCGATGTTTTGCCCAACAATCTTGTCAAATTGTTTACGACAACAAAAAAACAGACAAATTCAACAACAAATTCGGCCGCTAGAGTGCATACACAAACATATGTATATTGGCGACTCTCCAAAACGTGTTCTGGGGGTTACGATAGAAACGTCCATCGTAGAACCTGGCTTGAGTCTCACCATGCTTTCTACGGTTTTCTCACTTAATAAACTAAGACACCGACACAATGTTAGTTGTATATCATACCCAAAAACACAAAGTGTTGACGGGTTGCCAAGTCCTAAAATTATATGATATCAAAATGTATTCCAAGTCAAAGATAGCACCTTTGATCTGACATTGTTTATCATCACAAATTACTTAAATATGTTGCAATAACAATGCTCGAAAGATTGTTGGTTATTTTCTATCTGTTCTTGGCCAGCAGATAATATTTTTTTAATATTCAATCACAATTGTTAACTATACTTTATTTAGATTTTTAAATTTCAAAATAAATATTTTGCATCAGTGAATCTGCTGGCCAAGAACAGATAGAAAATAACCAACAATCTTTCGAGCTATTGCAACATATTTAAGTAATTTGTGATGATAAACAATGTCAGATCAAAGGTGCTATCTTTGACTTGGAATACATTTTGATATCATATAATTTTAGGACTTGGCAACCCGTCAACACTTTGTGTTTTTGGGTATGATATCATTTGTTTTTTATATAATTGTTTATTAAAAATTTTTATAAATGAGATTTCAAGTAGAAATAAAACAAAATATATATCAAGGATAAAATATTATAATATATTGAACATTAATTAAGATTAATTTACCTTAATTTTACCTAGATATTTTTTAGAATTTTCTGACAGTTTTTAAACATTATAATATACATTTTTTCGCACCATATGGTAGCTTGACGTTCACTTTCTCATCACCTGCATCTATCCACTTATTTTTGTTTTGAATGTAAGCTATGTAATGCCCTGATGCTGAACTGTTTCCTAAATGGAACACCACATTTTTTAATTTGTATAGAACTCCATTAATTTTGATTTTTGAAATTTGTAGACTGGGTATTATTAGACTTGAAATTTTGTTATCATGTGTTTGCCAAAGTTGTAGTTAAAAAATTATGAAGTTACTTGTAACTGAGATGGATGTTTTTGATTAGTACTTGGGTGCCGAGCTTTTCTCGGGGAAGGCCAGTCAGATTGTTTAGATGACTTGGAATAATATTTAACCACTATACCCTACTGATAATCGGATTTTTTTAACTCATTTGCCTCTTTTCTACATTTTTTTAGATACCTCAAGTTGTTATTTATAGCTCAATGTCCCTTTGTTTTATTTTAATACTCTATATATGTAATCTTCACTCAACAGTTTTAATCACTGCTCTCAGGAAACTACATGTTAATAATCATAAACAACGTGAGTATTACTTTGACAGTTCATTAATTGATTATAAACAGCGGTTACAATTCTTTTGTTTTGATGTTAAACTCCATGAGCCCAATGATAATTTTTTTAAATTTCCATTTTTGTTTAGTGAATTTACCCTATCACCAAAGCTATTACCATAGGTGAAGAAACATAGGTGGTTATTTAGTGAAGAAAGCTATTACCATAGGTGGCATGGTAAGACCTAAGCCCAAGACCATGATAACTTTTCATTTATAGGTCCCTAGATTCCAAAAACACCATTCGGTAAAATTTGTGTGTGTGTGTGTGTGTGTGTGTGTGTGTGTGTGTGTGTGTGTGTGTGTGTGTCCGTAAGCACGATAACTCGTAAAAAAGGTCTGATCTTAATGAAATTTGGCACAAATGTGTAAAGTACCATTTATTTGAATAAGTTCGAAATCCAGACGAATCCACCATCCGAAGGGGGGGGGGGGGGGGTTTGGGGTTTTCACATTTAATTTTCATTTTAATCAAATTTATAATTTTACTATTGAATCCAGCTTAAAAAACATATAATTTGGTGCTTTGATTATTTCTCTACGTCAATTGGTTGCCGAAATATTGTGTCCAATGTTAATCTTATGGAGGATAAGCAAAATGTTATATATCGCTTATTAATGAGCATATATTAATGAAACTCGGTATGTGGCTTCATATGGTTGGGATTTATTGATATTTGCATACAAAACCCATTTTTATTGTTTGTTTTTAGATTTCATATTATGTTTATTGCATATTATGTTATGTTCGATGTATTATAGTATGTATAGCTTAAACGAATTAAAATATTTTCTTTACCTCTATACCCTTTTGTTCGGTTAAATTCACTCAATGATTTAATTTGAATTTACAAGCCAGCTGATCAGATTTGTTTTGGAACACATGCTATACTTGGATTTTTGTTTACGTAGTAAATGTAAACAAAGCAGACATCAAATTCAGTAACAATTTTGAAAGTGGAATTTAATATCATTTGTTTTAAAATATTGTGTTTGCAAACTTACAATTTAGTGTCAAAAGTGTAATATGTGAGTAAAAACAGAAGTCTGTGCGAAATTTCGTTCAAGTTTGATGAGAAATAAAGTTCTTAAGCTTAATGAACAAAATGAAGTGGACAATTTGTGAAAAGGGCCAAAACTACAAGATTTAGGCTACTTTTATACGTTAATTTCTTGCTTCTCAGACCTTTCTTAAACCAACTGTTGTGATTTTTTGTGTTTAGTGAAAGGGTTTAGCATATAAATGCACTGCCAGATTCACTTAAGGCTGTAATACGCTAATTTGAGAAGTGAAAAATCGTCTCATTCTGCTTCGTGTTAGTATAGCACGGGTCGTGTGGTGGACTTGGCGACGTGACACGACCGTGCCACTAGATTAAAGTGAATTTGAATGAATTATGAGTGTATTTTCCTGTCATTCCTTTGATTAATACCAGTATAATCCTTGTAATTTCTCAACTGCAGTAATGTTTTGCTATAATTACCATATTTATACACAAATATCTAATCATTAGGAAAACTATAGCTCTGATTTAATACATTATTCAAATAAAACAAGTTCCACTCGATGCTAAGTTCAAAGGTTGTGGATATCTAATTGCACAATTTAATATCCAGAAACCACTTATTTCACGCCATTTACCGTGCAATTATAGGATACTATTACCACTGTATCATTGGTTAGGAAACATTCGCCATTTACGTAAGATATTACTGAGATTTTTATACTTCACACAAGTAGTTTTCTTTGATTTTCTTAAGAATTAATTAACAAATTTACTACCTGAACAACTGCTTTATACCACACTAGCTGGCCCGACAGACGTTATCCTGTCCTAATGTCATTGAATTTGTTTTATGTCAAGTACTCGTTATTATCAAGATGAAAGCTGAACCACTCACAGTTTACTTGATTTTGAGAAAGATATGGTGCTTAAGCAAAATGGCTAACTTGCAATCCTCAGTAATAAAATCTTTCACAATTGACAAAACTGATTTACTTTATTAATAAAATACAATAGAGACTCTTATTGTTATTATGAAAAAAGGGGTAACAATTAAAATGATTAAAAAGTGAGGAAATTGATGCAATTGTTTAATAATTATTACAATATGATCGTTTCTTTGCCTACGTTTAGCTCTAATTTATATTCGTGCCGGGAAACGTATCTTTGTCATATTACTAATAATTAAATTTCTCATAAAAACCAAGTTTGTTTATAGCCAAAATAATGATTTTTTTAGCTCCAAATAAAAGCTAATTCGGCCGGACATTCTCCCTAAAGTTCACCGAACATTTGTCACTACTTATCAACAATGTAAAAGTCTGTATTTTGTGTTCGTGCAGCACCAACTCAATTCACTAATAACCGAACATTCGGTATTCCGGCTTGAGTGATGCGGGTCAGACTAAGAACATACCGGACGAAAGTGGGTCTCGACGAAATAAACTCGAAGGACGCCTTCGACAACTTCGTCTTTAAGTTTGGAAATGTAAACAAATAAAGATGGGCCGACTGATAAACCTGGTGGCGTGTTTGTAGCCACATGCTGATTACACGGTCTGTCTGTCTGCGGACGCTGCTGAATTATTAATTACCCGTCGCGCCGATCCTCCATGATCGATCCCAGCCTTGACCCGCTTGCCGGTGATTTGTTCGGGCCAAAAATGCCGATGGTGAATTTATGGGAGGAGAACCGCAAAGAAGCGAACGCGAGAATTCCTCTTCTCTTGCGGTTACTAATCATATGCGTTCAATTTTCTAAGGGGTTAAGTTGGTTTGGGCTGATTAATCAAGAGTCCAAAGTAGATTGTCATGGTATCCCTTTCCTCGTGAAGGTTGATTGCGAAAGAAGTAAAACTTTGGAAGTTTCGGATTATAAAGTTTAATTTATTCACTGGAAATCATATTGTGTAAACTTGATGTAATTTCGAGTTTGTATGATAATCCTACTAATATTATAAACTAGCTGTGTACCCGTCCTTCGTACGGGTTGTATATAAATGGTAGATTAACTAAAGCAAATAACAATCCACATTATTTTACAATATTAAAATTACATTGTATACGTTTAATGTACAGTTAAATCAAAGTTAATTAACGAAATATACTGGCAGATAGTTCGGATCCTGTTGCTAAGTCGAGGAACCTTGTCGGGTAGTAAACGGCGTGTGGTTTGCGACTCCAAATCGGTACACGTAACACTTTGGTTTCGCTTTTAGAAATAAAGAACTCAAATACAAAAAAAATCGGGGAAGGGGGGAGGGGTGCATAAATATAAAATTGGTTGGGGGAGCAAAATATAAAATCGGGGAGGGGCAAAAATATAAAATCTGGGGGGGTACAGGAAGTATCGGTAAAAATGGTTTTTTGTGCAAATAAGAATAGACCACAACCAGATGAAGCCACATTAATATTTTTGTCCATTAATATTAATTAATAGCTAGCTGACGTACCCATTCTTCGCACAGGGGTTTTCTCTACCCGTTCTTTAGTCAATGCAATTTCCATTTTAGTTAGCTTGAAACAACTGTTCTTGCTTCTGCTCTTTAAGCTGCCAAATGGAAGTGTCCACAGTTGTTCGCATTACAGTTTCTGAATGTTTACTTCTAAAATGTTTACTTCTTTCTAAATGTAAAAATTGAAATTTAGGACGTCCACGGGGCGTAGCCCGAGGGGATTTTAAGGAAGTGAATAGGCCTATGTGTTTCATGGGTTCAATATCTACCTATGTGTAAAGTTTCAGCCCAGTCGGTTCAGTAGTTTTTGCGTTCACCCGGAACATCAGACAGACAGACAGACGAACAGACAGAAACCACCTCTTCTTTATAATATTACTAGCTGATGTACCCGTTCTTTGCACAGGTGTTTTCTTTACCCGTTCTTTAGTCAATGCAATTTGCATTATAGATAGCTTGAAACAGCTGTTCTTGCTTCTGCTCTTTAAGCTGTCAAAAGGAAGTATCCACAGCTGTTCGCATTACAGTTTCTGAATGTTTACTTTCTTCTGAAATGTAAACATTGAAACTTGGGACTTCACGGGGCGTAGCCCGAGGGAATTTTAAGGAAGTGAATAGCCCTACATGTGTTGCATGGGTTAAAGATCTACCTTTGTGTAAAGTTTCAGCCCAGTCGGTTCAGTAGTTTTCGCGTTCACCCGGAACATCAGACAGACAGACAGACACCACCTCTTCTTTATATTATTAAAGATAGATGGATGTGAAAATTTTTAAGTTTGTTTGTATGTTTGTTTATATATTTGTGGCTCAATCACTCTCTGACCACTAGAATGATTGAGCTGAAATTTAGCAGAGAGGTACTTGATAGTCTTGAGTAACATCTAGATTCTCAATAAAACAGTTACAATTACTAACCATTTAGACCACTTTAGAAATAGATCTTAAAGGGAGAAAAATGGCGTAAGTGATTAAAACGTTCGAAACCGAAAGAACTTTAGTAACCCACAAGCAAAAGCAAGCAATATTGATTTTTAATAATCTTTTTATGCTTAAGTTAAACCTGGAACTGCTATCAATGAAGAACAAATGTTTACATTTTAAAACTCGTGCTGAATTAATTAGATGACTGAAAGAAATTACACTACAATTCAGATAAACACTGATATTTCAAAGGTCTAGGGGACAGAGAGAGATTAATATTTGGCAATTATTTCCAATTTATTTCCCACTAAATTTGAGGTCCCTAAAAAGTGCTTTTGGGTAAGCAAAATACATCAACCTAACGGTAAAGTTTTCTTAACCTCGTTCGGCGTAAGGGAAATTATGTGAAGGTAATCGAGCAAATTTTCCTTTTGAGCTTCTGAATTTACATTTCTCGGAACTTATGGTTTATGTTGTGTTGTCATTCCAGTACTAATACTGTTTGTATAATGTCTGTACTGCGTTCTGTTATTGTTTCAATAACTGTTTGAGTACGATTCAATATTTGTCGTTTCTTCCATACGACTTATATCGCCTTATATTGAAGTTTTGGCGATCAGTTGGGTGGAGCCGTAAATCTATATATTTAATTCCGTAAGCGAATCAGTCCCCACGAAATATCTCGAGCTATGATGAAGTTTAGTTAGGTTATGACGAATTTTGTTAAAGCTTGAGGGCCAAGGACGGTGGGAAAAATATCAGAAATGTCAAAAATTACGTGGACTACGCCCCACTGGATTTCAAAGATCCAATGATTTTCTTATGGAAATATCACTACAGTGTTTTTATGAATAAGCAAAATGAACTAATGATCAGCTGTGATTATCCACTTACACAAAAACCATATATTAGGGGCTATAGCTCCTGTAAGCTACTAGTATGAATGTAAACTATAAGAAACTCGTTGAATCTACATCTTCATATCTTTTAATTAACAGATCAAGCACAAAAACAAGTTTACTTGTTAAAAAGCTCTCGCTTTTGATAACAATCCTGCTTGTGATTCAACGATTGTGTAAAGGTATTACAGTATACTGAGGAAAACAGTAATAAGTTAAATTCAATATAAAACAGCTTTTAGATACATTTAAAGTACACATCGAAACGGGGGAAACATACATTACATTCATATAGAAATAAAATGACTTCTGGAATGGCATCTTAGTGTGCACAGTACGTCATAAGGAGTTGTTGAAAATTTATAAGCAACGGGAGGAATTTTGAGTTCGAGCAGCGGATCCTAATATCCTACTTATCCTTCTTATACTCTCTCTATATATGAATAAGGTTTATTTGCTTGCTCGATTGCGACTCTGATATAAAAACTATTTCCTTTAAATGTTATAAATAACTAATTTCTTGGTTAAAAATAAGTTATAGACTGGTCTCATCTCCAGGAAAAAACAAGCAATGTAGAAAAAAATATGAAAAGTTGAAAAATGAACATTGGGCTTATTGGGAGTTTAAAACCAAAACATAAGAATCATGGCAGCTTTTTAATCAGTGAATTGTTAAACTCATGTAGTTTAAGTAACATATATGTGGTTTCCTGAGAACAGTAACTAAATCTATTGACTGAAGATTACGTACAGTGTGGTCATGTTAAATCCAAAATGAATCAAAAGGGCATCGAGCTAAAAATAACAACTGGAATCACCTTAAAAATACATATAAAAGGCAAATGAGATAAGAAAATCAGCTGATGAGGGGGCGAGCTGAAATACTACACCAAGTCATCTAAACAGACTGACCTTCTCCAAGCAAAGCTCGGTCCCCCAGGTACTTCCACTTAAATATCGATATTTAAACATTATATCTGAATAATGTTCGGAACCACCAAAACACATCCTTTAACATAAGCGCAATTTCAGGTTGATGGGTTGGCAACACTATCAGCCTGCTAATGGCCGTGGCACGCGAAGCTTCGGATGGTTCGGATACCAATCAACAGATGGCGTTGGGTCGCGGTCGTGAGGCCCCGGGCGGCAGAAGCTCCTCTTTGTTGTAATGGCTGGACTTATTTGGTCTCAGATTACAGATCGGTCTGCACCAATCACCAGACTGTTCCTGTGTTACGCGGTGATGTATGTCTAATCGGGAACGAGCTCCGGGCAGACCAGCGCGTTTCCTGGTGCATATCGAATGTTCTGATTCTGCTTGGTCTTTTCCTCAATTACTTGAATTTTCGCTTACCTTAAAAATTGAAATAGTTGTGACCTTAGCAGGGAACCGTTGTCACCGATTGACTTTAAATTTGTCAATGTTTTTTTTCAAAATGGTTAATTTAGTTGTAAAACGTAACAATTTCGAAATATCAGCTAAAAATCTCTATTTTTGCATTTTCACGTGTTACGTTTGATAAAAGTATTACACATTTGTTTTAGGCTTTAGATCAAATTATTAAGAGATTCCGCTCACAAAATTTCTTTTTTTTAAGCTTATTCTATGATGAGGCTAGAAGGCAAATGATGAGGCATCTATGACTCAAATTTAAGTCAAATAAAACCTTAAAACACAGTAAGCGGGGTTTTGTGTACTATTTGTTTTTTCCATTTTGAAAATATTGATTATTTGAAGTCAGTAACGATTATTATAAGTGATAATATTTGCGCCCTTTATTTGCTACGTATTTTAGTTGTTGTTAAAACTTGTCATAAACCAGTGGTTTTAGATAATTTGTTAAAGATGTTGTTTGTTAAAGATGTTGTTTGTTTGTTTAGATGTTGTTGTTTGTTGTTAAGGAGGTAGGTAGGTTAGAAATGGTTTTAGCGAATTTCCCCTATAGGGAAGAAGCTATTTACCGTAGGTCTCATGGTAAGACTTAAGCCCGAGACCATGATAATTTTTTGTTTTGAGGTCCCTAGGTTATATATATATGTGTGTGTGTGTGTGTGTGTGTGTGTGTGTGTGTGTGTGTGTGTTCGTGAATGCGATAACTTGAGTAAAAAACGTCCAATTTCGATGAAATTTGGCTCAAATGTGTAAAATGACATTCATGACTTTAGTTCGAAAACCAGAAAAATCGGACTATAGGAAGGGGGGTTTATGGAGGTTTTAAATTGTCCAAAAATCAGTTTTTTTGCATTTTTTTCACCCTACAATTATTAAAAAACTTAATTTTGGTTTTGACCATGTTATAGAGCTTTAAAAAAAATACCCCCGTAGCAGCAAACCTGCGTACTCAGCGAATTTCCAATGCATATATATTTATCTTAATGCCACATAAAGCTACATACCAAGTTTCATCAATATACATTCATAAATAAACAATTTATGACATTTTAATTATTCTCCATAAGAATAACATGGCGGCTGAGTATGCAGGTTTGCTGAAGCAAGGAACACAAAAAATGGGGTTTTATGCTTATATCAATATAACTCAACTAGGTGAAGTCACTTACCAAATTTCATTAATTTATTTTCATAATTAAGGGAGATAACACGTTACTTATTCTCCATAAGGATAACATGGGGCTGAGTACGCAGGTTTGCTGCTACGGGAGCCTTGGGTAAAAAAGTGTCTTTTTGAGCAAATATCAATGGTCCACAACCAGATGAAGCCGTATACCAAGTTTCGTCAGTATAGGTTCATAAATAAGCGAGATATAAAATTTTTATTTTTCTCCATAAGAATAACATTAGACAACGTACTGTGTTTAGCACTTTCAATATCTCGGTAACTAATTGACGTAGAGAAATGATCAAAATACCAAATTGTGTTTTTTTAAGTTGAATCCAATGGGAAAAAATAAAATTTGACCATTTCCAAAATTATATGTAAAAAATTCGAAAAACCCATTTTTGGGGTACAAAACCCCCCCAAAATACCCCTTCGGATAGAGCGATCTGGCTGGTTTTCGAACTTAAAGTCATAAATGTTGCTTTATACGTTTATACCAAATTTCATCAAAATCGGATAATTTTTACGAGAGTTATCGTGCTCACGGACACATATATATATATATATATATATATAGATAGATATATATATATATATATATATATATATACAGTTTCAAACGAATGGTGTTTTTGGGGTCTGGGGACCTCAAAACGAAAAGTTATCATGGTCCCGGGCCTAGGTCTTACCATGCCGACTACGGTAATAGCTTGTTCCCTATAGGGGAAATTCGCTAATAATATAGTATTTTGAATTATTAACCTAGGGGTATTAACCTAGTGGTTGCGGAGAAAATCCAAAAAAACCTACTCATAGCTTTTATGAGTAGGTTTTTTTTGGATTTTCTCCGCAACCACTTAACCTAGGTTTATAATGGGATATTTCCCATGTTAATCTTAAGGGAAAAAGGTTTTTGGCTTTTCCTCAGTTTATTTTAATGTAAACTTCACATTTGCTTATACAGATCTGTTCATTCCCACAAAACAATCATTTTGGTGTTTAAATTGTGATTATACGCCCAACCGTTGCTGAGATATTCAAAGTGCTAAACACAGTACGTTGTCCAATGTTATCCTTATGGAGAATAAATAAAATTTGATATCTTGATTATTTATGAATGTATGTTGATGAAACTTGGTATGTGGCTTCACGTAGTACTGGTATATTGATATCATACCCAAAAACACAAAGTGTTGACGGGTTGCCAAGTCCTAAAATTATATGATATCAAAATGTATTCCAAGTCAAAGATAGCACCTTTGATCTGAGATTGTTTATCACCACAAATTACTTAAATATGTTAAAATAACAATGCTCGAAAGATTGTTGGTTATTTTCTATCTGTTCTTGGCCAGCAGATAATAAATTTTTATAATATTCAATTATAATATTTAACTATACTTTATTTAGATTTTTAAATTTCAAAATAAAGATTTTGCATCAGTGAAGCTGCTGGCCAAGAACAGATAGAAAATAACCAACAATCTTTCGAGCTTTGTTATTTTAACATATTTAAGTAATTTGTGGTGATAAACAATCTCAGATCAAAGGTGCTATCTTTGACTTGGAATACATTTTGATATCATATAATTTTAGGACTTGGCAACCCGTCAACACTTTGTGTTTTTGGGTATGATATCATTTGTTTTTTATATAATTGTTTATTAAAAATTTTTATAAATGAGATTTCAAGTAGAAATAAAACAAAATATATATCAAGGATAAAATATTATAATATATTGAACATTAATTAAGACTAATTTACCTTAATATTACCTAGATAGTTTTTAGAATTTTCTGGCAGTTTTTTAAACATTATAATATAATTTTTTTGCACCATATGGGCATTTCTTGACGTTCACTTTCTCATCATCTGCATCTATCCACTTATTTTTGTTTTGAATGTAAGCTATGTAATGCCCTGATGCTGAACTGTTTCCTAAATGGAACACCGCATTTTTTAATTTGTACAGAACTCCATTAATTTTGATTTTTGCAATTTGTAGACTGGGTATTATTAGACTTGAAATTTTGTTATCATGTGTTTGCCAAAGTTGTAGTTAAAAAATTATGAAGTTACTTGTAACTGAGATGGATGTTTTTGATTAGTACCTGGGGGCCGAGCTTTGCTCGGGGAAGGCCAGTCAGATTGTTTAGATAACTTGGAATAATGTTTCACCACTATCCCCTACTGATAATTGGATTTTTTTTAAACTCATTTGCCTCTTTTCTAAATTTTTAGATCCCTCCAGTTGTTATTTATAGCTCAATGTCCCTTTGTTTTATTTTAATACTCTATATATACTCTATATTCTACTCTTCACTCAACAGTTTTAATCACTGCTCTCAGGAAAATACATGTTAATAATCATAAACAACGTGAGTATTACCATAGAAAAATAAACCGGTATTACTTTGACAGTTCATTGATTGATTATAAACAGCTGTTACAATTCTTTTGTTTTGATTTTAAACTCCATAAGCCCAATGATAATTTTTTTAAATTTCTATTTTTGTTTAGTGAATTTATCCTATAGGGAAGAAAGCTATTACCGTAGGTGGCATAGTAAGAGTTAAGCCCAAGACCATGATAACTTTTCATTTAGAGGTCCCCAGATGCCAAAAACACCATTCGGTAAAATTTGTATGTGTGTGTGTGTGTGTGTGTGTGTTCGTGTGTCCGTAAGCACGATAACTCGTAAAAAAGGTATGATCTTAATGAAATTTGGCACAAATGTGTAAAGTCCCATTTATTTGAATAAGTTCGAAAACCAGACGAATCGCACCATCCGAAGGGGGGGTTTGGAGTTTTCACATTTAATTTTCATTTTAATCAAATTTTAATTTTTACTATTGAATCCAGCTTAAAAAAACATACAATTTGATTATTTCTCTACGTCAATTGGTTACCGAAATATTGTGTCCAATGTTAATGTTATGGTGGATAAGCAAAATGTTATATATCGCTTATTAATGAGCATATATTAATGAAACTCGGTATGTGGCTTCATATGGTTGGGATTTACTGATATTTGCATACAAAATCCATTTTTTTGTCCCCATGGCAGCAAACTTGCGTACTCAGCAGCTATGTTATTCTTATGAAGAATAAGAAACATGTGATATATTGCTTGTTTATGAATATAAATTGGTAAAACTTGGTATGTTGCTTCATCTAGTGGTGATCCATTGGTATTTGAAAAAAAAAACAGATTTTCTTGGTCCTTGATGCAGCAAACCTGCATACTCAGCCCTAATTTGTTTCTTATGGAGGATAAATACAATGCCATATCTCGCTTATTTATGAATACGCTTTGATGCAAGTTGGTAAGTGGGTTCATAACTTAGTGAAGTACCATTTTAAATTCGCTGAGTATGCAGGTTTGCTGCAACGGGTGTATTTTTACATTATTTGATTTTTCCTGGAGATGAGACCTGTCTAGAACTTATTTTTATCCCAGAAATTATTTATTTCCAACATTTTAAGGAAATCGTTGCTGCCATTATTGAGATCAGTGTCGCAAGCAAACACGGACGCACGCACGCAAACCTTACTCAATGAGTGCTTGATAGTGATCATTTTCACAAGTTGTGCATATAGAGTCAGCAAGAGGGAACCAGGCGATAAATTGACTGCAGAGTAGTTAATCGAAATTGGCTTTTCTTTTAAGATGATTAGGATGAAAATATGGAATATAAATTTACTGTCGTAGCTGGTTGTTATGTGGTTGCAGTTTGAACATTTGTGGTTAATTTTATTGAGTGCCTGAATTGAAATTCCAGGGGTTGATGATTCGAAATAAGGCAATTTAAAAATTCCGCACAGTCTTGTTGTTCAATTGTATTACATTGTGGTCCCAGTTGATTTATAATATCTATAGAATTTAAAATCTGGTAATTATCATTCGGTAGGATATTACCATTTTTTAGTGGAGCATTGGTGTCGTAATTGTTTGTTAACGTCACGATTGTTGGGCAGTTGAAAATACATTATAAAACTACATTTGCATAGCATGACACGCCATAAACCTCTTTGAAACCGAGATTTCCCAGTTCGTCTATATTGTTAGTAATGTCTTGAATGGCTCCTAATTTAGTATTATGAATTTGCCAGATTTGACCAGGGATTTTTTCTTGAGATTTTATTCCAATTTTTAATTGTTTTAATTCTGGTCGGTACTCACTCCTTGAACCTATTATTTTCAGATATAGCTGATGCTTGTGCCTTAACATTTTGAGGGTCAAGTTTAGAATTAATAGACCAGAGAGTGAAGTCACGCGATATAAAGACTACGTATGTTTGGCCACATGAAAATACTGCATAACCAGCATCAACAATACAACTGTTAAGCGTTAATCCCTGACTTTT
The DNA here is from genome assembly GCA_963675035.1 of Allygus modestus. NCBI lineage: Eukaryota > Metazoa > Arthropoda > Insecta > Hemiptera > Cicadellidae > Allygus > Allygus modestus. The sequence goes on along the minus strand of OY776117.1, from coordinate 124,600,750 downwards.
GTGAATTGTAATTGCATATTATGCTACTCCAATAGGAAACTGCTTTCGGAAAACGAATGCTCCAGGAATTACTTCAAATTTTGTGGACGATCTTTGAATTTCAATACCTCTGTCTTTAAAAGTTATAATAATGTTTTTGATTGCATCGTGAGCATCTTTAGTAAAGTCTTTTACAACACCCACTGAACCATTAATAACAATACCCTGACTTATTTATTAAAAATTATGCCAATTTTGGTGACAAGTCTATTTAGGCGAAACTATTATGTATTATATTATCGTTTGTATGTTATTTGAAACCCCTTAACGACTAGATGTGACTTTTGTGGTTTTAGAAAACGTCCTCCTTCAGGTCTTAGCCTCCTAAGCTCTCAAAGTTACAATGTTAAAATTATGGCAAAATTAAAATAAATTTAAATTGAACATATAACAGCTGTTAATACTGACAAAACACAGTAAAGAAGCAAGAACACAGTTTTAAAGCTAACCTCTAGAATGGACTTTTAAATTATTGAAAATGTGCTTATTGAGTAATTTTATTTAGTGAGAATATGCTCGTTCATTTTGAAGATGAACTTATTCGCTTGCCTCACTCGCCTCCAGGTTGAGCTCGTTCGCTACACTCACTCGCCTATATATATAAATATATATATATAAATAAATAAATATATATATATATATATATATATATATATATATATATACAGAACTAACTTCGGCATCGACAAAAGAACTTGAAATGCCATTCAAGTAGATTTTGTATTTCCATAATGAACATATGTTTATGCCTTTTAAGTATGTTTAGATATAATCTATATAACAGCTGTTTGGTGAAACTAACTTATATAACTAAATAACATACTAACTCGACTTTGTTTTTAGATTTGATATTATGTTTATTGCATATTATGTTATGTTCGATGTATTATAGTATGTATAGCTTAAACGAATTAAAATATTTTCATTACCTCTATACCTTTTGTTTGATTAAATTCACTCAATGATTAATTTGAATTTACAAGCCAGCTGATCAGATTTGTTTTGGAACACATGCGATACTTGGATTTTTGTTTACGTAGTAAATGTAAACAAAGCAGACATCAAATTCAGTAACAATTTTGAAAGTGGAATTTAATATAATTTGTTTTAAAATATTGCGTTTGCAAACTTACAATTTAGTATCAAAAGTGTAATATGTGAGTAAAAACAGAAGTCTGTGCGAAATTTCGTTCAAGTTTGATGAGAAATAAAGTTCTTAGGCTTAATGAACAAAATGAAGTGGACAATTTGTGAAAAGTGCCAAAAGTACAAGATTTAGGCTACTTTTATACGTTAATTTCTCGCTTCTCAGACTTTTCTTAAACCAACTGTTGTGATTTTTCGTGTTTAGTGAAGGGGTTTAGCATATAAATGCACTGCCAGATTCACTTAAGGCTATAATACGCTAATTTGAGAAGTGAAAAATCGTCTCATTCTGCTTCGTGTTAGTATAGCACGGGTCGTGTGGTGGACTTGGCGACGTGACACGACCGTGCCACTAGATTTGCACAAAAATTTATTTTTTGTTGATTATTCCCGTAGCAGCAAACTTGCGTACTCAGACCCATGTTATTCTTATGGAGGAAAAGTAAAATGTAATGACTCCCTTAATTATGAACATAAATTAATAAAACTTGGTGTGTAACTTCACTTGGTTGGGTTATATTGATAATTGTATAAAAACCCTTTTTTTTGTTCCTCGTTGCAGCAAACCTGCTTACTCAGCCCCCATCTTATTCTTATGGAGAATAACTAAAATGTTATATACCTCTTATTTATGATTGAATATTGATGAAACTTGGTATGTGGCTTCGCCTAGGTAAATTGTATTTTAAATTAGCATAAAAACCAATTGTTTTTGTTCCTTGTTTCAGCAAACCTACGTACTCATTACCAATTTTATTCTTATGGAGAATAATTAAAACCGCTTATATGTGAATATATTTTTATAAAACTTAGTATGCGGCTTTATGTAGTATTAAGAAAAATATTGTGCATTGGAAATTGGCTGAGTACGCAGGTTTGCTGCGACGGGGGTATTTCTTCTTATGGGAGACTCTATGACGTTCTTAAATTCAAACTCAAATCTTTACTATGCATAGATACAATACATATGTACATGAATGTATATCACAGTCGTCAATAATCACTTAATTAAAACAAAAACAACATCTAAAATTCTTACAAAGCGAGAAAAAAAGGAAACTATCAACCAGACAAAAATTCATTTAAAGAATAAAATTCTTTATTTAGGAGAAACAACATTAGCTGTACCTTGAATTTGTGTAAGCTTTTGATTATTTTAATACTACTAGGCAGCTTATCATATTTTTTGACACCGGAGATATAGATATTTCTCTCGGACAAATCGAGCCGGTGGTGAGAAAGTAACAATTTATTGCCAAGCCTTGTTGAGTATTTGTGCCCCTCACCAACTGTTGGAAAACAGTCAAATTTCTGTCCAATAAACACAGCAACTCGATAAATAAGGAGGCCATAGAAAGTCACAACATTTAGTTTACGAAATGTCCCTTTACAAGTGTGAAGGATTGGAAGACCCTCAATAATTCTTATGACCCTCTTCTGCACCTTAAACACGTCATTTGCATGAAAAGAAAACCCCCAAGCTTCAACTGCATATGTCATAACAGATGCGAAGCAGCCCTGGTATACAGAAACCAAAGAATCCCTATTCAGCCAAGGTCTCAACAGTTTCTATGAAAAACAGACACGACTGAGTTTATTGCACAATTATGTGATATGAGGGATTCAGGACAAAGATTGATCCATCCTAATTCCTAAACATTTTGTCGTTTCATATTCATGAATACTAATAGTAGAAAACAAAAAAGGGACTGAAGACTTATTTTTTGTTATAAATTGCAATTAATTACTCTTCGAAACGTTTGATGAGAGACAATTTACAGAAAGCTAATTGTTCATTGCTAGCAACGAATTGTTAATCTTAGTTAATTGTTAATCGTTGAAGATCTTCTTTTTTCCACTAAAGAGAAAAATTTTATCATCGGCATAGAAAAATGATTTACAATAAGGCAATTCAAACTCCAAATCATTAATATAGACGAGAAAGAGTAGTGGGCCCAAAATAGAGCCTTGTGGTACTCCCATACCTACATCACAAAGTTGAGACTTTACACCCTGCACTTCAACAAATTGGCAACATACTTTTAGAAAATATGCAAACCATGCAAGTGATTGATCACCTACACCATATCTCTCTAACTTCATTAACAACATATCATGGTTCACACTATGGAAAACCTTCGATAAATCACAGAATAAGCCAATCACCCGTTCACGATCCTCCAAGTGCTTAAAAACTGCACTTAGAAAGGCTAAGATAGCATTTATCGAACCAAGTTTTGGCCTAAATCAAAACTGATATTGTGATAAAACATTATAGCAGTTAAGATGAAATAACAATTTAGGATGAACAATTCTTTCTAGCACCTTAGGTAGGGTTGGTAACAAAGCAACAGGGCAGTAATTCTCCTCGCAACGCCTGTCCCCCTTTTTAAAAACCGGAATTATCTTAGAACATTTGAAAACTGTAGGAAAACATCCCTGGATAAAAGAAACAGGGAAAACATTCGTTATTATGGTTTCTACGGTCCCCTAAGTTTTCTTAGGCATCCAAACTTAAAGAGTTAATTTATATATTAAGAAAATAAATACACTTTACACTCTAATTACGTACACAATGTCTCCTACAACTGAGCAGTTTTGGATACAACACAACATACACAATTCATTTTGATCAATTTTGGTTGAATTTACGAGATGCAGGTTATAAACACCGAGTTAGCTTGGTCCAAAGCTATAATCAATCAGCTACAGTCGCAGTGCAGCGAGTTGAACAGTCTTTTCTGCTCGCTAAACGTAAAACAGTTGTTTTACGATGCGTTTTTAGACACACTTTAGGCTCGGATGTATGGAAAACCTTTTAATAATGTTTCTCCTTCCTCCCTTGAGGAAATAAAAGGTCCGATAAGTAGGGGCGTTACAGCGAGGCCGCCGTGACTGGACCCTCCCCTGGTGCACTGGTGACTGGCGACTGGCGAGTAGCGCACCACCTTCAGTAGGGCCTTGGGCCACTATTGTGTTAAGGCTATAGAGACCTCACAGGGCGACCATGGATCGAGTGGAATTTCGATGTACCGATACCACAGTCGTTAAACAGATATTGACCGGTTGTTGACTTTATCAAATTCTTAATTTTAGAACGAATTGGCAATTTTGTAAATATTTTAGTGGCTAAATTGTTTTAGAGATTGTACATTTGTTTGAATTAAAAACCATTGGGTATTTTAAAATAAACACTATAAAAATATTTGAGAGAGAATGTAAAATCATTTAAAATTATGAAATGCTAAAACGTTTGAAGAAACTCGATATTACTACAGAAAGATAGAACTCATTGACCATAAGACACTCTATACCATAGAAAGATAGAGTGTTTTAGTTGTCTGTGTCCTATTCTCTTATAAACAATGGTTGCTTGCTTTCGTGCACAGTTATCTCAAAATAGCTTGAACGATTGCCTTCAACTTCTGTAATCAACTTGATAATGGGTAAAAGATGAAACTATGAACGCAAAAATCTAAAACAGTATTAGTTTTCTGTGCTATGAATAACAAGCACAAAAATAAATTGACATTTTAGGGGTTTCAAATGAAAAAAAGAAATCACTGAGCATCGAAAGCTCAGTGGGTAGAGCCATATTTATTTAAGAATACCGAGTGAAACGTTTTTAGCTGCAAATTGACTCATGACTTGATATTTAACTCCACAAAACTAATGTTAGTTTTAATTGTTTTTTTAAATTACAGATGATTCCGAAGTGAGAATTACAATCGCATACTTACCCAAAAATAAGTCAGAGAAATTTTTCAAGGCGTTAATAAGACAACTATTAATCTTGTAAGGTTACAGTGACCTATTTTATTGTATCCAAAGTCAATGGGCGCATGCAAACATATGCAGATATCACCCGGGAGATAGTCCCGATTTAAATTCAAGTCCGTCTGCAGTTGCAAGTTACGAATGACGTTAAGCTAATGACACTATTAACGACAATTAACATCCCCATTACCACCGCCAGCTGTTGCGACATTATCGGCTCCAGTTTATGAGGCGTCTGGTCGTCTTGAGCGGTTAATTGTAACCGGTTCGTCGTGGGAACTTCTGTGGCGGGATTGGGACGCGTCTTGTTTACTGCTTCATGGTTACGCTCGATTATCATAATTCACACCCCAAATCCTTAAATAAAAGTTTAAAACTTTCAGTATCAGTTTGAACGAACTATTTTACGTCGTCGGTTGCCAATTTGCATATGAAGTTGCTATGTCTTGGAAAGTTGTTATTTTATTAATCTTACTACTTTATTCCCCAAGGATTTTTGTGTGTTCTCAGCTACGTTTTTGGTTCATGACCGATTACGAAAAGTAACTTAACAAATCAAAGGTACTTTCTTCTAAATGTTTCACAAGTAACTGATTGTTTCCTAGGCCTCATATCTCTGTCCCCAATGGCCTCATATTTTTTCATGTTAATCTTATGGCAGAAATATTTGATCTATAATATTTTAAATAAGAGGTGGTTTCTGTTTGTCTGATGTTCCGGGCAAACGCAAAAACTGCTGAACCGACTAGGCTGAAACTTTACACAAAGGTAGATCTTCAACTCATGCAACACATAGGCCTATTCACTTCATTAAAATACCCTCGAGCTACGTCCCGTGAACGTCCTAAGTTTCAATGTTTACATTTCAGAAGAAATTAAACATGCAGAAACTGTAATACGAACAGCTGAGGACACTTCCATTTGACAGCTCGAAGATCAGAAGCAAGAACAGCTGTTTCAAGCTAACTTACCTTTCTAACCCGTGCGAATAACGGGTACATTCTACTAGTTTGATATAAAAAGGGGTGAAAAGTAGGTAAATAGAGTTATGAAGTAGTTCTAGTGGTCATGTTGTGTCTAGGGGACACACAATCTTTAATAACTAGCAAATTCAGCTGCTCAAATAAGAGCAGTTTAAATTGTGATGCCTTTGCAGAAGTTATCTTAAAAAAGTAGAAGATCTTAAATTCTGAGGGAATTCGGAAAATCTACCCATTAGCCCCTTTAATTTGACACCCAAATCTTGTAAATCGGTTCAGTAGTCACTGAGAACTTAGTGTGTCAACCGTGTATAAAGGATACCTCATGAATTATTTTAATATATTAAACAACTGAAGGTAATGCACAACTAACATACTACCAACCAACTACTAAACGACTTTATTCCTACTTTTAAACCCCTTTGTATGTCACATGTGTATTTACATTTTCTTACAATAAAACGCTATTTTAATAAATAATTGTAACTACAAACTGTCGCCGAATTGTTTTCTTTTGAGTTTTTACTGAATTGTACGGTTGTCTACGGGATGCGAGGTTCCCGTGGGGAGAATGGGATATCTAGTTCATCTTTATTTTACAAAAAAAACAACAAACTAACTAACTAGAAAAGTCTTTTTAATACAGAAATAGATTGAAAACAAACTTTCTTTATTATTTTTTTCACTCGTGAGATTTCCATATCTAAATTTGCATTTGAGCTCAATTACTGTGGTTGAAATAATCATTGTCAAAATATGCTGTCATCAATACCTCAAATGCCTTAACTATTTTGTTTATCGTTCTGGATAGTCTCCATTATCCTGCGTAGTACTAAGAGAAGGTATAGAGTCAGTGGAATATTGCAGAGTAGTATCAAGCTTTGTACTTGGTAGTTGGTACTGTTCGCCAGTTCTTATGTGTGGTGTTTAGTTGTGCCCTTGTAGTGATATTGCTCGTCTTTAACTCTAGTTGTTTTTCTTTATAAGATATAGTTCATAGATAAATGCGTGTTCCTAGTAATCGCACTTACAGTATTGTATCGGCCAGAGACATACTACTAGTAAAGCTTGCCTAATACTTGTTAATACTCGCGCTGATTGCTAGTGCATAAAGATTGTAATTAGTACTGATATTATTAATACTATACGATTCATACTATTATAAATACTACAGTTATGATAATTACAGTCATGGTTAGTACAATTATGATTGTAAATATGACCTATAGCAGTGCATACATTTAAAACAGAATTTAAGAACGTATCGTTACGAGTTCATATACTAGAGAAAAATTGGTTCAATCTAACAACTCGCTGAGACCACAGGCTTCCAGTGACCAAGGACGGTTACAACTTTGTAACCAACCATCTCACCACATATTTTAAATTCACTCTAAAAATTTCACAAAAACTTTCCAACTGTTTAGTTTACAAATACAATTATTTCCAGTGAACTTTAAAGTAGCGATTATCTAAACATCCCGCCAGCCAGCTCTCACGCCTCACGCTTCGCACCGAGGGCATGATATTGTGTACCTTGATCTTCTCACACGGTGTACTCATTGCCTTCCATGCATCATGCCAAATGGTTACCAGGCGGCGTATTTGACCTCTACACTTCACAACACCGCCAGAGCCGCCGCGCCGCCGATGGATTAACGGGGAATAATTTGTTTCTGATACTTCATAACTCATTTTCTCCTGTTAATTATTTTCTTAACGTTTATCACGTCATGGATGTATTGAAGGTGGCGTCATTGGATAGTTTTGGGTAGATGAAGACATTTATCTTGGTCAAACTTGTACGCATTTTTGTCTAGTTGCTAAGTGGCAATCAACCCTGTGGATACTATTTAACTTATCGTTTTGTTAATAACTAAACAAACAAATTTGAGAGGACAAAATTTTTGAGCAAAGTTCATATGGAATTGATTTAAATCAACAAAACGTGTAATGATATTTTGCTTGACTACAGAGAGTCTATATAAATATGTTTCTAAAATTCTAACAAATTGCGTGTCAAACAAGTTTTCTCTTTGCCGAGGTATCTATTAAACCTCATTTAGGAAGGCGGAAGATCGACTAGATGATTTACCAGACGGCATTAGTGGCAGATCAACCAGTCCGTGCAATCCATGCATCCGCGCGCTTCATTCCTCACATAGACTTGTGTTACAACGGAACTAAATCGGCAACTCTGGAAAAAAACTCCCTTAACGTTAAAATGGAATTTAAAAATATTTAATTAAAAATAAATCGTTAACAAAAATGATCTTCTAAGTTATAAGACTCAGTCTAAATTATGGATATGCCTCAAATGACGTAGTTCACAAATTTAAATACACCTATTTTTATTATGAGAATGGATATTAGTTGATTATATAGTGTTACTAGCTGGCCCGACAGACTTTGTCCTGTACTAATGTAATTGAATTTGTTTTATGTCAAATACTCATTAATTTTCAATATGAGCTCGTTCGCTTCGCTCACTCGCCTATCGAAAAAAAACAAATAGTTTATGTCGTATTCTCAGACCTACCAAATATACACACAAAATTTCATAAGAATCGGTCAAGCCGTTTCGGAGGAGTTTTGTTACAAAGACTGTGAGGCGAGAATTTTATATATTAGATTTGATCACCAAGCTCACGACGACGTGCAGTGTGCTTGAGACATGGAAAATAACACACGAGACAGCTAACTCAATGGTTTTTAAGAGAAAATTTGCAGTTTTCACCAAGCTGCAACGCAATGCACCTCTTGCACTTCCTGGTGCACTAGGGTGGTCCTTGTCACGTGACACTAGTGGGTGTACACGAACACGGACACGCCGAGACCGTGTTGCACGTCTTGTCACCCCGTCATACACGAATACACCGACGGGATGGTTATTATATGCGACATCTCGGCTAATACCCTCCGTCCAACACTCGACTTGGCGACAGAAGTCTCCTCTACTAGTGTAGTGGTGTAATATGCGTGCCTAATTTATAATGTGAAGTGCATGCTCTCGGGTTATGTTTGAACCTTGAAGACGGTGCCGCTTTGTACAAGTTTATAACAACAAGTACAAGTTTTGTACAAGTTGGTTGAAATCGATATCCTTGTACCATCTTTCGTGTATATTTTACCGTCTTTTATGTAAGTACAGTATAAGTGTAAATATACTTTATAGTGTTGTAAGACGTATTTCATTTATCCTGCTAATTTTATATGTGCAATGTGTGTCTGTTTGTTTGTTTGCCATTTTTTTATAGGAATCCAGCGAAACGATTTTGTTAAAGCTTTGGAATTAGAGGCTCATATTCTGTTTAAAATCTCACTTGAAAATTGGAGATTTTAACATTATTGGGCTTATGGAGTTTCAAATCAAAACATAAGAATCAAAACAGTTGTGAATAAATAACCAATTAACTGTCAATGTGGCACTTAGGCCTACAACCAACGAGATGTAAATAATACATACCTCGTTGCTTACAACAGGTTAAGTATTAAAAAATGATTTTTTGAAAACAGTGAAACATTGAATATAGATTGGATAAATATAGAGTGGACTTTTTCACCGACGACACGAATCAAACATCATAGAATCAAATATTCCCGAGTATGGCTCGGTCTCCACGGGACTGATTGACTTTCTTAAAGAAAGTGATCATCGCATCGTTTCACCGAGGAAATTTACTTCACTTAATTAATTACTTTTTGGCTTTATTATTTTCTTCCATAAACGTTAGTGATTGTTAAACTGTTATTTTTTCAGGAATCCTGCTGGGTATAAATGTTTGTTAAGCTTTGTACAAGTTTAGACTGTCCAAACGAGTTGGATTCCCAAACAAATTGTTACCCATTAATTGTTCAATTACATTAATACTAACAGATCGGGTACTCTTTAACCAGGGACTCCAGTCGCCAGGTTCTACTTGATTCTCCCAAAAGACCGATGTTAACTTTAAAATATTGCTCCTCCTCAACGGATCATCTGAAATTTTTGTTTTATGGCTCATTATATAGATAGCAAATATACTTTGCAATTTCAGTGATCATAATTTCTATATCACCCATAAAAAAGTTTTAAATAGTAAATAATTTAGAATTTTATTAATAATATTATTTTTAGCGATATTGCAATTTTGCTCCCTCAAAGCGCAAGGTATTTTTTTTGTCTAAAATGAGCCATAAATCATCGATATTGTCCATTGAGGAGGCACGGGCATTGCAATTTAGCATATGCCTTAGGGGTGAAGCGGGTAGAAACGCAAAATGTTTCGTGGCTAGAGCCCGCTCTTAAGTTTCATTTTTCCGAACCAAAAGTTACCAGTTGTTCGATTACCTCGGTACCATCTGACCGGGTACTCGACCCTCTAAGACGTTTTGTTTCCCATAGGTGTAGGTGGTAGCACTCGCCAGATTACCATGCCGACCCCACAATCAGTCCGGTGGCGCTGGGTGGGCGGTGGCGGCGAGAACCCAAACTACAAGTACAACTGGGGGGCTCGAGGCACAACATTCGACACAGCGACGCTGATTATACACGTCCGTACGGTATCGAAGATAGCCTATTGTACGTTGGGAGTGAAATAGATAAGTGTGGGGGGAAGGGAGTTACCTCTTGAAATGATTTTTGATAATGTCAGCTAGAACTTATTTTATGATCGGTGAAACCTCCTTAAGCAAATCTGCTGATGTATAACGTTCGTCGTGTAGCACCTTTTAGGTTATGGTATAGCCTCATTGTTACAAATAAATATAGCTATTGGAATCTTCCAAGGTCTTTGTGTAGGCTGAAACTGTATGGAGATTGAAAATAACATGGTGGTTGTTAATTGTTCCAAAAAGAAACTAGAAGGTTAAACCAATTTGAAAACTGTTTTCTTTATTTTCCGGGTTAGAAATGTTGCATCAGCATGATATAGTATTGATCACAACTGCTAACATGTTAGCATCGTATTAATTTTTAATATTGTGTTAAGCCAAGTAAGAATCGTATTAATAACTCCACATGTTTTGGTTTTTTATACACAGAGTCACTTTCTCCTCGGGGTGATTGGTACACGGAGTAAAAACCGTTTTTGGTAAAATTATATTTTATTTGTAATATAAAATTATAGCTAGAATAATAACAAAGAAATCTGGCAAAGAAAAATATGTGTTACTACTTTTAAAAGAAAGGTGACATGTGTTAATAAACGCAGATTTAACCAAATATATTAAAGTTTAATCTTGTATCCAACCATATTTTCTAAGGGTTCTTTACATTTCCTTTGAGATGCAATGAGTTTTATTATTCCTAATAGTCATTAAACTGAACCCTGGGGGGTGGCGGCACCCCTCGACCATTCACAGAAAGAGTTTCTTAAAGAGACGATTTTTTTGAATTTGTAACGCTTCAAGGATTTAAACTTTGTTGAATTAATACAATACAAACAAATCACCCCCCAAAGTGAGTTATGATTTGCAACATTTTCTTTCCTACAAACGCCATCACATCTGTAATATAAAATCTATAATATTATAAAGAAGAGGTGGTTTCTGTCTGTCTGATGTTCCGGGTGAACGCAAAAACTACTGAACCGACTGGGCTGAAACTTTACACATAGGTAGATCTTGAACCCATGCAACACATAGGCCTATTCACTTCCTTCAAATCCCCTCGGGCTTCGCCCCGTGAACGTCCTAAGTGTCAATGTTTACATTTCAGAATAAAGTAAGCATTCAGAAATTGGAATGCGAACAGCTGTGTATACTTACATTTGAAAGCTTAAAGAGCAGAAGCAAGAACAGCTGTTTCAAGCTAACTAAAATGCAAATTTCATTGACTAAAGAACGGGTAGAGAAAACCCCTGTGCGAAAAACGGGTACGTCAGCTAGCTATTAATTAATATTAATGAAAAAATATTAATGTGGCTTCATCTGGTTGTAGTCTATTCTTATTTGCACAAATAATAATTTGTATCGATACTTCCTGAATCCACCCCCGATTTTATATTTTTGCCCCCCCCATTTTATATTTTTAACCCCCCTATTTTATATTTTCTTGCTCCCCCCGATTTTATATTTTTGCTCCCCCCCGATTTTTATTTTTGCCCCCTCCCGATTTTATATTTTGCCTCCCCCCACAGATTTTGTATTTTTTTGCCCCCCCCCCGAGTTTATATTTTTCCTTCCCCCACCCCGATTTTTATTTTTGCCCCCACCCGATTTTATAATTAGCTCATCCACCAATTTTATATTTTTGACCCCCTCCCAATTTTATATTTTTTTGCCCCCCCCGTTTTATATTTTTGTTCCCCCGATTTTTATGCCCCCCTCGATTTTATATTTTGCTCCCCCCCGATTTTATATTTTTGCCCCCATTTTATTTTTTGCCCCCGCCGATTTTATATTCTTGCCCCCCCCATTTTTATTTTTACCCCACCCCCAATTTTATAATTTGCTTCCCCCTATTCGATTTTATATTTTTTTATGTCCCCCCCTCTATTTTATATTTTTCCCCCAATTTTATATTTTGTTGCCCCCCGATTTTATATTTTAGCTCCGCCCCCCATTTTATATTTGGTTGCCCCCAGATTTTACATTTTCACTCTCCCCCGATTTTTATTTTCGCCCCCCCCATTTTATACTTTGATCCCCTCTGCCGATTTTATATTTATGCTCCCCCTCCCCCCCTCCACGATATTTTTTTATTTTTTGGTAATTGAGTTCTTTTATTTATAAAAGCGAATCCAAAGTGTTACGTGTACCGATTTGGAGTTGCAATAACCACACGCCGTTTACTACCCGACAGAGCTCCTCGACTTAGCAACAGGACCCGAACTATCTGCCAGTATATTTCGTTAACTTTGATTTAATTGTACATTTGTAGAATGTAATTTGAATATTGTAAAATAATGTGGATTGTTATTTGCTTTAGTCAATCTACCATTTACATACAACCCGTACGAAGGACGGGTACACAGCTAGTATAATAATAAATTAACTACATCTATTTATTAAAAAATTAAGCCGATATTGGTGATTAGGCTACCGCCAAAACTTAGGACTATTAGGTCTTAAATCATGGTTTATATATTACTTGAGAGCCCTTATCGTCTAGATGTGCCTTTTAGGGATTTTATAAAACATACAACTTCAGGGCTCCACCCCCTGGGCTTATACCAGTATTACCGGACGCTGTAGATCAGAGGTGAAGTGCCTGACCTGACTGCCTGCCTGACCAAGCGAGTCAGATGTGGCCGATTCGATTCCTGTCCCGGCCGACTCCTTTAAGATCATGAGCTGTCACCTCTGGCTTGCCCATGTTACTAATGCCGTTACGGCACCTCGCTGTCATTTTACCGCACAGGTCAATAGCCTATGAGGACGGGCAGTTGAGGTTTAAAAAAATAAAATAATATTAAAAAATAAGGCGATTTTTGTGAGCAGACTATTGGCGAAACCATTAGGTCTTGAATCATGGTTTATGTGTTATTTGAAATCTCTTAATGTCTATAAACCTGCTGTTAAACCTGCTGTATTAATAACTAATTCGTATTAGTTTGTTATAGTTTGGGGATTGGTATTTTATACTAACCAAACACAGTAAAGAAGCAATAACAGGGGTTTCAAGCTAACTTCTGGAATGACATCACAACAAAAGCTAATAGGAAAGTAGTTAGAAAATAAAAATATTTGCTCGAATTCGAGCAGGTTGATTTGCTCGTAGAAATAAAACTTAATTGACTTCTATCAGATGTTCATATTAACGAACATAGTACAGAAGTAAGAATAGTGGTTCCAAGCCAACTTCTAGAATGGCATCACAATATAAACCAATAGAACCGTATATGAGCTGCGTTATCCCAAAATAAAACTATTTCTTCCAACCCTAGCAACTGAATTCGATTGTAAATTCTTATTTAAACTGTTATAATGATTAATAGTAATTCATGAAGGAGTAATTCATAAGAAATTGAGACACACTGTGCTCCTCTTAGAATATTTTATCAGTTTCAAATAAATTTAGGGATCATTACCAATTAATAAATGTCTGCATTAGAGTGTAATTAATTACCTCTCTAGAAACAATCAACGACATTTAAGATCGCAATAAATATTGCCTACGACCCGCTTTCAACGTCCCCTGTGTTCCTGGAAGGCGGCGGGGGGTCCCAGTCCGAGGTTGTTCCAGGAGCTGAACCGCTGACGACGCTGATGCTGCTGCTGTTGCATCGGCTCCCCTCCCGCTGATGGGATGGGCCGGTTGTCGGAATCGCCGCCTCTGAGACTGTGGGAACGATAGAGGATTAAGTCGATTGTGTTATCTGTGCACTCGATTGTCCAAAGTGAAGCGAACGTGCGAACCTACCGTTCAAGGATCGCGAGGATCCGTGACTCCTTGAAGTACGGGGATATGAAGCTAACAGTACTAGCAACCTTTTAGTAATAAATTCGATACCGATCATATAATTGGATGAAATCTTTGTGAAAAATCTTTGGAAAATATTAGTTTTCCAATAAAACTTTATTGAAGGGGATGGATTAAAATATTAAAAATAGTATATTGAAATATTGTGAGTTTATCAGCTACTCGATTTTATTTTATCTCTATCTTCTATATCTAAAAATACGAAATTTCGATCAACGCCCAGGCCAAACCGTTGCACCTAGAAACACGAAATTTTGCATGTAGACTCCTCTTACAGCATAGGCACCCATAAAGAAGGGATTTAAAGTAATTCCCATAGGGCTACGCCCCACGGGGCCTCAAAGTTACAACCCTATGTTATTCTTATGAAGATTCACTTTAGTTTCAGCTGATGAAAATTCTTTCAGCTGATTATGATTCGTACTAGTTCCACGGGTCAACCACAGAATGCAGCACACACAACTGTTGTATTCCCGGGTGAAACCGGGAACGATGGCAGCTAGTTTTTAATAAAGTTAAGTCAGCAAGTAGAGTTCATTAATAAGACTCGCCAATAATCAAGAACAATGACACTCATAAAAGACAGTTAAAAAAACAAGTGATTTGCATTGATGTAACATAATACATTCCATTTAATGTTATGGACCATTATATGGTTAAATCTTGTCACTGGAGATCCTACTATTTTTAGTCTCAAGTTAATTGTAGCAAGAACTTTCGAGAAAAGCCCTCAACGTTACGAATTCAGTACCCGCAAACGTTGTACAACGTTGGCCTTTATATCTTAAGAACAACGTTTGAGGAAAATAATTTTTAAAATCCTACTCTAAACCTCTGGGGTGTCACGACAATCGTGTACAGCGACATTTGGGTACAAGACTGGTTGACGAGGGTTAGACATGGGAGTCGTAAAAACTTGCCCAGCGACAATCGGGTACGAGATCTGCCTTGGCCGTGGACAACCGGTTTCACAGGTTGCGAAGCCACCTGATTCTCAAAAGGTTATACTATTAATCATCATCATCATCTTATTTGGAAAAAGGCGATTTTGGTAAGCAAGCTACCGGCAAAACTACATATTTGTTCTTGAATCATGGCTCAAGAGTTATTTAAACGCCCCGTCTAGATGTGATTTTTGGGGTTTTCAAAATACCCACCCTCAGGATAACCCTCAGGCTTACGGGCTTTCAAAGTTTAAATATTATTGTAAAATAATAGAAACATAATTTTATTGTTATAGGAATAAAGGAAAATGTATGTAATAAAGCGAATGGAAACCTGTAAAATGGTTAACTCTTACCCCGCGGCCAGTGGACCCGGCTGGTCGCGGTCCAGGCATATATCATACCCGACTATCGCTGTACACGTTTTTATAACGCCCACGAACAAACCCTCGCCAACCGGTCTTGTACCCGAACAGGGGCGGCCCGTCAGTTTTTCAGCGCCCGTGCAAAGACCAAACTTGTCACCCCCCGCCCCCATCCCCATCAACCAAAACCTCCCCCCCCATGGTCTGAGATAAGACTGACGGTTACGTCTCAAAATCCTCAAGCTAAGCAAAGTGAGGTCTTGGCTGGAGGACCCTTTACGTACACTCTCGAGCCCAACGCCTACGACCCGCGGTGCAGGTATACAACTTCAGGATTCAGCTCATAGCTCTGATATTTATGAATGTAATCATAACATAAGATAAGTTATATCTCTTTAATCTTCCACGAAAAATTAAGTCCACGCAATAAATAGTTGTAATACAAAACTAATAAGAGTTTATATTTAGTATACCTTTTTTTAAAAAAATAAGATTATTTTTTACTGAATTACGGCACCAATTAACTTAGTATAAAATCCGCACTAGAAACTACCAATATAATTAAGGCTCTGGTCCACCCCTTCCGCACAGCACTAGGGAATTGTTTGCAGGATTGTTTACAGCTGCTACATGAACCTTCAATTAAAGTCAAAATTAAAGAGAAAAATATCATCTAAAAATGTTCATTTTTCCTAATTTTTAAATTTGTTATTTAAGTTGCATTTAAATGCCTTTTTAAATGTACAAAAATTACCTTTTTCAAAATACATATAACAAATTAAGTCAACAAAATTATTTTGAAATTCTAAAAAGAGCGTGAGTAGAATTAACTTTTTTTCTGTCAAATTCCGTTTATAGGATGTTGATAGCATTATTATCGTAGCGGGATTCTGGGGACTTCCGCAATGCTCTTTTTCCCTATCTTAACACTGTATTTTCACACGGCGGCACTGATTTTTCCAAAGCCGATGACTAGGAGATTGTCATAGTTCCAGCCAGATTGTCATAATATCGGTAACAGACGGATAAATGAGTCAGTGAGGGAATCGGAATAAGATGTTTCATTTTGGTTTGGATTCAAGAAGCGGATTACAGATGAATAATAAATCATAGTCTGTTATCATACTTAAGATGTTTCATTATTTTACATGTGATGATAATGCGGAAGCGGATTGCAGACGACAATAGGAATCATTATCATACTTTATCCCTTTTATCATATTATCTTATCTTTACTTCCTCCCCTCGCATGTATAGACATAGTGCAATACGAAAATAGAGTCACTCGACCAAAAATACTAAATAATTTCGTCTGGTCAAAAGAATGTTTTTTCATTCACAAAACCTTACAAGTGACGACCGAAAGGGGCACCAAAATCTGATGGGGCGCATCATATTTTCCCCCTTATTACATATAATAGCAATATTAAACTCAAATCATTACAACTTCAATTAAAGATGAAATCCCGGTTCAATACTCTCCAATCCCCAAACAATATTTTCCCCATCTAGGAAGTACTTTAAAATAATCGAAGAGAGCGGATTAAAACAATTAGTTGTATCATGTAACTTGATATTTTAACATTGTAATTTTCTTTCAAAGTATTGCAAGTTTTATCCAGCACACTATCAATACGGTACCAATCAGAATGCCCTGAATTTGTCACAAATTGATATAGGTCAAAACAACTTCTCAATTTGGAATTGAGGGGAGCGGAGGATATGTTATCTGATATGTAAATTTAATGTTTAAGTATAATGAAGGTGCAACATGGGGAATACACAAATTTCTTCCCAATAATGCCTCTCAACAACTTAAAATACTAATATACAAAAAATTAACAAAATCAGCCGGCGCCCCCCTCCCCCTCCAAAAAAAGTGCCGCGCCGTGCTGGAGCACGGCTCGAACTGCCCTAGAGCCGATACTGTACCCGAATGTCAGGGAACCGCTCTCTGGGAGGGGTTAAACTCTTGAAATATGAGCAAAAATGATTATGAAAGAATCAAAGGTACACACTAAAAAGAAAGCTAATTCAGTCAGTTGGTAATACAAGATGTAAATAAGTATTTAAAAAGAATGCTAAACCTATGAGAACAGTATAAGTCATTCTGAAATAAAGCTGATAAAGATGTATTTATAGTAAAGAGTTCCATGTATTCGTTTAAAGAGGCTCTCTACATTTTTACCATGAAATGGCCAATGGGGACTATCAAATGGCTGAGGGGTTGAAATGGGCACTTTTAACAAGTAGTAAGATAAATTAATATGCAAGTTCCCAATTAAAAATCCGCCATTTACATTTTTGAGTTCTTCTAAACACTTCTGGTTGACATTGAAACGTAAATGACACAGTGTTTAGACGTACTGCATGAAGCAGCATTTCTGCAACTATTATTAGTGAATTTCCTATGGAAAGTGAACTATTAGCATGACCCGCACGGTGAAACTTAAGCCCGGGACCACCATAGAAGTTCCTAACGTGACCCCCTGAACACGTTTTGGGGGGTCGTTCAAAATTGTTTATATATATATATATATATATATATATATATATAGACATATATATATATTTATATATATATATATATATATATGTGTGTGTGTGTGTATGCACTCTAGCGGTCGCATTTTTTGCCCGATTTACTTCAAATTTGGTAGGGACGTTCCTTTCTATAATCTGTTGGACAAGTTCGTTGGGCAAAACAATCGGAAAACTCTAAACCCATTTTTTGGGGATTAATCTTTCAAATTTTGAGTTTTTGGGCCCATAAAGGGTCAGAAAAGCCCCAGATATAAATTTAATGCATGTAAAAAGATGGGAATTAGAGAGGCAAAAGTTGTAAGCCATCTCTCGTCATTCTAGCATAAATATTTACCGTTAAGGAAGTTGTTATGGTCACTTACAGTTCAAACCAATATACCTACTTTAGTTTTTCCCTTCGTTGTCGGTTTATCTTGATTTTATATTATGCAGATTTACCTGTACTTTGAATTGCGATTATCTAAAGTCAGTATATAGACTAGGAATTAATTAGGGAATAAAAACATAAACCTGCTAAATATACAACCAGTATTTATTTTAAACATTTAATATAATATTAAAATACACTTCAAGAAATTTAATGTAACAATTCCTCCGTTTTCTAGCTACAAACGTTTCCTATCAATTCCATCTTCCGCCCGATTACCCGGCTACCTGGCTTCATGAGGTATCGTTAGCGCTTTCCCGGTGCGTGCCAGGCTGGCCCTTTTCGACCCTCACGTAACTGGCGCTTTCCCGGTTTACCCCAGCCCCCTTCTCAAATCCACAACGCTAAGCCAATGAACGCGTTCAACTTCTCTCACTTCTCTCACCACGAACACAGTTAAAAACACTAGAATATAATTGTAGGTATGTTCAGATTAAACTAGAATCTGGTATTATTTTTGTATTTGTTTTGTGTCTATCTACACCAGTGGCATTTTTACTTTCTTTCCTTATACATAGTATATGGAGAAAGTATTGTTTTCGTCAAAATTTTCGAATTTGAGTTGTTCCTGGAAATATTTCTTTTGATGACCCCTGGACCCAAAAAAGTTATTTTTACGTCATGTCTGCCTTTCTAGATGTGTACAGAGCTAGAGCCCACACCAATTGGCCGATTTTGATGAAGTTTGGTATGCAGGTACTAAACCAAAAAGGATTTTTGGATTTTGGATTTTTAAGGGTAATTATCCCCCAAAAACCGATAAAAACATGAAAAATCCGAATTTCTCAAGATCGGCTCTAACGATTTTGATTAAACTTTGGTGGTTTTAGAGCTTTACGTTTCCAACAAAATTACACCACCCGCATTCCTGCAAAAAATTGGGTTCAGGTATCACAGGACTTAAAACATCCAAAATTTAGTTATTTTAATTTTTCATAAATATCCATAAATGTTAAAAAGATTACTTCTCATCATTAAAAAGAGCTCAAAAACTAAATAATTCAGTATTTTAAATTATTATTCTACGATTGCTGGTTGCGGAGAAAATTGGAATTTTCATTTTGCGGTGTAAATGCAGCACATTGTTTAATGTTATTATTATGGGGAATACAAAACTTACCATTTCTCTCTTATTTACTGATCAATTTCGTTTAAACTTTATATGCAGGTCAAGTTAGTATTGACCAAAAGAGGATATTCGAAATATGTTGCAACTTAACCATTTGGGGGGACAAGGAGGTATTTCCCCTCTCAAAACCACTTTGTGGAGCAACAGAGTCTGTGGTGCCTCCCAAAATGGGGTTTGGGTGGATATTTCTGAAATAAACTATTTTGGAAATTTTCTGTACATTCATCTGTACTTTATATTCTATATTTAGTAAATAAAAAGTAATTTATTCATTGAAGTTGCGTTAAAAGGGAGAAAGTATGTGTCAGTTTCCTGATACCGTTTATTTAACGATTTGATAGGACACGGTCCAAACCCTAACGGTATAATGTTAGCTCATTACCTACACAAGTAAAACAAAAAAGGTATTATTTAACAACTAAAGTGTACACCCCCAGAAGCAGTTTCCCCACCTGCGTGATAGGAGTTATCAAACCCGACACCGGCGCCGCCGTGGCCCACTTTGACGCTGATTGTGGACCGAAATCCCGCAAAGCCGGCGCTTAGATTAGACGGAAAGTTGTAAACAGTCTTTGTAGCGAGGCGCGTTTGCTCAGGGATTAACTGTTAAAAGGGGCTTTACAACGTTTGTTTTGGGATCCGTCTCTATTTACACTGCGAAACCACAAGAGGTGCGAGTACACTGTGGAGTGGTACACTGTGGAGTGGTACACTGTGGAGTGGTACACTGTGGAGTGGTGTACACTGTGGAGTGGTACACTGTGGAGTGGTACACTGTGGAGTGGTGTACACTGTGGAGTGGTACACTGTGGGGTGGTACACTGTGGGGTGGTACACTGTGGAGTGGTACACTGTGGGTGGTACACTGTGTGGTGGTACACTGTGGGGTGGTACACTGTGTGGTGGTACACTGTGTGGTGGTACACTGTGTGGTGGTACACTGTGGTGCGGTACACTGTGGAGCGGTACACTGTGGAGCGGTACACTGTGGAGCGGTACACTGTGGAGCGGTACACTGTGGAGCGGTACACTGTGGAGCGGTACACTGTGGAGCGGTACACTGTGGAGCGGTACACTGTGGAGCGGTACACTGTGGAGCGGTACACTGTGGAGCGGTACACTGTGGAGCGGTACACTGTGGAGCGGTACACTGTGGAGCGGTACACTGTGGAGCGGTACACTGTGGAGCGGTACACTGTGGAGCGGTACACTGTGGAGCGGTACACTGTGGAGCGGTACACTGTGGAGCGGTACACTGTGGAGCGGTACACTGTGGAGCGGTACACTGTGGAGCGGTACACTGTGGAGCGGTACACTGTGGAGCGGTACACTGTGGAGCGGTACACTGTGGAGCGGTACACTGTGGAGCGGTACACTGTGGAGCGGTACACTGTGGAGCGGTACACTGTGGAGCGGTACACTGTGGAGCGGTACACTGTGGAGCGGTACACTGTGGAGCGGTACACTGTGGAGCGGTACACTGTGGAGCGGTACACTGTGGAGCGGTACACTGTGGAGCGGTACACTGTGGAGCGGTACACTGTGGAGCGGTACACTGTGGAGCGGTACACTGTGGAGCGGTACACTGTGGAGCGGTACACTGTGGAGCGGTACACTGTGGAGCGGTACACTGTGGAGCGGTACACTGTGGAGCGGTACACTGTGGAGCGGTACACTGTGGAGCGGTACACTGTGGAGCGGTACACTGTGGAGCGGTACACTGTGGAGTGGTACACTCGCACTGGGGGAGACCAGGGATAGTTTGGATGGGAAATTGACCTAGTCAAACGAAAATCCTATAAATGAAACGTTAAACGAAACAGTTACCCTTGAACATTTCACGCGTGAACCATAAATTACTAACTTCAAATAAACCATTAATCTAAATAGTGTTGAAATAAGGAACCATAAATTACTAACTTCAAATAAACCATTAATCTAAATAGTGTTGAAATAAGGAAACAGTTATAATACATCTTAAATCAAAATGTTTAACAAATTGAAATAGAAGTTTAACGTATTGGTTTCAAGTTCGGACGATTTAGGTCTACATTTTCGTTTTTGAAGTATAGATTGTTTGACGACTATGTTGTGAACCATTTTCAAAAACGAATGCACTGTTAAAATCGTTTATTTTGACTGTACGGGCCGCTTTCCCCAACTAAAGTTTAACTTAAACTTGGGTTTAAGCATAATTTTATGAGAAATTCCACTTTCCCAATGTGTTATAGGTAGTTTAAACTCGGTTTATGTTAAACATACAGAGAAAACTCCGTCTAACGATTTTATTCACTGCTAACGTAACCTTAAATCCTGTGCAATAAACATTGGTTTTTAGTTTAACTAGAGGGTAAATAAGCAAACAAAATCGTATGAACAATTTTTCCAGCTTGATACCTTGTGTATTAAACCGGATGGATAAAATTTTGGGGGAAATGAATTGTGAAAACGAATCCCAAGTTCAAAATAATCTCAGGTTTAGTTTAAACTTGAGTTGGGGAAAGCGGCCCTAAGAGTACATCTCGGAACTATTTTGACTTAAAAAATAAACTATTAAGATATTTCTATTTTCTTTGCAGATTAACAATATTAGATTATAATCGTAAAAATCATGTTTGGAAAAGTATTGCAAATCAATAGAATGCAACTTTTTCTTATAGTTTTATTAATTTTATATGTTTACTTCTAAGTATAAAAAAGTGATATTTTTGAAACATTATGTAAAATCAGGATGTATTGATGTATCTTTAGGACACCGGCGCATCTAGGTCGTATTTTATGGCGAATATGAATGAATGAATGAGTGTAGAATCGGTGATATGCCTTGGGTAAACATTAATAATTATAAGGTTTATTAACAATTATTACCAAATCTAAAAAATATAAATAAATTATTTTAAAAATACAACTAAATTAAACATGTTTAACGTCTAGTATACCACAGTTGTTACTTTGCTATTCATATAAACAGTCCCTACTAGACTTGATAATGGATAGTCAGCATCCAACATGTAGGTGGCATTACTACATGTTATCATACTAACCGCATTGAAGGAGCGCAAGATTAAACCGACTGCATTAAAGAACGACACAGAACTTCAATCTCAGAGCAGGCGTGATAAATGCACTTTTAATTTCGTAACACTCCGGTAAACAAATGTGAACGATATGTAAATAAACAAACACGGCTCCCCTAATGCATTCGGTGCTGTGATAAAGCAGATTCGGAATTAAGCTATAAATTAGGAAGGTCAAAGTTGAGACGGATCCTAATGAGAAAACACTGTAGCAAATCAAAATGCATAGAAATACCGAACATAACAAACGACTCAGCCTCGAAAACAAAACTGCACACGCTCGAGGCGTCGGCGTGTCGTGGCGTCGCAATGGCTTCCAGTCGCTAAGTTATCGTTAGGGAAACGTTTATTGTTATTACAAACGCAAACCTAACAACATTTAAGAGCGGTATGATGTTATTCCGAGTTCGAGTTATGTCTCAATAACGCGCACGCTAATCCCGCGGTCAGCTGTTTGTCAGGATCAGCTGTTTCTCGGGATCAGCTGTTAGTGTAGCACAGATGTAGTGTGTTGTAGGCTCGGCATACATTACACGGTATCGAGGACCTCCCATGTCGCGTGGCCGATCGATGTTCCAGGTCTTAGCCCCTGGGCGTACGCCCCCGCCTATTACAGTCGTGGAGGCCAAAACAGACCTGTGGAAATAGAACTTTTTCTGTTAAAGTTTGTATTCTAATTTCAATATTATCAGCATGTTTCAACATAGGCTTTATAAACCGCTTTACTTTAACAGGGACAATTTTCAAAGGTTTAAAATACGTTATCTGTTTGGAAAATTCCTATAAATGTACTATTTAGTTAGTTACCAAATCTTTTTTCGATTTAGTTTTTTGAAATTATTGTAATCGTTTGGTTATATTAGGCACCTATTGATTTTCTATTAATCACCATCATCATCTTGTTTGGAAAAAGGCGATTTTGGTAAGCAAGCTATCGGCAAAACTACATATTTGGCCTTGAATCATGGCTCAAAGAGTTATTTAAACGCCCCGTCTAGATGTGATTTTTGGGGTTTTCGAAAACACCCATCCTCAGGATAACCCTCAGGCCTACGGGCTTTCAAAGTTTAAATGTTAATGTGAAATAATAGAAACATAATTTAATTAACCATTGAACAACAGCTGCCGAAAACAAAGCTTACAAAACTCAGTGTACAAGAAAGAGCAGCTGTGTAATAATACTGTATATGAGCTGGCTAATTCCAATCGAACAAATATATGTGCTCGAGTTCGAGAAACTGGATTTGCTTATATGCAGGGTGTCACAAAAATCCGGAACTGGCTATACATAACCATATTCTACATGCAAAAATAAATCGAAAATGTTCAGTAAAACTTTTTTGATTTCAACTTCGTTTAGCCGCTATCCGCCATTTTGTTTTTTTTCCACTTAAACATTTCTATTTCCGTAATGGATTAATGTATCAAGTAAAAATTTGGTATGGAGCTTTACAGGATAAATGTCTAAATCCACAAAAAAATTATTTTTTTCCGAAGTTTATTTTCAAAATGTCGGCCACTTTAAATTTTTAAAGTCAAATTCCATGAAAACTAGCAACTAAAACAAAATTTTACAAGATATACAATTTAAAGCACTTTGTAATCCAAATCTAATGACATTTTTACTGTAAAAATCGGTTAATAAATAAAAAAGTTATGGTAATTTTTTTATAAATTTCAAAATGGCGGCCATATACAAATTTCAAAGTCAAATTCCTGGAAAACTAGCAACTAAAAAAACATTTTACAAGACATAAATTTAAAGGACTTGGTCAAATGCACTAGGGAATTTGACTTTGAAAATGTTATATGGCCGCCATTTTGAAATTTATTATAAAAAATTGCCATAACTTTTTTATTTATTAACAGTATTTATTTTACAGGAAAAATGTCATTAGATTTGGATTACAAAGTGCTTTAAATTGTATATCTTGTAAAATTTTGTTTCAGTTGCTAGTTTTCATGGAATTTGACTTTAAAAATTTAAAGTGGCCGCCATTTTGAAAATAAACATCGGAAAAAAATATTTTTTTTTGTGGATTTAGATATTTATCCTGTAAAGCTCCATACCAAATTTTTACTTGATACATTAATCCATTACGGAAATGTTGTGTGAAAGTGAAAAAAACAAAATGGCGGATAGCGGCTAAACGAAGTTTAAATCAAAAAAATTTTACTGAACATTTTCGATTTATTTTTGTATGTAGAATATGGTTATGTATAGCCAGTTCCGGATTTTTGTGACACCCTGTATAAAAAAATTGCTTTTATAAATTGGAACGTATTTTAAATCGTTGGGTTGTTGAAAGTTATAAACACATGTAAAAGTAAATTAAAAATCATATAATATCTTCTTTTACCATTCTAAAAAAATCTCAATGTTAGCCTTTATCACAGGGTATAATTCATTTATCTTATTTATACTTACAAAATTCATCCCTATAAGGTAAGTAGCACAGTGGTCGGTAAGTCGTGCTGAAATCTTAACTCCCAAGTATAATATAAAACATGAAATCAAACCTTGTTAAAAACAGGGATTTATAAGAAAATAACGAAAATAAACTCAGCTACCCCACCAGAAACATGCAAGTCCTATCAACACACTTCTCACGCACATCGTAAAGCCTTTGGCGCAGCGCGCTTGGCTCCCAACTCACATGCGCACCTTCCTCCGGCGGCTTGTGAAACCCCTGCGCAACAAATATAGACCGTAGGATCATAAAGCGCGCCCATAAACATCTACAGACTTTCCTCAGAAACCGCGGGAGCCGGCATTGACTGCAAATGAGAAGATAACACTGTATGACCCTTTAATTTAAATCATGTTCATTCTTTACTACAGTAACAACGGTTTGGATCTCATTTAGACGGTAAACAAAGCAAAGCAGTGGTTGTTAAAAGTGAAATGTAAAATGTTTTGTCGAATTGTTAAATAAACTACACAAATTTTCTGTAGAAGATTAAATAGGTGACCCCCGTTCCAAAATCATTTAGGCTCTGCCGCACTTGCGTTGAAAGTTGTGTTTTTCTTTCTAGCACACATTACTGGCATGATGGAGCTGAAGTTCAGTAGGAAGGTAGCTATAGTACACTCAAAGCAGGCATAGGCCTGCTCCTAAACGAAATATTCGTTAAGGCTCAACCCCGTTAGCCTTTACTAACTGACCAGCTATTATATTTTAACCATTACACACCGATACTAACTACCGAACCGATAAACCTAAAATGTGGGAAAAGGTACAGATAATACATCAGAGTAAAAAATTGTTCTACTCCAGATCCGAAAATTATATAGGGTTCCGCCCCACTGGTTTTCTAAATTATATTTTCCATCTCGCAACACCTCTAGACCGATAGAGCTGAAATTCGGCAGGAAGATAGGTACATAAGAATCATAGATACTGAAAATCGTTTGTGACTCCGCCCTACTGATATTAAAAGTGTTTACACGTTTGAAATTATCTGTGTTAATGTGTTAACATGTTTTCTATTTCAGTTTCCACGATAACAAAATTGTTAACAACGGGAAAATAAACGGGAGTCAACGGGAAACGAAGGGAAGAGAAATAGGGATCAAGAAAAATCAGGCGAACCAAGTCAGCTGGTATAGAATATTTAGGAGCTTAATTGGACGATTTTGTCGGCTAACGATTCGGTTCGGAAGGGGAACAAGATAGGTATTTTTGTTCTTTAAAATGAATCATACATCATCGATTTTGCTGAGGTGCTTATGGGGGGTTAAAATTGTGTATTGTTCTTGTGGAAGGAACAAATAACCGTGAAATATTTCGTGACTGAACCCATATCTTATCTATTAACTTGCAATCCTGATATACACGATAGCACAGCTTCCACTTATCACCTACAGTTGAATTATTAGTGAATTTCCTTTGGAAAGTGAACTATTAGCATGACCCGCACGGTGAAACTTAAGCCCGGGACAACCATAGAAGTTCCTAACGTGATCCCCTGAACACGTTTTGGGGGGTCGTTCAAAATTTTATGTATATGTGTGTGTGTGTGTGTGTGTGTGTGTGTGTGTGTGTGTGTGTGTGTGTGTGTGTGTGTGTGTGTGTGTGTTCTTGCGAATAAGCCGTTATTTGATCCGACATATGGTTACACACCCACACTATTAGATCCGATGGCGCTATTAGATCCACCCTGCTGGATCTAATAGCGCCAAAGTTCTTTTTTTGAGTTTCTGGCGTTCCGGCCATCACGGAAATAGTCGAATTTACCCGATTTGAGCAGGATCTAATATAGCCGGTTTCAGACATATAGTGCGTGTGTATGAGGTTCCGGAAGTGGCCACCACGTTGTGCTGCGGTCGCGATTGAGGTGTGTATCGTAGCGTCGTCGGATCTAATATTGTAGGTGTGTAACCATATGTCGGATCTAATAACGGCTTCGTAAGAAGTCGACTTCTCGGCTCTCGTGTCGTCAAGCTGAGTAGAGTTGCCGGCTCAACTGAACTACTGCACTAGAGATTTTTGTATTATTTTTAGTAGAATATTAAGTTGTTAGTAGTGATGATATGTGATTATTGCCATCGTTCATTTAGCAGAAGAGCAACGTTTTGTGTTCACTTGTCAAAATGTAAAATGAAAAATGTTGAAATAGTTAATGAGGTAAGTTCACTTCTATAACATTAATTTATCATTTTGTAAAAGGCTACAGGGCATTATTACTTTTCTCAATGCATGACAATTGTTTTAATTTTAATTAACTTACTAACTTAGTTGACTGAATTGTCAATCAACTGCGTTTATACACAGTTTTCAGCTCTTGTAAAGTTAAGAGCAGCAACTTGTGAGGTTAATTCTCTTGTCCATGTCCAGAATAACTGTTATTGGCGTTTTCTTTGTCAAAAATACCATTTATCAGATCTAGAAGATAACTTTGCTTGTTCATGTATTAATTTTATAAGCAAGGTAACCTCTTCAAAACCTAGTTGAGTTGGCCTCCTTTTAGTTTGGTTTGATAATTCAAATAGGGTCTATTACAGTAAGCTTACCTATTTTACTACAGCTCAGGCCTGTTGACTTAAACTAAAGCTAAACTGAGCCTAGGCCCTATCACATAAGTAATTTATTTGCCCTCCCTGTTAGTAGTATTTTAATTTTGGTCCCCCAAGCCCATGGCTCCTGGGTTTCATCCATGAAATAGATTGGGTACACTTCCATTCGCGGTACGACATAAAAAACTGATATAGAGAACTGAACCAATTCAAAATCCTAACCGAATATATATTGAAACCTAATATCTATTCGGTATTGATATTGAAACCTAATCAAAAGCAATCATAAACAAACACAATTTAACTATAACTTATGAATCTATATGCGGACATAATCGCAAAAACGCTGGGGGTCTGGGGGCGTGCCCCCCAGATAGAATAGCATACACGGCAGAGATCAGTTTATTACAAAGTTGGAATGGTTGGAAGGATTTTGTTTTTTATACCTTTAGTATAAAAATACCAAATTTGATCACCCTAAGCCACCTAACCCTCTTATTTAGAAAAGACCCCCCCCCACAATAATAATAATGAGCTTTATTTATTTAGGCCTACTCAAATTTGGGACTGACAAGTGCCCTCTACCACATATGTCTCGAAGACTGGCATCTTAAGAATAAATTAATAATGTAATTTAATTAATACAATTTTTATCAACGTTAAAAACTGATAATACAAAAATTGGGTACACTTCCCGAAATAAAAACTGATTAAATATGTAATTTGATATTATAACCGAAGAGACGATAATAATCATAAACAAACTCGATTAATTTATTTGTATCAACTAAAATCTACTGCCTGATCGTGGAAATACCATGGGTTTATGTAGTCTGAGGGCATACCCCTCAAATAAAAAGTGGCAGAGATCAGGTTACCTAGAGGGAGGGTTAGGTACAGTTATACTAACGTGGTTGGGTTGGTCAGTTTGTTTGAATACGTGGGAAGTAAAGAAAAAAGAACAACATTTTGCTGTCAACTGAAAGAAATAAAACAACAAATATTTGTTTTAAAAACTTGTATATATACAGGTTATCAATAATTAAAAGTTGTGCTGATAAAGTAGGCTAATTTGATACCACTTAATATTGTGCAACAATAAAAATCTGGGGTTTTTTATGAACAATAAACAGAGTAGACAGATCAAGTAAATTTGTATTTGCAAAAGAGTTTTTGCAGATATAATTTAGGTTACATAGGCTAACGTAGACTAATTTTGGTTTCGGTTTCATTTGTTCAGTTATTAAATTGAAGTACATAATTTTATTGGCTTTATGATATAAAATTACTTAACAAGAAGTGACAGATTTAGTAGCTTATACCCCCATAAGTCAACTGAAAGTAACCTCTTCAACGTTACCCCAAAACGAGCTTGACTGACCTCTCTACAGAATTCGTTTGGTAAAGAATTCTGTAATCTTGATGCTGTGTCAAAAAATGATTGATTATAATATAAAAGCATGAATATTTAACATACTTGCACCATGACGGGTACTTGTCATGCTTATATTTATAGTGAAAGTAAATTTGTATGCAAAATATTTGGGTTTTTTATCTGTAAAAATGCTGAATAACAACATTAAAATTGGTATTTTCTTGTTTCTTTTAACTTAAGGTGTATAGTATTATAATACTTGGTACCGGTAATATGATCATCCCACGTTAAATTAAAAATAAATCTAATGTTTTGGGCACATTGTAAAACTTATTAAAAAATCTATACCACTGTTTCAAACGCTCCTGTGCAGTAATTTTTACCCAAAGTTTACAACAACACAGTCAATATAAAAATCTGACATTTCCATTTAATTTGGTTGAATAAAATAGGATTGCAAACCCAAAAAGTTGAAAATTATTTTTAAGCTGTCCAATGGGTGAGTTAACCAATATGTGTCCACAAAGTGGTAGGGTTGAACAGTTGTTGAGTTTTGAAGCTGGTTATTGATAGCAATCTGCCAAACTCTCCACGATGACACCAGTAAATTGTATGGTTCAGAAAAGTATGGTGGTAGCTTCTAAAACCACCAGTAATGTTGTTTTCATGTGTTTTCCAGGAAGTAGCCAATAAAGTGAAAGATCACAGTGCCTGATGACCAATCGCAGTAGTACCTGAACAAGCCTTCTGACCATTTAACTAGGCATATGTTAGAGACCTTAGTTTTAAATTTTTGTAATTATTTGTAATACAAACAATTTTCAAGATTCAGTAATTTTAATTTTTCCCAGTTTACTTAACAATAAACAAATTGTACACACAAATTAGAATAAAATAATTTCTAGTAAGCTAATTGAAAATTATTTTATAGTTAGACTGCATTAAAACTGAACTAAAACACTTTATGATTAAATATTATAAATATTGTGTATATTTTCATTTGATTGCTATTCATTTGTTGTGGGTTCGTTCTCCAGGTGCTGTGGGCCATCTGTGAAAATACCAAAATTAACTCGAGAAAAGTATTATACTTTTAGAATTTTTACGAATATAAAACTGAGTATTAAACCGTTTAACTTGAGCTGAAATGGATATATCTATCACAGACTCATATATACATAAATTTGTTGTCCCTTAATGTCACCTTCATAAAAAAGGGAAAATAGTAAAAGGATGTTAAGATTCTTTCTCTTAAATAATAAATTTAGTAGCAATGTATGAAAATACAACACAGATGTTTTATTTCATATTTTTAATCATTAATGTTTTAAGAATAAAGGACTTACTACCTCTTCAATGGACATCAATTAATTTGTAGCTAAAAATAATTTAGGGTAAAGGTATTTAACTACTAGATTTTCCATTCCTATTTTATCAAGTCCTCTGTCCTTAATTCCAAAATCAGTATTTCCCAAAAAGCCAAAAGGGGCAGATAATGTGAATAACTGTTTATTCAAGTTGGTTATATGCATTATTTTGTGATATTTACAAAATATAACTAATTAATCATCCTTGTTTAATTATGTTCAAAATGGATCTCCTGGAATAAATCTGGTTATAAGTTTGAATTAATTCACACTGACAAGTCTAAGGTTGTGGTTTTCAGACTTTGAGCATTGTCCAATATGACTGTGGTAAATAAAGCCGCACCTGAGGTATGAGTTGGTATGTTGGAGTAGTCTATGGACTAACAACATATTTTCAAATTACGGAAAAGACTTATTTGGATCACATTGTGATTATATTGCACAGGCAGTCATGTACACCGTTTCTTGTTTCATTCATATTTTTTACAATGGCTATATTTATTTACCATGTTTTATCATGCAGACAGACAATTATGTTTTACGGCTCACTTTATATTTATAAAAGTCTGTTTTTTGCAAAGTGAAGAAATATTTAACTAATACTAACAACATGAGGCAACATGAATTTCATACGTGACTCTGAAACCTTCAATACCCTCAATCCCTTATCTAGCCTTTTACTTTCTCCCCTTATACGTAGTATATGGAGAAACTATTGTTTTCGTCAACATTTTCGAATTTGAGTTGATAGTGGAAATATTCGTTTTAGTGCTCCCTGAACCCAAAAAAGTGATCTTTACGTGATGTCTGTGTGTCTGTCTGTCTGTATGGATGCGTACAAAGCTAGAGCCCTAACCAATGGTCCGATTTTCATGTATTTTGGTATGTAGATACTAATCCACGATATATCCAGGTAGTTTTACATTTTTTGGAATTTTTGATGTTTAAGGGTAGTTATCCCCCAAAACCGCCAGGAACATGAATAATTAATATTTCTCAAAAACGGCGCCAACGATTTTGATTAAACTTTAGTCGTTTGTTGAACTTTAGTTTTCCAACAAAATGACACCACCAGCACTTCTGTAAACATTCGGGTTCGGAAATTACAAGACTTATAATATCAAAAATTCAGTTTTTTTTTCATAAAAAACATAAATATAAAAAAATTACTATTCCCCACTAAATAGAGCTTAAAAAACTAAATAATTTAGTATTTTGAATTACTATTCTACGATTACTAGTTGCGGAGAAAATTTAAATTTTCATTTTGCGGTAAACGCAGTACGTTGTCAAATGTTATTCTTATGGGTAATACAAAAATTACTATTTCTTTCTTATTTACCGATCAATTTCGTCCAAACTTGATATGCTAGTCAAGTTAGCATTGACCAACAAAGGAAATTCGAAATATGTTACCCCTTAATAACCCTGGGGGGAATAGGGGGCATTTCCCCTCTTAAAACCACGTGTGTAGCAATGGATTCTGTAGTGCCTCTAAAAGAGGGATTTGGTGGATGTTTTTAAAAACAACTTGTTTACAAAATTTCTGTACATTCGACCGTGCTTTGTATTCTATATTTTGTAAACAAAAAGTAATTTATTCATTAAAGTTTGGCTAAAAGGGAGAAAGTATGTGTCAGTTTCCTGATACCGTTTATTTTTTAATCTTTTACTCTCGTTACGATAGTATTGTATTTTTGAAACTCATAATAGCGATGGATTTGAATTTATTTTTTTATTTATTTGGACTTTACCTATCGCTTCTAGTGTTTAAAACTACAAAACGAAGCGATAGGTAAAGTCCAAATAAATAAAAAAATAGATAGTATTTTATTAAAATATTCAAAAAATACATTTATCTGATTTGAGCATGACATTTGAAATTATTGCATAAATCCGTCTTCAGCCCCTTTCACTCATATTCGGATCGAATAATGATATACACTGATCATCGGATCTAATAACAGCTTTATACATCATCAGATCTAATAACGACATACACTGACCATCGGATCTAACAATTACTTACACACCCATCATTGGATCTAATAACGACTTACATACCGGATCTAACATTGAACGTAAAATACATACGACTAAACTTGAAATTACACTACTCAGAATGTGATATTGTTGCTTGGTATGATATAATAAGTAAGAGTGATGATTTGTAAGGCCGAATATTGACTCCTTCTGCCGGATCTAATATGGCTGGATTATTACTCGGATCTAATAACAGCTTATGCGTGCGTATGTGTGTGTGTGTGTGTGTGTGTTTGTGTGTGTGTGTGTGTGTGTGTGTGTGTGTGTGTGTGTGTGTGTGTGTGTGCACTCTAGCAGTCGCATTTTTTATCCGATTTACTTCCAATTTGGTAGGGACATTTCTTTCTGTGATCAGTTGGACAAGTTCGTTGGGCAAAACAATCGGAAAATTCTAAACCCTTTTTTAGGGATTAATCTTTAAAATTTTGAGTTTTTGGGCCCAAAAAAGGTGAGAAATGCCCCGTATTTAAAAGTAATGCATGTAAAAAGATGGAAATTAGGGAGGCAAAGGTTTTAAGCCCTCTCTCGTCATTCTAACATACATATTTACCGAGTTATTAAAGAAAATGTCTATCGACTAAACACAGTACGTTGTCTTATGGGGGTTTTACACTAGAAAAGCCTGTTATTCCTTTGTTAGAGTACTTTTATCATCCCCAGCAACCTCACTCCTACTGTCAAGCTTGTCCGGACCTTCTCCTAACATTATAATGCACAAAATTGTATTCCCAGCTTTGCAGATAAATGAAACCAGAAGCATCAGAACAGCACAAAAATCACTGTTTTCAGATTTCAATAAAAATTGGAATAAATGTATGTTTTTACACTGATTTGGAGTTTTAAAATTTTTTATGTGGAAATTCCAACCCTAACCCTCACGTCAGCGTGCTGCGTGCGAACTCGTTTTAACTTGGTGCCCGACGGCCATAATGTTACAGCTGGCTGCCAGGCTCAAAATTAAATTAACTCATATAGCACTGTTCCAGTTTTCTTTTTCTACATAGATCTTTAGAAGATAGCTAATAGCGGTTGTAGCGGCGGCGGCGCGTAGCCAAGATGTTACACTTGCGGCACGGACGTGAGGGAACGCACTGCGGCGCGTTACGTGCTACGTGCTGCGGTATCACGTGCCAACGTCCGTCACATTAGACCCGGCACGTCCGACCTGGATGAATACGTGCGGCGCGGTCGAGTTTTGGTACAGAGTTGAATGCGCATAAAGAGGTTGACTTAGTCGGTTTGGTGATAGAAAATTATCAGCGAAAGAAACTTTGCATTTGAAGACAGTTCAATTGTTGAGAACAAATTAAAAGCGAAAATGTTTTTGTGAAAATAAACAATATACCTTATTGTTAAATGAACGTACAATAATTATGTTTTGAGCCATATAGGCTTATTTTTTAACACATTTCGAAAATGGTTTCCTTAGACTAAATGAAAGTAACCAAGTTGACTTTAATTTCGTTTATTTTTTTGTAACTTACAGTTTGTTTTAATAATGTCGTATCAAGAGTTTTCCGGAAATAAATACTAATAACTATTTATGTCGATGTGATATCTATATATCTAATAACTTAAGCCAAAATTTGACAAAGAAATTGTGAGCGAACGGGAAGTTGTAGAAAGCTGGCGTGGTCTCATTTTATAGGTCTAAGCATGACAATTTCGAGAAAATTGTTATGTTTTCTTAAGTAATTATGTACCGAAAATTTGTTACGGAATGAAATAATACCCATTTAAATAGCACGGGGTTTTAAAAACGTGCTTAAAGCATGATTTCTTTGCATTAAAACATGTGATTAAGTGTCTTCTTTGTTTGTGAATTGCCATGTGTTCCTAATTATATAGTTTTTATTTCCACCTCATGTAAAGAGTAAAGAAAATCAGATGAGGCAGAGTAGTGACAATGATAGGGGCTATGGCACCTTTAAGCCACTAGTATGTTTCTAATGACGTTAGTTTTACTCACATAACCTATTGTAAAGCGATGAATTTATGGCCAGCTAATAAACAATAGGTAGAGGAGAAAGTTATCCCCTCTCCTTGTCATTGACACAACCAACCAACAAATGTCTCGGTTTTAAATGCTGGGATGAAATTGCGCAGTAAAAAATCCAATCACATTGTTCAATGCCTTAGAATGGAAGGATTGTGGTGAATTTACTGACTGGCCATCAACCCATTCCCCCCGAAAGATTGTATACTCCCCCTTTACACCGAGTACATAAAGATTAGCAACTGAACACTCAAACTACCTAATAAACCTTTAAAACACCGTTACCCGCCCAAAGCGACCAATTAATATCCCCAGTCTCAAACAAACACCATTTACCTGTGGGTGCGTCCAGAACAAATACCTCACTCCGCTCCGGGGCGCGGTGCCATCAACAGCGGCCGTGGGTCAGATTTGGCGGGAGATTGTGGGCAGATTTGGGCCAATGGGAGGCAGGCTGGGGCAGGTCCGGGCCCTGGGACGGTATCAAGGTAACAATCGCGACATTCGTGTTTATGGCTGTCTCCCCAACGTGTCCCCGCCAAGTGGCCGTAGCAACGTTCCTGTGTTCTTGGCTGGTTTGCATATCTGATGGAAATGGATTGACCCGTTCAAGCAGTCAATTAGCTGGGAATTTAATGGGTAAAGAATTGTGCTGATCTTATATAGGTTGGGTTACCTTATTTCAATCATGCTTTAAGATATGTTAAATACATTTTTGAATTTGTAAAACTAATAATGTTCCTATCTTATTGCTTATGTGAATAAAAATTCCTGTTTTATTCAATACAAATTTCCACCCTTGGTTTTTGATTATCAGTGTTTACTATTGTATTAAAGACTCCCATATCAATATTCTACAATGTGTACAGGCCGCAATCTTATGTATCTATCTATAATATTATAAAGAAGAGGTGGTTTCTGTCTGTCTGTGTGTCTTATGTTCCGGGTAAAAACAAAAACTACTGAATCCTCTGGGCTGAAACTTTACACAAAGGTAGATATCAGCTTGGATCATGAACCCGTGCAACACATAAAACCCCGTGCATTCACTTCCTTAAAATCCCCTTGGGCTACACCCCGTGAGCGTTTCAATGTTTAAATTTCAGAAGAACGTAAACATTCAGAAACTGTAATGCGAACAGCTGTGGATACTTCCATTTGACAGCTTAAAGAGCAGAAGCAGGAGCAGCTGTTTCAAGCTAACCTATAACACAGTTAACCCGTGCCATTGGGTTTATATCTACTAGAGGGGACACGCAATGCAAATTAATATTACAGATTCGTCAACGTAGTTCCATCTTACGCCGCTAGGGATCTTCACGGTTTTGTTCATCATATTTTTGTTAGAAATGTTTTCGTAGGGATTTTAAAATGTTTAAATACACCTTTTCTTGTGATGGTCATCGAAGTGACAGTTTGTTTACACGGGTCGGTTACGGCGGACGAGTTAACTCGGCCTAACGACGCCGCAGATCACGTTAGTTATATTAATATGACGCTAGATCGCAGCACTGCTTTTACTAACTCTGGCTCACATAAGGTGTCAACTCTAGTAGATACAAACCCAATGCTCGTGCAAAGAATTGGTACATCAGCTTGTCAAAAATAAATAAATAAATAATGCGGTCATTTAATTTGTGCACGATGTTAATATTTTAGGTTGACATATTACGTGCTATATACATATTTAACAGGTAATTAAATACGCCTTGCCGTAAAAAATAGTTATTTGTGTATCAAGGGAGTAAAGTGCAACTTTGTCCCCCTGAGGGAAATTGTTGGCGCCCGACGCCGTAGGCGAGGACGACAATTTTCCCGAGGGAGACAATGTACTTTACTCCCGTAATACACACAACATTTTTCCCACACCCCAAAATCCACAAGTATCGATAAGTATTCACATTCACAATCGCGTAATAACTAACCTCGGAACTCGGAACGTTAATTGCAGCTTGAGCGAAATATCAATCAGCTGATCCGATTCTGTTGTAATTGCAGCGAAATATCAGCTGATTCTGTTCTGCGAAAGACAAAGTACTTTTCACCACACTACGCTGTAATCACCTGTTTTCGGAACGTCATTTAAATAGGAAAGTAGAGTTTTCCTCCCAAGGGCCGAAAATTTTCGGCCCTAGGGCCGAAAGTCAGCTGATCTATTTAGCCAGTGTTGCCAACTTGTTTTCAAGCGTACACGACGTTACCTGGTTAATACATGCACACTATTTTGTGTTCTTTGGTTGAAACACTGGAACAAATAACAATCAAAATCAAAACATTGTACCATTGATGATTTGTTTATTGGTTAAATGTTTTTAGTCCGAGATTGCATGAGGCCGCTCGTGTTTTATGACCGATCACATTTAACCCGTTAATAATTGTAGTATGGTGAAAAATAGCGTTCACACCTCTCCCGAAAGGGTTTTGTATAGCCCTCGAACGATCTCGGGCCAGCAAAACCCTACTTTCGGCCCTTGGTGCGAAATATACTATTTCGTCATACTACGCGGGAACATATGACTTTCAATACTAAAATGCGGCTGGAAACTTGCTGTTTTCATTTAAAATAACATATGTTCCTTTGATGTCTTTTCCGATCACTAAAATTAGCTACATGTTAATCTTATGGTGAAAGCCTATTTTTGCCGGACAGTTCTTTTCCGATCAGTTTTAGAAGTTACAAACGCGACGCAACAGCTGACTTTCATTGTTGTCAAATCATTGGCCAAAGTTAACCTCTCATTGATGTTACACGTGTGAAGCATATTATGGCATTGTGTTTTTGTAATTACATGACTTTTTGTAGTATGACGAAAAGTATCGTTCAATACTCGTCCGAAAAGCTCTTTGCCAGTGCTTGATCTAAATTCCGTGCTCGACTTCGTCTCACACGTAAACACCATCTTGCACTGGCAAAGAGCGCTTTTCCGGACTAGTAACGAAATATACTATTGTCTCCCGTGGGAGACAAAGTTGCACTTTACTCGTTCATTACAAGAAGCAAGATTTGAATTTACACAGTAGGTGGGGGAAAATTGTATTTACAGTTACTCCGTACTCGCACACAAACTGATAAATGTCTATGTCTATATCAAGCGTATACAGTATGTAACTTACATACAAAGACAACGATTTCAACAGTCTACCCTATGGATTGTAATCACTTACTTACTTAGCCTTTTATTTGGAGCCTCTTAATAATTCTCAGGTTTTGTCTGATTTTGTTACATATGTCGGATTTTTAGAGAAATTCTTTGATTTGATCAAGTGTAATTCCAAATTATAGCATAGTAAACGGAGAGGCAGGATTACTAAACTAGTATGATTATAATATGTCAAAACTGTGCAAAGATTATCAAGACAAATTTAATTGTTAAACTCAATTTATTCCCTAAAAGTTACATTAACTCGAAGATAAATACATTAAATGTATAACGTTTCCAGTTAAACGCATCACTTTGCTAAAACCGCAGGTAATTGCGGAATTTGAGACTGGTATTAGAAAGTTCCAACGTTTTTATCAATTAAAATTTTATAAGGTGCAAACAAAGTGGACCAATTACTATGGTATTCTGCAGCACATTTCCACACTAGCCGCCAGCCGCCTAAGGCCAGTATATGTGCTGTATCGCCGCGTACGAGAGCCTAGTACGGTAGTCGTCGTGTAGATAGCTCCAGCAACAGCGCAAGTCTGCGGTCCAGTTTATGTTATTGAGTGCCGGATGGATATCTTGGCTGGGGTTCAGAAGACGAGGTAGTGGCTAGGCACGCCAGACTCGCATGTTTTAGAATTGGGAGGGAACATTACTACTGGCTCTATATGGCAATCGGCGACTCCATTAGGAGGGGGCTCCAGTCACGGCAAATTCTGTGTTTCTTCCTACCTTTCCCAGTCAATTGAACTTTCAAAGCCCGTCCCTCCTCGACAGATAATGCGACATCTTTGATTTACTGCTCATTTTAAATATAAAATAAATACCTACCTATTTGTGGGAGCAAAATTTTTATCTCACAAATAATAATAGGTTTAAAAATGTAAATACCCCCGTCGCAGCAAACCTGCATACTCAGCGAATTTCGAATGAACATATAATATAACACATTAAAACACTTCACAGGATTCGTAAGAAATATATTCACAGACAAGCGATATTTAAAATATTAATTAATCTCCATAAGAATAACATTGGGGATGAGTACGCAGGTTTGCTGCAACAAGGCACACAAAATAATGGGTTTTTATGCAAATAACAATAGATCTCATGTATGTGAAGTCACATACCAAGTTTCATCCATATACATTCATAAATAAGCGATATATAACAATTTAAGTATTTTCCATAAGAATAACATGGGGACCGAGTACCTAGGTTTGCTGCTACAGGAACCATAGGCGAAAAATATTTTTTTGTGCAAACAACAATAAACCACAACCATATGAAGCCATATACCAAATTTCGTCAGTTTATGTTCATAAATAAGCGACATATACAATTTTTCTTTTTCTCCATAAGAATAACATTAGACAACGTACTGTGTTTAGCACTTACAATATCTCGGTAACCAATTGACGTAGAGCAATGATAAAAATACCAAATTTTTTTTTAAGCTCAACCTAATGGTATAAATTAAAATTTGATTTAAATTTAAATTACCTGTGAAAACCCCAAAAAACACATTTTTGGGGTACAAAACCCCCCAAAAACCCCCCTTCGGATGGTGCGATTCATCTGGTTTTCGAACTCGTTCAAATAAATGGTACTTTACATATTTGTACCAAATTTCATTAAGATCGGACCTTTTTTACGAGAGTTATCGTGCTTACGGACACACATATATATATATACATATATAAAAATTTGAACGAATGGTGTTTTTGGCATCTGGGGACCTCAAAATGAAAAGTTATCATGGTCTCGGGCTTAAGTCTTACCATGAGACCTACGGTAATAGCTTCTTCCCTATAGGGGAAATTCGCTAAAATTGTCAATAGTTACATAAAATACTTGTTGTATCCCAAGATATCGCAAATATTATTAGTTTACAAAATTTCAAAATATTCAATTGCTACAATTTTGTACGGGTGAAAACATTTTGTATCAAAATTCAGCTCACTGAAATCGCTAGGTATTTTTTGCTCTTTCAAATGAACTTTAAACCAACCATTTTGGATAATCTGTTAAGGAGGATGGGCTTTCAAAGTTGACATTGGCCTCATGGGAGAAACAGCTAGAAACGCAAAACATTTTATGGTTAGCGCCTTCCATTAAGTGTGATTTATATACTGTTTTGGACACAACCTGCAATACATTATGATTCCAAAACAATTTAGCTTAACGTATTGAACATTTGCAGCCAATAATTGATCGCCATGATCAATGCTTTGCTCTTCTCTATGGTAATACCATTGACTATAAATACTGAAGTAGACTTCTCATTGCCATTGTAAAATCTGTCCCAAGTTTTGTGTGTGCTAGGATTCAAAGAGGACGTAGTTAACACTTATCATCAACAGAGTATGCTGTTGTCAACTATTTCTTATCCTCTCAAGGAGGGGATAATACAGTTTGGGTCACAATGCTTGACGCCTGGTTAGCGTATGCTCTGGAATGACTTTTCACCTCTATTTGGCTTTGTACCGTTAGTGTTACAGTATACTTTTGTTAACAGAAAGCGAAATTACTTTATTTAATTTTAAAACATTGGTTTTGGTTATTTTCGATATTGTCTGCTTTTATTTACGAAAAATTTGAGTTGTATCTCGCCTTTCCCAGGCGCCAAGCACCGTGGCCCGAACTGTACAACAGTTTGTGTGTCAGGATGCTAACATAAGTTGATTATCACTTGCTTTCTGGGGTGGAGATATTTTAAAAGTTAACGTAAATAACTAAAATAAATAGTTGACAGCAGCACAATCTGACGGTGACCTAATCAAACTACGTTCACTTCAAATTCTGGCAAACACTAAAAGTGGGACAGCTGGGCCATATAGATGGGATGTCTCCTTCAGTATATATAGTCAATGGTAATACTTTACTTGCTTTTTGGTATTAATATGAGGAACCGCCCAAGTGGCCCTATGTACAGTACGAGTAACGTAGCCTTATGCAATTGAACCATTTGCGTTGAAAACAATTATTTTGGCTTTATTATGAAGTTAATTTATTTAATAATGTGATAGTATTTACAAATGACGCAGGTAAAAATGAATATACATACGTATAATGCATTTGTGTTCGCTGCTTTATTGACTACAAATTGTGAATTTTGTGTTTTGACCAATGAAATGGTCCCATGAAAGTTGTGCACATGTGTAACATTCAGATAACTGCAGTACTGAGTGAGTGTGGTATAATTTCAGGATTTAAAGAAAAAACTGTTATATATTTCAAATTCCTCCGGAAATGTCCACTTCGTTTGACGTGTTCTTCTTCAAGCTGAGCAGACAGTTTAGAAAGGAATAGCCGGCTTTTAAAAACTGTAAAACAAAAGATATAGTGTGCATCAGGAAAACGACATGTAATATTATTTTATAGAGAAAACAACTTACTATCTACAAATTAAAAAAACTCCTGATTTTTGTTCAACCACTTCCTGAAGTTAATACTTAACCGATTTTGACGATTATTTTTTATTTAAAAGATAATTTCAAGTTCTAAGTTATTGTCGAGCCAGAATTTCAATTTAGGCCCCAGGATTTGCCCCATGGGACTTCCAAGTTCTCATGTTATTCATACGGAGGAGATTTTTTATTTGGTTTATGTCTCATGTGTTTTTTCTTAATTCAATAAACAGCTGTTATAAGGATTATATCTGCAAAGTTTTGTGGGGAGCTACTCGTGTTTTTTTTTCTTTTACTTTTAACCTTTAAACCAAATGTTTGGATAAATTATAATAACACTATTTACTAGTATCTTTTTACGGAAGAGGATTCTGCAAGTGTGTATCTATCTTTTAAACCACCTTCTAAACACATCTGTTCGTGTTTATTCGCATAAGATAGTAAAATGTGAATCTATATTGATAAAAAAGGATGTTGGTTTGTATGTATATTTGAAGTTTATGGACTCGGACACCGTTGGACCGTTTGCCATGAAACTTTGAATATATATGTAAAATTTCATGGAGAAGGTTTTTAAGCCATCCATTTCGTCCTAAATCAATTGGGTTCCTCCCAAGAGGCCCAAAAGGGTTCCCATATAAACCTTATGGAAAGATATTGTTGTTTACATAAAAGCTAATGACGTGTTTACTTCAACAGGTGATCTTGGTGATATTGGTTTTAGTTGGTAATAGGTGGTAATAGTCAAAGGCATGACAATGTCTGCCGGGTAGCAGCTAGTGATATTGTAAAGATTAATTAAGAGATCTCAATTGAAAGAATATAGGCCTGAAAAAAGGGTCACATATATAACAAATCAAAACACACAAAAAAGGGGTATTGTGCAAATGCATGGGCCGCCATTTTCCCCTCTGCCTACACCGTTTTCATGTATACCCAACTTGCCACCGATTATAAAATGACTTAAACTGCAGTTTATATTCAACTGCTATCAACAAATAAAACGATCAAAAGCGTCCATAAACACCTAATATCAAATTTAAATATGATTAAATAATTGCACGATTAAATCATTTAAATCGTTAATAAATAAACGGTATCAGGAAACTGACACATACTTTCTCTCTTTTAGCCAAACTTTAATGAACAAATTATTTTTTATTTACTAAATATAGAATATGAAGTACAGACAAATGTACATAAAACTGTCTAATATAGTTGTTTTCAGAAATATCCACCCAAATTCCTCTTTGGGAGGCGCTATAGAATCCGTTGTTACACACAGTGGTTTTGAGAGGGGAAATGCCCCTTGCCCCCTCAGGGTTAAATAGCAACACATTTCGAACATCCTCTGTTGGTCAATGCTAACTTGACCTGCAAATCAAGTTTTAATGAAATTGATCAGTAAATAAGAGAGCAAAATTAATTTATTTCGTTCTTGAGCTCTTTTTAATGGGGAATAGTCATCTTTTTTAACATTTAGGATTTTTTATGAAAAATCAAAAAAACTTAATGTTGGATGTTTCAAGTCCTGTAATGTCTGAACCCGATTTTTTCCAGAAATGCGGGTGTTGTCATTTTGTTGGAAACCTAAATATCTACAAACCACTAAAGTTTAATCAAAATTGTTAGAGCCGTTTATGAGAAATTTGGATTTTACAAGTTTTTTGGCGATTTTTTGGGGATAATATTAGGGAATAATGGACAGTTCTGGGGCAGGAGGAGCAAGGAGGAGCCCCCGCCCGAGCCCCCCCCTCGCGAATTTTTTTTGCGAATTTTTTTTTTGGCGAATATTAACCTAACCTAACCTAACCTAACCTAACCTAACCTAAACTAACCTAACCTAACCTAACCTAACCTAACCTAACCTAACCTAACCTAACCTATCCTAACTAACCTAACCTAACCTCGGATCAGATATCTGATTGCAGATTCTTGTTCGTCTAGTCGAGCCGAGAA
This sequence comes from Allygus modestus, assembly GCA_963675035.1. Taxonomy (NCBI): domain Eukaryota; kingdom Metazoa; phylum Arthropoda; class Insecta; order Hemiptera; family Cicadellidae; genus Allygus; species Allygus modestus. Next base: position 124,557,602 of record OY776117.1, on the reverse strand, counting down.
ATTTGAGTACCCACAAAGTACCTTTGGACGATGTAGGGGGGGGGCTATATCGGTTACCATAAGTCGGATTTGAATTCTGATTGCAGATTCTTGTTCGTCTAGTCGAGCCGAGTAATTTGAGTACCCACAACGTACCTTTGGACGATGTAGGGGGGGGCTATCTCGGTTACCTTAGGTCGGATCAGATTTCTGATTGCAGATTCTTGTTCGTCTAGTCGAGCCGAGTAATTTGAGTACCCACAAAGTACCTTTGGACGATGTAGGGGGGGGGCGGGCTAAATCGGTTACCATAAGTCGGATTTGAATTCTGATTGCAGATTATTGTTCGTCTAGTCGAGCCGAGTCATTTGAGTACCCACATCGTACACTTTGGATGATGTTTACAAAAAAGGGGCCCGCACCACACTTTTGACCTTTTTTTTGCATTTTTGGAATCTCCTTGTCAAGCCGAGTATTCTCAGTACCAACATGACATACTTTGGATAATTAATACAAGAGTTGATCAGGGTAACGCTACAACCAACAGAGCTAGCCCATCAGCGCCTGCGGACAATTGAACTACCAGTGAATGCAAATTTTGAGGAGAATATAATTGTACTCTGCACCAAGGCAGACGTTCACACAAATAACCGTCTTGTCTAGTCTCCTGTCTGGGAATGCGGATGTTGTAATTTGATACCTCGACTGGAGGGTGCAGGTGTTCACACAAAAAACCGACAAGTTAACCTAATATAAACAGTTGAGACCTGTCTGGGGTGCAGCTGCGCCCGACCCAAGGAGGGACAGGAGGAGCCCCCCCCGTCAAGGTTTCGTCTGTGACACTTTTGCCGCCAAGACGCCTGCACCAACACTTGGAAGAAAATCCTCCTACATTAGGAGGATTTCCTTCTGTTCCCTAACATGAAAAGCTTTTGTGGCCTTGAAAAAGGCCGATTATGATGGTGGGATCAGGTGGAGGCTAAGGTGTTGGGAAATATTTATTTTTTACTGTTGAAAAACTTTGTTACTTCATCAGGGTGGAGTTCATCGGTCTGCCGATTCCACCACATTTCAACAAGCATCATGTACTTCTGCTCATGTTCAATTGCGTAGAAGTGCTCCTCTTCAATGGGGTAGAAATTCATCTTGTAGTCCATGTCCCGCTGCCAATATTCCCATTCCAAGTCGTCCAGCGGGCAATGGTTCCACATGCCGTCGATTCCCCGTTGTCTAGAGTACAGAACGTCGTCAAGATCTTGGATAGTTGAACACACTTTTTGGCTCATGAACGTACTTGAACTTTTTGTCAAAGCGCCATAGCCTCTTCTTATGGAAATGCTTCAAGGTGCAATCATCGTCGTCTTTTCTATTGTAGAACTCATCACCTTCGAAGTAATCATCTTTATCGTCAAACTGCCTCTTCTTATTATTGATATTCATTGACGTTTCCGCCGCAACACATACATCCTCCAACTCGACGTCTGTGATGCTACAATCCCACTCGATGTTGTCCATGATCTCTTCATAGCTGTTGCCGCTTCGAAACTCAAGACTAAACTAAACTTTACTGCTAGGGGCGGGCTGTGCGTTGTGGGATGATGGGCGCAGGTGTACAGACAAAAAACACCGACGTGTCGCCCTCCTGTCTGGGAATGCGGATGCTGTAATTTGATACCTCGACGGGAGGGCGCAGGTGTTCACACAAAAAACCGACGAGTCGAGACCTGTCTGGGAATGCGGATGCTGTAATTTGATACCCCGACAGGAGGGCGACCGACCCTTGCAGGAACCCATAATTATAGACCACCCGAGTCGAATTCCGAGCAATAGTACACCAGCTGTCAAACACCCACGGTCTCATTCTTGTTCCAGTCTTCAACAATTCCTGACGTATGGGGGAGCGAAAATCTCCCCCTAACCCATTACGTGTTAGGGGGAGCGAAAATCTCCCTCTAGTAATTAAATAAACAGAACACCAGTAGTCAAACACCCACGGTCTCATTCTTGTTCTAGTCATCAACAATTCCTGACGTATGGGGGAGCGAAAATCTCCCCCTAAGCCATTATGTGTTAGGGGGAGTGAAAATCTCCCCCTAGTAATTAAATCAACAGAACACCAGTTGTCAAACACCCGCGGGCTCATTCTTGTTCGGGAGTTTGAAGTTTGTGGTTGTGTAATAGTGTTGCTGTGTGACGTTCTGTCAGAGTGTTCACCCGTCGTTTTGACTTAACCTATAAAATGAACCACTTAACCGCCTATGTGTTTAATGATCAGCGTTTGTCTGTACTGTTTGACAGCAGCGATAATCCATGGTTCAAAGCTAAGGATGTAGCTACAATATTGGGCTACGCTAACCCTAAAGAAGCAATCAGAGCACATGTTAGAGAAAAATATCGCAAAACAATTCCTGAAGTATGGGGGAGCGAAAATCTCCCCCTAACCTATAATGAGAAACATTCAATCTTTCTTAACGAGCCGGGATTATATTCGTTACTTATGAAATCTAAAATGCACATTGCCGAGAAGTTTCAAGATTGGATCTTTGAAGAAGTTTTGCCATCCATTAGAAAAAATGGTCAGTACAGACTTATAAACGAGAACCAACGGCTGCTACAATCACTTACAAAGTCGCTAACAAATAACCGAAAGCTAGATCAAACAAATTCCGAGTTTAAAACTATAAATGATATATTGTGTATGGAAAACCAATCCATGAATCAAACGCTGATCGAACAGACACCTAAAGTGGCAGTGTTGCCTGAAGATGTAAATCTGAAGCATATATTTTGTGTGATGATTAGGGAAACCCTTCTAGAGCAGTACGGAGTTTGCGAATACAAGTGCATTCGAACACAGAAGAGGAATTTCAAACAGGCCTTGAAAAAAGCAAAGGAAGAAGGATTTACAATGTGCTACTGTAGAGAAAATGTCCCCAACGGCATAAACATAGTGAATAAGGCTAAAGAAGTGATGAAGAGTTACGGCATGCACATTGACTGCAGATACAACAACATCCTAACCTCGCACAATTTCATTAATATAGTTGAACATATCTTTGACAATGCATAGGTCTGCGCTTGTGGACTCGTTCCAGAACCTTCGACGCTAGTCAGGTAGTAACAGTCGATACATGCTCCAAAGATGACCAGTGCGGATGACGCAAGAAAAGTAATCACCATATCAATGACCAAAATACGTTATAAACGTAACAACATCCGAGAAAGGCTCGCAATCAAGTTAGTGTTGGATAGAGCGAGAGATGTGTTTGGGAGAAAATATCATATGAAACAGCATACTTATGAAGAAAACAAAAATATTGAATATCATGTGAAATAATATAACTATGAAGGAAACAAAACAGACTGTTAAATTTAACGAGGAGCTAAATACACAGTACACTTACGAGCCCTGTGAGGATGTACAACAATTAACGTGGACTCAAATCGCAATAGATGAAATGAGATTCCGCAGACCGTTGGAACTAATGTTGGGTGAAAAAATCAAACATCTAACCTATTGCAACAAGATGTGTCACAGCGAGTGCATACAGTTTACTTCAAGGGTGAGCAGACGCACCACCAGTCCGTAGTACGGTTGAAGTCTAACGGTAAGGACGTGAACATGGACGCTTACGCTTCTGCGGACGACTATATCAAATCGTTTATTCAGGAGATTGAGGTTATGAAGAATAATGCTAGTGATCAGACATTGGCATCACCTCAGACGTCATCTGTAAAACCGATCTCTGCCTGCAAGAGACGAAGGAGGCCAACTCCCATCGAAGTGTAAACCAAGAAACCAGGATGGGTGCCAAAACCAACAGATGATTGTCCCATAGCGTCATGGATGGAGGATGGGAATACTTTTGCTGTTCAAAACCCGGGAAACAAAGGACAAATTTTATTGAAAATGGAAATGTACGATGGTCCAGATATGGTGTTCATGTGCGGTTTATGTTTGGACAAAGATGGTGAAGTGCACCAAAGTGTTAAACAAGTAGTTGATAAAGTGGAAAACATGTGGATCTATAAATCAACAGGAGTACCGAAAATTACAGGCTTAACTCAAACTGTTACACAACGCAGTGCAGTTTCGCAACCACCGTCGAAGAAGCGAGCTGTGAGGAAGAAACAACGAGTGTCGCAAGCAGTCAATTAGAGCATCCGCATTCCCAGACAGGAGGGCGACGCATCGGTTTTTTGTGTGTGTGAACACCTGCGCCCGGCCAACTACTACTAGAGATGTCGGGCAGAATCACTTTCATGCCAGAGTTTCCGAGCATGTACGGCACTGCAGCAACCGCGGACCTGAGAGCTACCCTCAACAACTGCAAGTCCGACTCTCCGCTCTGCACCAGGATAGCCGATCTCCGAGAGGAATGCGGCTATCTCATCACTGCGATGGTGCGAGCCACCACACCCTTTGGCGAGACGATCATCGTGATCCTGGAGGGGCAGGTCGGGGACGACTTCTTTCTACGAGTCTACCCGCCTAGGCGCTTCAACGAGGTCCTGAGCAACACCGACATCGAGCGCTACAACGGCGGGTTTGGAGAACGCCTTCGCTTGGTGAAGCGCAGCCCGAGGGGTTCCAATAGCAGATTCACACCTTTGGAGTTTATGTAAAGCAAAACTTGAAGATTATGTAAATACATTTGTAAATTAGTTTTCGTAGTCAATACTTATAGTCACGTTCAGAACATAACCACTGTGTTATTTATTTCACTTAACCCCAAAAATGTCCTTTAGTAGTAAGTTTAAGAGCGTGAGTATGGTAACTGTGGGGTGTTTAGCTCATCAGCGTCATCATCAGAATCATCGATATTTGTACATAGATGTAACCAACCGCGTAATGCGATACAATTGGTTAGAGCACATCGTGTGTGAGCTGTCTTGTGATGGCGACATCGCACTGCGTTTGTTGATAGTAGACTGTTGATTGACGATAGTGATCCGCAACCAATATCGCTGATATCAATGACATTAGTAGTACAGTGATCCGTGATGAAATTGCATCGTACAAACTCTATTTTCTCAGTACCTTTGACATAGACAATCGGTCGTTTGACGATACATGCACGTAACTTTTCCTCTAGCTCATGATACCAGATATCAGCTTGAGCCCATTCCAATCCGTGACAGTGTTTTGTGAGCCAATAGCTTTCACGTAGTTTCTCTTGTGATAGGAAATCTCGACTGAATGGTGATTTGGCGATATGATGCATTAGCAGTGTTCCACTGGACAATTCCAAGACACACACTTCCTTCAGAATATAATCGCTATTGCTGTCCTTGAAACATTGAAAATCCAAAATAATGGGAGATGCTACATTTTTACGAGGTACTCTGCGTAAACAATCCATCTTGTATGAGTGTTGGTTGCCGACTGATTTTGATTTAACCGACAAAGTCCACATTTAGATCGCGATGTTGATTAATTTAGATGACGTTGGTAAATCCACATATACCAAACAGTTGCCAATCCCTGTGAGTGCAGGCATGCATTATACCACATCGATATCGATAGTAGCAACAGTAGTACTAGTAGTAGTAGTGGTCATCGACACATCGATCACTCTTCTTTATTCTTCCGCAATGTGCATTATCTTGTACGTGACAACTGGTACTAACAGCGATCTTCGTCGCCAATGTATTTAATAACCAGATAGGAGCTGCTCTGTATGACAGTAGTAACAACCCTAGGTTCAAAGTTACAGAGGTTGCTCAAATCTTGAGCTACGTTAATCATAAAAAAAGCACTTACAGCACAAGTTAGTGAACAATACAAGTCAACAAACTTAGAAACGAGAAACTTCAGTCTTTGCAATCCTTTACAAAGTCACTAACAAATAACAGAAACTAGATCAAATTATCTCGGAGTTTAAAACTAGAAAATTATATGTATATATATATATTGTGTAAGGAGACCCAGACCATGATTCAAATGTTGTCTAAACAGACCTCTAAAGAAGCAGTGTTGCCTGAATAACTTGACTTCGAGCCTTTATCGTATGTTAGTTCGTTAACAAAATAACTTTTACATTAACACAACGATCACTTTTCTTGCTTAAGTCACGATGTGCATTATGGCGTACGGGACGATTGGTAATAACAGCGTTTAAAGTAAACTGTGCACATTCGTTGTAATACGTCTTGTCACAGCAGGTTAGATTTCACATTCTCACATTCAACATCAATTACAATTGTAGACGTAATCTCATTTCATCTGTTGTGATTTAAGTCCACGTTAACCGTTGCACATCCTCACGCGGCTCGTAAGTGTAATAAGTATTTAGTATGACAATAAACTTCTCGAATGTTAGTACGTTAAATCGTAGCTTGTTCATTGACTCATCGATCCCTATTCTTGTTTCAGTCTCAATATGCATTATGGTGTACGTGCCAGATGGTACTAACAACGCTTGAAATAAACTGCACACATGTGTTGTGATACATCCAAACACAACAAGTTAGATGCATTATTCTAACATTCAGCATCAATTGAAATGTTATGCGTGGTATCATTTCATCTGGTGTAATTTGAGGGAATAACTCAACTACGAACCTTTATCGTATGTTAGTTCGTTAACAACGTAACTTGTACATTGACGCATCGATCACTTTTCATGCTTAAGTCACAATGTGCATTATGATGTATGTGACGACTGGTAATAGCAATGCTTGAAGTAAACTGAGCACATGTGTTGCGATACGTCTTGTCACAGCAGGTTATATTGCTCATTTCCCCATTCTACATCAATTACAATTGTATGCGTAATCTCATTTCATCGGTTGTAATTCAAGTCCGCGTTAACTGTTGTACATCCTCACGCGGTTCGTAAGTGTAACGAGTATTTAGTTTTACATTAAACTTCTCGTATGTCAATCCCAAGTAATCGGTGTTTGAAGAAGTTTGCCTTTCCCTCAAGAATTGTCACTAGCATTATAACATACGCGTTTAATAACCAGATCGCACTTGTAATATTGTATACCGATAAAAATTCCAAGTAATCGAGGTTTGAAGAAGTTCGCACATTGATAAAAAAAAAATCCAAGTAAACGATGTTTGAAGACGTTTGAGTTTTCGCCATCACACAAGTTCCAATCTTGAGTAATGTCAACCCAAGAAAATGAAAGCTAACAGCATCACGTAGTTGTGTTAAGTTACGATAGGTATAGTTAGGTTTATTAAGACTGTTTCCAGTTAGAAAGGGGAAACATGGAGAGACTTATCTCATCGTTAGGTTACGATATCCAGTGTAAAGTTAGGTCCCTGCATAGAAATAGGAAACGTAGGCAGTTGTATCTAATCCTTAGGTTATGTTATGCTCTGTTAAGTTAGATTTGTGCTTATAGATAGGAAATATTGTCAGTAGTATCTCGTCGTTAGGTTAAGTCATGCTCTGTTAAGTTAGGTTTGTTGTTGATTATACAAAAAAAATCTGTACCTTAATGTCGGCGTGCGCATTATGATTATACCATTTTTAAATTGCGCGCGCCGACATTAAGGTACAGATTTTTTTTTGTATAATCAACAACAAACCTAACTTAACAGAGCATGACTTAACCTAACGACGAGATACTACTGACAATATTTCCTATCTATAAGCACAAACCTAACTTAACAGAGCATAACATAACCTAAGGATGAGATACAACTGCCTACGTTTCCTATTTCTATGCAGGGACCTAACTTTACACTGGATATCGTAACCTAACGATGAGATAAGTCTCTCCATGTTTCCCCTTTCTAACTGAAAACAGTCTTAATAAACCTAACTATACCTATCGTAACTTAACACAACTACGTGATGCTGTTAGCTTTCATTTTCTTGGGTTGACATTACTCAAGATTGGAACTTGTGTGATGGCGAAAACTCAAACGTCTTCAAACATCGTTTACTTGGATTTTTTTTTTATCAATGTGCGAACTTCTTCAAACCTCGATTACTTGGAATTTTTATCGGTATACAAAAATATTACAAGTGCGATCTGGTTATTAAACGCGTATGTTATAATGCTAGTGACAATTCTTGAGGGAAAGGCAAACTTCTTCAAATACCGATTACTTGGGATTGACATACGAGAAGTTTAATGTAAAACTAAATACTCGTTACACTTACGAACCGCGTGAGGATGTACAACAGTTAACGCGGACTTGAATTACAACCGATGAAATGAGATTACGCACACAATTGTAATTGATGTTGAATGGGGAAATGAGCAATATAACCTGCTGTAACAAGACGTATCGCAACACATGTGCTCAGTTTACTTCAAGCATTGCTATTACCAGTCGTCACATACATCATAATGCACATTGTGACTTAAGCATGAAAAGTGATCGATGCGTCAATGTACAAGTTACGTTGTTAACGAACTAACATACGATAAAGGTTCGTAGTCGAGTTATTCCCTCAAATTACACCAGATGAAATGATACCACGCATAACATTTCAATTGATGCTGAATGTTAGAATAATGCATCTAACTTGTTGTGTTTGGATGTATCACAACACATGTGTGCAGTTTATTTCAAGCGTTGTTAGTACCATCTGGCACGTACACCATAATGCATATTGAGACTGAAACAAGAATAGGGATCGATGAGTCAATGAACAAGCTACGATTTAACGTACTAACATTCGAGAAGTTTATTGTCATACTAAATACTCATTACACTTACGAGCCGCGTGAGGATGTGCAACGGTTAATGTGGACTTAAATCACAACAGATGAAATGAGATTACGTCTACAATTGTAATTGATGTTGAATGTGAGAATGTGAAATCTAACCTGCTGTGACAAGACGTATTACAATGAATGTGCACAGTTTACTTTAAACGCTGTTATTACCAATCGTCCCGTACGCCATAATGCACATCGTGACTTAAGCAAGAAAAGTGATCGTCGTGTTAATGTATAAGTTATTTTGTTAACGGACTAACATACGATAAAGGCTCGAAGTCAAGTTATTCAGGCAACACTGCTTCTTTAGAGGTCTGTTTAGAACACATTTGAATCATGGTCTGGGTCTTCTTACACAATATATATATATACATATAATTTTCTAGTTTTAAACTCCGAGATAATTTGATCTAGTTTCTGTTATTTGTTAGTGACTTTGTAAAGGATTACAAAGACTGAAGTTTCTCGTTTGTTGACTGTTTGTTGACTTGTATTGTTCACTAACTTGTGCTGTAAGTGCTTTTTTATGATTAACGTAGCTCAAGATTTGAGCAACCTCTGTAACTTTGAACCTAGGGTTGTTACTACTGTCATACAGAGCAGCTCCTATCTGGTTATTAAATACATAGGCGACGAAGATCGCTGTTAGTACCAGTTGTCACGTACAAGATAATGCACATTGCGGAAGAATAAAGAAGAGTGATCGATGTGTCGATGACCACTACTACTACTAGTACTACTGTTGCTACTATCGATATCGATGTGGTATAATGCATGCCTGCACTCACAGGGATTGGCAACTGTTTGGTATATGTGGATTTACCAACGTCATCTAAATTAATCAACATCGCGATCTAAATGTGGACTTTGTCGGTTAAATCAAAATCAGTCGGCAACCAACACTCATACAAGATGGATTGTTTACGCAGAGTACCTCGTAAAAATGTAGCATCTCCCATTATTTTGGATTTTCAATGTTTCAAGGACAGCAATAGCGATTATATTCTGAAGGAAGTGTGTGTCTTGGAATTGTCCAGTGGAACACTGCTAATGCATCATATCGCCAAATCACCATTCAGTCGAGATTTCCTATCACAAGAGAAACTACGTGAAAGCTATTGGCTCACAAAACACTGTCACGGATTGGAATGGGCTCAAGCTGATATCTGGTATCATGAGCTAGAGGAAAAGTTACGTGCATGTATCGTCAAACGACCGATTGTCTATGTCAAAGGTACTGAGAAAATAGAGTTTGTACGATGCAATTTCATCACGGATCACTGTACTACTAATGTCATTGATATCAGCGATATTGGTTGCGGATCACTATCGTCAATCAACAGTCTACTATCAACAAACGCAGTGCGATGTCGCCATCACAAGACAGCTCACACACGATGTGCTCTAACCAATTGTATCGCATTACGCGGTTGGTTACATCTATGTACAAATATCGATGATTCTGATGATGACGCTGATGAGCTAAACACCCCACAGTTACCATACTCACGCTCTTAAACTTACTACTAAAGGACATTTTTGGGGTTGAGTGAAATAAATAACACAGTGGTTATGTTCTGAACGTGACTATAAGTATTGACTACAAAAACTAATTTACAAATGTATTTACATAATCTTCAAGTTTTGCTTTACATAAACTCCAAAGGTGTGAATCTGCTATTGGAACCCCTCGGGCTGCGCTTCACCAAGCGAAGGCGTTCTCCAAACCCGCCGTTGTAGCGCTCGATGTCGGTGTTGCTCAGGACCTCGTTGAAGCGCCTAGGCGGGTAGACTCGTAGAAAGAAGTCGTCCCCGACCTGCCCCTCCAGGATCACGATGATCGTCTCGCCAAAGGGTGTGGTGGCTCGCACCATCGCAGTGATGAGATAGCCGCATTCCTCTCGGAGATCGGCTATCCTGGTGCAGAGCGGAGAGTCGGACTTGCAGTTGTTGAGGGTAGCTCTCAGGTCCGCGGTTGCTGCAGTGCCGTACACGCTCGGAAACTCTGGCATGAAAGTGCTTCTGCTCGACATCTCTAGTAGTAGTTGGCCGGGCGCAGGTGTTCACACACACAAAAAACCGATGCGTCGCCCTCCTGTCTGGGAATGCGGATGCTCTAATTGACTGCTTGCGACACTCGTTGTTTCTTCCTCACAGCTCGCTTCTTCGACGGTGGTTGCGAAACTGCACTGCGTTGTGTAACAGTTTGAGTTAAGCCTGTAATTTTCGGTACTCCTGTTGATTTATAGATCCACATGTTTTCCACTTTATCAACTACTTGTTTAACACTTTGGTGCACTTCACCATCTTTGTCCAAAAATAAACCGCACATGAACACCATATCTGGACCATCGTACATTTCCATTTTCAATAAAATTTGTCCTTTGTTTCCCGGGTTTTGAACAGCAAAAGTATTCCCATCCTCCATCCATGACGCTATGGGACAATCATCTGTTGGTTTTGGCACCCATCCTGGTTTCTTGGTTTCCACTTCGATGGGAGTTGGCCTCCTTCGTCTCTTGCAGGCAGTGATCGGTTTTACAGATGACGTCTGAGGTGATGCCAATGTCTGATCACTAGCATTATTCTTCATAACCTCAATCTCCTGAATAAACGATTTGATATAGTCGTCCGCAGAAGCGTAAGCGTCCATGTTCACGTCCTTACCGTTAGACTTCAACCGTACTACGGACTGGTGGTGCGTCTGCTCACCCTTGAAGTAAACTGTATGCACTCACTGTGACACATCTTGTTGCAATAGGTTATATGTTTGATTTTTTCACCCAACATTAGTTCCAACGGTCTGCGGAATCTCATTTCATCTATTGCGATTTGAGTCCACGTTAATTGTTGTACATCCTCACAGGGCTCGTAAGTGTACTGTGTATTTAGCTCCTCGTTAAATTTAACAGTCTGTTTTGTTTTCTTCATAGTTATATTCTTTCACATGATATTCAATATTTTTGTTTTCTTCATAAGTATACTGTTTCATATGATATTTTCTCTCAAACACATCTCTCGCTCTATCCAACACTAACTTGATTGCGAGCCTTTCTCGGATGCTGTTACGTCTATAACGTATTTTGGTCATTGATATGGTGATTACTTTTCTTGCGTCATCCGCACTGGTCATCTTTGGAGCATGTATCGACTGTTACTACCTGACTAGCGTCGAAGGTTCTGGAACGAGTCCACAAGCGCAGACCTATGCATTGTCAAAGATATGTTCAACTATATTAATGCAATTGTGCGAGGTTAGGATGTTGTTGTATCTGCAGTCAATGTGCATGCCGTAACTCTTCATCACTTCTTTAGCCTTATTCACTATGTTTATGCCGTTGGGGACATTTTCTCTACAGTAGCACATTGTAAATCCTTCTTCCTTTGCTTTTTTCAAGGCCTGTTTGAAATTCCTCTTCTGTGTTCGAATGCACTTGTATTCGCAAACTCCGTACTGCTGTAGAAGGGTTTCCCTAATCATCACATAAAATATATGCTTCAGATTTACATCTTCAGACAACACTGCTACTTTAGGTGTCTGTTCGATCAGCGTTTGATTCATGGATTGGTTTTCCATACACAATATATCATTTGTAGTTTTAAACTCGGAATTTGTTTGATCTAGCTTTCGGTTATTTGTTAGCGACTTTGTAAGTGATTGTAGCAGTCGTTGGTTCTCGTTTATAAGTCTGTACTGACCATTTTTTCTAATGGATGGCAAAACTTCTTCAAAGATCCAATCTTGAAACTTCTCGGCAATGTGCATTTTAGATTTCATAAGTAACGAATATAATCCCGGCTCGTTAAGAAAGATTGAATGTTTCTCATTATAGGTTAGGGGGAGATTTTCGCTCCCCCATACTTCAGGAATTGTTTTGCGATATTTTTCTCTAACATGTGCTCTGATTGCTTCTTTAGGGTTAGCGTAGCCCAATATTGTAGCTACATCCTTAGCTTTGAACCATGGATTATCGCTGCTGTCAAACAGTACAGACAAACGCTGATCATTAAACACATAGGCGGTTAAGTGGTTCATTTTATAGGTTAAGTCAAAACGACGGGTGAACACTCTGACAGAACGTCACACAGCAACACTATTACACAACCACAAACTTCAAACTCCCGAACAAGAATGAGCCCGTGGGTGTTGACAACTGGTGTTCTGTTGATTTAATTACTAGGGGGAGATTTTCACTCCCCCTAACACATAATGGCTTAGGGGGAGATTTTCGCTCCCCCATACGTCAGGAATTGTTGATGACTAGAACAAGAATGAGACCGTGGGTGTTTGACTACTGGTGTTCTGTTTATTTAATTACTAGGGGGAGATTTTCGCTCCCCCTAACACGTAATGGGTTAGGGGGAGATTTTCGCTCCCCCATACGTCAGGAATTGTTGAAGACTGGAACAAGAATGAGACCGTGGGTGTTTGACAGCTGGTGTACTATTGCTCGGAATTCGACTCGGGTGGTCTATAATTATGGGTTCCTGCAAGGGTCGGTCGCCCTCCTGTCGGGGTATCAAATTACAGCATCCGCATTCCCAGACAGGTCTCGACTCGTCGGTTTTTGTGTGAACACCTGCGCCCTCCCGTCGAGGTATCAAATTACAGCATCCGCATTCCCAGACAGGAGGGCGACACGTCGGTTTTTTTTGTCTGTACACCTGCGCCCATCATCCCACAACGCACAGCCCGCCCCTAGCAGTAAAGTTTAGTTTAGTCTTGAGTTTCGAAGCGGCAACAGCTACGAAGAGATCATGGACAACATCGAGTGGGATTGTAGCATCGCAGACGTCGAGTTGGAGGATGTATGTGTTGCGGCGGAAACGTCAATGAATATCAATGATAAGAAGAGGCAGTTTGACGATGAAGATGATTACTTCGAAGGTGATGAGTTCTACAATAGAAAAGACGACGATGATTGCACCTTGAAGCATTTCCATAAGAAGAGGCTATGGCGCATTGACAAAAAGTTCAAGTACGTTCATGAGCCAAAAGTGTGTTCAACTATCCAAGATCTTGACGACGTTCTGTACTCTAGACAACGGGGAATCGACGGCATGTGGAACCATTGCTCGCTGGACGACTTGGAATGGGAATATTGGCAGCGGGACATGGACTACAAGATGAATTTCTACCCCATTGAAGAGGAGCACTTCTACGCAATTGAACATGAGCAGAAGTACATGATGCTTGTTGAAATGTGGTGGAATCGGCAGACCGATGAACTCCACCCTGATGAAGTAACAAAGTTTTTCAACAGTAAAAAATAAATATTTCCCAACACCTTAGCCTCCACCTGATCCCACCATCATAATCGGCCTTTTTCAAGGCCACAAAAGCTTTTCATGTTAGGGAACAGAAGGAAATCCTTCTAATGTAGGAGGATTTTCTTCCAAGTGTTGGTGCAGGCGTCTTGGCGGCAAAAGTGTCACAGACGAAACCTTGACGGGGGGGCTCCTCCTGTCCCTCCTTGGGTCGGGCGCAGCTGCACCCCAGACAGGTTTCAACTGTTTATATTAGGTTAACTTGTCGGTTTTTTGTGTGAACACCTGCACCCTCCAGTCGAGGTATCAAATTACAACATCCGCATTCCCAGACAGGAGACTAGACAAGACGGTTATTTGTGTGAACGTCTGCCTCGGTGCAGAGTACAATTATATTCTCCTCAAAATTTGCATTCACTGGTAGTTCAATTGTCCGCAGGCGCTGATGGGCTAGCTCTGTTGGTTGTAGCGTTACCCTGATCAACTCTTGTATTAATTATCCAAAGTATGTCATGTGGGTACTGAGAATACTTGGCTTGACAAGGAGATTCCAAAAATGCAAAAAAAGGTCAAAAGTGTGGTGCGGGCCCCTTTTTTGTAAACATCATCCAAAGTGTACGATGTGGGTACTCAAATGACTCGGCTTGACTAGACGAACAAGAATCTGCAATCAGAATTCAAATCCGACTTATGGTAACCGATATAGCCCGCCCCCCCCTACATCGTCCAAAGGTACTTTGTGGGTACTAAAATTACTCGGCTTGACTAGACGAACAAGAATCTGCAATCAGAAATCTGATCCGACTTAAGGTAACCGAGATAGCCCCCCCCCTACATCGTCCAAAGGTACGTTGTGGGTACGCAAATTCCTCGGCTCGACTAGACGAACAAGAATCTGCAATCAGAAATCTGATCCGACCTAAGGTAACCGAGATAGCCCCCCCCCTACATCGTCCAAAGGTACGTTGTGGGTACTCAAATTACTCGGCTCGAGTAGACGAACAAGAATATGCAATCATAAATCTGATCCGACGTTAGGTTAGGTTAGGTTAGGTTAGGTTAGGTTAGGTTAGGTTAGGTTGGGTTAGGTTAGGTTAGGTTAGGTTAGGTTAGGTTAGTTTAGGTTAGGTTAGGTTAGGTTAGGTTAATATTCACCAAACAAAAAAAAATCGCAAAAAAATTCGCAAAAAAATTCGCAAAAAAATTCGCCACAAAAGCTTTTCATGTTAGGGAACAGAAGGAAATCCTTCTAATGTAGGAGGATTTTCTTCCAAGTGTTGGTGCAGGCGTCTTGGCGGCAAAAGTGTCACAGACGAAACCTTGACGGGGGGGGCTCCTCCTGTCCCTCCTTGGGTCGGGCGCAGCTGCACCCCAGACAGGTTTCAACTGTTTATATTAGGTTAACTTGTCGGTTTTTTGTGTGAACACCTGCACCCTCCAGTCGAGGTATCAAATTACAACATCCGCATTCCCAGACAGGAGACTAGACAAGACGGTTATTTGTGTGAACGTCTGCCTCGGTGCAGAGTACAATTATATTCTCCTCAAAATTTGCATTCACTGGTAGTTCAATTGTCCGCAGGCGCTGATGGGCTAGCTCTGTTGGTTGTAGCGTTACCCTGATCAACTCTTGTATTAATTATCCAAAGTATGTCATGTGGGTACTGAGAATACTCGGCTTGACAAGGAGATTCCAAAAATGCAAAAAAAGGTCAAAAGTGTGGTGCGGGCCCCTTTTTTGTAAACATCATCCAAAGTGTACGATGTGGGTACTCAAATGACTCGGCTTGACTAGACGAACAAGAATCTGCAATCAGAATTCAAATCCGACTTATGGTAACCGATATAGCCGGCCCCCCCTACATCGTCCAAAGGTACTTTGTGGGTACTCAAATTACTCGGCTTGTCTAGACGAACAAGAATCTGCAATCAGAAATCTGATCCGACTTAAGGTAACCGAGATAGCCCCCCCCTACATCGTCCAAAGGTACGTTGTGGGTACGCAAATTCCTCGGCTCGACTAGACGAACAAGAATCTGCAATCAGAAATCTGATCCGACCTAAGGTAACCGAGATAGCCCCCCCCCCTACATCGTCCAAAGGTACGTTGTGGGTACTCAAATTACTCGGCTCGAGTAGACGAACAAGAATATGCAATCATAAATCTGATCCGACGTTAGGTTAGGTTAGGTTAGGTTAGGTTAGGTTAGGTTAGGTTAGGTTGGGTTAGGTTAGGTTAGGTTAGGTTAGGTTAGGTTAGTTTAGGTTAGGTTAGGTTAGGTTAGGTTAATATTCACCAAAAAAAAAATTCGCAAAAAAATTCGCAAAAAAATTCGCAAAAAAATTCGCGAGGGGGGGCTCCTCCTGGCTCCTCCTGCCCCAGAACTGTCCATTATTCCCTACTGATAATTACCCTTAAAAATAAAAAATTCCAAAAATGAAAAAAAACGCCTGGAGATATAGAGGATTAGTACATACATAAGAGATTTCATAAAAATCGGTTCATTGGTTAGGGCTCTAGCTCTGTACACATTTAAACAGACACACACAAACACACACCCCCACACACACGCGCGCGCGCGCTCGCAGACTGATATCACGTAAAACCACTTTTTTGGGTTCAGGGAGCATTAAAAAGAATATTTCCACTAACAACTCAAATTCGAAAATTTTGACGAAAACCATACTTTCTCCATGTACTATGTATAGGGGGAGAAAGTAAAAATTGGTTTGCGGTCAAAATAAAATGTGTTTAACCGAATAAACTTTTGTTTTTCATTAGGTCCTCAAGCTTTAAATACCAGATTTAACCATATTATTATTAAAAAAAATTAACGTAAGATTATCCTATAATCTTACGTTAATTTTAGTTTGGTACTTTACTAAAAATATACCGGTCTAATCTGGTTAATTATTGTATTATAAATTCAAGCATCTTATCAAAAATACTACTAAATAGATTATATAGTTTAAAAAATGAAACCTCATTTGTCAAGAACGTAATTCAACAGAGCACATGTCGTGATTTGTCTATAGGTCTTCTATTATACTACTGGGCAAACATGGTATCATATGGTTTTCAAATCTCGAACGTGTATTTAGAAATACGAGACAAAAGGTTTGGATCAACAATAAGTACGATTCGCAAATACACTTGCATCTAGTACACCAGAATTGACCACTGAAAAAAAGCTATATTATAATGGTATTATACGTCAATATTTACTTCGACGTAGTTGGCCTTGTTGACAATGTAGATGACAGACCGCAGACACAGCGGTCGGTGACTACGCAACATCATGATACGTAGACAGCTGATGTACCGCTTGCTCTTGGTCTGCCAGTTGCTGGTGTACAGCGAGTAACGCAAGTCCTCACTCTACAACACACAATGTATATGACAGACCACAGACACAGCGGCCGGTGACTACGCAACATCATGATACGTAGACAGCTGATGTACCGCTTGCTCTTCGTCTGCCAGTTGCTGGTGTACAGCGAGTAACGCAAGTCCTCACTCTACAACACACAATGTATATGACAGACCGCAGACACAGCGGTCGGTGACTACGCAACATCATGATATGTAGACAGCTGATGTACCGCTTGCTCTTCGTCTGCCAGTTGCTGGTGTACAGCGAGTAACGCAAGTCCTCACTCTACAACACACAATGTATATGACAGACCGCAGACACAGCGGTCAGTGACTACGCAACATCATGATACGTAGACAGCTGATGTACCGCTTGCTCTTGGTCTGCCAGTTGCTGGTGTACAGCGAGTAACGCAAGTCCTCACTCTACAACACACAATGTATATGACAGACCACAGACACAGCGGTCGGTGACTACGCAACATCATGATACGTAGACAGCTGATGTACCGCTTGCTCTTGGTCTGCCAGTTGCTGGTGTACAGCGAGTAACGCAAGTCCTCACTCTACAACACACAATGTATATGACAGACCACAGACACAGCGGCCGGTGACTACGCAACATCATGATACGTAGACAGCTGATGTACCGCTTGCTCTTCGTCTGCCAGTTGCTGGTGTACAGCGAGTAACGCAAGTCCTCACTCTACAACACACAATGTATATGACAGACCGCAGACACAGCGGTCGGTGACTACGCAACATCATGATATGTAGACAGCTGATGTACCGCTTGCTCTTCGTCTGCCAGTTGCTGGTGTACAGCGAGTAACGCAAGTCCTCACTCTACAACACACAATGTATATGACAGACCGCAGACACAGCGGTCGGTGACTACGCAACATCATGATACGTAGACAGCTGATGTACCGCTTGCTCTTGGTCTGCCAGTTGCTGGTGTACAGCGAGTAACGCAAGTCCTCACTCTACAACACACAATGTATATGACAGACCACAGACACAGCGGTCGGTGACTACGCAACATCATGATACGTAGACAGCTGATGTACCGCTTGCTCTTGGTCTGCCAGTTGCTGGTGTACAGCGAGTAACGCAAGTCCTCACTCTACAACACACAATGTATATGACAGACCGCAGACACAGCGGTCGGTGACTACGCAACATCATGATACGTAGACAGCTGATGTACCGCTTGCTCTTGGTCTGCCAGTTGCTGGTGTACAGCGAGTAACGCAAGTCCTCACTCTACAACACACAATGTATATGACAGACCGCAGACACAGCGGTCGGTGACTACGCAACATCATGATATGTAGACAGCTGATGTACCGCTTGCTCTTGGTCTGTCAGTTGCTGGTGTACAGCGAGTAACGCAGGTCCTCACTCTACAACATACAATGTATATGACAGACCGCAGACACAGTGGCCAGTGACTAAGCAACATCATGATACGTAGACAGCTGATGTACCACTTGCTCTTGGTCTGACAGTTGCTGGTGTACAGCGAGGAACGCAAGTCCTCACTCTACAACACACAATGTATATGACAGACCGCAGACACAGTGGCCAGTGACTAAGCAACATCATGATACGTAGACAGCTGATGTACCGCTTGCCAGTTGCTGGAATTTAGCTAGCCGTTATGATATAATCCTATACTCTAATACGAGCAATAATTGTTTGTTTGTTTGCAAAATTTATCTCGAGATCCAGCGGAATGATTGCTGAAAGTTTGGGATTAGGGGATTTTGGGTCTAAAAAACCGATTGGGGAAAACCACTACCTCAGGAAAACTCGTATTTTTCTAAACAACTCATTTGAAATTTGAAAATTTTAACATTGGGCTTATGGAGTTTAAAAACATAACACCGTTTACTAGGAATAACAAAATCAAACCATTAAATAAGCTTCTATAAATTAAAATATTGTAAACAGCTGTTTATCATTATGGAAATAAAAAACCTACTTGAATGGCAACTCTCATAATGGAATTAAAAAAACTATTTGCATGGAAACTCAAACTCTTTTTTCGATAGGCGGGTGAACGTAGCGAACGAGCTAATCCGGGAGGCGGGTGAGCGAAGCGATCGAGCTCATATTGAAAATGGACGAGTTTTTGGAATATAACAAATTCAATGCCTTCTCTGCGGAATAATACACCGAGCTTGGCTCGGTCCCCCGGTACTAATAATAATAAAAAATAATACTTATTTTAAGACAATGATTAACAATGAATCGGAATTTACAAAAACATAATGGGATAATATTAGCTAAAGTAGGCGTGAGTACTATCTAAGGAAGGTACCTGTATCTTAATAATGCCTTGGAAACGTAAATCAAATTTGTCTCAAAGTTCGAAAAAAAATAATTAATTAAGTGGATAAAGGTCAGAAAACTTCTACACAAACGTAAATTAGAAGGCTTCAACAACCTCTACGGCAGGCAGCACACAGAGCAGAAGAAACTCCAGAAGAACACGAACTTCGAAATGAAGAAAAAGCTCAGTGGCAGGCCAGTTTGATAGTAACTGAAATGGCACTATGGCAGAGCAGTGATCTACAGAAACTGTTGAGGAAGCTGAAGCTCGCAGACGAGCTATTGCTGTAAGGGCTGCCTAGCAGCGGCAAACGTTCACCAGAAATACGTGGGGCGTCTTTGAAATTGTTGCCTAGGAATACGAAGCGACTCTTAGTATAGTCAGTTAACATATCTTACTTACTAAAGCTATGTAGTGAACGCAGGCAAAGCCGCGACGGGTATCGGCTAGTCTAATCTATAAACACGAAAACCCGATCATTCCCCAGCCAAACAAACATTTACAACCACGAAAATTGGCTCAATAATATTTCCATAACGTAGGTAACCGCTAAGAAAGGATTTTAAGAAATCCCCATAGGGCTTAGCCCGACGGGGAGACAAAGTTACAATTCAGGGTTATTCACTTGTCTTATATTCACTTTGCTTTGAACTGGTGAAATCCAAACTGCTGGTCGTGATTCGTAGTATTTCCACGGGTTAACCACAGAATGCAGCACACACCAAGAATTTTATTCCCGGGTTAAACTGGGTACGAAGGCCAACATAACTTAAAAATAAAATATTTTTGCTTACTTTGTCCAACAGCTCCTGCCCATAAACACACACGAGCCCCTGCGACATCATGGTCGGAACGAGGATGAGGCAGTAGAGCAACACGCGTGGAGATAAGATATGATCGACCTGGGAACACCAAATAACAACAGTTTCAATCTACTGAATAGATCATACATAAATTGAATAATATAATAAACTAAACATCGTATATTTTGTGGTTATTTGTATTTTACGATGGGTTTTTCAGATATGATGTATGAGATAAGGAAGACGCTAGGTCGGAAAATGTTTGTACACTTTGACCGTTTTTAGATAGAGGGTTTCGCATTACAAAATCATGTTTAGGGTTACTGGAAAATTGTTGGATGGTGTAATTACACATGATAATATAATTGTATAATACATTAAATTGGTTTACTAACTTACTATAGCGTTTTAATTGCAATTAAAAACACCATATAATTTAATTTAATAGTTCTAATTGTATTAACTTGCAAAGATATAATTTATAACAAGTTTTTGTTGTATATAATAAGGCATTTATAAAGTGAAATTAGAAACAGGAAGATAAGAATTGCTGGTGCTAGTTGGTTTTGCAAGTCAGAGCAGACTCGCGAGTTTCATGTCCCAGGATGTCGGAAAGAAGTTGGAGACAGTGGTTTGAATTGTTTGCTTGGGCTTAGAGGACAGGAGCCGGGTCACGTGACGGCCGCGTTTTCGGTTTCTGGAAGCTTCGGTCCAAAGCTTCACACTCTAAATTCACCCTCGTCGGGAGCCTGCGGCAATTAACGTACAAATCATGTGCTGTAAGCGTTTCTAGAGGCTACCCTACGAGACGTGAATTTCTTCAGATTGTAAGGATTTGAAGCGTTTCTATTATTGGGTAGAAGATAATCTTGTTTAAAATAAAAGAAGAAAGTTTATTTGGTTAATTTTTATTTTACAAATACCACTTCTTAATATCAAGAAAATATTATAGCCTGCTAGACAGCGCTATACTGACAACACCATGTTTAGTGATTCCTAATTTATGTTCACCCGTCACTTTCCCTCAACATAAAATGATATATTTTCATTAAACTTTAAGTTCGTTCTTCAAATATCTTCCTAGTTGTTATCGACTTTAACTGGCCATGCCTATTTCTAACTCAGGTACAAAGTTTTATCAGACCCGAGTCACCTCTTTGTCAAATAACTCTTAACTAGTATATTTTTATACAAAATATATTTTAGCTATGATAGTTGTACGTTTATGAACATTTTACCTGCTTTAAGCGATATATTTTAAACCATTAATAAAGTGGGTCGATTTTAAAGTGTTAAACCATGTAAGGTAGCACAGCTGCAGCGTTTACCTCACACAGTTAAAATTCTGGATTGACAATTATGATTTGAAATTATAACATTTTGATCACCTAGACCTAACGGTCTCTCAAACTGCCATTGCCATTTTACTGCTTAAGTAGTTTCGGACAGTTTTTTTTTGTTCATAATGGTTACCTCAGCTATGAGAAACAAACAGATGGCTGCGGTGATGCCCACTGTGTGTGCGTAGACCAGTGAGCACATTCCAACGACCTTGTTGAGTTTCGCAGTGGTTCTGGAACATAAACGTACCAGCTTTAGTTTTCGAAAGGAGTTGAAATCTCCTTAAGTTAAAACACAATGTAAAACTATAGACTGAATAGTTAGTCTGGGATAGCTTACTTGATTATGTCTTGATGATGGCGAATGCTCTCTTTCAAGCATTCGAACAGGCACGCCTCTCTCATCTTTTCATCGTATTTGATCTGCTGGCGAGGACGTAGCTGGGCCCTCGGCAACTCTGGCCTCAGATAGCTCGACCAGCAGCCGGCCTCCAGGTCACTCTGTAGAGCCTCGAACATCCTCTGCGCTCGTCGGTCGATGTTAGCGATAGAATCGGCCAGGATATTCAGCTCTCTCGTCAAACAGGAAATGGTACTGACCATGATGACCTCCCAGTTGTTGTGAAAGACAGCGAGCGAAACTCCTATTACCAAGTCGATCAAGATGTTGAAGTATTTTAGAATTGAATCTGATGTGATAGTGCCAAAAACTACTGACAAATAACCGTGCAGCAGAGGGAAATCTTGTTGGTGGTAGAAGATCGGATAGATCACGAAAACACATAAACCTTTTAGGTTGTTATTGATTATGATTTTCTCAGTTATTTGCGTTTTGATTCGGATCCTTTCGAGTTCCTCTTCCCCTTCGTCACTGATGTCACACGATGTATAGTCAGAGAGTCCTTCCCTCAAGCAACGCATCAGATCAGCCATGTCTTCGTGGACGATTCCGAAATGGATTATGACTGGTATCACGTAGCAGAGCATAATCAAGTCGATGATTAGTTGTAAACTGTCGCTGCCTTTGCTAATTGCCTCGGATAGTGCTGCCAGGGTTTTGACTAAACTCAGAGAAATTACGAATACGTAAAAGATGTATAGTTTAAATAGGAACCTTCCCTTGTCGAATATATTGCCTGTCATATAGATGAACATGAGACTCAGCTTGTAGACCGGCACTGACCACTGCCTACCCATTATTCTGTAGCGACAGCACTGAGTAAAATACAGAATGGCAGCAAAAATAACTATCTTATAAAAAATAAATGGAAATGAACTATCAAAATACGTTATTATTGTTTCTTGTATTCAAGGAAATTGAATGATGCGCAGGCACCACGGGGTATAATTATCTTCGTTGGAACTCCCGCTCCAGCTGCCGTTCTCCCTAACCATGTTTTATATTTTATAACTCTCGTCGGAATTAGGTCCAGAAATAAATAAATAAACGGCATGGGAAAACTGTCACATTTTTCTCCTATTCTCCACATTTTACTTTGCGTATGTTCACTTTATTGGCTGTTCTAATACGTTCTATGAAAGAGAAGTTGATTTTCTTCAATAATTCATATTTTGATTTAACATAACCTACAACTAACTGTGTCATTTAATATTTTATTTTGCTCATCTATTTTAATTACGTCACAGAAAACTAATTTACGTTAAGATATACTGTTATATTTATAGTATGAGTTTAGACCCTCGATCACTTGTGAATACCAAAATTTTTTAGTTTACCTTGTTTTCCGTCAACAGGATTAAAACGGATCATTGGCGGAAAACAAGGTACTGTAAAATAAACCATTTTTGGGTTATATTTAAGTGGTTGTAGACTTACAGAGAGACGGACAGTGGATTGACATGCACATATGTGGACATTGCTGGTGCTGGTGGCTGTTTCTTCATCTGGAAAATTTACCATGAATCTTAATTATATGGATGAATACATAAGAGGATGATACAATAGAGCTATACCATTGATTTTGAATGTATCATCAATGGCTATACTCTCTAGTAAACACTGAATAAACTGCAGACAAAAGATAAATGTTGGAAATTTGACGGCCGATGGGGCAGAGTACTAGTGTCGTTCGTTGGTTTGAAACACCCTTAACCTTCTCATAGCTCAAAATTACCAAAGAATAAGCTTTTTTTAATTCAGTAAAGCCATTTTCCTTTAGTTCCCGAAAAGTCAACAAAACAAACCTAGAGCGCAACAGCACTCTCGGTATTATAGTTCTCTGAGGCAACATACAGACAAGAGAAAATTAGTAACGTGGCATTGATTTCATTGATCCTTTAAACGTCAAAAAACACATTAAGATAATATAAACAAAATAAAAATTATATTTTGTATAAATAAACGTTTCATTCTTGGATGTGGTATTTTCTTTTGAGTTAATTAACCTTTAAGTACCCAAACCATGATAAGTTTCAATACTAATAAACTGGCATTATAGCTTATAACGGTGTAAATGACATATTGGTCGATTGTGCTAATGCAGAGCCAAAGCAGAGTGATAGTTTTATAGCCTCTTGGTTATAAAGGGCGTTGGTATCTCACGTTGTATGGCTTTATAGAGGTCACTAAGGTGGAACGCTACTGTGATCGGTAATGGTGTGTTCCCAAGGCATCTCGTCACAAGCTTTTAACAGTGGTTCATTTTTTCCAGCAATAAATTACACAGCACACAACAACAATCAATAATTAACAATCAATTGTTGTATCACTTTAATTCTATTTAACTAAATTATAATCACAAATGAAAAAAGTAATACTATTTAATTTTAATTTTCAATCGAACAAATTAAAAATAATGAAAGTTTAACACTTAAAAAAACTGAATCCATACCAAACATATAATGTAATTGTAACTTCTCATGCATTTATCATAATCTTTTTCATAGTAAACATTTTGCACACTTAGTAATTGTGACAAATCTTTAGATTGGATTTAGAATTAGATATAGATATTGTGTGTTAAAACAGACATGCTAGATTTCATAAATTGTAACAAGAACCTGTAAACAATTTCTTTTTGCACCTTTATAAAATTAACTTTTAATTACAGCAGTTTTAAGCAAATTCCTGCGAAACGTTTTTAAATCAAATCTATCTCAAACCATTCAAACAAACCATTAATATAAAACAATCTGGTGATAAATGACAGGGACAACTCATGTAATTCTTTGTTGAAAATGCATTGTTGGTTAAGGTGAGCTTGTGGGTAATTTCTTTTAGCTCGATCACACCCCAGTAACAGCGCGATGCGGCTATTAGGCTAGTCTAGGTCCCTGTATTTGTAAAGAACTTTAAAAATCATTTGTCTAGTCGCGATAAGGCACCCCACCCCCTTTATATTTGACTGTTCGTGCGGTCACTCTCTGTCTCTTGATTGTTTATTGCATACTGAGTTACACGTGTAGTACAACTGATGGCCGTCTCCTAATTAAAGTGCCAAATAGAAATGGAAAAACCCTAATGGAAAAATGTTACAACGTATAGAACGAGGAAGTATTATTGCAACTTCTTGCCGACATCGTTGCATTCTGGGCCTCAATAGAGGGCTTCCGAATTAAAAACTCGTAAGTCGGTTATAGATAGTTAGATAACACTACCTTCATTCAGAAGATATGGTTTTATTATTGACTATACGAGTGTGGTTGAGCTAAAGATACAGTTTATGTTATTTTATAAACTATTGCGGACATTTCCCACCACTGAATGAGAATTCAAAATTTGATCGACGGTTCGTGACTTGGGAGACATCCTTTCTTCAGGTAAGAAGAATACCTAGAACATAAAACAAATTAGTGGCACAGTCCAGGCGAAGGTGGAAAAACACAACAAGCTTAAAAAACAGGGAACTGTAAAATCAGTAAAAACAAACAAATAATAAATGTTTGAATACGTTTATTACTTTTATTATTTTAACAGTTCTCTGTTGTGGCTTTTTTCACAATTTTTTTTGTATTGTGCCACTAATTGTGTTATGTTCTCAGTATTCTTTTCACCTGAAGATTGGGCCTTATTCCAGATCCCGAAACTTAATTAAACTCATTTAGCGAATTTCCATTATAGGGAAGAAGCTATTACCGTAGGTGGCATGGTAAGACTTAAGCCCGAGCCCATGATAACTTTTTGTTTTGAGGTCCCCAGATGCCAAAAACACTATTCGGTCAAATTTATATATATATATATATATATATATATATATATATGTGTCCGTTACCGCGATAACTTTTGAAAGAAACGCCCGATTTTTATGAAATTTGGCACACATGTGTAGATTAACATTTATGACTTTAAGTTCGAAAACCAGATTGATCGGACTATGGGAAGGAGGTTTTATGGGGGTTTTAAATTTTCCAAAAATCAGTTTTTTGAATTTTTCCCCCTAAAATTTTAAAAACACTCAATTTTGGTTATAATCATTTTATAGAGCTTAAAAAAAATTATTTAGTATTCTGAATCATTAACCTAGGTTAAGTGGTTGCGGAGAAAATCCAAAAAAACGTGTCCCATGTTAATCTTATGGGAAAAAGGTTTTTAGAGTTTTCTCAGATGATTTTACTAAAAACTTCACATTTCTGTTTATTAATGTGTTTAGCTCAACAAAACAAACATTTTGGTGTTTTAATCGTTGTTCTACGTCCAACCGTTGCAGATATATTCAAAGTGCTAAACACAGTACGTTGTCCAATGTTATCCTTATGGAGAATAAATAAAATTCGATATCTCGATTATTTATGAATGTATATTGATGAAACTTGGTATGTGGCTTCAACTAGTTGTGGTATATTGGTATTAGCATAAAAAACAAGTTTTTTTAATAATAGTCCCCGTAGCAGCAAACCTGCATACTCGGCCCCCATGTTATTCATATGGAGAATAAGTAAAGTTGTATATCTCCCTTAATTATGAACCTACATTAAGAGAACTTGGTATGTAGCATCACCTGGTTCAGTTGTATTGATAATTGCAAAAAAAACACATTACTTATCTTCCTCGTTGCAGCAAACCTGCGTCCTCAACCCTAATGTTATTCTTATGGAAAATAAATAAAATGATATATATCACTTATTTATGGATGTATTTTTGTGAAACTTGGTAAATAGCTCTATGTAGTAGTGAGTCACATATATATGCATTTGAAATTCGCTGATTACGCAGGTTTGCTGCGACGGGGGTATTTTCTCATTCGGTGATGGAACATGCACCCAATAATTTCTTGAATAACTACTCATGATGTGTTTACAGTTACCGCGTAATCAAGTCTTGGTACTGGCACATTCCACCACTAAACGATGTACCTAGGAGAAATCTGGCTCTTACCTTACTAGTAAGAGATACGACGTGCATGGCTTCATTAATAGCCCTGGTGTTGTGATAATGAACTTGCTGCGCCTCTGCCTATATAGGGAATAACGATAACCAAGCTGCCTTCCACAAAGATCTAGTAATAAAATAATACCATACTCCGTAATATCCTTATAAAACCTATACTTTAAGCCAAACTGTATCAGGATCTTTTGAGACAACCGTAAGTCTGTAGTCTATAAACCGTATAATATGAAAGGTCTCAGTGAGAAGATTTGAGTAAAAATATTAGTTTCTTGATTTATTAAGAATCCCCCTCCCTATAAACTAGGTGTAAGCTCATTCTTCCCGTAAGAGGATGAACGAAGACTGAATTTTTAAAGGTATATTTGAATAGACGTTTATAGCTTTTGTTAACTTACACCTTGTTTAGCCAAACACTTTTACAATAGGTAAAAAAATATCTAGACCATATGCTACATATTTAAATAATTATAATTAGTTTATATTGTAATCTGACAGAGAAAGATTACAAATGCGTGAATGCACGAGTACAAACACTAATGATTTCAACAGTTTACTTGTATTTAAAAATACTTAGAAAAAATTTGAAAATTGATATATTATAAAACTAAGGAACTCTGCAAAGGTCCGCAAGCATACGTTAAGGTGTCTACTAAAATATGTTATAGATTTAAGAGATAAGTGACAACCGACAGAATTTGAAGTACCAGCTATGATACTAATCATTCTAATACTATAAAGCTGAAAGTTTGTGAGTTTGTTTGTTTGTTTGTTTGTTTATTAGTTTGTGACTAAATCACGCTCTAACTACTAAACCGATTGAGCTGATTTGGTAGGAATATTGCTAATATCCTAAAGTAACATATAGGCCTATTCACGCTTTAAAATTCCTTTATGGTTTATCCCCAATGGCTACTAAACTTCCCATGTTAATTTTATGGGCATTAACATTTACTGGATCAGATTATAACTAAAATAGGTGTTCTACATTTTATATTTTGAGTTAATTTATTTGTTTATATTTTGGTTTGCATTTTTTTGCACCTTCAACCACGAAGGTACCTGTATCAAAATAATGCCGTGGAAACGTAAATAAAGTTTGTCTCAAAGATTGAAAAAGCCCGATTTATTAAAGTGGTTAGAAGTCAAGAAAATTAAAACACAAATGGAAAGCTTTACAGTAAGCAGCACACAGAGCAAAAGAAACGCCAGAAGAACAGCAACTTAGACGTGAAGAGCAAGCTCAGCAGCAGGCTCAGTTTGAGAGTAACTGAAATGACACTATGGCAGAGCAGTGATCTACAGGAACCATTGAGGAAGCTGAAGCTCGCACACGAGCTACTGCTGTAAGGTCTATGTCCAAAGGCAGCAAACGATCACCAGAAATACGTAGGGCATCTTTGAAATTGCTGCCTTGACGCGACTCTTAGTCGGCTAACATATATCTTACTAACGCTATGTAGTGGGCGTGGAAGCCGCGATGGGTAACGCTATATTCATACTAAAGTCGAATTAAAGTAGCTTTAGGATTGACTATAGTAACACTTGATGGGGCTAGTGGAAACCCATAGAGCAGTAGCGCCTTGACGGGGCAGCTTTGACCAAACATAACCATAGCAACCAAACACATGTGACCTAAAGTGCCAGTTTGCTTTTTTTTACTGGTCACCTTATTTGAGGCGTCTGCTAGAGGAAAATAAATGTTTGTTTTTATTTTCTCATGAAAATTACAGCGATTTCGCAAATACGAGTTTGTATGGATTTTGATACTTCAATTGTTTAGTTAAAATATGTTAGGTATTTAATGTATATTTCCCGTTGTTTTGGAAAAATGAGTAAAGTGATTCCCAAGATGTTGTCCGATGTTATCCTTATAAGAAATAAAAAAACATATCTTTCTTATATACTGATTAATTTTATTAAAACTTGGTGTGTTAGCATTGACCAATAGAGAATATTCGTCCCAGGACAACCTTAAAACTGGTCTATACCAGTTTTGAGGCTGACATTGGGTACAGGAAATGAAGTTGTCATTATATATGGTAAGTTTTTTGGCTGTCTATTATGACAAACTTCCCTTTCACCTTTGGTCCCTCCACTTGCAGCGGCTGGGGGGCGGAAACTCATGCTTTGGTCCACAACCTGAGAATGTATAGTCCCTGGCTGTTGTACATGGATACCCCATCCGTTGAGTTGGCCAGTTGGAGGACAGAGCGGGTCCGCCTGTTTGAGCCTGATCACAGCTGTCACAGGAGCACGGGAGTTGGTACTCTGAAAGGAGCACAGGAGCAGAGTTGGTACTCTGAAAGGCCAATTTGGCTGCCTGTCCCATCCCACCCTTTCCTTTCCTGCTATATCCTAACCTTCCGGTAACCTGCGCAAAATTCCCGCTTGTGGAAGAGGTGCCTATAGCAGCTATGCTGGGGTTTCCTAATCCAGCAACAATGAATAGAGAATATTCGGAATACGTTTCCATCTAACCCGGAAGGGGGAGGTAGAGCAGTTAACCTCTTAAAACCACTGTGTGTACCTAGCAAATTAGATTAAAGTGATTGCGTTTATTTGGTCACAGGTCCTAGCTTTGGCCATTAGGCATATTTACGATATTTTATGACTCGGCCAATGACTTTAATATATTTTTGGCACCGGATGGTTTTCGACGAGTTTTAAATACATCACCTGAGGTAAAAGTAGCCAATTATTATTATTATTAGACCTATTAATTTCCAGCTCCAAAATCAGGGGGTTAAACATATAGAAATATACTTGTTTTAAACCAATTGAATGTAAAAAAAGGTATTCAATGATTTATTTATATAACAGTATCTTATAAACTTCATACCTTATATTTAAAAATGTTCACATTATTAATATATGTTAGTTTGGATTTGAATACACAAGCTACTGAAATCGCAGTACGAGAGGATTAAAAGCAAAAACTAACATCTACATTAATGACAATTTTTCAGGAGGGCAATCTATCTACAACGTAATTTGTTGATCAATATAGACGGTTGGGATTACGGAGTTTTGGATATTTTGATTGTTTATGAAAATCAATATTAACAACAGAAAATGCAAACAAATATAAACGGTAACCAGACTATTTTACTGACCGGTAGATTACACAAATTTAATCCCATGTCATTAGGTGACAGTGGGGCTTATTTGGTACATTACATGTAATAAAGATAGTTTGCATCATGATCGTTTATTAAGTCTGCCATCGAGTAATTTTTTCACAATGAAAAGAAACAACTATAGGTCTACAACACTCTTGATTATCAACCACAGTCAGCCGTGTTACGGAGTTATACTGTCCCAGTAATTCAAAAATTCAAAAACTGATTGTATTCATTTATCATCACTAGTCCAAACACTTAGCTTTTACATCAAAGTTTTCCAGTACAAAATAAACTAATAATAAATCTAAATAGATGTAAGTATTGTTTTAAACACGACAAAACACCATTAATTTACGTAGCACTCACATTTTAAGCTATTTCAAAATTTAAAAAAATTATGGAACAAAACATAACCTACTCCATAGTTGAACACCATGATTACATTTGTGTGAGTTATAAACAAAGATTCAGTGTTTACACTCATCGGTAAAAACATCCCACGCGCTTATACAAAAAATCCCCCTTTATCCCACACTCTCCCTTATAATATCCCTCGTTCCACTTTCCCACCGATTTTTTAAACAATGAAACACAACTGATGTTAAATAATACCATATGAATATTGAGTAATGTATTAGTACAATATTTATACCGTTAGATAGAGCTTATTTAGATCTACTAATTACCTGTAGGTATTTTACATTTTAGTACCTCAAAGGATTTTGAGCAATGCGACATAGGCTAAATGATACGGTGAACTAAATTAAATAATTTATTTACGTGAGAGGTAATACTCGTATTTTTAATGGTAGTACTAAAGAGTAGGACATAGGCACTAAATAATGGAAAATATTTTGCTTGTTAATTCCAACATGGCTCGGCCAGCGACATTGACGTGATTCAGTGTTCGTTCTGTGACGTTTATAAAATCATAATAAGTGTGGACTGCGAGGTTAAAAAATGGGAAACCCCGCAGCTAGTACGGCCAGTACGGCGATAAAATCCACTAGAAGTGCTACTGCTAAGTTGTTCTGGTCGTAAGTTGTAAGCAAACTAGCAGACGTAATGCCGATTTCCAAAAATCCTACTTTATCCCACAATCCCATTTTATCCCACAAGCAGTCAAAATAGCCCATATATGGGGTAAAAATCCCTCAAGTGAAACACAGATAAATCCCAGCTGACATTTTAAAGACAACCATAGTCAATAGCTTACTACGAAAACCAATTCAACTACTGAATATCAAACATTAAAATTAGTTTTAATAGTTATTGATAATCCAAAATAAAATACAAATGCTGTGTTAAAACATCCCTTAGGTATCCCAAATTACTCCTTCAAAATTTCATTAAGAAATGTTTTATAGTTCTGTAGTATTTCGATAACACACCCACACACACACGACCACTGTAATTCTTCATCAATCCAGTGATTCACTTCGTTCATCAACCAGTGATTCACTTCGTTCAGAATATCAAACACATTAAAATTTAATAATTATTAATAATCCAAAATAAAATACAAATGCTGTGTTAAAGCATCCCTTAGGTATCCCGAAGATACTGAGGAGCGTTTTAGTGCCGTGACACATTACATGTCGTCTTTTAAACGAATTTCTTAATATTACCACAGTTTTAAATCTCAAAAACTATAATTTTCACTACTATCTGTCATCAGTAGGTGGCTTTTATTCTCTAGCTATCTTTGAAGGTTAGTGCATTACCAACTGCGCTTCCAAGTCGAAATCTTGTAACCTTATGAACGTATAGGTGATCAATTCGTTTCCAGGAATGTATCATGATCATATTTGAATGTTATTACGTCTGGAACAACAGCCCTAAATATCAGATTTAAGAACGCATTGTAATTTCGTACAAGCGCGGTTTTTGAAATCACAGGGCCAATGAACAACCATTTTCTTGTATTCATTGACAAAACCATACATATGGTAGTTACAGCTGACGACGCACTGCCCCATATCCGTTATGCTTGGCGGTATTAGAGGCATATGAACACTTTTTAACAGGTTTTAACACATATTACAGTATTTATACTAGGCGGTAAACATATTCCACAGGTTTCACCACAAATTCCCACTTTATCCCGCAATACCTGTACCTCTTCACCTGTTCCTAAGAAGTATTATTAGTGAATTTCCTTTGGAAAGTGAACTATTAGCATGACCCGCACGGTGAAACTTAAGCCCGGGACCACCATAGAAGTTCCTAACGTGACCCCCTGAACACGTTTTGGGGGGTCGTTCAAAATTTTATATATATATGTATAGACATATATATATATATATATATATATATATATATATATATATATATGTGTGTGTGTGTATGCACTCTAGCGGTCACATTTTTTGTCCGATTTACTTCAAATTTGGTAGGTACGTTCCTTTCTATAATCTGTTGGACAAGTTCGTTGGGCAAAACAATCGGAAAACTCTAAACCCATTTTTTTGGGGATTAATCTTTCAAATTTCGAGTTTTTGGGCCCAAAAAGGGTCAAAAAAGCCCCGGATGCAAAATTAATGCGTGGAAAAAGATGGGAATTAGTTAGGCGAAAGTTGTAAGCCCTCTCTCGTCATTCTAGCATAAATATTTACCGAGTTATTAAAGAAAATGTGTATTGACCAAACGCAGTACGTTGTCTTATGGGGGTTTTACATTAGAAAAGCCTGTTATTCATTTGTTGGTGTACTCTTAACATCTCCAGCAACCTCACGCCTACTTTAAAGCCTGACTGGACCTTCTCCTAACCTTATAATGCACAAAATTGTATTCCCCGCATTGCAGGTAAATAGAACCAGGAGCATCAAAACAGCCAAAAAATCAATATTTTCAGATTTGAATAAAAATTGGAATAATTGTATGTTTTTAACTGATTTTGAGTTTTTATAGTTTTTTATGTGGAAATTCACTTCGCTCACGTCAGCGTGCTGCGTGCGAACTCGTCTTTATATTAATAGGTAAGCACAAAACTGTCCCTCCTTTTTTCTCAGCTTGTGTGCATCGTAGGAGACATTAACGCATACCGTTAGAATGGTACTCTCCTGTAGATGAGCAGAAACCCACTATAATTTACATCGGCCTTCTGATGCCCACATAACTCCAACGTTTCAATGTTAATCTTATGAAAGAACAGTAATTGGTTGAATTGTATATTTGACAGCTGTTGATATAAAAAATGATAGCAAAACAGTATGAACAAATGTTTCAGGCATAATCCTATACTCTAATATGAGTAAGGTTTGCTTGCTTGCTTGCGACACGGATCTCAAAAACGGCTCCAACGATTTCCTTCAAATGTTCGAAATAACTAATTTCTGGGATAAAAATAAGTTCTAGTCAGGCCTCATCCCCAGGAAAAATCAAATAATGTAAAAAAACTAAAATGAAAAGTTAAAAAAATAACATTGGCCTTATGTAGTTTCAAATTAAAACAAAAGAATTGTAACAGCTGTTCATAATCAACCAGGGAACTGTCAAAGTAATACTCATGTTGTATATGATTATTAACATGTGGTTTCCTGAGAGCAGAGAATAAAATATTTTAGGGAAGATTACATATGTAGAGTAGTCAAATAAATCAAAGGGACATTGAGCTATAAATAACAACTGGAGTGATCTTAAAAATGTAGAAAAGCGGCAAATGAGTTAGACAAATCTGATTATCAGTAGGGGGAAGTGGTGAAATATTACTCCAAGTCATCTAAACAAACTGACTGGCCTTCCCTCGAGCAAAGCTCGGCCCCACCAGGTACTCTATATAAGTATAATAGGCTAAGGAAATTTTTGTGGTACCGATTTCTCGGATATGCGGCATCGTAAAATTATGAAGCTTGGCACACATACTACTAGGGAGTGTGTTGAATTAAAATAATTTTGCGTTGGGGTGTTTAGGGCTATGCCCTTTTGGCTTTCAAAATTTGCATGGTATCCTTATGGAAACTTGCGTACTGCTTTTCGTTATGCTTCTTATTTAATAAACAGCTGCGTTATTTAAATAAATATGAAGCACAACAGCAAGAACAGATGAATAAATAAAAAATATTACTGACTACTCTAATGGTAACACCCTTCCCCGTTTTAAATCCACATTTAATCAAATTAAACCCATTTGTGAGGGGGGAGGAAGAGGGACGGGGAGATTTCAGGAAGAGGTGGAGAGGTTTCAGGCATTGAAAAAAAGGCTACTGATTACTGGATGTTAACGCCCTTCTGCTATCCGTTTTATAATAATAAACTTTATTTGACATCCTTGGATGTATAAAAGTAAAATAAATACAGTAATTGTTAATTAGTTATATAATATGATTGTAGTTTTCCAAAAAGTCTTCAATTTCATAAATACATTTTGTTATTAATTTAAATGTTACTTATTTTTATATGACAATTCTCTTGTTTTCAAGTCTAATCTTTTATATACTTTCCTTGGCATTTCTTGTAAATTTTTAACTCGAGGTTAAAATAAATACCTAAGGGTGAGGATTGGGGAAGGGGAGGGAGAGCGAGAGAGAGAGGGAATAGAGAGGAATAGAGAGATGAGTTCAACAGTACCCACTATAGATATTAAACTTTTGTTCATATATTCATCGACTTTATATTTTAAAAAATCTGGTGGAATTTCGACCATTGGGTGGTCTCTAGATTTTATTAATGTTTGATTTATTGATCAGCAATAAACAAAGATGAATATTTGGGAAATTACAAATGTAACTGCTATGATCACTGGAAAAATTAGTTAAGCATTTTATTATAAAACAAAAATTGTTCATAGCGAAGTATATGTAAAAATTAAGATCATCCAAAATATCCCACAATCTCATTGTATGACCAGACGTCAAGATATAGGCTACCTGAAATGGAATGAAAATCCCTCTAGGGGCCGTGCATATGTTACGTCACGCCTCCCCGGGGGTAGGGAGTGCGCAACATCTTGACAACCGTGACTCGGGGGAGGAAGGGGGTGGTTAAGAGGTGGTTAAGGGGTGGTTAAGGGATGCGTCACGATTAATGGAGTTAAATCCTGATCGTCAGTTACAGAGTGATAAAATACCGTATCAACAAATAAATACTTAGTAATTAATTAGTGTGACATGACAGGGGGTATGGTAGGGGGAGGTATGAGCAGCGTGACAAATGGGGGAGGGGGTAAAAATGGCTCAATATAGCATGACGTAATTCCCCCTAGTTGAAACACTGTAAATATTGATCAGGTCACCGGGATACCTTTGAATGATAAGATGTATACTGCAACGCATAAAATATGTTTAAAATGGTAAGACGCACTTAAAAACCAAAAAACTTCTTTCAAATCTACAATCTTCTGCAGTTCCAAATCAATTCGTGGTCTGTCGACCTCCGGTTTCGTTGACCACCCCACTCTAGAGCCTGGGCCGGTACCATCTCTGACCCACTTCCCACCTCCTACCGGCCGGACCCTGGCTTGCGACAGCGTCCACCCGCGCCGTGGGTGACATGAATGGCGCCGTGGGGCACGACCGTGGTGTAGCGAAGTTCCCACAGAGTGCGCGGGCGGCGGTGCTAATAGCTGAATAATAATTAATCAGTAGAGGAAAGCCAGTTTCGAAACTGATAGTCACTTGGTCTGGACGCCTACAGTTGTTGGTGAAAGATGAATAAAATAGATGTGCATCTTTAATTTAATGGTATGATGACAATTTAGTCTGATTTGCTAAAATGAAAGTTATGTGTAGGCAAAGTAATTTTTGTTGTATGTCAGCTTGTTTTGATTATTTCCTCTTGAGTTAATAGAGTTAATCCTTGAATGAATTCATTCATTAAATGGTGTGATCATCATAGGTCTAGTTAGTTGTATTAACAAACCAGTACCTGGGGGCCGAGCTTTGCTTAGGGGAAGGCCAGTCAGTTTGTTTAGATGACTTGGAGTAATATTTCACCACTTCCCCTACTGATAATCAGATTTGTATAACTAATTTGCCTCTTTTCTACATTTGTAAGGTCACTCCAGTTATTATTTATAGTTCAATGTCCCTTTGATTTATTTTACTACTCTACATATGTAATCTCCACTCAAATCTGGTAATCTCTGCTCTCAGGAAACCACATGTTAATAATCATAAACATCATGAGTATTACTTTGACAGTTCCCTGGTTGATTATGAACAGCTGTTACAATTATTTTGTTTTGATTTGAAACTCCATAAGCCCAATGTTAATTTTTTAACTTTTCATTTTAGTTTTTTTTACATTATTTTATTTTTTCTGGGGTGAGGCCTGTCTAGAACTGATTTTTATCCCAAAAATTAGTTATTTAAAGCATTTGAAGGAAATCGTTGGAGCCGTTTTTGAGATCAGTGCCGCAAGCAAACAAGCAAGCAAGCAAACCTTACTCATATTAGAGTATAGGATAAGATTTTCTTTAGATCGATGTAAGACGAGAGCTACACAACTGATAGTACAAAGACACATGCTAACTGGAAACAACAATTCATTTTTTACAAAATTTAAACGTATTTCTTATAATTTAACATTTTACGCTTTTTACACTATAAATTACATCATATATCAGACTTTCATAATTATTTCTTAATCCAGATAATTAACGGTTTACAATGATGGGTTAAACATTAAAATCCGTCCAGTAGAACTCCAGGTTCAGTTGTGTAAAGATACCCCTTACACACATTGTATTTTTTTAAAGATATAACGGAAAATTCCGAGGTCGTTTAGGTATTTTGCCTGTAACTCAAAAACTGTTGGGAAATCGAACAAAGTGGATGGTGATTTTCTCAAAGTATAAACAATTTTTTACAAACTAATATTATGCATTTCTTGATAAAAGTAATAAAGCCCCCTCAAAAGTTCAACAGAAGAAAACTGTATGTATTATAAATGATTTTGTAAATATGAGATATTTGTCATTTTCTACGAATATATCATGAGCAATCAATCATTAAAATTGGTTCATAAATAAAAGAATCTTGCTGTACACAAAAAATTCCTTAGGGAATTAGTATAATAGATTTTTTGCCGCCACCTTGGATCTGCCATATTGGATTCAATAATTTATTTTCAAATGTAAAGGTGGGGTTTTGACCCATCATATAGAAGTACTTTTTACGGTGAACACAATATCACAATCCATTTTTGAAAATCATTATTAGTTCTCAAGATATTGGTGAATTAAAAATAATTAATTTTGGAGAGAATATTAAATGTCCCAACCTTAAAACTTGCCCATATCCTCATCATTACATCAAATAATGACCATGAACTGCTACCAATCATTGTTGAGTGGCGTTTGCTTCATTTTGAACAAAATTAAAGTTTCCGGCCGCCTCCTTGGATCCGTTATTTTGGAATAAGTTAATTTGTTCAAACGTAAAGGTAGGGTTATGACCCATCATATCCAACTACCTATCTTTCCACGCTGAAATCAATGCCACAATCTGTTTTGAA
This sequence comes from Allygus modestus, assembly GCA_963675035.1. NCBI lineage: Eukaryota > Metazoa > Arthropoda > Insecta > Hemiptera > Cicadellidae > Allygus > Allygus modestus. Next base: position 124,519,889 of record OY776117.1, on the reverse strand, counting down.
ATATCACCATTCATTATCATGATATTGTCATTTTTAGCGAATTTCCCCTAAGTAGTGGTGAAATGATGGTTTAACCCCACAATCGGCGCTTTTTCCCCATGTTATTCTTATGGGGAGCCGTTTTTGCACCGACGCCAGCTCCCGCCTATAGAGCCCCCGCGCGTTGGCCTGTACTAATGTCCAACCCTTGCCTATATTAAATATATTGTCCCCATCCCTCCTCTATATTTTTAAAAATTAATTTTCAAATTCAGGCTAAAAAACTATCTTTGGTGTTTACTGTCCGATTTGTCTGCAATTTGGATATGTTATTGTCCTAGGCAAGTGTTTTAATAAATTTCACTTACATTTCCCAAATTCACTATTACGGTTGAATTAAAAAATATTTTTTGAAAATACTATAGTGCCAATTGCCAACTTCTTTATTTACTGCCCGATTTGTCTGCAATTTGGATATGTTATTGTCCTAGGCAAGTGTTTTAATAAATTTCACTTACATTTCCCAAATTCACTATTACAGTCAAATTAAAAATATTTTGGAAAAATACTGCCAATTGCCAACTTCTTTATTTACTGTCCGATTTGTTTAAAATTTAGATATGTTATTGTTATAGGCAGGTGTTTTAATAAATTCCACCTACATATCCCAAATTCACTATTACGGTCAAATTAAAAAATATTTTTGAAAAATACTGCCAATTGCCAACTTCTTTATTTACTGTCCGATTTCTTTAAAATTTGGATATGTGATTGTTCTAGGCAAGTGTTTTAATAAATTCCGCTTACATTTCCCAAATTCACTATTACGGTCAAATTAAAAAATATTTTTGGAAAATACTGCCAATTGCCAACTTCTTTATTTACTGTCCGATTTGTTTAAAATTTAGATATGTTATTGTTGTAGGCAAGTGTTTTAATAAATTAGACTTACATTTCCCAAATTCACTATTACAGTCAAATTAAAAAATATTTTTGAAAAATACTGCCAATTGCCAACTTCTTTATTTACTGTCCGATTTGTTTAAAATTTGGATATGTTATTGTTGTAGGCTAGTGTATATGCACCATCCACATTTTACAAATTCGCTATTACAGTCAAATTAAAAAATTTGGAAAAATACTGCCAATTGGCAACTTCTTTATTTATGGTCTGATTTGTTTAAAATTTATATATGTTATTATTCTAGGCTAGTGTATATGTACACACCATCCACATTTGACAAATTAACTATAATGGTCAAATTTAAAAAATATTTTGAAAAATATACTAACAATTTCAAACTTCTTTATTTACTGTCTGATTTATTTTCGGATATGTTATAGCTCTTATATAGGTAACAAGACCACACTACCACACGTTCCACTACCCCGTATAATACATTATTTTGTCTGTTTTGTTTGTTTATTTTGCTGTAATCCCAAAACTGACTTTGCTGTTTATTGTCCGATTTGCCTACACTTTGGATATAGTTGATGTGTTGTTTGTTTTGCCGCAACCTAAAAACCAACATTGGTATTTGTGTTTTTACAAAACTATATTTTGTAAATTACTACCAATAACTCCTTTTTTTACTTTTCGACTTGTTATATCCTCTTATATCTAAATTTACCGTATATTTTTTTCTCTTTTAGTGCTGTTTTGTCGTAACCAAACTTTGGATATGACTGCAATATATTACTGGCCATTGCATAAGTAAATACCCCATTTCCAAATTCAATATTACGGTTGGATTAAAAAAAATAAATGCAAGCTTATTATATTTGCCACAAGCTTATTATATACATCCAGCTGTTATATTTGCCACATTTCCAATATTGTTGTGACCCTCTCAACTACCTCTCATTGTAATAATATAATAAGTAATCCACAAAATATTTATGGAACTGCCTAAATTTTGGATATGTTGCCAATGCGATAGCAAAAAATAAATTTTTAAAACCCAAAACAACTAAACACAAAACACTAATCTTTCTTTGTGCTTGTTTGGAGTAGTCTTTATTTTATCCAACTTAATTTTAATTTTGTAGTTAAAATCAAACTTCCCACATTCTAGCTCCCTTTCCAGCCAGTGGTTGGAGACATAAAGGTTACGAATATTTTCAAACTGTACAATATATCTTTTTCTACCCCTATGTTGGACTTGTTTAATAGCGCACCACATTCCAAATCCTCCAGTCTACTACATTCTTTAAATTTAACATTGCCTTTAATATCTTGCATCTCTATGTCTTCTTGTCCATTGTTACGGAAACTTTCTATTTTTGGAATTGCCATAAAACGTTGCGGTTCCGTTAGTGTTAAAGCTTGCAAGTGGCTCGTTGGTAGGTAGATAAATAATGTCCAAATCACCACTGTATGGCAACACGCTATAACCTTGCCTATTCTTATTTATTTCTATAAATACAGTTTTACAGACACCTTTAACATAGTATACACCCCTCTGTCCTTTTCTGCCAACACCCCCACAAACTTGTTTACTACAAACGCATACACATAATGCTCGCAGGAAGTAATCTTTTAATTTATCCTCTCTTTCCCTTCTTTCTTTAGCCAACTGTGCTTTGTATTCCTCTGCAACAGTATTTTCCACATATTCCAATGTCTTCTAATTCCAGTTTCCTCTTTTTGGAACAACTCTCTAAGAAAGGCTTGGAAAGTGGCTCTATTTCTTTAATAGTGTATGGGTACAGTTTATTGGTCCGGCTTCTTAAAACGTAGGGAGTAAGGTTAGGACTTTCCAAATTGATGTGTTTAGGTATAGTGGAGAAAGGTGTATTTGATGTGCCCCCAGATTTGATGTAACACTTATGCTTTACACTTACGACATCCTCCTCTATTACCTCTACATAGTTGGTAAACAGTTAAAGCTAAATGCAGATAGAGCATACTTTATTAACTTTTCCCTTTGTGTACTATCTTTTGGCAGTTTTAGTTGTACTCCAGTTAACTTCTTCGTATTACTATTACCCCAATATGCATATTGTAATAAATCGTTAAACACTAAACAACAACTGTTTTGTAATTGGCAACTTTCACCCACATCTTATACAGAGGTACAGCATAGAATGGAGCATTTTGAAAGTACCGTGTGTTGTCTTCTATTAGACTTAAACAATCTCTTAAAGGTTCAAACCCTTTACCAAAACCTCTACAATAGATTGTTGCCTCTAACCTTGTTATTCCATTCTCTCTAGCTAGTTTAGACGAGAACGTTTCTTTTAGGTTTACAAAGTTTATTATATGGTTTCCTATACTTTTAATTACTCCAGGACTTGTAATCTGGCATATAAATTTATTATATATTTTTACCCTGCTATTTACATTAAACCATGTTAAACAGTCTTTACTAACATTATCTACAATAACATTATGGGGGTCCATTCGCCCCCCTGGTAGCAAAAGTTTTCTGTAAGATATTGGCACATTTCCTCTTTATTAAATATTCCAGCCAAATCTAGTGTTATATCGAAATCCATAAGATAGTACATTTCTTTTTCCAGATCTTGCAGTATCTTTGGAAGGTCTTCCAACAAATCCTTAATTTTAACATTTGCAAGCTCAATTTTATAGGGAATTGCTATAGGATCATCATACTTTTGTTTAATTTGGTCAATATCTTTCTTTATTATTTGTAACACTGGTAGTTTGGCCACAACACCATGTCGAGCTAAAGAGAACTTTTTAAATATTCCTCATAAATAGCTATTAAACGAGCCACATATTTCCTTCTTAACTTTAAATTTATTCCGAACGTCCCCATCACAATCCGTAACATTGGTTATCTTAACTAACATCCGTTATAGATGTTATTTAATTTTGGTTCACCCTCGCAATAGTTTATATTACCTATGTCTGTAAGAAGGTTATTATTACGTAGATTTTCTAATAAAAACCATATACCGAATCTTTCGTTAGTAGGTTTAATACAATTCCCCAATAAATGGCTAACAGAGTACATTTCTTTTATACAAAAGTAGCGGAAACATGTAAACAGGACAGATTACACCATAGGCATATAGAGGTTGTAAATATATGGATATTGTATATAAACACAGGCGAGCGGTAAGTGTAACATGTAAGTGGACACCCACACGCAAATATGGAATACCCACTATTAATATAATTCCAAATTCGACTAATTAAGTTTATAGTCTCAATATAATTAACATATTAACATTAGTACCCAAATTGTCGAAATTCTATAATTCTATTCTTAGTCCTTGTATTAGGTTTTGTACTATTAAACCCAACACCCCGTGCAGTAGAGTAATATATGTATTTAATACAGATACACACATTCTACAAGACCCATACATCTGTTGTATAAGCAGCAGAATAGACGTCTCATTGTGTTGTTGTAAAGTAAAACATAAATGTAAATTGTGCTGGATACAACCGGCCAGATATTAGACAGGAAATGTGTTGGAAGTGTATTGCCAAATAGTAAGACAAACACCACATAGTGCAGCATGTAATCAATCCATTACTATTTAGACAAAGGTCAGTATTGGTACAACATCCGATATATTAGCCAAACCCACAATCAAACTTGGAAAACAAACAGTAAAAGATAAATATTATAGTAACAGAAATAGTAAGAGTATAAGGACATAGTAATATTTAAAGTTTATAAAACAACACAAATGCAGAGACACAATAACACACTCCAACACATTTGCACACAGGCACAGATACTGGTTTACATCCATTTAACACAACTTTACACGTTCTGTCAACCGACACAAAAATAGTTTGTAAATTGTGTAAGAAATATATGTAATATAAACAAATTTAACACAATCATAACATTGTGCACAATGTTATGATTGTGTTAAATTTGTTTATATTACATATATTTCTTACACAATTTACAAACTATTTTTGTGTCGGTTGACAGAACGTGTAAAGTTGTGTTAAATGGATGTAAACCAGTATCTGTGCCTGTGTGCAAATGTGTTGGAGTGTGTTATTGTGTCTCTGCATTTGTGTTGTTTTATAAACTTTAAATATTACTATGTCCTTATACTCTTACTATTTCTGTTACTATAATATTTATCTTTTACTGTTTGTTTTCCAAGTTTGATTGTGGGTTTGGCTAATATATCGGATGTTGTACCAATACTGACCTTTGTCTAAATAGTAATGGATTGATTACATGCTGCACTATGTGGTGTTTGTCTTACTATTTGGCAATACACTTCCAACACATTTCCTGTCTAATATCTGGCCGGTTGTATCCAGCACAATTTACATTTATGTTTTACTTTACAACAACACAATGAGACGTCTATTCTGCTGCTTATACAACAGATGTATGGGTCTTGTAGAATGTGTGTATCTGTATTAAATACATATATTACTCTACTGCACGGGGTGTTGGGTTTAATAGTACAAAACCTAATACAAGGACTAAGAATAGAATTATAGAATTTCGACAATTTGGGTACTAATGTTAATATGTTAATTATATTGAGACTATAAACTTAATTAGTCGAATTTGGAATTATATTAATAGTGGGTATTCCATATTTGCGTGTGGGTGTCCACTTACATGTTACACTTACCGCTCGCCTGTGTTTATATACAATATCCATATATTTACAACCTCTATATGCCTATGGTGTAATCTGTCCTGTTTACATGTTTCCGCTACTTTTGTATAAAAGAAATGTACTCTGTTAGCCATTTATTGGGGAATTGTATTAAACCTACTAACGAAAGATTCGGTATATGGTTTTTATTAGAAAATCTACGTAATAATAACCTTCTTACAGACATAGGTAATATAAACTATTGCGAGGGTGAACCAAAATTAAATAACATCTATAACGGATGTTAGTTAAGATAACCAATGTTACGGATTGTGATGGGGACGTTCGGAATAAATTTAAAGTTAAGAAGGAAATATGTGGCTCGTTTAATAGCTATTTATGAGGAATATTTAAAAAGTTCTCTTTAGCTCGACATGGTGTTGTGGCCAAACTACCAGTGTTACAAATAATAAAGAAAGATATTGACCAAATTAAACAAAAGTATGATGATCCTATAGCAATTCCCTATAAAATTGAGCTTGCAAATGTTAAAATTAAGGATTTGTTGGAAGACCTTCCAAAGATACTGCAAGATCTGGAAAAAGAAATGTACTATCTTATGGATTTCGATATAACACTAGATTTGGCTGGAATATTTAATAAAGAGGAAATGTGCCAATATCTTACAGAAAACTTTTGCTACCAGGGGGGCGAATGGACCCCCATAATGTTATTGTAGATAATGTTAGTAAAGACTGTTTAACATGGTTTAATGTAAATAGCAGGGTAAAAATATATAATAAATTTATATGCCAGATTACAAGTCCTGGAGTAATTAAAAGTATAGGAAACCATATAATAAACTTTGTAAACCTAAAAGAAACGTTCTCGTCTAAACTAGCTAGAGAGAATGGAATAACAAGGTTAGAGGCAACAATCTATTGTAGAGGTTTTGGTAAAGGGTTTGAACCTTTAAGAGATTGTTTAAGTCTAATAGAAGACAACACACGGTACTTTCAAAATGCTCCATTCTATGCTGTACCTCTGTATAAGATGTGGGTGAAAGTTGCCAATTACAAAACAGTTGTTGTTTAGTGTTTAACGATTTATTACAATATGCATATTGGGGTAATAGTAATACGAAGAAGTTAACTGGAGTACAACTAAAACTGCCAAAAGATAGTACACAAAGGGAAAAGTTAATAAAGTATGCTCTATCTGCATTTAGCTTTAACTGTTTACCAACTATGTAGAGGTAATAGAGGAGGATGTCGTAAGTGTAAAGCATAAGTGTTACATCAAATCTGGGGGCACATCAAATACACCTTTCTCCACTATACCTAAACACATCAATTTGGAAAGTCCTAACCTTACTCCCTACGTTTTAAGAAGCCGGACCAATAAACTGTACCCATACACTATTAAAGAAATAGAGCCACTTTCCAAGCCTTTCTTAGAGAGTTGTTCCAAAAAGAGGAAACTGGAATTAGAAGACATTGGAATATGTGGAAAATACTGTTGCAGAGGAATACAAAGCACAGTTGGCTAAAGAAAGAAGGGAAAGAGAGGATAAATTAAAAGATTACTTCCTGCGAGCATTATGTGTATGCGTTTGTAGTAAACAAGTTTGTGGGGGTGTTGGCAGAAAAGGACAGAGGGGTGTATACTATGTTAAAGGTGTCTGTAAAACTGTATTTATAGAAATAAATAAGAATAGGCAAGGTTATAGCGTGTTGCCATACAGTGGTGATTTGGACATTATTTATCTACCTACCAACGAGCCACTTGCAAGCTTTAACACTAACGGAACCGCAACGTTTTATGGCAATTCCAAAAATAGAAAGTTTCCGTAACAATGGACAAGAAGACATAGAGATGCAAGATATTAAAGGCAATGTTAAATTTAAAGAATGTAGTAGACTGGAGGATTTGGAATGTGGTGCGCTATTAAACAAGTCCAACATAGGGGTAGAAAAAGATATATTGTACAGTTTGAAAATATTCGTAACCTTTATGTCTCCAACCACTGGCTGGAAAGGGAGCTAGAATGTGGGAAGTTTGATTTTAACTACAAAATTAAAATTAAGTTGGATAAAATAAAGACTACTCCAAACAAGCACAAAGAAAGATTAGTGTTTTGTGTTTAGTTGTTTTGGGTTTTAAAAATTTATTTTTTGCTATCGCATTGGCAACATATCCAAAATTTAGGCAGTTCCATAAATATTTTGTGGATTACTTATTATATTATTACAATGAGAGGTAGTTGAGAGGGTCACAACAATATTGGAAATGTGGCAAATATAACAGCTGGATGTATATAATAAGCTTGTGGCAAATATAATAAGCTTGCATTTATTTTTTTTAATCCAACCGTAATATTGAATTTGGAAATGGGGTATTTACTTATGCAATGGCCAGTAATATATTGCAGTCATATCCAAAGTTTGGTTACGACAAAACAGCACTAAAAGAGAAAAAAATATACGGTAAATTTAGATATAAGAGGATATAACAAGTCGAAAAGTAAAAAAAGGAGTTATTGGTAGTAATTTACAAAATATAGTTTTGTAAAAACACAAATACCAATGTTGGTTTTTAGGTTGCGGCAAAACAAACAACACATCAACTATATCCAAAGTGTAGGCAAATCGGACAATAAACAGCAAAGTCAGTTTTGGGATTACAGCAAAATAAACAAACAAAACAGACAAAATAATGTATTATACGGGGTAGTGGAACGTGTGGTAGTGTGGTCTTGTTACCTATATAAGAGCTATAACATATCCGAAAATAAATCAGACAGTAAATAAAGAAGTTTGAAATTGTTAGTATATTTTTCAAAATATTTTTTAAATTTGACCATTATAGTTAATTTGTCAAATGTGGATGGTGTGTACATATACACTAGCCTAGAATAATAACATATATAAATTTTAAACAAATCAGACCATAAATAAAGAAGTTGCCAATTGGCAGTATTTTTCCAAATTTTTTAATTTGACTGTAATAGCGAATTTGTAAAATGTGGATGGTGCATATACACTAGCCTACAACAATAACATATCCAAATTTTAAACAAATCGGACAGTAAATAAAGAAGTTGGCAATTGGCAGTATTTTTCAAAAATATTTTTTAATTTGACTGTAATAGTGAATTTGGGAAATGTAAGTCTAATTTATTAAAACACTTGCCTACAACAATAACATATCTAAATTTTAAACAAATCGGACAGTAAATAAAGAAGTTGGCAATTGGCAGTATTTTCCAAAAATATTTTTTAATTTGACCGTAATAGTGAATTTGGGAAATGTAAGCGGAATTTATTAAAACACTTGCCTAGAACAATCACATATCCAAATTTTAAAGAAATCGGACAGTAAATAAAGAAGTTGGCAATTGGCAGTATTTTTCAAAAATATTTTTTAATTTGACCGTAATAGTGAATTTGGGATATGTAGGTGGAATTTATTAAAACACCTGCCTATAACAATAACATATCTAAATTTTAAACAAATCGGACAGTAAATAAAGAAGTTGGCAATTGGCAGTATTTTTCCAAAATATTTTTAATTTGACTGTAATAGTGAATTTGGGAAATGTAAGTGAAATTTATTAAAACACTTGCCTAGGACAATAACATATCCAAATTGCAGACAAATCGGGCAGTAAATAAAGAAGTTGGCAATTGGCACTATAGTATTTTCAAAAAATATTTTTTAATTCAACCGTAATAGTGAATTTGGGAAATGTAAGTGAAATTTATTAAAACACTTGCCTAGGACAATAACATATCCAAATTGCAGACAAATCGGACAGTAAACACCAAAGATAGTTTTTTAGCCTGAATTTGAAAATTAATTTTTAAAAATATAGAGGAGGGATGGGGACAATATATTTAATATAGGCAAGGGTTGGACATTAGTACAGGCCAACGCGCGGGGGCTCTATAGGCGGGAGCTGGCGTCGGTGCAAAAACGGCTCCCCATAAGAATAACATGGGGAAAAAGCGCCGATTGTGGGGTTAAACCATCATTTCACCACTACTCCCCTATAGGGAAGAAGCTATTACCGTAGGTCTCATGGTAAGACTTAAGCCCGAGACCATGATAACTTTTCATTTTGAGGTCCCCAGATGCCAAAAACACCATTAGTTCAAATTTTTATATATGTATATATATATATATATATATATATTTATATATATATATATGTGTCCGTAAGCACGATAACTCTCGTAAAAAAGGTCCGATCTTAATGAAATTTGGTACAAATCTTTAAAGTACCATTTATTTGAACGAGTTCGAAAACCAGATGAATCGCACCATCCGAAGGGGGGTTTTTGGGGGGTTTTGTACCCCAAAAATGTGTTTTTTGGGGTTTTCACATGTAATTTTAATTTAAATCAAATTTTATTTGATACCATTGAATTCAGCTTAAAAAAACAAACAATTTGGTATTTTGATCATTGCTCTACGTCAATTGGTTACCGAGATATTGAAAGTGCTAAACACAGTACGTTGTCTAATGTTATTCTTATGGAGAAAAAGAAAAATTGCATATCTCGTTTATTTATGAGCATAAACTGGCGAAATTTGGTATATGGCTTGATCTGGTTGTGGTTTATTGTTGTTAGCAAAAAAAAACATTTTTTCGCTTATGGCTCCTGTAGCAGCAAACCTAGGTACTTGGTCCCCATGTTATTCTTATGGAAAATGTTTAAAATGTTATATATCGCTTATTTATGAATGTATATGGATGAAACTTGGTATGTGACTTCACTAAGATGACTTCTATTGATATTTGCATAAAAACCCATAATTTTGTGTGCCTTGTTGCAGCAAACCTGCGTACTCATCCCCAATGTTATTCTTATGGAGAATAATTAATATTTTAAATATCGCTTGTTTGTGAATACATTTCTTATGAATCCTGTTAAGTTTTTTAATGTGTTATGTTATATATTCATTGGAAATTCGCTGAGTATGCAGGTTTGCTGCAACGGGGGTATTTGAAATGTTAAACAGAAATATATAAATATCTTGAGAACGAAAAGCGATATTCGAAAACGGATTGCGGTATTGATTTCAGTGTTGAAAATAGTTGGACATGATAGCTCACAACCCTACCTTTACATTAAAAAAAAAACTTATTCCAAAATGACGGATCCAAGGATGAGGCCGGAAACTTTAATTTTGTTCAAAATGAAGCAAACGCCATTCAACAATGATTGGTAGCAGTTCATGGTCATTATTTTAATGATGGGAATATTGGCATTTTTTAAGGTTGGGACATTTAACATTCTCTCCAAAATGAATTATTTTTAATTCACTAATATCTTGAGAACGAATAATGATTTTAAAAATCGGATTGTGATATTGTCTTCACCGTAAAAAAATACTTCCTTATGATGGATCACAACCTCACCTTTATATTTGAAAATAAATTGTTGAATCCAATATGGCGGATCCAAAATGGCGGCAAAATATTAACTAAATCAACATGAAGTATAAGTTGGTCAACAATGATCGGCGGTAGTCCGGAGTCCTTGAAAAAAATGTAGACAAAAATTAGGGGGGGCTCATTTAAAGCTCAACCTGTATATATTTGTATAGTTTTTTAATGCACTTATCTTTGTAAAACCTCTATCATCTAAGATATTCTAGGTTACGATATTCTAACCTTACATGGTTACGTAATTAATATTTTGAATTTAAATCTATACTTATTTAATAGGCGAGCAGGTTTTTTGTGACAATCACTCCTACTAAACTACTGAACCAATTTACATGTTTTTGGTGTCATTGGAAAGAGCTTAACGTGAAGTTGTGCAGGAATTTTTTTTAATAGAGAAATAATTTGTGAGTGAGGCCCTGGGGCCCTTTAAAGTTGAGTTTATTCCCATAAGCTTAACATTGGGAAATAACTATAAGTTTTAAGCAATCAGCTGGATAGAGTAAACACAGTTAATCAGCAGGCCATGTTGGCTTTGGAACGGTAACATAATATTTATAAATGATGATCGCGAGCGAAGCCGCGACCGGTTTACTAGTTTGTATTATTTGATCAGATAAGCATATGTCCGACCATTATTTGAATTAGTTCAACAGTTTGAAAATATCGTAGATTATTTGCATGGGTGCAATTGAAACTATTTTACGTTTAACAAACACACTCAATTACGTTTGAAAAATCAAATGCTGCCGCGTTAACATTTAGGTCAAATACGCCATAAGCAACGGGAAAGCCAAATGATCGAATTTTAACCAGCCAAAAATGGCGTTGCAAATATAAATGCAGCGATGCGATTTTATCTACGATTTTAAATACTAAATAACGTAACAAATCAGTCCTTTATTTCTCTGTTAACCCAAATAATCCAACCGTTGAAAACATTATAGTAAATAAACCGGCGATTTACAATTGTAGAACATCAACACACAAGAGTCACGAGAACGGAATGTACTCTACAAACATTTGGTGACGTCAATCAGGTGATACGGGCGTCATACGAGTGTTTGTGTTCATTGTTGAACAGCTGTTTTGCACGTATGAACCCCACACTTGTGTGGCCTTCAGCTAGCGGCTCAATGGGCTAGTAAGTATCTGAATTAATCGAAATCCTAACACTTTTAATTGACCTGTGCTGAATCTTGGTTTCAGTTAAATCTCACACTACTAGTACCATACAAATTTTGTCAAAAATTAATACATATTTATATCTATTATAAATACGTAAATACGGTGGTCAAGAATAAATAAAAACATTTGGTTTTATTATCAGTGTTGTTTATTTGTTTCTATGTTTCTATGTTAAAGTTTCTCTCACTGAAATTACAAGTTACAGATACTGTCAGGTCCGAGACGTGTTTAAATAAGGAAGGTAGTGCGATAAAGATAGTGAGTACCCCCACCACTCCTCCAACAGTTGCGTACTGACAAACATATAACAAATTCTAAACAGTGATCTTACAAGATAAGTCAGGAGCAAACAATAAATTTATTATAATTTTAGCACTCTTTTAAGTATAAAATTTCAAACACTGAACACAAACCCCAAGACAAAGTTACCCCCCTTAAATTAAGAGTGGGCTCTAGTCAGTAAACGTATATGGGGCGTTTCCACCTTGCCTTCCCACTTAAGGCTAATGTTAAATTTCAAAACCCTCAACGTATTTCCCGAGATAATTATTTTTAGCTCGTTTTAAAGAGAAAAAATACCTAGCGATTTAAGAGAGAAAATTTGTGATATCACAAATAAAAACTGCTCAGTCAATTTCCAAAATATTTATTATTTTCTATTTGTTATGGATTAACTATTTCTGATATCGAAATTCTGCTCACTGATATCACCAAGTATTTTTTTTGTCCTTTAAAATAAACCTCAAATCAACTTTAAGGAGTCACGGGCTTTGAAATTTAACATTGGCCTTGAGAGAAGCAGGCAGAACGCAAATTGTTACGTGACTGGAGCCCCCTCTTAAAGCAAGGCAAAGACCGTTCTCACTTAACAATTCCACCGACTTCCAAACAATAGACCTGTTAGCACCGAGTCAGGTGTCGTGTCGCGACTTCTGACAATCAGCAGAGCATCAGCAGCGACCCTCACCATCAGCACCATTACTGCTATCAGCTCGCCCCATCAGCGGCTATCAGCGCTCAGCACTTCGCGCCTGTGGTAATTGCGGTATTGCGCCCTTTACCTTTTATCCAGCCTGTTATTTGTTTAACAAGCTCGCTCTTGCGCGTTCCCCTGTGGGAAAATCTATTGCGCCTCTAAAGGTTACGGTGTTTCGGCGCGTTGAAATCATAGCTTGCACGTTCGCAATTTAATAAATCACGAGCGGCTTTAAGGCAATTGTAGTGTATTAGTTTGACTAGTATTTTGCGGGAGGGAAATTAAAATAGAAGTACCAGGGATACCGAGCCCTCGGTAATATTTAATTCTTTTCCGGGGTGAAAAAGATGTTTGTATGCAATATTTATTCAATGTCTCTAGTTACTGTTGTCAAGGAATCGCGTGTTGAATCTTTACGTTGTGTTAATTTGTTCACAGCTGAAATGATTCTTCTGTTTTGTTTCGAAACTCCATAAGCCCAATGTTAAAATTTCCAATTTTCAAATGAGATTTTTACTACGGAATTGAGGTTTTTTATAAATTATTTGTTTAGGTACAAAAGCACCTTCCAAAGTTGTAATGGAACCGTTCTGTTGGATCATTTTTTCAGACAGACATTGCTCGTATTAGAGTATATGGTATAGGATTACAGCAGGTTTTGTTATAATATTTATATTTGAAACTTACTAGCTTTTCCGGCTTCTCTTGTACACTTGGGGGCCTATTTTTGAAACGTGTGAGTGGTGTCAACTCACCTACCAGCTGATTTTTTGCATTGTTTAAATTCACCACTTGAAATGTCAATTGACAGATAGTTTATCTGTAAAGTCAAATAGCCAAATGTAAACACTGACAAATATTCAGATTTATAAACATTCCATTGCTTTAGCTAAATAAATTGGTATTCCTGTAAACATTTACTTACTTTTGAGCATTTTAATAATAAACCATAGGTTATTCAAGTGTATTTACAAATGTTGTATTGTAAAATAAACATAAACTAGTTGCAGTTTATTGATTACTTCTGTCATTTCCCTCTAACATGAAGCAGAATAAGGTTATTTCTGGTCAACTCACTCATTTTCAGTCACCAGCGTTTTACCTATAGGTGAGTTGGTGACTGATTCAGTGAAAATATCTATCTATAGTAAATCTATCAATGTTAAACATAAACGTTGGTTGAAAATACTAATACAAATGTTGTGTGGTTGGGTGTAATGAATTGAACGGTTACCTAATTAATTTCGGTATATTTGTCTTGACCTGAAAATAAAAAATAGTGGTTTGGGTGACTCACTCACCTACTCACCACTCACCCGATTCAGAAATAGGGATTCATTTTGGTTTTGTACTCAAATTAAGTCACACAGCTGATCAAATTCTATTATAAAATCAACGTGTGTTAACTTGTCACTTGTTGTCGCAAGGTTGTACAACTGCATTCAAGGAATCCGCTCATCTTGCAACTCTTGGAAAGCTGTATAAATATGCAAACAGTACCAAAAACCTTTGAGAAAACTGTCTGACACACTTGAATGATCAGGTCTCGGGGAGGAAGTTGTAGGTATAATATTAGTTTTGTATACAACCCCTCCTAAGGCCACAAATAAAGTAAAATTGTCAAGTTTAAAATACTACAATTTAATAGTCTGTGTGATTTTATTTTACTACTAGCTGCCATCGTACCCGGTTTCACCCGAGAATAAAGCCTGAGATGTGTGCTGAATTCTGTGGTTAACCCATGGAATAACTACAAATCATGATCAGCTGTTGGAATTTTCATCAGCTCAAGCCAAAGTGAATGTTGATAAGAAAAAATACCCCCGTCACAGAAAACCTGCGAACTCAGCGAATTTCCAATGCTTATATATGTGTTTCACTACTACATAGAGGCACTTGCCAAGTTTCACAAAAATGCATTCATAAATAAGTGATATATAGCGATTTATTTGTTCTCCATAAGAATAAAATTACGGCTGAGTACGCAGGTTTGCAGCAACGAGGAAGATAATAAATTTTTGTATCAATATAACTCAACCAGGTTTTATTAGTTTAGGTTCGTAACCAAGAGAGATATAAAACTTTACTTACTCTCCACATGAATAACATGGAGCGGAGTATGCAGGTTTGCTGCAACGGGTAAAATCAACAACAAAAACACATTTTTTTGCTAAAATATCACAACTTAATGGAGCCACTGTAGCCACTATACCACAGCTAGTTGAAGCCACTTACCAAGTTTCATCAATATGCATTCATAAATAATCGAGATATCAAATTTAATTTATTCTCCATAAGATAACATTGGACAACGTACTGTACTGTGTTTATATCACTTTGAATATCTCTGCAACGGTTGGTCGTAGAACAACAACTAAAACACCAAAAATGATTTTTTGTGGAGCTAAACTTATTTGTAAAAGAAATGTGAAGTTTTTAGTAAAATTATCTGAGGAAAATCTAAAAACCTTTTCCCATAAGATTAACATGGGAAATTTTATGGACATGTTTTTTTTACTTTTCTCAAGAACCACTTAATCTAAGTTAATGATTCAAAATACTAAATTATCTGTTTTTAAGCTCTATAAAATGGCTATAACCAAAATTAAGTGTTTTTTTTTATTTTAGTGTAAAAATTAAAAAAAAACTGATTTTTGGACAATTTAAATCCCCCATAAAACCCCTTTCCCATATTCCGATCGATCTGGTTTTCGAATATAAAGTCATAAACGTTACTCTCCACATTTGTACCAAATGTCATCAAAATCGGGGGTTTCTGTCAAAGGTTATCGAGGTAACGGACACATACATACATTATGAAACTGAATAAGGGTACTTTGTTCTCATAAAGATAGTAAAATTAACATATTTATATATACATATATATATAAATTTGAACGAATAGTGTTTTTGGCATCTGGGGATCTCAAAACAAAAAGTTATCATGGTCTCAGGCTTAAGTCTTACCATGCCACCTACGGTAATAGCTTCTTCCCTATAGGAGAAATTAGCTAAAATGGATTGGAACTTTGACTGCCCTTGAGGCGAAGCCCTATGGAAATTTCTGAAAATCCTTTCTTAGTGGTTTCTTTCTTAGAGTTATAGAAGGAGTGTACGTGCCAAATTACATGGTTGTAGGTGTAGAGGTTAGGCCTAGGTTGTAGGTTGTAGGATGATCGGTTTTTCGTATTTATGTGAATGCCCATAACAATAACATTGGACTGGAAATTTGACTACTCGTGTGGTGGAGGTCTACGGGATTTTCTTAAAATCCTTTCTTTTTGGTTACCTTCGTTATTGAAAGAGTGTATGTGCCAAATGTTGTGGTTGTAGGTGTAGGTTTGGCCTAGTGGATGATCGGTTTTTCGTATGTATAGACATAGATTAAACTAATGTCAGGTGATCAAGTGAAGCTGTTAGAAAAGTTGATTTAATTAAAGGTCAAAAGGTATAAATAAAATACCCCCGTCGCAGCAAACCTGCATATTCAGCGAATTTCCAATGAATATATAACATAACACATTAAGGCACTTAACAGGATTCATAAGAAATATATTCACAAACGATTTTTAAAATGTTAATTATTCTCCATAAGAATAACATTGGGGATGAGTACGCAGGTTTGCTGCAACAAGGAACAAAAAATAATGGGTTTTTATGCAAATATCAATAGAACTCAACTAATTGAAGTCACATACCAAGTTTCATCCATATACATTCATAAATAAGTGATATATAACATTTTAATTATTTTCCTTAGAATAACATGGGGACCGAGTACCTAGGTTTGCTGTTACGCGAACCATAGGCGAAAAATAGTTGTTTTTGTGCAAACAACAATAAACCACAACCAGATGATGCCATATACCAAATTCCGTCAGTTAATGTTCAAAAATAAGCGAGATATAACATTTTTCTTTTCCTCCATAAGAATAACATTGGACAACGTACTGTGTTTAGCACTTTCAATATCTCAGTAACCAATTAACGTAGAGCAATGATCAAAATACAAAATTGTTTGTTTTTTTATGCTGAATTCAATGGTGAAAATTAAAATTTGATTTTACTTAAAATTACATTTGAAAACCCCAAAAAAACACATTTTTGAGGTACAACATCCCCCAAAAACCCCCTTTTGGATAGTGCGATTCGTCTGGTTTTCGAACTCGTTCAAATAAATGGTACTTTACACATTTGTACCAAATTTCATTAAGATCGGACCTTTTTTACGAGAGTTGTCGTGCTTATGGACACATATATATATAAATATATATATATTCATATTTATGTATACATACATATATAAAAATTTGAACGAATGGTGTTTTTTGGCATTTGGGGACCTCAAAATGAAAAGTTATCATGGTCTCGGGTTTAAGTCTTACCATGAGACCTACGGTAATAGCTTCTTCCCTATAGGGGAAATTCGCTAATAACATTTTCCTTCAATTTTCTCAACTATACCTTTATCGTCAATTTTATTAGATTGTTCATTTTTTTATGATTTCAATATCGTCCATCGATCCATCCGCAACAATTCACCTACTAATCTATTATAAAAGGAAGGTAATGTATTTCGTCGTCTGTTTTTATAAAGCAAACCCCCCGAACCGATTGAGCTGTATATTTTCATGCAGATAACTGTATGAATGTACTGGTTGCATTTTAAAACACATTAGGACAGGATTTTTCCCATACGTCACCAAAGTTTAATGTTTTTGCGTTTCTTCTGGATATATAATTTGTTAAATTGACCATGGGAACTGTACGTGCATTCATTATCAAGGACCCCCGTATGAAGAACAAGACACCAATCAGTAACTTCATAGGGTTTAGTTATTGTATGTGTAGTCAATTAGGCAAGGACAATATAATTTATCTAGATGCTACTATACAAATAATTCACTAAAAACCATCCGATTTTTTTCCCTGATTAAAATATTACATAGAAAATAAGTTACAACTGTATACTATTTACACGATGGTTTACGATGTGAAAATCTATCTCATACAATTATAGCAATGTAAAAATTAACTAATTAATCTAATTGGTTAACCTAATTAATATAATTAATTAATCTAAATTAAATATAATTAATGAATGTTTTATTACTTAACATTACATTTTGGCACTACTATTTACACGTTTTTTGGTATTATTTTACTCACAAACCTAAAACTGGTTATACAAACGCAACATATGTCAAATAACAAACAGCAAACTACATATATATATATATATATATATATATTAATAATTTAATTTAGATTAAACATAAATAAAATTTAGTCTCAAACAAACCTTTCTTACCCAAGGTTATTTTTTCCCAGTAATCCTTATGTTCTTTTCATTGTTTGAAGACATCCTACAGTTTAACAACTTCGCTACTTCCTCATTCGCTACAACAATCGTTCAAATTAAAAAAACCCTCCATTATTCTAGTTACAATGCGGAAAATAGCTAATAATAAATCTACCCTCAAATGACTACGGTACTCGCACATAGTAAATCACAATGGTATGTAATTGTTGTGGTGGATGCGTTGCAATTTGAGATGCTCATTGCACATTGCATATTGCACAAGCAAATAGAATGATGTCACTGTTTGCTCAGTGTCTAGACAGGGACAGTGAGCAATATACAAGGTGTACAAGGATGATGATCTGCTCATTATATACCACACCGCCACGCTGTGAACACTTCATTAGCGATTCGCGGCCTTTATACACGCTATATTCGCGGCAATGGCATCAGGCACGGTGAAGTAAAGGTGATGGATGTCTTTCAAGGTCGGAGGAAAGTTTTACAGCTTGTTTCAAATTTTTTTCCAAGTGATATTTGCTTGGGACCATAAAATATTGCTATTTAAAAAATGTAACATACTACTCTTCTCTCAAAATATTACGAATAAAAACGTAGTTCATTATATATCTATTGTTAAAGTTGGGTTTCTGGGTTTACATAAAGATAATTAGGTTTCTTACGAGGCAGGCAACATTGAAGTCATCACCTACATAGAATAAAATAATTAAAATATAGCTGTGCTTGCTTTGTTTAATATACTACAGACATTTTTGCTGTGAAATTTAATAATCAGGTATCGTAAATCTGAGATTCACCAGATCGATTCTGAACAATATCTGAAAATGTTGTGAAGATTCGATTCTGAAAACAGCTGTCATTTTTTAGGGGCTATTAATTAATGATGATTTCTAAGAACAGGTCGACCTTGGAGAGTAACAAGTCAGAATTTGGACCGTTCCCTATCAAACCGTTTAACATTATGACACTGGTGTATAAACACACAAAAAACTAACCTAAAATGTGTTCATAAGCTACCGGTTCGATTCAAAAGTCTTTTGATCAGGTTAAAGATGCAAGTACTTGTTTCGGATCTTTTTCCGTTAAAAAGAGAACTTTGTATGACCTCTGTACACAACAATTGCTCTTCACGTTTCCACCAACCCATCAAATAATCGGTTATCGATTTAGTTTGATCTTTATAAAATATATTTACTAAAATAATGAATATTTTATTTCTTATTTTGCACATGTTCCAGTAATTAAAAAAAAATAGTTTAATGTTACAATCTATATCTATAATGCACTAAGCTGAATTTCGTGTTCAGGAAAAAAACTCCTCCGTTATTTCTGAATCGAGTTTCACAGTTGTGGTATCAAATAAATGGTCCCCACAGGTAGTTGTGTAAAGTGGTTTTCAATTTTCGATTCTGAAGGACACGGGTCACCTTCAAAGTTAGATTTTGCACAAATATAGTAATAAAATTTGATTTTAATTGCATTCTTAAAGTTTTGCCGTATCAACATACTTCATGAGCTAGAACAAAATCTACTGAAGTGGCAAGACAACCTATTTTAATTAGACAAAAAATGGAACACCTTTTCTCGGTCTCGAGCAACATACGGACTAGTATGTTATAATACTTCAACACAGTTTTTGTATTAATATAAACTCTGTAAATATGTGAAGGTCAGCAAGCCAAAAGTCATAATTTCATATCGGCAGTTCATAAACAGCCTTAGCGGAGGCCAACTACACTATTTACCTCCAACTTTGGAGTTTGCTGAAGATTTTTCGCATTAGCATTAATAACTAATGTTGTAATTTTGTAATCTTTAAATAACCACTACCAGGAGGCCGAACTATACACGGTGACATTTGATTCGTTTCGTGGGTGAAAAAGATGTTCACTCTGTATGCAATCTTTATTCAATGCTTCTAGTCACTGTTTAAAAAAAAATCATATTTGAATTGATACTTCACTTTATGTTAGTGCTACCATTGATTCTGTATTCAAAATCAATGGTGGTTCTTTGGTAGTTCACTGATTAATTTATTTACAGCTGTTATGATTGTTTTGATTTTAAATTCTATAAGCCCAATGTTAAAACTTCCAATTTTCAAATTGGATTTTTAACAAAATATTAATTTTCCTGGTCTTAAGATATTTACCAATCGATCTTTTAGGTCCATAAGCCCCTAATTTCAAAGTCCTAACAACATTGTTCCGCCGTATTTCAAGATAAATGTTTGCAAACAAACCATCTGTCATTGCTCGTATTAGAGTATACGTAATTAGTCTAACACAGAGATAAATTAATATTTTATTTTAACTTCAAGTAAATATATAGTTGTCATTGGAAAAATAATAATGTTTATACTACCAGAAATTATTTTTAAATTTCCAAAAAAATATTGTTTGTATATTTTATATTATAAAAATATCCATACCACATGACAAATCAGTAGGTTGTTAGGGCATTTTCTTTTCTTGAACCGAAATCAACATTGGGTAAATTGGTTAGTAAGTTATAATTAGATGCCTCTTGTTTCAAAATACGACAGTTTTGGCTTGTACTCATCCAACCGGTAGACAGTTAGACAGCTTGTCACCTTTGGTAGAAGCGCGAGTAGGGGGAGAAGGTACATGACAGCGGCTGGAGGAACATCGGTGGTTTTGGACGACATTTCAGTTGTTTCTGTTTGTTAATTTGATAAATATTAATCATAGGATTTAACAGGACAGAATTAAAACTTGGTTCAACGAACTTTCATAAAATGTTTTGTGTACTGTATTTTTCATTCGTCGTTCTGATTGGAAATTTTATTAGAGATAGTTTAAACAAAATTACTGATTCCTGATAAAAATATATTTAGAGTATTTATTTCCTATTATACTAGTATTTTCTATTAATTAAAATAGAGTATTCTTATTTTTAAACTAAAAAGCTATATGCTATATATAGTTTCGTTTTAGTACATATAGACGATTACATTTCATATCTACAATGCAATGAATCAATAGACTACGTTGTAAATTAATTGTTAAAACATTTTTTTTCGATCTAATCATATGTAGATTACAGATTTGCACCTGTTATATTATACAGGGAGTTTCCAAATTTACGTTGCTAACTTCGAGATATTGTTCATTATGTCAATAGGATCGTAAATCATCCTATAACCGGGGGTCTATCTCTTTTAGTTTGATGTCTGTCTATATGTGATTTTTATTATACAATTTATATTAAAAAAAAACAGCTTGAGCAAATTCAACCAAACTTTGGTTTAATATTCTTCTTGGTAAGTCCTTAAAAAAACATGCCATAAAATCTTTCCGTTGGAAAATGGCTGCCATTCTTATGAAGTTTCTTTAGGTTAACTAAATATTTACTGTGTTTTATCTCAATCTTGTCCTATGTTAAATGTTTTGAAATACCTTGATATTGTTCTGCTCTTTTTCCCCACAGAGGGTGATTATAATTTTTCTTTTAGAAAATGTGCATACCAAAATAAACGACCTTAAATTCGGTACGGTAACTGTAAGTACATTTTTGATATTACACTTTTCACTAGACAAACTATTTTACCACTACTCTATAAACCGAAAAAAAATACCAAGCCCAGATAAGGTCTTTGTAGAGTTGTGTTTAGTTGTTGCAACAACCGTTCTTGAAGTTTTCAAATATCACGCAGACTTAGATTCAATTGCGTTGGACGATAATATATTTTAACGATTCTTAATACTTTGACAACCATACCGCAATTTTAACCGGCTAATTAAATTGAGTTTAAAATTCATAGTTGATGATGGTGAGTTTTTTTTATTAGTGAATTTCCTACAGAAAATGAACTACTAGCATGACCCACTTAAGCCCGGGAAACTGAAGCCCGGGACCACCATAGAAGTTCCTTACGTGACCCCCTGAACACGTTTTGGGTCGTTCAAAATTGTATATATATATATATATATATATATATATATATGCAATTCATATGTGTGTGTGTGTGTGTGTGTGTGTGTGTGTGTGTTTGCACTCTAGCGGTCGCATTTTTTATCCGATTTACTTCAAATTTGGTAGGGACGTTCCTTTCAATGATCAGTTGGACAAGTTCGTTGGGCAAAACAATCGGAAAACTCTAAACCCCTTTTTTGGGGATTAATCTTTCGAATTTTGAGTTTTTGGGTCCAAAAATGGTCAGAAATTCCCCGGATGTGAAATTAATGCATTAAAAAAGATGTGAATTAGTGAGGCAAAACTTTTAAGCCCCCTCCCGTCATTCTAGCACAACTATTTACTAAATTATTGAAGAAAATGTGTGTTGTCTAATGGGGGTTTTACATTAGAAAAGCCTGTTATTCATTTGTTGATGTACCTCGTTTTATAGTTTATTGCAGACATTCATTGCTCATCACCGATTAGAGAAAAAACTAGTTTCACGACGTTTTGGGATTTGGTATCTGATACCGTTTTTAGGACTGTGCCACAATCTTGTTGACGGTATCAGGTTCCAGATCCCGAAACGTCGTGAAACCTATTATTTCTCTAATCACTCATGGAAATTGTCCGCAATAATCTCTTAAATAACATAAAATTAGTTCTTAACTCCCGATTTTAACAGAATATAAAGTTACTACATCTCTCTCATTATTTTACCCGAATTTCCTCTTTTAATTTTGTCCTTCCTGAGTCGTGTTCTTTAGATCAGGTGAGTGTAAGAACTGGACCCTGTAGTAATGAAGAGACGGGAGAGGAGGAGCAGCGGTGTCGACATTGCTTGCATCACGACCCTTCTCTGGACCTTCTCTCGGTCCGATGGTCCGACCGTGGATTGCAGGACACGTACCTGACAGGAGGTCCTCGCGGGGTACTGATGTGTGTTCGACACTGCACGTTTTGCATGATTATACATTCAACTACCGTTAGTGTTTGCCATTTTTCCGTTTTGGAATTAGTGATATACTCCAAGGGGAGGGAGGGAGGGGAGGGGAGAGAGAGTATATTCTTTATTTCGAGCTCTTTAAGATTTTAAATAGGGTAAAAAATTAACATACAAAACAAACAAACAAGTCAGAATAAGTACAAATTCAATAAGTATCGCTTTTAGAAAATGATACTTCTCCAAGACTAAGAACTTCATTGTAAAAGAGTGTTACATTTAGTTACACCAAAGTTAGTTGGTATTATTAAAGCTTTTCCTACTAAACCTCAAATGTTTGAGAAAGGGCACTACAAGATTTAGATACAGCAAAGTCTGCCGGTTCTGAAATATCTTACTGAAGGGCATTAAGGAAGAATTAGAAGCTCTTGCACGCAAATGTTCACGAAAACAGTGTTAGCTGATTACTTTTACAATAGATAGCCAAATAGTTATAAGTATTGTTTTCTTATGGTGGAATATAAACCAATTCAATTGAACATTTAACAGCGGTTGATATACTAACAAATTATTTCAATATGACTTCTGGAATGGCATAACCAGCCATTAATATGACTGGATAAAATCAGAAGAAAAATATGTTCTTGAATTCGAGCAACTGGATTCGCTTGTAGATACAGTTGTATCATTGACTATAATAGTCAATGGTTGTATTACAAATTTTTAGGTTAAAAGATGTTTTACGTCATTATAATCTTATAAATCATTCTGTTCTTAAGGACAATTGCGAATTCCAGCACGAGGTCAAACAGTTGATCGTTGATCACCGACAGTTGTACTGCGACTGCGACTGTGACTAACAATGCCTCCCACCCGGTGCGAGAACCACAAGCCAATCCCACACCCCGCTACACCAGGGTTAAATGCCAAGAGCTCGCGGAGATTACGCCTGGATTCCGGCACATTCCCGTACGCTCGGTTGCAGTTGGTTGTAATAGGTAGAGTACATGATTGTCTTTGTGGATGTGTCACTTGATTAGCTGTGTGATTTGATTTGGCTACAAACTGAAATCTGGTGTCAAGCGAAGCTTTCGAGCAAAGCCAAGATCTCGGGGCAAAGTACTTCGGAGATGACTAGACGGCCAGCTAGTGAACAAAGGGAGGGGAAGTTTCTCCCAACACAACCCTTCCTTACTTATGCCATTGGACGAAATGGTTTGATTCTTTTTCAATCCAAGACTTTATTGCAGCTGGTAATTTGGTAATTTGGTTGTTTTTTATTAACAGTGGAATTTAATTTAACTTAACAGTGGACTGTAGTAACATTCCTCTCAAGTCTTTCCTTACTACCATGCCATCAAGTCACTTCTGTACCTCAGTATTATATATTTGATGTTGCAAAAATGGTAAGCAGTTAATCCGGTAACCGAACTGACGTTAACTACGATCCAACGTTGTGGAATATAACATTTTGGATGGCTATTGAGCTAACATAAAATCTAGGCTATTTTTTTTTAATCATTAGAACACAATGGAAAAACGTCAGAAGTTGCATATGCCTTTGTTTCTTTTAAACATTTTTGGATAAGGAAATTGAATGTTTTTGTATTGATAATGAAAGGTTAATCGTGTCAGTGATTTTTATACATAACCACTACATCAGCCACATACTGGTACCAAATACTGGTCAGTGCACTCCAATGAGTAATCATGCTAATATTACCAATTTTATGACACCAATGATGTAATGTCTCTTCGACGTTTTCAGGCCTACTAATTGCAGAATTGGCGACATGTTTATTTTTACACATAAATTTGTGAACCTCGAGATTACTATTTATTATATATTTGCCGTTTTGCCGTCTTTTTTGATGAAGTGGTCATTAAACACTTTTAGAGAAATACATGTACAGAAGTGAGTCCCAAATTACAAAATTGTACTGATTAACTATTTGATTGTAACAAAAAGAGCATTTAACGTTGTTTACATAGGACAATTTTGAGTATTTAAAAAACCAACAAAATTATGTTTATGCATGTTTAATGATTGTTAGTGTGGGCGTTGTACAGTATCTACAAAAGGAAGCCAGGTGCAAGTTCGGGTAGTCAGTTATCTGATTCAAGGTCATTCCGGATGATGACCGGGGAGACTGGAAGACTGGTCGAAATCGATTGCCTTGCACCATACTTTATTTATACTTACCGTCTTGTATGTACAAAATTATAAGTGTAAATATATTTTGTAATGTTTTAGGACAATTTTGTTAATATTAACAACATGTATCATGCTACTAAATAAATAACTTAGAAAAATATATCTTTGCAAACTAGGACTTGTTTCGGTTATTCACCAACCTAACGTAAAATTACACCGTTGCCTAATGACAAAATGCTCCAGCTCCAGAGCGAAATTAAATTAAAATTACACAAGTTATTACATGGAACCCTGAGGAACACCAAATGGTTTCCTCATTAAATGGTAAACATCGACATGCAGTTGACCTTGGCTGCTCATGATCACTGGAGGCTCATCAATCACCTGGTTACAATGGAGGCCCCGGGGGTCCCAGGGGGCCTAGGGTGTCTAGGGGCCCGGTAGAGGCGGTAGTGGGCCCCTCGGTCTCATCAAGTCTTGATTGATCAGAGTCCCGCTGTGAGCGCTGCTTCCGCCTCCTACTCTCGGGCTCCTTGTAGCTCGTCAAGCTGTCAGGACTACTTTGTAGCTTTGTTGTGTTGGCTGTATTGTGAAACAAACTTATTTAATCTTTCCAATGTTGGTAGTTTGTTACATTATAATCTAACGTCTTTAATATACATGAAATATTATTCATATGTTCAGATTCGGATTCTTTATTGTGCTAAAAGATAGTTAACACACATACATTAGCACGAGTCATAACTGAAATTAAAATTACACTTCACAATAAATATTAAATACTTGATCTGTAATCAAACAAATTCAACGTAAAAATGTATACCTTTATTGGGCACTGTGCCAGTGAGAATAGCCATCAGTTTAAATTTAAATGTATTAAGGTCAAGTGGTCAAGTTTCTTTTAAGTTGGCTGGTAACTGATTATAAAGCCGGATTCTGTTATGAAACAAGTGGTTTTCAGAAAATAAGATTCTACGTTGAGGAATTGATAGGCTTAGACGGGTTCGGAGGTGGTAGTTATTAGTATGTGGAACTATATTAAAAATACTTATGTTTTTATTTGTAAATAACTAGGTCTCCAATAAAGATTGAGGGACATTTGTGTATTTTGTTATTCCCTTCTCTTCTCTTATTTCAATCACGTAATAGTATTTAGTAACAAATTATTACACCAGTTTTTTAATGGTATCAGCATAACTTTCAATGGAGGAAGAATTTTTATTGTTAAACATTTTTTCTCGCTAATCCTTAACTCTCTAGCTGATAAAATCAATAAACATTAATAATCTGCTTCAAATCAACCGCAGCATAACGTGGAAAGGTCAGTGCAGGAATTTCTGTTAATAAATAGTAATTTGACTCCTGGAAATGAGGTTAATTATAATAGGCGAATTAAAATTATATCGTGCCAGAGAACTAAAGCATATGGATCGTGCAAGCACGCACACTCACACCATCAGTCGCGCGCTCACACGCACACTCACTCACCTAGGTAATCCGGATAGGCCAGAGGCTATAGCACGCAGGTAGTATCGCAGATGTGGAGTGTTATAATGGGGTTAGCAGCTAACCAGATATCTCTTTATTGAACTTTCATTTTCTCTTTGGCGTCCACTTTGCAACTGAAACAGATACCGGATGTGAACAGTAATATATTGATAGCAATATGATTTATTTGTTAATAAATTTTATAAACTGTATTTCAAATATGGAAAAGTACCTTGGCCGGGTGCCTTTGGTTGCTCCAAACATCATATTTTCTCCATAAAAATTACATGACACCTTTTTGGCTAGTAGGGCAGATCCTTAAGGTTGGTGTTTAAAAAACGCAGCTAATTTCTTTACCAATGAAAACTTATAATCACGCAAAAAGACGTGAAGAACAGCATGGCATCTTCGCCAGTGTCGAGCGAAGCTATGGTTTGGGGCGGGGGTGTATCCAACGTTGGGCACATATGGCAACTTTGCCAGTGTCGAGCGAAGCTATGGTTTGGGGCGGAGGTGTATCCAACGTCGGGCACATCTTTCAAGATATGCTGTTTTTGAAACAAATATAAAAGTGATAAAACTGATCTTGAAGTGTTAGAAAAGGCAGTGAGGCGGAGTTATGTGTTAGGAAAATTGTTTGGTCACTAACAAGGTGGTATGGTCCGGGGACAGTTTTGAGGAGTCGTTTTCGAAACAACCTGGACACACACACTCGCTCTTCCTTGAGGAATTTGCCATCCCTTTCCAAAACTAAACTCTTTTTCCAATTTTGATGAAACAATCTTTCAGCTCCAAGTAATTTAAGATTACAACACTACACATTGTAACAATTATTTGTTTAACAATTCTAAGTGTGGTTTTTAGCGAATTTCCCCTATAGGGAAGAAGCTATTCCCGTAGTCGGCAGTCCCGTAGTCCCCAGACCCCAAAAACACCATTCGTTCGAAACTATATATATATATATATATATATATAAAACTTTCGTGGGTGGGATAACTTTCGTAAAAAGGTCCGATTTTGATGAAATTTAGTGTAATCGTGTAAAGCAACATTTATGACTTTGAGATCGAAAACCAGCCATATCGCTTTATCTAAAGGG
This sequence comes from Allygus modestus, assembly GCA_963675035.1. Lineage (NCBI taxonomy): Eukaryota > Metazoa > Arthropoda > Insecta > Hemiptera > Cicadellidae > Allygus > Allygus modestus. The sequence goes on along the minus strand of OY776117.1, from coordinate 124,491,815 downwards.
GTGTTTTGGGGGGGTTTTGTACCCCAAAAATGTTTTTTTTAACTTAAATAGTCACACAATTGTTTAAATAGTCACATTTTAGTTTTTACCGTTGGATTCAGCTTTAAAAAACACACAATTTGGTATTTTGATCATTCCTCTACGTTAAATTGGTTACCGAGATATTGAAGTGCTAAACACAGTATGTTGTCTAATGCTATTCTTAGGGAGAATAAGAAAATAATTATATCTCGCTTCTTTATGAACGTATACTGACGAAACTTGGTATACGGCTTTATCTGGTTGTGGTCTATTGGTATTTGCTCAAAAAAAAATTTTTTGCTAAGGTTCCTGTAGCAGCAAACCTGCATACTCAGCCCCCATGTTATTCTTATGGAGAAAAATTAAAATGCTATGTCTCCCTTAATTATGAACATAAATTAATAAAACCTTGTATATGACTTCACCTAATTGAGTTATATTGATATTTGCCTAAACACCCAATTTTTAGTTCCTTGTTGCAGCAAACCTGCGTACTCATCCCCCATGTTATTCTTATGGAGATCAATCAAAATGGGATATATCGCTTATTTATGAATGTATATTGATAAAACTAGGTATGTGGCTTCACCTAGTTGAGTTATACTGATATTTTCATAGAAACCAATTGTTTATGTTCCTTGTTTCAGAAAACCTACATACTCATCCCCAATGTTATTCTTATGGAGAATAGTTAAAATTGTATATATCGCTTATTTGTAAATATATTTTTCTAAAACTTCGTATGCGGCTTTATGTGGTATTAAGGCATATATTACGCATTGGAAATTCGCTGAGTACGCAGGTTTGCTGCGACGGGGGTATTTTAATATTTCTAAGTAATTTAATTGAGTCGTTGGCTACAACAGTAAACTTAGTAACAATTATTTTTTATTAATTTGATGTAGGTATATTTTTTAATATTCCTGTTCCAAGTAATGTCATTGCAATGTGATACGTAATATTGACGCCGATATTAATCTGTAATATGAATTAAGTGAAGTTTAATTTAAAGACGCTTATAAATCAACCTACTAGTGACAGGTATTAATAACCTTACTGACATAATTGGGTTAATCGAGACGAATAATTAATTTTCGTAATTCAAATTCAACGAGGAGTTTAGTTTATTATATCGGCTTTTTGAAATCGGGCAGTAATGTTTATTTATGTTATCACGCGTCAATAAGCAGTGCTAACAGGTTATCAATTAGGGAACAGTTTCACCCGGTGTTTACAGGGCTGCTCATTAGTGTGGCCAGTGGGAAATTTATTGCTGTCAGGTTGGCTGCGGTGTCCGCAATCAGCTGTTTACCGCCTTGATCCCTCACCTCTCAGCTGATACCTAACCTTAAAACTTCTCAGGGGTCCGTCTAATTGGCCAGTTGGATGGAATATGTTGTTAGCCTACCTTTTAACCTTATTAGTTAAGCCAGCATAAATTTTATATTAACTAACTAGAGTGATTTATGGAATTTGATAATATGGTTTTGGGAAATTAAACTGAAAGCTGTTCTTAACTGATCGAATACGTTTCAATATCTGGTTTTACTTTTAAGTTGGAGGTGTAAAACCTGTCCTAAAGCTGTATAAAACTGTGTTTTGGCCAAAAGACAATCTTTATTGGCACAAATTATTTGATGGCAATAAATATGACAACTAATTTTGTTTTCTTACCCTTTTCTGCTGTAATAAATTTGTACTTACTAGACGTTTAAAGTTAAGGAGTTATATGTTTTCATGTTGTTCCCAAATTTATAAGGACATTTTAGACTGAAGATCTTTGAAGACAATTTAAAAGAGTATTGTTATTCCAAAGAGGAACGGCGTTTTTCGGAATCTGCTGTTCTATGTTTTGGAAAGGAGACATTTCCTATTTTACCATAGTAAAATATGAGTGTAATAGTCACCAGTTTTAATATATATTTAATTTTGTTTAACAAGTTGAAAAATTTTTTGCTTGAAAGTAAGAATAATGTTCTGTATTAAAATAGGCAACAAAAAATTAACCATAAGTGACATAAGTATCATAAGTGAAAACATGAACCCATAATTACAGCTTTTAAGAAATGTCCAGATGGTATTTAAGTAGGTTACCAAAATTTGGTGATTTCCCCTTCATATTACCAATAAATAACAATGTACTAATAAATAAATGAATAAGGTTTTTATTTAAAAGGGAATTTTAGTTACAAAATATGTTTTACAAGTAAACTCAAGTTAAACATTAAACAAAACATCATAATTATTTTATAATACAAAAAATACAATCAAATACGAAAATTAAAACTATAAATTGTGTACAAGCCTTTTAAATTTGTTATAAGACAGTGCTTTCAGCTGGCTAGGAATTGTATTACATTGAGCTGGTCCAAAATAGGAAAACCATCTCTACCTGCTTCAAGTTTAACCTTTGACATGTCCAGCAACGAGTCCTGTCAAGTTCTTCGTCTCTCTCGCGGCTGATCTTAACCTAAGTTTTTCTTCTAAATAATATTGTGGTGCTCCTGAGACAAGTGTTTAGTGCACAATACAAGCGACTTGTTTGTTACAGCTGTTTTGAACGAATATCGTCCCTGCCATATTTCGGTAACTGGATATATGGTCGTATTTTTTAGATTGAAAAATGTCAGATAATTGGCTGCAAAACAGTCACCAAACCGCACTGTGGTGCCTTAATCATTGCGACAGACAGCTTGGCCCCGCTGTCACGAGTCAGTGATCTCTTACGTAATAATTATCGATAATCATCGACCGCAAAATGTCCGGTGATTCTTCGAAAGATGTTTAAGCAGCGATAAATCCGCTGTGGTATCATACGACGTATGACAGCTATAATTACACGTCATTTCCCTGGATAATTACAATTTGCTTGAAGTATTACGTAGTTTTTTTTTTATTTGCAATATGGTTTTTATGGTGTTTAATGGTGAAGGCTTAGTCTCGCTTATGCCCTACTGATTTTGTTATTGACCAATGTCGACACAAAAAATCAGTGTAACATCAATAGGACCTGTTAACTTCCTAATAGCTCCCTCCTCAACTTTTTCGAAATTGTGGATTCATGGCTCGGTTTAAAGAGAATACCTCGCGATTTCGGTAAGCAGAATGATGACTTTACAAGTAATAGTCGTTCAATAAAATTAACAATTTCGGATCATCCTTTGAGGAGGAACGGGATTTGAAAGTTATTGGTCTAACGGAGAAGCAGGTGACTGGAACCTCTTCTAAGCAATAAGGTGCAATAAGGTGCATCAAAAACAAAACATACACATCTCTGAAGCAGCACCAACCCTTGGTGAAGCATTTCCCATAGCCTTCATAACATAGAGTTTCCCAGTGTATTGTTTAACTACACATAGAACTGTATTTAAAAAAAAACTTCTCGAGTAACTCTCATACCATTTTCATTTATTTTTCGGAGACGACATTTTTTATAACTAAAAATAAGGCTCAATAGCAAACATTAGTTAGGGTAAGGCTTTAACTACAGCCAGAATTTAGTGATGCCCAGTTATATGTTGCCCAGTCTAATATTAAATTAAGTTATATTGTTGTCCATTTTCATATAAACATTTGTATTTATTTTGCATTTTTAACCGCAAAATGTTGGGGAGGAGCAGGTAATAAGCTACTAGCTGCTCCCCCACAAAATTTGTTTAGACAATAAGCTGCTTTCTTAAGGTAAATCTGCACTAATGTCAATCTTGTGGTATAGGAGTTTTAAAAAATAAGCAAGACTTTTCTGTGTACTTGATATGGGGAAAATTACTGAAAACAGTAATTTACAACCACTGTAATTTTATTGTTTTGTCTTTTGCAATGCAACTTGTACTGTCTTGACTGAAATACAGATTATTTTATTTAATTGATTTGATCTACAGGAATGCCACTCATCCGCCCACGAACAATATCCCGTAACTCCCATAACCCCCATAACCCCCATCACAACCACACCCACGTGTGAAGGGCCAATGGCCACGGACCCTAGAGTGAGATGACTATTAATTAGTAAGTTATGTTTCAATTAAAGCACTAATGAGCCCACAGCCCGTCTCCTCAAATTGCCTCAATTGTCTCCCGTTTATTCACCAGCTGCATTCAGTTTTTCCCGCCCGCTTGACGGCTGTTGTACAGAGATAAGAGTTTTTATACCCGCTGGAAATGAAGACGTATGGTGATTCCCACAATGTAACTAGTTTATGCTCTCTTGTGTTAAAACTATGGCTGGTTAGAAACATGTTGATTTTACTTATTTAATTTGTTAGATTCAACTTATGTAATTAGAAAGTGGTTATAGGATCATACAAATGATACCTAGGAATGCTTTCCAAAGTAATATTTCAAAATTTACTATCGTTAAATAAAAATTTTAGTTTTCCAAAATTTAATGATTTTATCTGATTTCATCTAATTGACAGTATTTAATTCGTCAATCCTAAACTGGAATCTATATTATTAATACGCTACATGAAAACTTTGCAAACAATAAGGCCACATCTTATACACTAAAACGCGCGTCTAGGTGTGCAGATATGCAAACTGACAATTAAGTTACGTATGGCATAAAACAAACTTCCTTAAGGTTAAATGTGGAAATAGTCCCGTTTTGTATATTATCTGGTAAGTAGGATTCGCTACAAGAGGGTAAAACAGTTTATAGCTCTCAGTTTCGTTTGTAATTTTTATCCTAGTTTTCGATTTACAAATCTGCGAAACACCTAAGGAAAATAAGTCCTCTAAAACAGTTAGCATATTTTTTTACTAGTTTACGGATTTGTTATTAAGATCAGAGCCTTTTTAAGGAATTAGTGGGTAAATTAAATATTTTTATATGCTTTAAATATGCTTATTTTATTGTTATATATACCACTCGCTATTTTGTTGTTGTTAAACATGAAACATAATTTTCAGTATGGGGGATAGAAAACTGTATGATCATATGCAAATATTCCTAAGAAGATTATAAATTAAGTTTAAACTAACAAACGTTAAGTACGAAAGAGCAACACCTAAATAATACTTCTTTGCATACCAACCAGAAAACCCAAGTTTCAGCAGTAGTTGTTGACTACAAACAAGGCAGAGTGCCAGTGTACACATTAGTTAGTTAAGCGAGTGTCAGATGACGATTTTATTCAATCAGCGACGACGATGTCCAGTGGCGTTCCACTACACCCACCATCACACCATCCCACCATCACACTATCACACTATCACGCCATCACGCCATCACACTGTCACACCATCTTACCGTCACACCGTCACACCATCCTCCATCACATTATCAGACCATCACACTATCACACCATCACACTATCACGCGATCACACCATCACGCTATCAAGCCATCACGCCATCACGCAATCACACAATCACACTATCTCACCATCACGCTATCACGCCATCACACTGTCACACCATCTTACCGTCACGCCGTCACACCATCCTCCATCACATTATCAGACCATCACACTATCTCACCATCACGCTATCACGCCATCACACTGTCACACCATCTTACCGTCACGCCGTCACGCCATCCTCCATCACATTATCAGACCATCACACTATCACACTATCACACTATCACACCATCACACCATCACGGTATCAAGTCATCACGCCATCACGCAATCACACTATCTCACCATCATGCTATCACGCCATCACACTATCTCACTACCACACCATCAACAACACCAAACCACCACACCACCACACAACTGAACCATCACACTTTCAGACCACCACACCATCACGCCATCACACCATCACACTGTCACTCCTACATACCATCACACCATTTCACCATCACACGATCACACCATCACACCGGATCGTATGGCTACCTCCCTACTACCCGAAGGAAAACATTCACTAAGGGGAAACACACACACTTATACACAACACGGGAACTTTGTGGTAAGTTTAAGATCGTAAAATGTAACGTTTAAGTAACAGTGTTTGTTACACAAAGTAACATTTGATGTCGAAATTTCTGATGCGAAAAAGAGGCTCCCTAAAAAAACTGAACGTGTTAATTATGCGTAATACGTTTCAAATAAAGGTAATTTAGTTGAAGAAAAGCTGGCTTACTACAAAACTACATTATTCTACATCAAATTAAAACTACATAAAGAAAAACAATTTCAATTATATTTACAAATGTTTTGAACTTGAAAACAACTTAAACTTATGACCTATGAAAAAATTTATCTAATCCTATCCTACTAATATTATAAATGTGAAAGTATGAATGTTTGTCCGTAACTCTGAAGTTCCATCACGTGAAAACTACTGGACAGATTGAGCTGAAATTTTGCACAGAGAAGTACTTGATAGTCCTGAGTATAGGCATATTAAAGTTGTGAAAATCCTATAGGGCTATGCCCCACGGGTGTTAAAAGTTCCCATGTATTCCTTATGGACACACATTTTTGTTTGAGCTGATGAAAATACAAACAGCTGATCTTGATTCGTAGTAGTTCTACAGGCTAACCACAAAATGCAGCACACACAACTGTCATATAGTTTTTATAAATAATTCGCCGGGTGAAGCCTGCAGGTAACAGCTAGTTATTAGTGAATTTCCTTTGGAAAGTGAACTATTAGCATGACCCGCACGGTGAAACTTAAGCCCGGGACCACCATAGAAGTTCCTAACGTGACCCCCTGAACACGTTTTGGGGGGTCGTTCAAAATTTTATATATATATATGTATATATATATATATATATAGACATATATATATATATGTGTTTGCACTCTAGCGGTCGCATTTTTTGTCCGATTTACTTCAAATTTGGTAGGGACGTTCCTTTCTGTAATCAGTTGGACAAGTTCGTTGGGCAAGACAATCGGAAAACTCTAAACCCCTTTTTTGGGGATTAATCTTTCAAATTTTGGGTTTTTGGGCCCAAAAAGGGTCAGAAAAGCCCCAGATGTAAAATTAATGAATGTAAAAAGATGGGAATTAGAGAGGGGAAAGTTTTAAGCCTTCTCTCGTCATTCTAGCATAAATATTTACCGAGTTATTAAAGAAAATGTGTATCGGCTAAACACAGTACGTTGTCTTATGGGGGTTTTACACTAGAAAAGCCTGTTATTCCTTTGTTAAAGCACTTTTATTATCCCCAGCAACCTCACGCCTACTTTCAAGCCTGTCTGGACCTTCTCCTAACCTTATAATGCGTAAAATTGTATTCCCAGCTTTGCCAGTAAATGAAACCAGGAGTATCAGAACAGCCAAAAAATCAATGTTTTCAGATTTCAATAAAAATTGGACAAATGTATGTTTTTACACTGATTTTGAGTTTTAAAAGTTTTTATGTGGAAATTCACTTCCCTCACGTCAGAGTGCTGCGTGCGAACTCGTTTTTATATTTTGCTCGTGAAAACTTAAGAATAAACCATAAAATTATAATTGTGTAGACGACTACATTATGCTGAGGTGATAAACAGACATTAACTATATTATACTCCCGCTCTCGCTGGCATTTGCGTTTAGTGGTTATTTATTGAGACTTTACTACTTTAGTTGGCATCTCCACACAGGTTTTACATGCGTTGCTGAATGAGTTCCCTTAACCTTTGTACTCCAAGTGTATTGTTGGGAAGACGTGCTTAACACGACAGCCTTTGCATCTATGAAAAGATCAAGAGAGGGAGTGACTTCAAATGTCCATCACGTTGAATACGAAGTTACAATAATAATAAATAAAACTTCCTAAAGTTATTGTTACTCTACTGATTTCTGTTATTATTTAAAGTCAAATTCAGTATTATAATACTAAATTAATTCGTTACTCCTATGCTCATTGTTAATCTTCCCTATACATACGGTAATAAAATCATAATTCCAAATATATTTTTATAATATTAGTTTTCGTCATACTGCTTCAAAAACAACTGTTTTTGACAGATGCGTTGAGATTCAAAAGTTCTTCTTTTTAGTCTTTGGATAATAACATATGTTTTGATGATCATTATCGTACTAGTACTAAAAAGATCATTGTTGATGATACTTTTGATTCGAGGTCGTCATAACTCGATTAAAATTCATTCGATTATAAATAATCGAAACATTCATTGTTATTATCGAAACATTCATTGTTGTATTGTTATTATTTTGCGTTCGTTTCCCGTACACCACTGGTGAGTGACAACTGTGAGTGACACGATGGACGAAGTTAGTAGGCCTAACGATTCGTATCGAAATAATTATATTTCGATACGAATCGTTGTTGTTTCGTAAAAACAAAAGTAAAATTTACGTACTGTGTCTTCATAACCTCAAATGTTTCTTTCAGCTTGTCTCTTGAAACAATCAGCTGTTGCACATGCACAACTTCGGTTCATTCATATCTATCGGTTGTTGAGTCGATCACTTCAAACCAATCATTGTGGTTCGAATCAATCGGTTGTTCTTCAAAACAAACATTCGATTTGGGTACGGTTGTCATTGAAATATGATTGTTTGGGCTTTTTCTTAATAGAAAGCCCAAACAATCATATTTCAATGACAACCGTACCCAAATCGAATGTTTGTTTTGAAGAACAACCGATTGATTCGAACCACAATGATTGGTTTGAAGTGACCGACTCAACAACCGATAGATATGAATGAACCGAAGTTGTGCATGTGCAACAGCTGATTGTTTCAAGAGACAAGCTAAAAGAAACATTTGAGGTTATGAAGACACAGTACGTAAATTTTACTTTTGTTTTTATTTAAACCTTAAGTCTTTTGGCAGTATGACGAAAAATATAGTTCGTCACTCGGATCAAAAGTGTCTTTTTAATACTCGCCCATTTCCCAGCTCGTATTAAAAAGATCCACTTTTGATCCTAGTGACGAAATATACTATTATAGGAAGTTGTCTGAAATAATGTTGACATATGTAGCAATGTAGCAAAACTCGATTAAAAGGAAGTTATATCCTATGTTTAGTATCTATTTATTTCCCTAGTTTCAAAATTGTGAAAAGTTTATCGGACTTGCTGCTACCATACCCAGTTTCACCAGGGAATACAACAGTTATGTGTGCTGCATTATGTGGTTAACCCGTGGAACTACTACGAAACATGATCAGCTGTTTGAATTCTCATCGGCTCAAACTAAAGCGAATTGCCATAAGAATAACACAGGATTGGAACTTTGACTCCCCGTGAGGCGGAGCCCAATGAGAATTTCTTAAAATCATTTATTATTCCCTTACCTAGGTTATGGAAAGAGCACATATGCCGAATTTCGTAGTTGTCGGTGTAGAGGCACACCACCCTACGCCTGGCCTTTGTTTGGCCTGGGAGGTGAACGGTTTTTCGGATTTATAAACTGTCCATGAGAACAACACAGGATTGGAACTTTGACTCCCTCTGGGATGGGGACCTATGGGAATTTCTTAAAATCCTTTGTCAGTGGTTATCTACGTTATAGAATGACTACAAGTGCAAGAATGACTAAAAGGAGTACAAGTGCCGAATTCAGTGGTTGTAGTTGCAGAAGTTTGGCCTGGGGGATGATCGGTTTTTCATATTTATAGAATGTTTAAAAGAATAACATAGGATTGGAACTTTGACTCCCCGTGGGGCGGAGCCCAATGGAGATTTCTTAAAATCCTTTCTTAGTGGTTATGAAAAGAATATAGTGCCAAATGTCGTGGTTGTAAGTGTAGAGGTTTTTACTGGGAAATGATCGGTTTTTCGTATTTATAGATAAAGAAGATTATGGTATTTTGAAGTACATATAGCTTCAGTTTTCCAAACCTTATCGCATTTCCAAAAGCCCAGTAAGATTATTGACGCAAAATCTAAAAAGGGAGAGCCTAAGGGATTATTTAAATTAGTTAGTAAACATCATTACACCCCGCATCGGCAACCCCTTTAAGTGATTCAGCTTATTTCAAAAGACGTATATAAATAGAATGGCGTGTGAAAGAGTCTAAAAATAAACAAGGGATATAAGTTGGTAGTTTAAAAGGATGAAAGCATAAACAGTTTAACTGACAGCTGCAGTATATTTAGACAACTACACGTAGATATCATTTTACAGGGATCGTATTGTACATTATCATTTGGATATCAATTGGTAACGCATTGCGAAGTAATGATTATTATTATGTGAAATGTTAAATTTTATTTCCACTGACCAATTTGGACGGAATCTTTCCTTTTATAGAATTAATGACTGGTTGGTGGGTTCGTTCTGCCTTACAATGAAATATTGGCCCAGAAAAGTGGGTTGAACACAATCAGTAAAGCAAGAGGAGCCGTTAAATTACACGTAATGAAAAAGAATTCGAAAACATCGATATCTCAATATCTCGATATATAGAGCAAATTAAATCGAAACGGAAGATAATATGGCCATTTTGAGCTGACGACTGCCATGCTCGTCCAGACCATTGTTATTTAGATTTAGTCACATGGATAGTTTTGCTATGTAACATTTCGTCCACAGTAACCCAACGTATATTGATTGCTTATGGACCACAATTTTTGGTTCGGGTTTGACAGTAAAACTATAAAAATAAAAGCAGATAATCCAAAATCCGAGAATTGTAAAAATATATAATTTTGGATGAAAACATCGATGTTAGATAAATATCGCACCGCAAAAATCGATGTCAAGACATCGATGTTTGAAATTTAAAAATCTATGCTTTGAAAACATCGATTTTCTTTTGTCATTACTTTACGTTAATGATTTATGTTTCACCTGTGGTTCTTTGGCAAGGAACTGGGCGAGTCAGAAGGGGCTGAGCGGCAATCTAAGCCTTACATAGTATTCAATGATCACGTTTCTATAATCATAATCTCAGTGAAAGAAAATTGATTATGTCTTAAAAAACCAAACTACTTTGATATACTGTTTGGGACGCGCAACCACAATAAACCGATTGTCTTTATTGTCCCAGACCACTCGAAGTGTGATAAACCAGAAAACAGGCTTGGTGGCGCCAAAACGGCCCGAATATCTCCAATCAGCTGATTTATCAGCTGGTAATCGCTTTAATCTGGTTCGTAAACAGCTGATTGCTTTCGCCGATCACCTGGTATTATTTATCTGACTGGAGAACGTCAGAGCTGCACTAGACGACCTGTCGTCACGTGGAACCCTCAGGTAAGACGTGTTTTACTATAATAGAAGATAAATTATGAAACCATCAATTTTAAAACAATTTGTTGATTTTTGTTTGGCAATTTAAAGCCTTTAAAATAATTAATTTTAATATATTTTGGTATTAATCGAATTTTTTAACCCTCAAAATGTGTCTTTTGGGGTTTTGAAAAACTTCCACCTTCAGGGCTCCACCCCATGGCTTTTAAAGTTAAAATGTTAATATAAAGGAGCTGATTAGATTAGTCAAACAGCTGATTATAATGTACACATTTCAAAACATCAGACCCTATGCCTGCGAGATTCCCGCGCGGAGAACGGGACACCTAGGAAAAGTTATTTAAGTTTTGCAACAGTTTAAAAAACCAAGGCTTGAGTAAAAACTAGTTTGTTTGTAATAAAATGCCGCTATAGTTCCTGGTTTTTATCGGGGATTACAGCAGTGTGTACCACATTCAGTGGTTACTTTTGAAAGGGTTCCAACTATTTTAACTGTTTTGATGTTGAAACAGATCTGATATTCTGATTTAACAGAATATCATTATAACGTTGAAGGCCAATGAGGAGGAGCCCTTTTTATCGGGGATTACAGCAGTGTGTACCACATTCAGTGGTTACTTTTGAAAGGGTTCCAACTATTTTAACTGTTTTGATGTTGAAACAGATCTGATATTCTGATTTAACAGAATATCATTATAACGTTGAAGGCCAATGAGGAGGAGCCCTTTTTATCGGGGATTACAGCAGTGAGTACCACATTCAGTGGTTACTTTTGAAAGGGTTCCAACTATTTTAACTGTTTTGATGTTGAAACAGATCTGATATTCTGATTTAACAGAATATCATTATAACGTTGAAGGCCAATGAGGAGGAGCCCTTTTTATCGGGGATTACAGCAGTGAGTACCACAATCAGTGGTTACTTTTGAAAGGGTTCCAACTATTTTAACTGTTTTGATGTTGAAACAGATCTGATATTCTGATTTAACAGAATATCATTATAACGTTGAAGGCCAATGAGGAGGAGCCCTTTTTATCGGGGATTACAGCAGTGTGTACCACATTCAGTGGTTACTTTTGAAAGGGTTCCAACTATTTTAACTGTTTTGATGTTGAAACAGATCTGATATTCTGATTTAACAGAATATCATTATAACGTTGAAGGCCCTTTAATACAGTTTTCCCAGCGTATTAAGGGCCAAAGAACAAAGAATCTAGGCGTATCTAGGGCCAAAGTAATTCCAAATTTCATTTCTGTTGGCCTTAGATTTTGTGATGATTCTGTGAGTGGCAATCCGATTATATTTAGAAGATCGAATGAAATTAAATACGTCTGTATTTCTAAAAGTTAAACATGATATTATTAAATAAACACTTTTGAAATAACATCTTATATATTTTTGACATATTTTCATTAGAAAAAATACTCAATTGTTATGTAACTTAATAATACTAGTAGCCTGTCGCGGCTTCGCTCGCGATCACAACGTAATATTATACGGACATTCCCGTATAAATATTGTGTTACCGTTCCAAAGCCAACATGGCCTGCTGATTAACTGTGTTTACTCTTTCCAGCTGATTGTTAAAAAATTATATTTATTTCTCAATGTTAAGCTTATGGGAAAAATCTCAACTTTAAGGGGCCCCAGGGCCTCACTCACAAATTATTTCTCTATAAAAAAGTTTCCTGCACAACTTCAAGTTAGGCTCTTTCCAATGACATCAAAAACATTAAAATCGGTTCAGTAGTTTAGGAGGAGTGATTGTCGCAAAAAACCTGCTCGCCTATTAAATAAGTATAGATACAAAACGAGTTCGCACGCAGCACGCTGACGTGAGGGAAGTGAATTTCCACATAAAAAACTATAAAAACTCAAAATCAGTTAAAAACATACAATTATTCCAATTTTTATTCAAATCTGAAAATATTGATTTTTTGGCTGTTCTGATGCTCCTGGTTCTATTTACCTGCAATGGTGGGAATACAATTTTGCACATTATAAGGCTAGGAGAAGGTCCAGTTAGGCTTTAAAGTAGGCGTGAGGTTGTTGGGGATGATAAAAGTACACCAACAAATGAATAATAGGCTTATCTAATGTAAAATCCCCATAAGACAATGTACTGTGTTTGGTCGATACACATTTTCCTTAATAACTCGGTAAATGTATATGCTAGAATAACGAGAGGGGGCTTAAAAGTTTCGTCACACTAATTCCCATCTTTTAACATGCGTTAAATTCACATTCGGGGCTTTTCTGACCCTTTTTGGGTCCAAAAACCCGAAATTTTAAAGATTAATCCCCAAAAAAGGGGTTTAGAGTTTTCCGATTGTTTTGCCCAACGAACTTGTCCAACAGATTATAGAAAGGAACGTCCCTACCAAATTTGAAGTAAATCGGACAAAAAATGCGACCACTAGAGTGCATACACACATATATATATGTATACATATATATATATAAAATTTTGAACGACCCCCCAAAACGTGTTCAGGGGGTCACGTTAGGAACTTCTATGGTGGTCCCGGGCTTAAGTTTCACCGTGCGGGTCATGCTAATAGTTCACTTTCCAAAGGAAATTCACTAATAATGAGTATAACTGCTGCAATACTATTACGTATAAAAAATAACATCAAGTCGTATATTTACTGAAGTATTTTACTTACACAGACAGATATTACGATCGAACGGTTCCTTTGTCGTCGTTACTCATTCAAAAAAAACAAACAATGATGTAATTTTGTAGTCCTCTCAGCTGGTGGGAGGGGGCGGCCGGCTGTTAATTGAAATAATAAATAACAGCTGACCTCTAGAGATTTATGAAGTGTCAGACAGCTGATTCCCCCTCCCTCCTATCCAAACGGCCAAGTAGGGGCAAAAACATTCCATATCTGAAACATTCAGTGTTAACGTTAGTTTTTGTTCGATTTAATTTTGAAGATTAAGAAAGGTCACCGCGAAATTACCAGCTAATTTCTTTTCCAACTAAGATAAAACAAAAGTCAATCAAGGCTATCGACTTAATTGATGTTTCCTGCTTCGTTTGGATCACGTCTAAAAATAGCTCGGATAATGTTTGCTGTCAGTAAGCGAATTGTATATACGTTCTATGGGGGTATATTTTAATAATTTTTCGAGATGTAACTGACATCTCAAGTGTTTTAAGAATATATGTCTTATTCTCGTAATGTATAACAATGCTGATTTTGAATTAATAACGTTGTAAGTACACTTGTTCTCTTTTGTTTCTTTCTTTCACTTGTTTGTTTAGGAACGTGTTCATACAGTTACTAATATCGATGAAATAATCCAAACTAGTTTTCCTAACCCATGCAAACGATGTGTAATAATTACCGGCCCAATAAATTAATTTATTACTGAAAATAATTAAGTAGTATTTAATTCAAAAGGGATTGGTTCACTTATAATTGCCATTCATCTTAATTTTTCCCAAAATATTAGTTTACGAGGATAAGTTTGGTTAGTATAGTGTAATTGAGTGTTTAGTATATTATTAGTGAATTTCCTTTGGAAAGTGAACTATTAGCATGACCCGCACGGTGAAACTTAAGCCCGGGACCACCATAGAAGTTCCTAACGTGACCCCCTGAACACGTTTTGGGGGGTCATTCAAAATTTTATATATATATATGTGTATGCACTCAAGCGGTCGCATTTTGTATCCGATTAACTTCAAATTTGGTACGGACGTTCCTTTCTGTAATCAGTTGGACAAGTTCGTTGGGCAAAAGAATCGGAAAACGCTAAACCCTCTTTTGGGGATTAATCTTTGAAATTTCGAGTTTTTGGGCCCAAAAAGGGTCAGAAATGCCCCGGATGTACAATTAATGCGTGTAAAAAGATGGTAATTAATGAGGCGAAAATTTTAAGCCCTCTCTCGTCATGCTAGCATAAATATTTACCGAGTTATTAAAGAAAATGTGTTTCGACTAAACACAGTACGTTGTCTTATAGGGGTTTTACACTAGAAAAGCCTGTTATTCCTTGGTTAGAGTACTTTTATCATCCCAAGAAACTCACGCCTACTTTCAAGCCTGCCTGGACCTTCTCGTAACATTATAATGCGCAAAATTGTATTCCCAGCTTTGCAGGTAAATGAAACCAGGAGCATCAGAACAGCCAAAAAATCAATGTTTTCAGATTTCCATAAAAATTGGTATAAATGTATGTTTTTACACAAATTTTCAGTTTTAAAAGTTTTTTTGTGAAAATTCACATCCCTCATGTCAGTGTGCTGCGTGCGAACTCGTTCTACTTTATATCATTTTGGGACAAGATTTTAAGGAAAAACGTATACAACGTTATTTATTTAAAAGGCCGCACACAATCTATAAACTGCTTTAATAAGGCCACTAGTTCAAGTTTACTGTTTAAAATAAGCTATTTGAATTCTCGATAGTAGAAATCAGAAGGCCGTTTAACAATAATCATTGATCGGAATCAAACATAATGTTAAGTTACCATTACAAGTATCAAATTCGGTTAGGAAATATCAGCGTCGTACGGTTTCTAAAAGTCGATCACCAGCAAGAAATTAAAAGTTGATCTTGTGATTTATATTAGACAAAATACCCCCGTAGCAGCAAACCTGCGTACTCAGCGAATTTCCAATGCATATATATGTATCTTAACACCACATAAAGCCACATACCAAGTTTTATCATTATACATTCATAAATAAACGATTTATGACATTTTAATTATTCTCCATAAGAATAACATGGCGGCTGAGTATGCAGGTTTGCTGAAGAAAGGAACACAAAAAATGGGGTTTTATACAAATATCAATATAACTCATTTAGGTAAAGCCACATACCAAATTTCATTAATTTATTTTCATAATTAAGGGAGATAACACGTTACTTATTCTCCATAAGAATAACATGGGGCTGAGTACGCAGGTTTGCTACTAAGGGAGCCTTTGGTAAAAAAATATTTTTTTGAGCAAATATCAATGGTCCACAACCAGATGAAGCCGTATACCAAGTTTCGTCAGTATACGTTCATAAATAAGCGAGATATAAAATTTGTCTTTTCCTCCATAAGAATAACATTAGACAACGTACTGTGTTTAGCACTTTCAATATCTCGGTAACCAACTGACGTAGAGAAATGATCAAAATACCAAATTGTGTATTTTTTTAAGCTGAATCCAATGGTAAAAACCAAAATTTGACTATTTCCAAAATTATATATAAAAAATTCAAAAAAAACATTTTTGGGGTACAAAATCCTCCCAAAATACCCCTCCGGATAGAGCGATTTGGCTGGTTTTCGAACTTAAAGTCATAAATGTTGCTTTACACGTGTATACCAAATTTCATCAAAATCGGATAATTTTTACGAGAGTTATCGTGCTCACGGACACATATATATATATATATATATATATATACAGTATCGAACGAATGGTGTTTTTGGGGTCTGGGGACCTCAAAACGAAAAGTTATCATGGTCCCGGGCCTAGGTCTTACCATGCCGACTACGGTAATAGCTTCTTCCCTATAGGGGAAATTCGCTAAAACACCAACTACTCGATGCAACCAATGACTTGTATTACTTGTTATATTTATGATACAAATTAGATTTTAGTTCCACAAGAGACTACCTAATACATTTTCCCTTAAACTAATATATTTTCAATTTGTGGTCCTTAAGAATAAAACTGACAATAATAAAATGACTGACTTATCTCTTTCAAATTAATGATTAATACATAGTTTATGTCATTTAAATAGCCATAAAAGTTTGAGTGATTGAGGAAGTCTATAGCAATATACTAGGGACTGAGGCTGAGCGTTAACTGCACTCTGCAGCCTGCACTTATCTGATCTTTTCACCATGTTATCAACCCATTATCGCGCACCTGAGTGCAACAACACAACGCCGGCGGTGCATCTGTTATCTCTGGTATCACATTGTTGCTTTAAATTGAAAGTCTTTATAATTGTAGTTAATGAAATATTATTGTTAGTCTGTCAGTTTAGGATAAATAATGGCTAGAGGTTGACTCAAAACCGTCGAAACTCTTATATTGTTGTAAACTGTATTGTTGTTTAAACGTAAATCAGTTTAAACTACTCCGTTCGTTGTCTGCATATAAAATAAACCATTTTATAAAAATAAATCACTTTCTAATTAATTGTTGAGTATTTGACTTTAATACTGGCCTGAATTGGTTTGTAAGGTAACTGAAACACCCCCGTCACAGCAAACCTGCGTAATCAGCGAATTTCCAATGAATATACATATATATACACATTAAGCCACTTACCAGGATACATAAGAAATATATTCAAAAATCAGTGATATTTAAATATTAATTATTCTTCACACCAATAACATTGAAAATGAATACGCAGGTTTGCTGCAACAAGGAACACAAAATAATAGGTTTTTATGCAAATATCAGTAGAGCTCATCCGAGTGAAGTCACATACCAAGTTACAACAACAAACTACAACAATGTGAAGCCATATAATAAGTTTCGTCAGTTTATGTTCATAAATAAGCGAAATATAACATTTTAATTATTCCCCAAAATAATAACATGGGGACCGGGTACCTAGATTTGATCCATATATGAAAAAATTTTTTTGTGCAAACAACAACAAACTACAACAAGATGAAGCCATATAACAAGTTTCGTCAGTTTATAAATAAGCGAGATATAAAATTGTTATTTTTATCCATAAGAATAACATTAAAAACATACTGTGTTTAGTACTTTCAATTGACAGAATCTCAGAATTGACATATAAGCAATGATCAAAACACTAAATTGTTTGTTTTTTAAGCTGAATTCAATGGTATGAATTACAATTTTATTTCAATAAAAATGATATGTAGATACCCCACAAAAACATTTTTTGGGGGTGCAAAACCCCCCAAAAACCCCCTTTGCGATTCGTCTGGTTTTTGAACTCTTTTAAATAAATGGTACTTTACACATTTAAATTTCATTAAGATCGGACCTTTTTACGAGAGTTATCGTGCTTACGGACACACACACACACACACACACACACACACACACACACACACACACACACACACACACACACACACACACACACACATATATATATATATATATATATAAAGTTGGACGAATGGTGTTTTTGGCACCTGGGGTCCTCAAAACGAAAAGTTATCATGGTCTCGGGCTTAAGTCTTCATGAGACCTATGATAATAGCTTCTTCCCTGTAGAGGAAATTTGCTCAAATTTGAACGAATGGTGTTTTTGGCATCTGGGGACCTCAAAACGAAAAGTTATCATGGTCCCACGCCTAGGTCTTACCATGCTGGCTACGGTAATAGCTTCTTCCCTATAAGAGACATTCGCTAAAAGGTGACCTTGTTTAAGAGCAACCTTCTCTCGGGTATCTGGTTATTTATCAGAAGAAGCCTCTTTTCTCCTAGATTTCTTTTAGTTTGGAAAATGTTAGCTCTTAAAACCTTTTCATAATTTTCAACGCAATTTGTAATGCATTTGTTTCTACTTAAAATGGGCCACTTGTTTATTTTTTTAAATATGAGATATACCATAGAAATGGATTGTGTTTGATCTTTGTTTTTACTCTTATCACTATTGTAGTTTTTCGAAGTAAAAAAAACAAAATCTCTACTTTGAACTAAGAAATCCATTATTTCCAGCCTACTTGTACACCAGGCTATGAGCAGTCATTATTCTGACAAAACTATCTGAAAGTACGAGGTCGCATTATGTAATTAAGTCTGCAAAAGATTAAGATAATGCCGCCATTTTGTTACAGAGATGTAAAGCCGATTGGTGGGAGATAAAGAAGTTAGGCGGCACAGCAGTTATCATCACGGTTAATTGGTGTCATTTGTCTCGGCACAGAACTGATTGACGATTAGGTGTGGTCTCACTCTCTCATTCTCTCACACGTGCACGCGTGTACAGTCTCTCTCGCACACGCACGCGAGCGAGCGCCCCACCTGGCCTCAACAATACTCTGATTCGTCCCGGCTCACACCTCTGTCAAAGATCGTTGTAGGTTTAATGGTCTCGGCAAAATCGAAGCACCACGCTTCCAGAATGTTAATGCCCCATTGGGTGGGTTCAAATTGGTTTTCCTGATACTATGTAAATGGCTCTATTTTTCTACTTGATGGCGAAGTCTATTAGGTTTTAGAATTTTTAATTACGGGTCGGTAATTTAATGGAGCTGATAACCTAAATGAGTGAAGAGTGATGAAAGAGCGAAGGTGGAACGGGGCCGTAGCTGGGAATTGCAAAATTAATTAGCGTTTTTAGAACGGGAAAATAGTAATTATAACTATGCAAAATGAATTGTTAAAAACAGAAATGCAGTATACTACTCACCAATTAATATGTATAGCTTCTAAGAAACATCAACAATTACTTATTAACTTCCTGGAATCCCATTCTCCACGCGGTGATCTCTTAGTCGTAGAGCTAGATGATTTGAAATAAAATCAACATTAACATTAACTAACTGACTAACTAAAAGATTAACATTGGAACTTTGAAAGCTTCAGGTGGAGGCCTGAAGTTGGATATATTTCAAACTCCAAAAGTCACATCTGTGGACTAAGGGGTTTTGATTCATACCAAACATGAAAAAATAATAATTTTCCAGGCCTGAAGTTGCTGAACAAAAATCAAGAAATAATTTTAATAATGCAGATCGTTATCCTTATAATACAGTCTGTAGTCCTTATAATCATTATATGTCATGTTAAACCGAAAGTTAAACTTCGCTGTTTTCATTATTACACGGGAAGAACTTCAAAGGAGCTCAATTAAGAAAGTAGGCCAGACACATTTTTTTCTTTTTCTATTAATACCAAGGTCCATTATGAGAAACCAAGTTAAACTTAAAGCTATAGCTGTGGTTCAAATTGCTGATTCACGACCGTAGAAGTTTATAAACACTCCTCGCAGCTGTGCTAACTAACTGTGTTTAATCTATCTATAATATTATAAAGAAGAGATGGTTTCTGTCTGTCTGTCTGATGTTCCGGGTGAACGCAAAAACTACTGAACCGACTGGGCTGAAACTTTACATAAAGGTAGATCTTGAACCCATGCAACATATAGGCCTATTCACTTCCTTAAAATCCCTTCGGGCTACGCCCCGTGAACGTCCTAAGTTTCAATGTTTACATTTCAGAAGAAAGTAAACATCGAGAAACTGTAATGCGAACAGCTGAGGACACTTCTATTTGACAGCTTAAAGAGCAAAAGCAAGACCAGCTGTTTCAAGCTAACTAAAATCCAAATTGCATTGAATAAAGAACGGGTAAAGAAAACCCCTGTGCGAAGAACGGGTACGCCAGCTAGTAATATTATAAAGAAGAGGTGATTTCTGTCTGTCTTTCTGTCTGCCTGTCTGATGTTCCGGGTGAACGCAAAAATTACTGAACCGACTGGGCTGAAACTTTACACATAGGTAGATCTTGAACCCATGCAACACATAGGACTATTCACTTCCTTAAAATACCCTCGGGCTACGCCCCGTGAACGTCATAAGTTTCAATGTTTACATTTCAGAATAAAGTAAACATTCAGAAACTGTAAGTGAACAGCTGTGGATACTTCTATTTAACAGCTTAAAGAGCAGGAGCAAGAAAAGCTGTTTCAAGCTAACTAAAATGCAAATTGCATTGACTAAAGAACGGGTAAAGAAAACCCCTGTGCGAAGAACGGGTACGTCAGCTAGTATTGGATAATCCAAAAATCAGTGTTAACTGAAATTCAATAAGCATATGGCGTAGTACATTTTTAAAACTGACAATTCAAAAACCAGTAATACGTTTTATTAAGATAAGCCTATTAAGCCTATTCAAGACATTAAATAACTATAAATCAACATATTTTTGAAGGAGCTCCTTTAACAAAGATTATTGAAGGAGAAACAACATTTAATTTCAGGGTAATTGTTGCTTTACTTCAAGTGACTCGGTTATATTTGATTCTTTTCGTAGGTGAAAAAGATGTCCACTCGAATGCAATCTTTATTCCATGGTTCTAATCACCGTTTTCAAGAAATCAATCCTTTTGTAAGTGTTATTTTGAAAGTTCATTGGTTAATTTATTCAAAGCTGTTAAGATTCTTTTGGACTGATTTGAAAATCCATAAGCCCAATGTTAAAAATACCAATTTTTAAATTAATGTTTAACAAAATATACATTTTTCTGGGTCTTTGAGGTTTTTACCAATTGAATTTCAGGCCCAAAAACCTTAAAGTCTTCCACAAGCGGGAATATTGTGCAGGTTACCGGAAGGCTGTGACAGCTGGTATGAGGCTCTCAAACATGGGACCCGCATTCTGCCCTCCAATTGGTCAACTCAATAGTCAGGGTATCCATGTACAACAGCCAGGTACCATCCATTCTCAGGATGAGGACCAAACCCGGAGATTCTGTCCCTAGCCGCTGCAAATGGAGGGACTAAAGTTAAAAGGGAAGTTTGTCATAATGGTCAGCCAAAAGACTTACCTAAAAGTAATTACAACTTCATTTGCTGTTCCCAATGTTTCCAGCCTCAAAACTGGTATAGACCAGTTTTAAGGTAGTCCTGGGATGCTTGGTATGTTTCATACCAAAGTTTTAACAAAATCGCTCTGCTGGATTCCAAGATAAATTTTTCAAACATACAAACAGTTAGACATAGCTTGTATTGAGTATAGGATTTTATGCGTAACATTTGAAATTACATTTCAGACTCACATTCCACCTTGAGAGGATTTCTACCGGAACATTGCGCAGAATCAACTACAGTATTTCAACTGCACTGTGATAACTCAATAGTATCTTACCACTGGACTAACCACTGCTATAAGCTCATGCTCTTTGACCTGGTCAAGGGAGTGGGTGTATGCCGGAACTGGTCTCTCTCTCTACCTCTCTCTCCCTCTCACGCACGCACGCACGCACGTGTAAACTTCTGTTCGCTCACACTTACACCCAACAATTACATTCGCACATTCGACCTTCTGGTAATTACATATATTTAATCATTATATGTCATGTTAAACCGAAAGTTAAACTTCGCTGTTTTCATTATTACACGGGAACAACTTCAAATGAGCTCAATTAAGAAAGTAGGCTAGACATATTTTTTTCTTTTTCTATTAATACCAAGGTCCATTATGGAAAACCAAGTTGAACTTAAAGCTTTAGCTGTGGTTCAAATTGCTGATTCACGACCGTAGAAGTTTATAAACACTCCTCGCAGCTGTGCTAACTAACTGTGTTTAATCTATCTATAATATTATAAAGAAGAGGTGGTTTCTGTCTGTCTTTCTGTCTGTCTGTCTGATGTTCCGGGTGAACGCAAAAATTACTGAACCGACTGGGCTGAAACTTTACACATAGGTAGATCTTGAACCCATGCAACACATAGGACTATTCACTTCCTTAAAATCCCTTCGGGCTACGCCCCGTGAACGTCCTAAGTTTCAATGTTTACATTTCAGAATAAAGTAAACATTCAGAAACTGTAAGTGAACAGCTGTGGATACTTCTATTTGACAGCTTAAAGAACAGGAGCAAGAAAAGCTGTTTCAAGCTAACTAAAATGCAAATTGCATTGACTAAAGAACGGGTAAAGAAAACCCCTGTGCGAAGAACGGGTACGTCAGCTAGTATTGGATAATCCAAAAATCAGTGTTAACTGAAATTCAATAAGCATTTGGCGTAGTACATTTTTAAAACTGACAATTCAAAAACCAGTAATACGTTTTATTAAGATAAGCCTATTAAGCCTATTCAAGACATTAAATAACTATAAATCAACATATTTTTGAAGGAGCTCCTTCAACAAAGATTATTGAAGGAGAAACAACATTTAATTTCAGGGTAATTGTTGCTTTACTTCAAGTTACTCGGTTATATTTGATTCTTTTCGTAGGTGAAAAAGATGTCCACTCGAATGCAATCTTTATTCCATGGTTCTAATCACCGTTTTCAAGGAATCAATCCTTTTGTAAGTGTTATTTTGAAAGTTCATTTGTTAATTTATTCAAAGCTGTTAAGATTCTTTTGGACTGATTTGAAAATCCATAAGCCCAATGTTAAAAATACCAATTTTTAAATTAATGTTTAACAAAATATACATTTTTCTGGGTCTTTGAGGTTTTTACCAATTGAATTTCAGGCCCAAAAACCTTAAAGTCTTCCACAAGCGGGAATATTGCGCAGGTTACCGGAAGGCTGTGACAGCTGGTATGAGGCTCTCAAACATGGGACCCGCATTCTGCCCTCCAATTGGTCAACTCAATAGACAGGGTATCCATGTACAACAGCCAGGTACCATCCATTCTCAGGATGGGGACCAAACCCGGAGATTCTGTCCCTAGCCGCTGCAAATGGAGGGACTAAAGGTAAAAGGGAAGTTTGTCATAATGGACAGCCAAAAGACTTACCTAAAAGTAATTACAACTTCATTTGCTGTTCCCAATGTTTCCAGCCTCAAAACTGGTATAGACCAGTTTTAAGGTAGTCCTGGGATGCTTGGTATGTTTCATACCAAAGTTTTAACAAAATCGCTCTGCTGGATTCCAAGATAAATTTTTCAAACATACAAACAGTTAGACATAGCTTGTATTGAGTATAGGATTTTATGCGTAACATTTGAAATTACATTTCAGACTCACATTCCACCTTGAGAGGATTTATACCGGAACATTGCGCAGAATCAACTACAGTATTTCAACTGCACTGTGATAACTCAATAGTATCTTACCACTGGACTAACCACTGCTATAAGCACGTGCTCTTTGACCTGGTCAAGGGAGTGGGTGTATGCCGGAACTGGTCTCTCTCTCTACCTCTCTCTCTCTCTTTATCACGCACGTACGCACGTGTAAACTTCTGTTCGCTCACACTTATACCCAACAATTACATTCGCACATTCGACCTTCTGGCAATTACATATATTTAAACCCAGGTAAAAATCAATTGTGCAATACCGCAACAGGACTTTAGCGGGGATCGTTTCATAAAAACACGAGTCGATTGTGATTGTACAAGTACACGATTTTCATACGCTGCAACATTGATTTATTTTTAATTTGATTTGTGATACGCAACTCTAGTTTAAATATGCCTTTATATGTAGACTAAATATTTTAGAATTGTTTATGCAGAAGATCAGCTTTACTATTTGTTTGTTCGTTTTACAGTATTTATATTTCAATACAGTATTTTCTTACAATTTATGGTATGTATTCCGAGTAAAAGTTGAACATAAAGCCTTTTGTTTATAAATAACAATGAATTTTGGCTTTGTTCTAATTTAAAAGTCCTACAAATTAAATTATTTAAGTACTTAAAATATGATTAGTATAAATAAAACTGCGGTAATAAATTTAACTCTAAGAAAAATACTGACAATTTTCAGAATGTTTTGTAAAATAAGGAAGTATATTGTAAGATTCTGAAATAATAAAGAGTCAAATTATAATTAGGAGTATTAAAACAATGAAAACGAAAGTATTAAAAATAAAGCTTAGTTACTATGATTCATTCACCCATTATCTAACTACACTTATGTTGTAATAAGGATAAACTTAGGGGTCATGTTGGTCGATATTCAGCGTTAAAGTTTGATATCACAATTAATAGTCTATTTATCTAGCTGTATGTGCACTATCTTAGCTAGCATGCAGCCTTTACCCTTGCCTATCTAGAGGCTCAACCTATGGTTTTGTAAAGTTTCAGCTTCAGTATGTTTACAATAGGCAAAGTAAACCCATTTTGTTCACTCTGGGATTTAAAGTAGTGGGGGAAAGGGGCTTTTGGACCGGAAGTGACGTCATCCGGTCACGTGACCGGATGCGCTGAGTCATGAAAGACGTCATCTGAGGCTGAGCCAGTGACGTAGGCGGTTTTGTGACGTAATGAGGTAAAGTTCAAGGTCACGGGGAGGGTGTTTTAAAAAAGTACTACCTCGCACGCGTAAAATCCGATTGTGATTCGATAGTTAATCGATAATAAATATCGAATGAAAATAATCGAATGAAACAATCGAATGATACGAATGCGACGTAGTACTATTACAAAAACAACTTTATTTTATTAACAATGTTTGTTCTTAATTACAATACGAAGCTTCCGCCGATGTTGGTTAAAATCGAAGTTGATGATGCCGACGAGTCGCGATCATCGTGTTTTTTCCTGATGAAAGAAGGTAGATACTTCGATCCCTGTGCAGAGTCCATGTTGTTTTTTGTTGCGTAAAGTTCCAAAGATAAATCGTAACCGGACGCAATGAGAAGTCTTAACTCTTCATTAAAAACCTCGAGGTCTTGGAAAGTCGCCAGATGAATAGAGTCATAATGAATACACCTAATTTTGATGGACATTTCAACAGAGAGCTCGATGTACACTGGTCAAGAGCTGGAGGTGTACTGAATATTCGCTAGCTAGCGTTTTGGTATCAAACCAAATTGTGGGGGTAAAAGTGTGGTGGGGCGGAGCAGATGGCAGGCGACAGGTGGTGCGAGGCAGATGGTTGCTACTACATCCACCATCATTAGTCAAACCCTATTAGAGATAACATTATTGCTTCTGCATCAGAAGATATTGTGCTATAAACTTCATGTACTTGTATTTCATCATTTGTATTGTCAGCTTGCTCAATATTAAAAGAAGAACATGTGGAAGAAACCGTAGTGCCTTGTATTGGCGAATCCATGTGAACTATGCAAGAGCCGCAGGTATACTGAAGTGATACAAGCATGTAGGATAGACACTCGTCTTTACCCCCCACCACACCAGTTTCCCCCACCAAGTTGTCACATCGCACAATAACTACGGGACATGCATTAGTTAGAGTCTAGCTCTGACTCTGTGAGGATCGGAGCTCCGTAACTAAAAACATTAACAATTCTTGCTCGACACTGTTTTTACGCAATCATAACAGTCACTGTGATCTAATTTATTGCATGTACTCATATGATGCATCTTGCGTAGCAGACAACTTGCTAAGAATGTTTCAGCCTGGAGTATTCTACGGTAGATTTCTTGGAAACCGATACGTTAAATGACAGAAACACTATATATAAATTTTCCAACATCTTAACAATACTTTGATTTCAATATTTTCCTTACCCCACAGTAATTTCCCAAGTTATACCGAACTTATATAAACGCTTTTAATATAACTTTCTATCGCCAATGAATATAAGCTTGAAAATGACGTCAAGAAGAGTCTTTAGGAGATAATAGTGACAAATAATCAGTCTTAATATATTTCTGGTGTTAAATTTACATGAATAATTAAGTTTAAATATATAGTGGTTATTGTTCGGGTTTAAATACAAATTTTGTGACATATTTATTTGAATTACGTTTTATAACACTTTGCAATGCTCAAACAACCGTCCAAAACACTGTTATAACTTCATAAAAACGCTTAATGTTAGTCTGATCTACCTCCGAGTCGGCGTATCGGATAGCTAATTTTGATTACAATATGAATATATAAAAACCTCACAACCCTCCGATACAATTTTTTAATCAGTGTACTGGGCTTCGGATAGCCAAAGGCGCTATGTCCCGCGGCGCGCCGCGCCGCCGCGCCGGTGCCGCGCCTGGCATAGTTACTTTAAAAATATATTTCAAATAAAATAAAAAACTAGCCCGGAAGTATGCTTTTCTTCCCAGCCTTATTTTATTTTAGTGTTAGACCTTTTTTATACTGTAATGTGGTTTCTTATGTTAAATATATGTTCGAAATATATATATATATTTTGTTTATTATTATCCTTATGATATGGGTGAAATCCTTGTTTGCTGAAATCGTATATCACACCCAATGTAAACTGAACTTCAGACATTACCTTACAATTATATCAAATTTCAAACAGGCATTACAGTAATATTATTAATGAAGGTCTGCATACATATAAGGTGAGATAACAACTGAATAATACTGTAATTTCTTTGGGTAAATGAACATTAACTAATGTCTTAAAACTATTTGGACTAAGTTATTTAATACCCTTGCTTGTCTTCTCTATTAGCAAGTGAAACTTCGAGGATATTACAAACCTATAACAAAAATTTCTTCATTAGAACTTTTCTCATTACATAAAACACAATACATGTCATTTTCTGTGCAATGGATTAAGCTATATATTTACTTTTAATTTAAATTTTCGAATAAATAAACACTATCTATCTACCGCATTAATAAAGCGCAATTTAATCCACAAATATTATATACCTTTTCGAAGGTGTATAATAACCAAGCTCATTTTTTTTATACCCCAAAACAATTATGAATGTTTAATCAGGTGAAAGAGAACGCAGGTAAAACTAACTGTACCCTTGGGTATTAGTCTTTAATACAAATCCTATACCCTAAAGGTCACTCAAGATTATAGCCAAGGTTAAGGGCAAGGTCGCTTGCATATCCAGTTAGAAAGTGGCTACACAACGTGAACTGCACACAAACTCGAGACTAACAAGTCCCCTGCCTGGTTAAAGAGGTGCAGTATATGAATGTAACCGTTAACGTAGATTACGAGACTTGTGTGTACAGAGAGAGACAAAAAAAAACACTTCCCCCTCGGGACTTAGACATCTTTCGAAGTAGAGCTGGATAAAATTGGAGAGAGAGCGAGTGCTTTGGAAGAAGTCACCCGACCTTGAATTAATAACCTACTGTGAACCGCACAAAGATTTAAGGTTGTAAGCTGAATTTATCCTTTGATAATCTACGGTGAACCACACAAAGATATAACAGTTGTAAACTGAATTATTAGACGTTCAAAATAAATACTACAAGGTATATGAATCTAACTGATAATGTAGATTGCGAGACCTGTGTGTACAACTACTTAGACATCTTTCGAAGTAGAGCAGAATGTAACTGTAGATATGGTTTACTTGAAGTTGACTTTGATATTTGTATAAAAAAAAATCTTACAATATTTTACCGAATGAAAATTTTATATATATATATATATATATGTATGTATACAATTCGATAAGTTAATTTTTTACGGAATGTGAATTTTTAAAATTAATGTCACAACTCCATATTCATTTTATATAATGCAATGTTGAATTAAGACGATTCGATCTAACCTCAATTTATATCTGCCATTTTTAAAATGTTGTTCAATTATATAAGTCAATTATTTTATAAATATCTCAAAATGATTGCGACAAGTAAAAGTATTCCATTTATTTTATTATTTACACTACGTAAACGAGACATCTCAATTTTGTAATTACAATCCATAAACATCTTGAAAATGCCTTGAATCTATAAACTAATAACTACAAGTAATTAAGGAACCTCTTCCCAGTACAATAATCGGGAATAAAATAACGAACAAAAATAACTTTAATATTTTCCGTAAATCATGTAGATAAGCACTATAGATAGATCCTTATTGTCTTATCTTCAAAAGCACTTTACCTAGGTTAATAATTCAAAATACCATATTATTTTTTTTTAAGCTCTATAACATAGTCAAAACCAAAGTTAAGTGTTTTAAAAATTTTAGGGTGAAAAATGCAAAAAACTGATTTTTTGAAAATTTAAAACCCTCCATAAACCCCCCTTCCCATGGTCCGATTTTTCTGGTTTTCGAACTTAAAGTCATAAATGTTAGTTGATAAGCTGGCTGTCGGACCAGCATTTAGTCGAGAAAAAAATATTTCAGAGAATAAATCAAGTTAATAAAACAAAACAAAAATGCACATTGCTCTCTGAAGACTAATAAAAAAAAAAAAATAAATATAGCGAGATGGTTTTGGAATAAGTCTTCTAAGAGTCTCAACTCTATTTTTACACACATAAATATTACAAAATTCACAAACAATCATCTTTCATACAAAAAATTAAAACCAGGCTGATCCATTAAAACGAATTTTTGAGCAGAAAAAATTAAATAAATAAGACCCCTAAGACATAATGTCCGTTTAGAGGTTCCTTTACATAAAAATATATATATATATATATATATATATATATCTTAGTTCAGAATACCATAACCGGAACGAAGCGGCACTTAAGCTTACACGTAGAAGGTCCAATAAAATGTACACATTGTCATGACACGGAATGCACCACCAAACAAATTGTAAGTCCTTGCTTACAAATTTGTTTGTTTGCTACGTCTGGTCATAAATTGTATTGAATATTCCTATAATTTCTCTATGAAATCTATTCGCTCTACATCTATTAATGATTATTTTTGTGTTGGTCACAAAAAACAACGAAAATTAAAGTACCGGTTATCCTGTATATAATAAATAGTATTTTTATAAATGGGGTAAAAGATACTTGGGATAAATAATATAATAAAATACACATTTTACTATCGTTTACATTTTAAAATCATTTCTTTGTAATTCGTAAATTAAGGGATTGTACAACCTTCTAAAAGTGTGCCGACTTTGCGAAAGATGTTTTAGAAGAGCTACACAACATAATTATTTTAGTTACAACAAAAGGTACCTAAATTAAATATGAATAGAGATAGAGAATCCCAACCTGTACTAGCGTTCAACAAAACGAGTGGGAGAGTTAATTACCTAGTAGAATGCAACCGGTGCGCAACCCATTAAATCAAGCTGTCAAGGGAACGCCCCGCGCCAGCTGTTACACGCGAAATTAAAAACCTCACTAAATCAGCCGAATTTTGTTTTTATGTCTAGAGCTGCATTACACAACAAAATATCCAACCAAATTACCCTGTGTCGGGAAAATTACCCACGCCCTCCCGCGGCCATATAAGCGAGTGCTCCGGACAGTTCCTTACCAGTCGTCGATCTAAGTCGAGACTGCTCCCATGCAAGTGACCTGCGTATTAAAGTGCGAGGACAATTGCAGTAGCGGGGTAATGCGGGGGGAGGGCGCCCCCCTCGTAAGATCTCGCTACCTGGGTTCTCTTTCTCTCTCTTTTCCTTCTCTTTCACTCTGTCTTTTCCTGCATGTTATATTGCTGCTTTATTAGTCCGGCTATAGTAGTTAGTTTCTTGCATGCTAGGGTCGTTGCTTTTGCTTTCAGCTTTTGTATTTAAAATCTTCCGCATGTCTTTGCTTTTCTTAACTGTATTGTAGTATGCTGATAAAAGCGAAATTAAAACCTCATCAAACTCAGCCGAGGTAATTTCGCGTCTCCTATATAAGCGAACCATGCAGTAACTGACATCAGTTGCTTGCTGTACAGTGGAGTGTTAACATGGTACCATCTCCACTATTCAGTGCAACTGTCTAGTTGTTCTTTTTATAAGAACAACTGGAGAAATAAGGGGTTAATACTAAGTATGCGCACACTTTTTATTAATCCCTTATACTTTTGCATGTTGCATGTTGTATGTTTGGTTGAACTTTGCTTGCTTGTTTTCTTATTTTGTATTGTAGATAGTACTAACTCCTTTCTTTAAATTACTTTAAAGTTTGGCTAGGTTATTTATAAATTTTTTTTTTTTAATTTATTAACATCTTACACACACACACACACACACACATATTAATGACACCCTTCAACTCCATCTCCTTTCCTTGCGAGTACGGCAAGAAAACCGGCTCTCCTTAGCTTTTAAGAGTACGGCCAGCAAACCGGCTCTTGCTTTGCAGTGTTTACGGCCCGCAAACCGATCACTGCACCTTCTTTGCATACCGGATGGGGTTTCGCATTTCCCCGGTTTTCGGTAAACCTCAGTGAGAGGGGTCCTAAGGCTCCTCACTGACTCCTTTATTTTAGATTAGTACAATTTACATTTATAACTCTTGTTAATTGAAATTAATTATTCATCATACAAATATGTAAGATACCCTTTAACTCCATCTCCTTTCCTTGCGAGTACGGCAAGAAAACCGGCTCTCCTTAGCTTTTAAGAGTACGGCCAGCAAACCGGCTCTTGCTTTGCAGTGTTTACGGCCCGCAAACCGATCACTGCACCTTCTTTGCATACCGGATGGGGTTTCGCATTTCCCCAGTTTTCGCTAGACCTCGGTGAGAGGGGTCCTAAGGCTCCTCACCGACTCCTTTATTTTAGATTTGTACAATTTACATATTTGTGTGACTTTATATTTGTAAAATAATAACTCTTCATTGTGACTTGAACTTTAGCCAGACTTTACTGTAAATTATATCTACTTCCCTTTAGGTTTCCGGGGTGTGAGATTCTGTCAAATCTCACACCCCACCCCCCATTTTGGTCAGAAACGACCTTGACCCAGTTAGAAGATGTGGTAGAAGGGGTGATCACAGGCGGGGAATATATCAGTTTGTGGTTATAGTGAGAATCACTTACTGCTCTATTCCCCGTTTTGGTAATATAATCAGACGGCTTGACCCACTTGCATGATGGGTATTAAAGCGCGATGTTGCAGAGTCAATAATCACTTTGGTTGTGAACTGCATCAATAGAGCATCTACCATGGTATACCTCCACTATATTAACTTTACTACTAAAGCGGATATCTTTACCCAGCGTGTATACCAACTGCTTATGGAGTATCATGATGTTAAGGTCAAAGGATTGGGTATTCGTAAAACTGAAGAGGTAAAAATAGATGTGGAACCAATTCCTTTGAAGAGAGAAATTTACCGATTATTACAAGAGGGGTTTGTTTTGTGTCTTTATTACACTACACGTTAGGTTAGCGACTTTTTCCCGAACAAGACATTGAACCAGCTATATTCATTGTAAAAGGGTGGTGGTAAACATATATAAGGCAGTCGGCTTCGGAGTATAGTTATTGTTCAGCTATGGATAGCCCAGGAGGATCGTCTAACTTAGATGTTAAAGGCAATGTTGACTATTGAATATGTTAAAGATGAATCTACAACTGAAGATCCCTATTATTTTATGAAATTTTTAGTTGATCGAGATGCAATGTGTACAATCCGACTTCACATCCAAGTTTAAAAATCTATCAAATGTTCCTGTTGAAGAAAATTGTCCTTGTTAAATACAGAGCGGGGAATAGATCAATTTATGGTTTAAAATGAAATCATTTACTGCTTTATTCCCCGTTTTGGCAAATATGTTCAATGACCTTGAACTAAATACAAAAATGTTGTAGCCTCCAACTACAATAGTAAACAGAAAATGTAAAATATAGTAAACCTAACCTAATACTTACCCCCACCACTTCTTCTAGGGTATAAATAGAGGTGCATTTGCAGTGTTTTTTATTATTGCGTTGACCCTTGTGGAGAGCACACCTACATTATGAATCGCTGCAATATTTGTAAAGCTTCTTTCAGAGATGAATGGCTTTTAACCATTCATAAAGAATTGAAACATAACACCAATACAAATACAGAAGAAGAAGAACCAAATGAAGAAGAATTAGATTCAATCGACCAACAATTAGCAAAACATCAAGAAGAACAAAATGAAGAAGGAAGAAATGAAGAAGAACACAACGAAGAAAAAGAAGAAAATGAAGAAAAAGAAGAAAATGAAGTTTCAAGACCAAGTGTCATTCATTATGCGCCTGGACCATCAGTAAATGTGGAACTACACGCCCGAGCACTTTCGGGTAATGTTGTAACCCACTTTAAAATTGACAATACAAAATTGAAACTTGAAGAATTTTTAAATAACGCAAAAGGATTGGTTAGTAAAACTCTGAAAAATGAATTAAAAAGATTAAATTTTATTAAATTTGGACTATTACTGGATACTTTATTTACAAACATTCAAAATGAAACCTCACCGAGAGGTTTCTTAACAAAAAACCGAACTATTATGTTCTCGTCAGATATTGATTCAACTGTATCTGAATGTTTTGATGAGCTAATGGTGAAAATACAAGAACATGAAGGAAGAGGTTCTGGATGGAGTTTGTTAAGCATCACAGGGCTAGACTTAAGAGTACACAAACACGGCTATGGAATTCGAGGAAGTAGCTACATCCCTCTACCAACAAAGATTAGAAATACCTTATCCTGCGTCAACGTACAAAATCAAGATACTGAGTGTTTTAAGTATGCTATGTTGGCCAAATATGTAACAGACCATCCGGTAAGACCAAGTCACCATTATGAAGAAGTACAACATAGATATAATTTTCAAGGGATAACTTACCCTGTTGCTATAACAGACGTTTCAAAATTTGAAAAACAAAATCCTTCAGCTTCTGTCAACCTATTCGGATTGGATTCGTCAAACAATGTGTACCCCTTACGTATAACACCAAATGAGCGCAGAGATCATACGGATTTGCTATTGATCACTAAAGGGGACATATCCCACTATGTCTACATTAAAAAGTTTGAAGCTCTTGTTTCTAAACAATTATCTAAACATAAAGAAAAGAGAACAATTTGTAAAAGATGTTTTTGTCATGTAGACAAACCATTAAGAAGGGGAGGTTCAGAATGGTTAGTAGAACATCAAAGGTTATGTAATGGAAACTATGAGGTTAGAGTTAAATTGCCACATCCCAGCAGAGCGCAGATAAAATTTGACAAAGTAAATCAACAATACCCTGTTCCATTTGTTGTGTACGCGGATTTCGAAGCATCTTTACTTCCAATTGAACAACAAGAAGAGGATATCACAAAAAGAAGCAAATATCAAAAACATGCACCAAACAGTTATTGTATACTAACAAAATCCACGCTGTCTGAAGAACATCTTCAAGAATTTGGACTATCATCTGCTCCGAAGATTTATCGTGGTGAACAAGCAGCGAAACACTTTGTAGATGAGTTGTATTACATTGCCTCCAAGGTGGAAGAAATCTGCAAAATTAAAATACCGATGCTGCCTATGGATGAACACCAACTTCAACATCACAATTTGGCAACAGCATGTTATCTGTGTAATAACCTATTTACACCAGATAACGTTAAAGTGCGTGATCACGACCATCTTACAGGAGCCTACAGAGGTGCAGCCTGTAACGCTTGCAACTTAAATTACAAAGTACCATCTTTTATACCCGTTGTTCTACATAACCTTAGTGGATATGACTCTCATTTCATCATCCCGGAGTTAGGAAGAGATGATGGAGCAATAGATGTTTTAGCAACAACAATGGAAAAATTTATAAGTTTCTCTAAAAAGGTTGGTAAAATAAAACTTAGATTTATTGATTCGTTTCGATTTATGCCTTCTAGCCTAATGAAATTAACTGATAATTTAAAAAGAGAAGATCTGATAGAAACAAGCAAAATTGTAGCCAGTAGTAAAATGGATCTGGTTCTTCGAAAAGGAGTCTTCCCCTACGATTACATTGATGGACTTCATAGATTTAATGAAACATCACTTCCTCCACCAGAACAATTTAACAACAAACTTAATGATTCGGAGATTTCACTTGAAGACTATCAACACGCATGTCGAGTATGGAACGAGTTGGATATGAAGACTTTAGGAGAATACTCAGACTTTTATGTAAAACTTGACGTGTCTCTTCTCTGCGATGTTATGGAAGAATTCCGAAGAACCTGTTTTGCTGCATACGGTTTGGACCCTCTACATTCGTATACTTCACCAGGATTAGCTTGGCAAGCCATGTTAAAAGAAACAAAATGCAAACTCCAACTTTTAACAGACATTGACATGGTTTTAATGGTTGAAGCTGGAGTAAGAGGCGGATTGACCCAAAGTGTTACCAGACATGTCAAAGCCAACAACAAATACCTTCCCGATTACGATGAAACCAAACCGTCAACCTATTTAGGATATTTCGATGCAAATAACCTGTACGGTTGGGCAATGTCAAACCCACTTCCTTTTGATAACTTTAAATGGATTAATCCCGACTCTATTGGCGATATTTTACAAATTCCGAAACATGGTGACACTGGATATATTTTGGATTGCGATTTTGAATACTCAGAAAATTTACATGATCTTCATTATGACCTTCCACTTCTTGCTAAAACAGAAATTTCACCAATTGGAAAACACCCCAAATTAATGATGACATTAAATAATAAACAACGCTACGTGGCTCACTTTTGGGTGGTTCAACAAGCTATCGAATTAGGACTACGTCTAACAAAAATTAATAGAGTTTTGGAATTTTCTCAGTCATGCTGGTTGAAACCTTACATTGATTCAAATACCATCAGAAGAGCAGCAGCTACATCAGACTTTCAAAAAGATTTCTTTAAATTAATGAATAATGCGATATTTGGAAAAACATTGGAAAACAAAAGAAGACACAAAAATGTAAAACTTGTTACTGACGCAAAAAAATTACAGAAACTAGTACAGCAGCCAAATTTTGGAACATCTATAATTATTAATGAAAAACTTGTAGCAGTGACCATGAAGAAGACTAGTGTGAAGATGGATCGTCCTTTGTATATAGGCATGTCAATCTTGGACATCTCAAAAACACACATGTACGATTTTCACTACAACAAAATGGTGGCGTTCTACGGAAGAGAAAATATATCTATTACATATATGGACACTGACGCTTTCATATATCGCATAGTAACATTGGACATGTATAAAGATTTACGTACATTTATTTACAAGAACGACTTTGATTTCTCCGATTATCCAAAAGATCATCCAAACTACGACAATGGCAGACACAAAAAAGTACTAGGCAAATTCAAGGATGAGGCTAATGGTGTTCTACTTGAAGAGATTGTTGCACTGATGTCTAAACTATATTCTTTGAAACTCTATAATGAAAAAGAAGAAGAAGAAGAAAAGAAGAATAGCTATATTAAGAAAGCTAAAGGTGTAAAGAGTTTATATTTAAAGAAGAAAGTGCATTTTGAACACTACAAGCAATGCTTATTTGAGGATAATATCATTACAGCTAAATTCAACACCATCAGAAGTTTTAACCATCAGCTGTACAGCGTGACTGAAGTTAAAAAGGCGCTATCCTGTAATGACGACAAAAGACAAACCCTTCCAGAGAACATCCACACTTTACCATTCGGTCACTATTCCCTCAACCCTATTGACTAATAACCCTTTCATCGTCCTAGATCCTCTATCCTTTTCCTTTCCGTAAAAAAAGGGGAAACACAGCAATGTTAAGCTGTGTTTCCCCTTTTTTTACACAAGTTTTGAATGACCTTGAACTATATGTATATATATATATATATAAAAGCAGATTTATACAAAAGAATATTTAATACCATATCAGCTGCCTTCGTGAAACCATCATGTCAGACCTGAAGGAGAAGATTATTAATGAACTACACAAACCTGCAAGAATAAAGTTTCCAAGAAGAAATACTGTTATAAAAGGGATAAATGATCTATATCAAGCGGATTTAATTGAAATGCGACCGCATAGCAGAATAAACAAAGGATTTAAATATATACTCACAATTATTAATTGTTTTACAAAAGTTGCAGACGCTTTGCCTCTAAAGGACAAGACTGGTAAAAGCGTAACAGAAGCCATGGAAATAGCCATAAAAAGAGATAAAAACAAAATTAAACATTTACAAACTGATGATGGAACAGAATACTTTAATACAAACTTTGCACAGTTAATGAATAAATATAAAATAAATCATTATTCTACAAATTCAGAGAAAAAAGCTGCTATTGTAGAAAGATTTAATAGAACCTTAAAAGGAGCACTGTATAAACAATTTTCAAAAAGAGGTTCTTACGTATGGTATGATGTTTTACCACAATTAATAAATGATTATAACAACAGGTTTCATAGAACTATTGGTATGAAACCTAACAAAGTAAATAGAAGAAATGCAAAAGATGTATTAAAACGCATAAAGAAAAATACAAAGCCTAAAGTAGAAAAAATGCAGCCAAGAAAATTTAATGTAAGTGATAAAGTACGGATTAGTAAATATAAGGGAGTGTTTACCAAAAAATACCTTCCCAATTGGACGAATGAAGTTTTTACAGTGTATAAAGTGCAACCGACTGTACCTGAAACGTATATCCTAAAAGATAACAAAGGAGATTTGTTGCAAGGTGCATTTTATGGACATGAAATGTTAAAGTCAACAGTAGGTGATGTATATCTTGTTGAAAAAGTGTTACAAAGAAAAAAGGACGCAGTTAAAGTGCGGTGGTTAGGGTTTAACAAAACTGAGGATTCATGGATACCTATAAAGGACTTGGTTTAATACAAGCAACTCATTTCATCGTTAACCTTTGAGCAGGATGGAGATTATTCACCATAAAGATCGATTCAATATTAATAACATAGATGATTTAACTGTGGATAACGTTAAAATCAACAATGGTAAACACGGTAGTTTACTTCCAAACACTGTTCGATGTATAGTAAGTGGCCCCTCAAACTGTGGAAAGACCAATGTTGTCTTTAATTTGATCACTAATCCGCAGGGATTAAGGTTTAGTAACCTATATATTTTTTCAAAGTCTCTACATCAACCAAAGTATCAATTGCTGGATAAAATCCTATCTGATGTGTCTGATGTTAATTTTTACAAATTTAACGCTAGTGATAGCATTATGCAACCAAACGAAGCGAAACCGTATTCTGTATTTATATTTGACGATGTATCTTGTGAAAATCAGGATACTATTAGAAACTACTTTGCCATGGGAAGACATAATAACATCGACAGCATATATATAGGACAAACTTATAGCAAAATCCCAAAACAACTTATCAGAGATAATGCAAATATTCTAATTGTATTCAAACAAGATGATACTAACCTAAAACATATATATAACGATCATGTGAATGCGGATATGCCATTTGAAAAGTTTAAAGAGCTTTGCGGAAAAGCATGGGCGGAAAAGTATGGATTTTTGGTTATTATGAAAGATCAAGCTATAAAAGATGGTCGTTATAGAATAGGTTTTGATAAATTCGTTTTAATACACTGATTAGCGGTATTACTGTACAAGTCGTCAAGGTGTGAAGATGGTTAACCAGGAAAAGCTATTAAAGGAAATAAAATCACTTAGTGATTCTATTAGACAAAAAAACCGAGCTTTAAAATCAGGTATAAATGAAAGAGAGCAATTTTTAGAAACAACATTCAAACCTGTTACTGAACCTTTAAAGCGATTAGCACAAAATATGGAAAGACCTTCAATTCGCTTCGAAGGAGACAAAATGCTACCAATTTCCAAATATGAAGAAGAATTTCAGAATGATGAAAGTTCTGACCAGTTACAAACATCTGAAGAAAGCGACGAGTATGAAGAAAGCGGAGATATAGGAGATTTAAGGGAAAAGAACATTGCAGGAGATACAAGTACAGAAGATACAAGTGCGGAAGATACAAGAGCAGAAGAAGAGGATATCAACCCATCCAACTTAAGCAAATTAGGCACAGATATTATGTTTAAAGGAACACTTGGAAGAAAATATACATTAAAATTGTTACATGGCACACATGCTAATCGAAATTATCATACATATGGAGCTAGAATAGAGGATAAAGGATTAATGATTGGAGATAGAAAGTTATATATAAACGAAAATGATGATATAGTTATTGGTGATAAGAAATATAAAGGTACAACAGGTTTGTTTGAACTCATCTTTAAAAATAATCCTGGTAAATATACTAAAAAGGATTTACAATTGTTTAAAAATATACTAGAGTATACAAATGCACATAGAAAAAAATATTCCAAAGAACTACCTATTCATAGAAACAGGTCAATAAAATACACAAACATTATATCTAGTCTTTTCCCCTCGAAATCAAATAAAGCTCCAATTAAAAGAAGAGCTTTATCTTCTGCTGAATTAAATGTTTTGCATAAAAAAAGAAAAACAACTGATCCTACTACATCTGGAAGGGGATTATTAAAAAATTTGTATAAAACCAATATAATATATTACAACGATATAAATAAGTTAGTTGATCGAATGAGGTTATTACATGAAGCTATGGAAGCCGGGCACACTGGTTTAGAAAACGAATGGGTAGCTTTGGTTGATGAACTGCGAAAACGAGAAATAATTGTTCAGTAGACGTATATATATATAGTAAGAACCTAAACGATAGCGATTCAGTTACATCATGAGTGTGGACAAGTTTGGACGGTATTCCGAGTTTGGAGTAAAATCTGGATATAGTGAAAAAAGAGCTGGGTTTCCGTTAACACCTGATGGTAATTATAATTTTGAAGGAAAAGTAATTCAAAATGTTGGTGATCCGCTTTTGTCTTCTGATGCGGTTACGGTACAATACATGGATAAAAGAACCCCGATTGTACACGAAGACCATTGGGGATTTTCCGGTAAAAGGTTAAGCAATATAAAACATCCCATTTATGATGGTGAAGCAGTAAATTTAGCGACTTTAAAATTGTTAACGATTTACAAAAAGAATGAAACTGATACAAGCTATGATGTAAAAAAATTAAAATTGTCAAATGTAGGTGATTGTGAGCAGGATGGAGACGCTGTAAATAAGAAAATATTTGATATAGTACACAAGAAATGGACTACAGAATATGAAAAACATATGGAAAGGTTTGGTGCAGCTTTATTTAATTATATCCATCGGGCTTCAGGAAGAGCTGTAGCTTCAGATGTTGACAGCCACAATTATTTAGACTGGAAAAAGATACACAATCCAGAAAAACCTAATCAATTAGATAAACCGTCTGAGCCTTCTAAAGTCAAGACATTAGGAAAGGGGGATAAAGTGAATGTGATTAATGAACCAACAGAAAACGATGAAGATTATATAAGAGAAAAAAGAATTTAAATACCCATGATAAGGGATAAAGCATCAGTCATATTCGAGAGATGATACAGAGAGGATGATGGAATCCAATATTACTGCGTGGAGTTTAATATCTCAAGAGCCGAGATTTCCCCAAGGAGTGCTGACAGATGGTTTTGTTCAACGGTTTGATAGATATATGGATTGGGAACAACTTTCAATACACTACCACTTCACAATGACTATGTTAAGAATTTATTTTCACAGAGTTAACTGGATTCATATTTTACAAAGACAACAGTTTTCAGAAGACTTCCTTGTAGAGATGACATCAAATTTTAATTACTGTTGGGAAGTAATAAGTAAATATCAAAATCTCTCTGAAAATTACATTGACAATTTTAAAGATAAACTAGACTGGAATGTGTTATTTAATTACCAACGATTAAGTGGCAAGTTTCTAAGGGAACATGACAACTATTTAGATTTTATTCATTTTACCGAAAACAACGATACCATCACCAGCGGAGAAACATTTGAAACATCTTCAATTACACCTTATTTCTATTTTTACTACTTTTATTTATTATGTCTACATTTAATTAATTAATCCATTTCTATATAATAAATGGATTTTAAACAGTATATATAATACAAGAAGCCAAGACTAATATTACATTCATTGTAAAACATTTATAGAGTGCACCTACTGATTGTAAGTTTGGCTATAAATAGTCATGCCGAGGGCTAAACGCATCAGTCATAATCGAGAGAGATTACAGAGAGGAAGGGGAATAGCATCAACAGCATTTTCTCTATTAAGTAAACCGGTTGGAGCTATAGTTAACAAGGCGATTGATTTATTACCTGTGGAATTACATTTACCTGGAGGATATCAATATTGTGGTCCTGGAACCAAATTAGAGAAACGGCTTGCTAGAGGAGATCCTGGAATAAATAAGCTTGATCAGGCTTGTAAACAGCACGATATAGCGTATTCCAAATTTGGTGATACAAAAAATAGATCAATAGCAGATAGAGCACTTTCTGAGAAAGCTTGGCAAAGAGTAAAATCTAGTGACGCGAGTATTGGTGAAAAAGCAGCGTCTTTAGCAGTAACAGCAGCAATGAAAGCAAAAACTACGTTTGGAGGAGGAAAGAGAAGAAGGCGTGGGAAAAGATCCGCTAAGAAACAAGGAGGTAATATCAGAAGAAAACGTCGATCTACTAGTGGTAAAGGTAAAAAGAAACCAACAATATGGTCAATGATAAAAAAGGGAGGAGGACTATACCTAAGACCGTATCGTGTGTATTAAATAAGAAAGAGCAATTAATAATTAAAAACAAAGAATTAACCAATGAAGAACTGATTACATATGCTTCTTGTTTGAAAATCCCATTTTTTAGAGGAGTATTTATGAAAGATGAATTACCGGTTAAAATGTGGAAAAATGAGACTGGTATAGTAAATTTGGATAATAGTGAAGGATTAGGCACTCATTGGGTGTGTTACAAGAAACTTGGTGAAACGATTTATTATTTCGACAGTTTTGGAAACCTTCCACCACCGAAAGAACTTCAACAATACTTTCGTGCGGCAGAAAATGTTTTTTTACAATTATACAAGAAAACAACCTGATGATACATCCATTTGCGGTCATTTATGTTTAGACTTTTTAGCTAAAAGTGTTAGTCAACTTTAAGATGTCTTCGTATACAGTGTCATTAACCGGTAACTCATGTACTTTGCGCAGTATTCTGTTTCCAGCGCTACGTTTGCAAAAAGGAAGACTATGGGAAGCCGCATTATTGGATTTAACAACATATAACTCTATTCCAAACGTTAGTGAAGGAATTAATAACAAAATACATTATTACAAGACAAAAGATAATAAAGGAAAATATTCAGCTTTGGAAGAATTCAGTTTACCAACAGGAGCTTATGAAATTGATAATATAAATGAAGTTATACAAAAACATATGGGAAAAGAAAATATAACGATAAAAGGCAATAACAATACAATGAAAGCCGAAATTACTTCTAAGTATTATATTGATTTTGGCCAAGAACGTTCAATTGGTAGTTTATTGGGGTTTTCTAAGGAAACAAAGGTATTAGAACCTAATACAACTCATTCTGGGAATAGAACTGTGACGATCATCAAAGTAAACAGCATAGACATTACATGTAACATTATACAAGGATCCTACAGAGATGGAGAAAATCGGCATATATTACACACATTCTACCCATCAGTCGCACCGGGTTTCAAGATAGTAGAAAAGCCTCAAAACCTTGTGTACCTACCGTTAAACACCAGTTTCATTTCAGACATCGTGCTGAACATAGTGGATCAAGACGGAAACCTTATTGACTTTCGAGGAGAAGCTATTACTGTAAGAATACATATAAAATCATCCGCTTAGATAATGGGGTTATCATTTAAAAAGAGAGAGCCAACCAGCAAAGAGGTCAGTAGCTCATCAGCTGTAGAAGGATTAACAAGTGACAACATTCGTTTTCTAGAAGAAATTGGATTAAAGGTCATTAACAATGGATATACTGGATATAGCGCAGGGCCCAACATTCGACGAGACCTTATGGGAAAAGGAATATCACACGCACAACCCTTACGCTTCGTCCAAATTAAACAATAACGATGAAATTAGGATTCCTATACAACAACAAGACATTTATACTCTTCCATGCGAAAGTTATTTATATATTGAAGGAAAAGTAACAAAAGCTGACGGTACTGTTGGAACCACTGTTCCGTTCATAAATAATCCTATGGCATTTTTGTTTGACGAGATTAGATATGAAATTTCAGGAGTTACAG
Organism: Allygus modestus; assembly: GCA_963675035.1. Lineage (NCBI taxonomy): Eukaryota > Metazoa > Arthropoda > Insecta > Hemiptera > Cicadellidae > Allygus > Allygus modestus. The sequence goes on along the minus strand of OY776117.1, from coordinate 124,449,216 downwards.
TCGATTCAACAAAAAAGGTTGGAATTTCCAGTACATTAAAAGGATTAGCGTCTTTAACACCAAATGAGAAGAATCTGTTAGCTGTTGCAGGATGGGTTGCACCAGACAAAAGTATAATTACTCCTGACGCTTCGGGAAACTTTGATTTTTACGTACCTTTAAGATTACTTTTAGGATTTGCTGAAGATTACCGAAGAATAATAATAAATGTAAAACAAGAACTAGTTTTATTAAGGTCATCAAACGATAATGATATTATTAAAGCATCTGCTGGAACAACTGAAGCCAATTTAGACTGGAAACTAACATTAGACAAGATTGTTTGGAGAGTACCACATGTGCGACTAAATGATGAACACAGGATTACATTATTAAGAAAGTTAAAATCAGATCGAGACATTGTAATGCCATTCAGAAGCTGGGAGTTTCATGAATACCCCGTTTTACCTTCAACACAACGGCATACATGGACTGTAAAAACTTCTACTCATTTGGAAAAAGCGAGATATGTAATCTTTGGATTACAAACAAAGAAAAAAAGTATATTAACTGAAAATGCTGGTGAATTTGACCATTGTAAATTAACAAACTGTAAAGTGTTCCTGAATTCACAATTCTTTCCCTACGACAACTTTAATATCTCTTTTGATAAAAAAAGGTACAGTGTTTTATACGATATGTACGCTAGGTTCCAAAATTCATATTACGGCAAAACAAATACACCTCTACTATCTCCCGTACAGTTTGAATCGAAAGCTCCGATTGTTGTAATTGATTGTTCCAAACAAAATGAATCTGTAAAATCGTCTAGTGTTGATATAAAAATAGAAATGGAATTTCAAGAAAACGTACCTGCAAATACATCTGCGTATTGTTTAATTTTGCACGATAAAATTGTTACATACACACCGTTGACCGGTATTGTAAAGACAGTATTATAAAACGTTGTACCACCACCGGCACCGCCACTGTCGCTAACCTATAAATAGCGGAGCAACAATGCAGGTCTTCAGTTGATCGTCTATCGTCGCATGGGTAACATCTTCTACAAAATGAGTTCTCCATCTGTTGTACAAGGTGATGCAGAGGTAGCACCGTTATTGGAACGTGATAATACTAGTGAAGAAGAAATCATCAAGGAAATAACTGCATTTTTAAAGTTTGGTAAAAGAGATAGAGAGGAGGAAAGTAATGCAGACCCATCAAAGGTAGTACCAAAGAGGAAGAAGAAAGTTGAAGAAAATATTCCTCCTCACATTTTAACTGAAGTTTTTTTGCGAATCTTTTACCCCATCTCAGCATGCATCAGTAAAAGTGTATCAGTTGGATTGATGAAGTCATTGGATTATTCCCCTACAGTAATACTACACCATGGAACAAAAAAGGTTTTATTTTCGCAAAATGCTTGGGAGTCATTTTTGAAACATGTACATTTAATAGAATGTTATTTAACTAACAGTTTGTGTGGAAGGAAAACACATATTCGACTTTTGGATTGTGACAATGAAATCGATATTGTTAAACATCGTGGACAACTACAAGTGCGAATTAGAGACTTGACTCAACATGAAAATAAGATTCTACTGTCACGTGAAGAATTCTACGTTTTAAACTACGCAACAGAACCTATTACAAGGTACATGAGACAGTTGGTATTTGCAAGCGCTATTATTAAAGAATATTTGGTCGATACTTTGGAAAAACAACCTGATAGCACCATCGTGTACGGACCTGTGGATACATCTATTTTTAATAGAATACCTCATGAAGTTTGCATGTGGAGAAAGTTAAAGGATTTTGAACCACTTGTAGAAATCGCTACAGAAGCTACAGAAGAAACAACACAGGAAGAAGAAACGGAGAAACAAGAAGAAGAAGAAAACGAAACACAAGAAGAAGAAGAAGTTAAAAAAGACTAAAGTTTGACTTAGTAAAGAAGAACACACGTGGGGTAGGCCTATTGGGGACGGTGCCCACGTTAAATATACACCAACGCGCCTGCAACTGTACGGCCTGGTATTTAACCTACCGTGGTGTGGAAAACAGTTTAGTTGATCGCTAGGTGCCATGATGAGCGGAGGGGATGAAGAAGTGAGTGTAAAGCCTTGTGTAATAGAATTTCAAGCATTTCGAAATAATGATGATAGGTTTATTATCAAGGAATTAGTAATTTTAGACTTGCTTACATTTGTAGCCTACCCATTCACGTTTGATGCTCCTTTTTCTTTTAACAAACTTAACACCAAAGCAAAAAGTACAAACAAATGGATAACAAACTACTTTCATCACATACATTGGTATGAAGGATTTATAAGCTACAGTAATCTGCACAGTATTATGTTTAACTTTTGCAAACAATATTCACATATATACACAAGAGGATTAGAAAAAAAGAACTGGATACAAAAGTACACTCACGGTGATGTTTTCGATATAACTATCAGTAAGGACTTTAACATTAATCTCGGTAATATTTGTATTGCTGCAAAAGATCTTAAACACGGCCAAACAAACTGTGCATTGTACAACGCGTATCGTTTGGCTGCTTACTTGAAACAAACGCAGGAATGTGGTGGGGGTAGCGGAGAACAGAAATGTGGTGGGGGTAGCGGGGCCTATAAATACGAGGAGACAGCACCGCTCCAGCACGAGTATTATTCGAGACTCCGAAGAGGCAACATCACAGAAGACACCACAACCACCACTGACGAAGATGGCATCACAACAGTTTCTACAAACACTGGTTGATCAATTCAACACTCATGCAAAATCCGACCTTCTGCTAACTAAAAAGTGTTCAGAACTAAAAGAACAAAAACACTACATTATTCATAACATCAAGAAAGTGGAAACCACACATGGAGAAGCAATTCTAGTTTCATTGAGCGAAGGACCTTTCACTCCAGGAGATGAGCCGAAGTTTCAAGTATTTCTTCCAAAACGATTTGTTCAACTGCTACAAAATGAAGATTTGCGAGATATTCAACCGGGGACGTTGTATTTGGTATCACACGGTGTAAGCGGCAACAACTCTACGGAACTCACTCTGCACATCACGCATATTTGTACATAATGGCTCTGTTTGTATTTCTCTGTTTGTATTTCTAGTCATTAATGTTAGACTTAAGCTTATTGTATTGTAAGATGTTTGTTTAATAAAGAAAAGAAAAAAAAAAGAAAAACAGCAACACAGCAGTATATTATTTTATATACTGTTGTGTTGCTTTTTTTTAAAATTCAAACGGATGACCTTGAACTTTCATTCAGGGTTAACTTATAAAGAGGTATAAAAGAGAGGGGAGCAGTGAAGTTAGTCTCAGTCTTGTCTAACACACGCTGCAGCTAACATGTCGGTGCCACCGATGAACAATTTATCATTCGATAACAATTTGAATACATATTGTTGCGAGTTACAATGTTTTAAAATACCAGGCGATCAAGTTGACGGGAAAGCTTGTCGTAAGTGCAGGTGTTTCAGCTATTGCATATGTAGATGTAAAACGTATCAAATGAACCGACAAGATAAAATACAAGAATTACGCCGACGGATTGCATTACTGTGGCGGCGAATGTAGTAGCAACCATCTGCCGTCCACCATCTGCTCCGCCCCACCACACTTTTACCCCCACAATTTGGTTTGATACCAAAACGCTAGCTAGCGAATATTCAGTACACCTCCAGCTCTTGACCAGTGTACATCGAGCTCTCTGTTGAAATGTCCATCAAAATTAGGTGTATTCATTATGACTCTATTCATCTGGCGACTTTCCAAGACCTCGAGGTTTTTAATGAAGAGTTAAGACTTCTCATTGCGTCCGGTTACGATTTATCTTTGGAACTTTACGCAACAAAAAACAACATGGACTCTGCACAGGGATCGAAGTATCTACCTTCTTTCATCAGGAAAAAACACGATGATCGCGACTCGTCGGCATCATCAACTTCGATTTTAACCAACATCGGCGGAAGCTTCGTATTGTAATTAAGAACAAACATTGTTAATAAAATAAAGTTGTTTTTGTAATAGTACTACGTCGCATTCGTATCATTCGATTGTTTCATTCGATTATTTTCATTCGATATTTATTATCGATTAACTATCGAATCACAATCGGATTTTACGCGTGCGAGGTAGTACTTTTTTAAAACACCCTCCCCGTGACCTTGAACTTTACCTCATTACGTCACAAAACCGCCTACGTCACTGGCTCAGCCTCAGATGACGTCTTTCATGACTCAGCGCATCCGGTCACGTGACCGGATGACGTCACTTCCGGTCCAAAAGCCCCTTTCCCCCACTACTATTTAAAACCAACGATCTTAATGCATCTAGAGCTTAATACATCTAATGCTCTCATATACATGTTAATGTTATTTTGTTTTCTAGTTCTTCCTCGAATGGGGAAGATCTCACAAAAAAAATAAATTTAGTGTCTCACAATCACCAGTGTTTGTACAAATGCTCCAGTTTAAATATTGGAGTAACTGACTGTGTAAACTATTTAGAAGTTTATATTGATTGTAATTTAAAGTGGAATAAGCATGTCGAATATTTGGCGGCCAAACTAAAAAAAAAAACGTTGCTTTGTATTATATGAGAAACATTAAAAAATATGTATCACTTGAAATTGCTTTACATTACTTGGTTTGAGAGCATAGTTTGTTATGGAATTATTCATTATGGTGGGACTTTCCCCACAGTTTTAAAACGTATTATAATGATCCAAAGATTTGTAATTAGAACAATCCATTTTGTAAAAAAAAAAACAGAAAGAATGTCATATTTGTTTGCAGATAACAATTACCTCACAATCAGTTTGCATGTGTATAAGTTTTTTAGTAATAATAGCTTGAAAGATTTTAGAGTTAACACTAGCTGTGTAGCCGTCCTTCGTACGTGTTGTTTATAAATGGTAGATTAACTAAAGCAAATAACAATCCACATGATTTTACAATATTAAAATTACATTTTACAAGTTTAATGTACAATTAAATCAAAGTTAACTAAATATACTGGCAAAAAGTTCGAGTACTGTTGCTAAGTCGAGGAACTCTGTCGGGTCGTAAACGGCGTGTGGTTTGCGATTCCAAATCGGTGCACGTAACACTTTGGATTCGCTTTTAGAAATAAAAGAACTCAAGTACAACAAAATATAAAATATCGGGGAGGGGGAGAGGGGAGGCATAAATATGAAATCGGGGGGGGGGAGAAAAATAAAAATCGGGGGAGCAAAAATATAAAATGGGGACAAACAAATATAAAATCGGGGGGGTGTCATTATGATTGGGGGGAGCGCACAGAGTTCCCCAACACCCCCTACTCTCGCCTATTAAAAAAATAGTTTGAGTTGCCATTCAAGTAGTTTTTTTAATTCCATTATGAGAGTTGCCATTCAAGTAGGTTTTTTATTTCCATAATGATAAACAGCTGTTTACAATATTTTAAGTTATAGATATAACAACTAAGTCATAATCTGGTTCAATATAAACAAATACTTTGTCGATAAGAATAACATAGGATATTTAAAACACTGTAGGTCAGAGTCCTAAGGTGATTTCCAAAAATCTAATTAACCTAAAACCTTCTAACGCACATATAGAACACAGAAAAAAAGTTTCGTCGAAATCAGTGCGCCCGTTTCCCTGTGAAAAAGCGAACAAAACGTGTCCAAAATCACATAAAATCACGTTTTTTAGCGGCCGCCATTATTTTTCCAAAAGGTGTGTGCCAGTTTCAAGTAGATAAAACCTTCTCAGACTTGTAGAGAATACAGGAAAATGGTTTCGTCTTAATCGGTACTCTCGTTTTCCCGGAGAAGGCTGCGTAAAATGCAGTTAAGAGCGTCACTGACAGACAGACAAACAGCCAGACAGAAATTGAGATAAGACGCGTTTCTGCTTTCCTATGGTATGAAACGTAAAAATAACCAAAACATACATGATTCTAATCAATGTACATACAAAACTCTTATTTTATTTATATATATTCGTACATCACAATTTGTAAAATTGAAATAGGTACCTTTAGGAGAGATTTTTGTAAAAGACAATTTTGTTGTTGTGGTAAAGTAATGTTTAATAAAATCATAGCATATTTTGGTAATGATATTTTAAATGAAGGCAAACTACGATTCAAAATGAAAGTCAAAAGCGCAATACAGAACGATGTAATTGACTTCTAACCGTAGTAAATAGAGGATGAAAAATTAATATATATATACATATGTATAAAACAAAATGCAAATTTTGTTTGTCATTGAATATTTTGGTTCCATTTACTGCATTGTTTGTTATTGTTCTTTATAGTCTATATCATTGTACTCATTTATAAATTTGTTATTGTTAATTTTTTGGTTTTATTACATGTTTATTTATATTTTTATGTTATGCTATGGTTTTGTTATGATAGCTTGTTAGTTCTACATTTGTGTTGATAAATTTGTAGATGTACTTTTGACAAAGTTACCTGTTATACAATTAAATGCCTTTGCATATTGAAGTACATAATGAGTGAAGTACAGTGAATTATTAAATGAGTAGTCTTCCACAAGCAAACAAGAAAATGTCATTAAATAATCTACAGTGATGAATTTGGACTGTCTGATAACGATTTTGAATTTAAAATCTCTGCATAAAGATTTCCGCACGAGCTTTGTAAGCTCTTGGAATGTGAATGAAAAATGTAATTGTTTCGGGATAAAGAGTTTGTCTATTGTCTATTGTCTAAATAGTATGCAAATAAAACAACAGCATTCCTTATATGATGATATCAACCAAATAAGAGAAAAAAAAATATATATATATTTGATATAGTATGTACACATTTATATTAAACAAATTAATTTTGATTTAGGACCATATGATTAGATTCATTTATTTTATACAGATGCTTTTCTTACTTATACAATATTTTGTAAGATTATATTGACTTTTAAAACGGCATAATTTCCGAAACATGTCAGTCAAAAAATAACAAAACATATATATATATATATATATTATATTAGAAGTTGGATTAATTTAGTGTTTTTCTAGTTTGTTTTTAGCGAATTTCCCCTATGGGTAAGAAGCTATTACCGTAGTCGGCATGGTACCTAGGCCCGGGACCATGATAACTTTTCGTTTTGAGGTCCCCAGACCCCAAAAACACCATTCGTTCGAAACTGTATATATAACTGTATATATATATATATATATATATATATATATATATATATATATATATATATATACAGTTTCGAACGAATGGTGTTTTTGGGATCTGGGGACCTCAAAATGAAAAGTTATCATGGTCCCGGGCCTAGGTACCATGCCGACTACGGTAATAGCTTCTTACCCATAGGGGAAATTCGCTAAAAACAGACTAGAAAAACACTAAATTAATCCAACTTCTAAATAATATTACAATTTACTGATGACAATACTGCATTAGCCGGCACGAGACAAAAAGTAAGATAAACCTACTATAAAACCGTTTACCTACCTTTTACGACACAACCAACTTATCATCCTGACTCATCGGAAAACACTGACCCGAGCCGGAACAGATGATCGAAAGTCATAACTTGTCCAAGGGTCGAATGTTGCGCCTGGTTCCCCGAACTGCTCCCAGGGCTCCGCCCCAATGTCCAGGGTAGACTATGAGGATCCCATCCAGCGACACGCTCACATCTAGATAACATCTGTGGTCAGCCATCACCATCCGGGTAGTCGATGGTATCATTTCATTCATTAACAACTAATATGGTAATGCCTGACTAATCAGCCACTGCGAGGAAGCTGTGCGGACGCCTAAAAGCATATCATAGCGAAATATCTCCTTCTGTTATCTCGTTAGCTTGTCTTTTCCAACAAAGATAGCTAGGGAAGAAGAAGAAATAACGGTGGAAGTCCGGGATGTACATTTAGATTAGATTCAAAACTAATTTGAACTGTCTTGTGGTTCGCAACACAATTAATCGCAAACTATACATTTGGTTTAATTTTATATTGCACTTGATGGATTGTTTTTTCCACGAGAGTTTTGATTTAGAAACCCGGTTGGAAGACTTGATACACGATAGAAGAACAATACTATACTCAAATCAAATAAAAAGTACCTGGGGGGCCGAGCTTTGCTCGGGGGAAGGTCAGTCAGTTTGTTTAGATGGCTCGGAGTAATATTTCACCACTTCCCCCTACTGATAATCAGATTTGTATTTTTCATTTGCCTCTTTTCTACATTTTTAAGGTCCCTCCAGTTGTTATTTATAGCTCAATGTCCCTTTGATTTATTTTACTACTCTATATATGTAATCTTAACTCAAATCTTTTAATATCTGCTCTCAGGAAACCACATGTTAGTAATCATAAACAACATGAGTATTACTTTGACAGTTCCCTGTTTGATTATGAACAGCTGTTACAATTCTTTTGTTTTGATTTGAAACTCCATAAGCCCAATGTTAATTTTTTTAACTTTTCATTTTAGTTTTTTTACATTCTTTGATTTTTCCTAGGGATGAGGCCTGTCTAGAACTTATTTTTATCCCAGAAATTAGTTATTTCGAACATTTCAAGGAAATCGTTGGAGCCGTTTTTGAGATCCGTGTCGCAAGCAAGCACGCAAGCAAGCAAGCAAACCTTACTCATATTAGAGTATAGGATAAAACATATTAACATATTTAAAAATATCTCCATGATATTCTTAGAACAAAAAATATAAATTCTTCTTCGGATTATAGGTCAGGATGCTGATGATTTGTAAGTCAATTATGTTTCAAAATAGCCCAACGCCTTCTTATTGTTTCATATTTTACATTGAAAAATATATTTATATATTAATACGCGAGGGGTTTTTCTTCACAGTCATAACTCGATAACGGCTGGACGGATTTTAACGTTTGAGGTGCCAAATTAAAGTTATTTTTACGTTGATTTGCCAACACGTCTCAGAGTTTAAAAAAAGAGCGTCACTTAAACAGTATTCAGTAAAGGGCAGAATTTTCTGATCAGTAGCGCTATCCGACGGCGGAAGTCTAACTACGTGTTGATTGCAAGTACGTTGTTATAATTCGTTTTAATATCAGATATTTTGTCATGTTTGTTTACAACTGAAGAAACCTTTCGTTGGGTACAAACTTGCTCGGATTCGAGCAACAGGACAACTAGTATTATAAAAAGCTACAAACTCTTACAATTACATGATAATTATTTAACAAACCAACGTCCGTTTAGTAACATTCAAACTTTAAAGATAACTTTAAAAGTGGTTACAGTCCTGGTCACAGTGCTTGGCACCTGGTTGGCGTATGCTCTGGAATGACTTTTCGCCTCTATATGGCTTAGTACCATTAGTGTTACAGAATAATTTTGTCAACAGAAACCAAAATTAAATTAAACAATTTTAAAATATTGGTTTTAGTTATTTTCGTTATTGTCTGCTTTTAATTATGAGAAGTTTGAGTTGGTTCTCGCCTTTCCCAGGCGTCAAGCACCGTGGCGCGAACTGTACCTAAGGGATTTTTCAAACGCAAAATGGCATATATATATATGTCATAACAAAATTACCCAACTTCATACCAAATGTCAGATCAAACGGTTCTACGGTTTTGGCGACAAAACGGATAAACGATGATGAAAGATACTACCTCCCTTTTATAATATTATGGCTATATGGATATACTGAAAAGCTTAATCTATTGTTTCACATAATCTCAGAAAATGCAATTCTACCGATAACAAATTATTGAGACACCCATTTCAGAAAAGCTTTTAGCGAACTTCTCGTAATATCAGTTACGGGAGGTCTGCGATGCACAAGGCCGTTGATAAGACACTCTCACTCTCACATTTACGATTAAGGCAGTAAAACTACAAATTCCCCCCCTCCCCCCCGCAATCATCAGAGAGGAATGTTGGGAAATGGACGTTGTCTCGACAAGAGTTAAAGATCTCTTGGTGTTGGAAGGAGTTTGAAAACTTGGTAAATATAAAGGTCGCGTCAGTTTGGATTTGCTCAGAGAATTTTCAGGCAATACTTAATTTATCTCATCTTTGATACTTCCTTGATAATTATGATGGTCGAAATCCAAGACAGTGTTTCCACTTGAAGGATTTTCATCCCATTTCAGGGACATTTTAACGTCCCTTGGGATAAAATGGGATCGTATGATTGTGTGGGGCATTTTAACGAACTCAGTGGGATAATTATCGCCAAAAGTGAAATTTTCTAACTATCCACAACGACCACAAGGAGATATAACCAGGAACATGAAAATTTTATTGACTAAATTATTGTTTACATAATCTGCAATTCAAGCATCAAAAATCATGCCTGGTTTTTGATTTGGATAAGGCAATTTGCGCTACCAATGACTGCTTTTCATCGCTGAGCTGGCTATGAAAGCCAACCATTAACGACTCTGAGTAACAAACAATTGAAATATGTCATTAAAAAGATTATACAAGATATCTCAACGCGTCTATTAATATAAAATACTTAGTTCCTGTTCATTAAAGTATTGAATTTTAGTCCTACAATTTTGTTTAGTAAATTATATATGGAAGAAGCTATCACCGTAGTTGGCATGGTAAGACCTTGACCAGGGACAATGATAACTGTTAATCAAGTCACTAGATCCCAAAAATACTATTTGTTCAAATTTATCGCCCGTGGTTGAGATACATTTCGTAAGAAAGGTCAGATCTTGATGAAATTTGGTACAAACATGAAAAGCAAAAATAAATCTCGGTTTTTTACGAACATATATTGATACAACTTTGTATGTTACTTAATCTTATCGTAATCCATTGATATTTTCAAAAAAAAACTATTGTTATTGTACCAGTTGCAGCAAACTTGCCAACACAGTCCTAATGTTTATCTTATGGAGTTTTGGAGGATAACACAAATGGCATATCTCGTGTATTTGTGAATATGTTTTGATGAGAACAGGTAAGTGGCTTCATGTGGTAGTGAGGTACAATTTGGAATTCACTGAGTACGCAGGCTTGCTGTGACGGGGTGTTTTAAGTAATCACTAGTTCTCCATTACGCCCCACGAGCGTGGTAACTCCTGCCTCGGGTTGACGGAACCTCTCGACTCCTCGTTCATGCCCGATATCCATCAGGCCGGCCAGAACGTGAACCCTCCCTTCACGATGCCTCCCATAAACCTTGGCCTACACAGCCGTCGCTGGGTTCCCAGGGGATGACTCACGGCAATGTTACATTACGCCATTACACTGATCTCTGGAACAAACGCAAAATGTTTATGGTAACAAATTTCTTGGTGTGCTCTTTGGGTAAAACTATATTTATGATATCAAGCATAATGTTTATTAACAATTTATTGTTTAACATCGTGTTTAGTGATTTAACGTCAGGGCATGTCACTAGCTTAACGGGTAGCGTCTTTCGGATCAAGAAATCGGATTATCATAAACAGCTGTTTATAATAAACGAGTTTGCACGCAGCACGCTGACGTGAGGGAAGTGAATTTCCACATAAAAACTTGTAAAACTCATAATCAGTGTAAAAACATACATTTGTCCAATTTTTATCGAAATCTGAAAACTTTGATTTTTTGGCTGTTCTGATACTCCTGGTTTCATTTACTTGCAAAGCTGGGAATACAATTTTGCGCATTATAAGGTTAGGAGAAGGTTTGAAATTAGGCGTGAGGTTGCTGGGGGTAATAAAAGTACTCTAACAAAGGAATAACAGGCTTTTCTAGTGTAAAACCCCCATAAGACAACGTACTGTGTTTAGCCGATACACATTTTCTTTAATACCTCGGTAAATATTTATGCTAGAATGACGAGAGAGGGCTTAAAACTTTCGCCTTTCTAATTCCCATCTTTTTACATGCATTAATTTTACACCTGGGGCTTTTCTGACCCTTTTTGGGCCCAAAAACTCGAAATTTGAAAGATTAATTCCCAAAAAATAGGTTTAAAGTTTTCCGATTGTTTTGCCCAACGAACTTGTCCAACAGATTATAGAAAGAAACATCCCTACCAAATTTGAAGTAAATCGGACAAAAAATGCGACCGCTAGATTGCATACACATATATATATATATATGTCTATATATATATAAAATTTTGAACGACCCCCCAAAATGTGTTCAGGGGGTCACGTTAGGAACTTCTATAGTGGTCCCGGGCTTAAGTTTCACCGTGCGGGTCATGCTAATAGTTTACTTTCCAAAGGAAATTCACTAATAAGTGAACTGTCAAAATAATACTCACTCATGTTGTTTATTAGCGATTTTTCCCTACAGGGAAGAAGCTATTACCGTAGGTCTCATGATAAGACTTAAGCGCGAGACCATGATAACTTTTTGTTTTGTGGTCCCCAGATGCCAAAAACACTATTCTTTAAAATGTATATAAAGAATATGTAATATGTATAAAGAATGAATGTATATTCTTTATATGTATATGTGTGTCTGTCCGTTAACTCGAACTTAAACAAAAACATCAAATTTCGGTTCAATTTGTCACAAACGTGTAAAGCAACGATTTACGACTTTAATTTCGAAAAGCAGAAAGATCGGACAATGGGAAGGGGGTTCAAAATTTTCCAAATATCAGTTTCTTGCACTTTTCACTCTAAAATGTTTAAATCACTTAATTTTGGTTTTGACCATTTTGTACAGTTAAAAAAAATAATAATATGACATTTTGAATCATTAACCTAGGTTAAGTGGTTGCGGAGAAAATCCAAAAGAACTTGTTCAAAAAAATTGTCCCATCTTTTGGGTAAAAGGTTTTGAGCTTTTCTTCAGTTAATTTTACTGAAAACTTCACATTTAAAAAAAAATAGGTTCAGCTCTGCAAAACAATAATTTTGGAGTTTAAATTGTGAATCTACGTCCAACCGTTGCAGAGATATTCATAGTGCCCAGCACAGTAAGTTGTAAAATGTTATCCTTTTGGAGAATAAATAAAATTTGATATCTGGATTATTTATGAATATATATTGATGGAGCTTAGTATGTGGCTTCAACTAGTACTGGTATATTGATATTTTTACACAAAAATTACTTTTTTTTATTGTCCTCTTAGCAGCAAACCTGCATACTCTGCCCTTCTTATAAATAATATATATATTCTTGTAAAGTTTTTTATCTACCTTAATTATGAACATAAATTATTAAAACTTGATATGTAGCTTTACCGGGTTGAGTTATATTAATAATTGCATAACAACACATTTCATGTATTTCTCGTTGCAGCAAACCTGCGTTCTCAGCTCTAATGCTATTCTTAAGGAGAATAAATTAATTAAATAAAAAAATACAGGTTCTTTAACTCCGTCTTCAGCTTTAGGTTTATCCAAACTGGACTGCCGCGGTTTCAAAAGCTTATTGTGCTTTCATCTTCAGGTCTTGAATTCAATAAAATCTGAACAGAATTTGCATGTCTGTCGTCAAAAGTTAAAAAGATACATAACACCAAACATACACACACGATATACGACAACGAAAACATTTAAAGTGCACTAAAACGCGTACTGGCCGGTAAGTGAACGCCGACTTTAATAGTGCATTTTAAATGTGTATACAAATCGATGGGCACCACTGATGTTCTAATGTCGACAGCTGCTGTTGTTGATATTATTAGTTCAGAAGGCAACAAAATATTATGCAGGACCTTTCTTGATAGTGGAAGCCACAGTTGTTTTATGACAGAAGAAATCTGCCGGGAACTAAAGTTAAATAGGGAAAAAACATCGGTATCAGTTACATGCATTAGCGGCAACTCAACACACATTTCCCATCAGGTCAGTACAACAATTCGATCAAAAACCTTTGACTACAAAATCGATTCTTCATTTTTTGTACTACCTAACATCACTGGAAGTTTACCAACTAATCGAGACATAACTAAACTGTTTACTGATCCTCCACATGTAACACTAGCAGACCCGTCCTTCTCAGAACCTGGACAAATAGACATGTTATTAGGCCAAGAACACTTCCTTGACATCTTAGAAAACGGTAAAAGAAAGGCTATCGAAAATGACGTGTTACAAAATACGAAACTGGGTCGGATAGTTGGTGGCCGTATTTATGCAGCGGTAAATGGAAGGGGTAGCAAATGCCGTTAGAGTGTTTTGTAGAGGGTTGACAACCAGCATAACGAGTTTTGGAAAGAAGAGGAGCCTAAACTAAATATACATTTTGTGAGTACAAAAGATCAACAATGCGAGGAACAGTATACTAACTCAGTGGTCAGAGGAGATGACGGGAAACACACAATAAAAATTCCCATGGAATCTAATCCAAACCAACTGGTAGATTCAAAGAAAACTACAGTTAAACATTTTCCTCAGGTAAAAAGAAGACTGAAACGAGATCAGAATATTCAAGAACAAAATGTCAAAATCAAGAAAGAAGAACGAAAATCATGGCCATCATCGCACAATAATTAAACACCAATGCAAAAGAAGAGAGGAAAAGGGAGAAAGCCTCATTATATTCAGTTATTCACCCGCATAACGATAAGAACTGCTAACCTCACATTTTTCAAGAACTCTATATACAACTTTGTAGAGACATGCTTAAACTCCCGACTTCGTACCTTCCTTTTAGCGTATCCCAAATATCCTCTACCATTAACACCTGGCCACTTTCTCATTGGGGGGGGCATTAACTCACTGCCAGATTTCAACTACACCTCATCATCAACCAACCGTCTCTCTTGGTGTCAGCGAAACCCCCTGTCGTTCAGTGGACTACAACTTTTGTCAAGGATATTCATCCTGGAGCTGATGGCAGCACCAGAGTAGCCACGGTTAAAATTCTAGGTGGACTATACTCATAAAAATGAAGGCTGTCAACCAGTTGTGTCACTTGCCTGTTGACATCTAAGTCTCATTTGTACATATACACTGTATTTAATTTGATCATAATCATGCCTTTAATTTATTATTAGTTTTTATTCTTTCAAACATTTTATTGTTACATTCTATTGTTAAACATGTCCATTTTAGTTTGTCTATAAGTTACGCAATCATGCAATTGTAGCACATTAGTTATATATTTACATATACGAAATCAACTTTTATACACAGTTCATATAGTTTTCATTATTCATTGTTGATTCATATTTGTTGTACAGTATTTGTATACTTAAACATCATGCTTTTTCATTGTTAAACCTTGTAACTTTACATGTCACCAAGTCGTGATACGTATTTGTAATTGTCCAATGTTTTTACAGTTTATACTCAAATTCATTGTAATACCTTGCATCATATATTTTGCATTCATTTTGTAAGTTGATCTAGAAAAAATACTTTTCGTGTCAGTTTATTGTTCATGTCAATTTTAGTGTAATCAGTGAATATGCCAGAAGATGGACTTATTGCCTGCATTGTACAGTATGGATAATCATTACATTCATTTGTCGACGTATGAAACATATAGTACATGACTCTTCTATTTTTAATTTGTACATACATTTGTTTATTCTTTTTATACAAAAATGTTCATTTAAATTGAATTCCGTGCTTCCAAGGCAGCCGGGATGTTCGCGCGCAAAGGGATTGTTTTGGTGACATCCCCACCCTTTATGCCTAAAGGGTGGAGGGGGTCTAAAAGGAGCGCTCCGTTTTCGGGCAGTCTCGATTTCTCATTTGAACGAGTCACACCCTCAAGCATCTCAAACAATACACTATACAATATTAAACATTAAACAGTCTATAACTTTTCACATTCATTTTTCATTCATCATTTGTGTAATATTAAAACTATATTCAATAAAGTCAGTGTTTAAAAAACATCGACTTTCACTACCAGTTTTCAACTCCTTCAATTTAGACAGATTCATTAATTCAATTGACATCACAAATAAATACTCTGTGCGCTCCAGGACCACCGGGCGTGTACACTACACTTTTTCAGCTCCACTATGTTTACAACCCGAGTTCAACGTTTACCACTTAGTTCAAAGCTGTTCCAGGCTACTAATACTTTCATGCGGAAACCACGCACCACTCTGCATTTAGCAGAGTAAGTGCAGGCCGTGAATATGTCAAAGAAGTGAACAACTAGAATCACTCTCAGTATCGCATTGATCTAGAGGCGCATTAAACCAAACTGTCGGTAATTTCAGGTGATGCGGGCTTGAATATTCCCTGTGGTATCGCTTCAAGCATGAAATAAATTTGCAGAGGCTTTATTAGAGACTTAGGCTGCGTAAACCGGCTTTTGTAAATTGTTATTGAGGACTTTTAGATGTACGTATTAGAAAATAACATTTTAGTTAATATCCCCACTAGCTATAACCTAGTGCGCTGTAGTTAGTGTTAACAACCTTTGGCCCGGAAATACTTGCCATTTTATATTTACAAGGTGCTGGAAATTTATTATTTAAAGCATGTTTCAACAATAGAGTCCAATTTATCATAGTCGATAAAAATAACATTGTTTTCAGGGAACCCTTTTCTAACGCTATTCAATTATATATTTACGTTTTCATGACTGAATGTTTAAACCAATACATGTATATTTTAAAATTTTAAAAGGTCTAAACATTTAAAACGATATATTTCAATTTACTTTCCACCCTTCTTTAAACGATAGTTGGACATTTTGGTCTGGGCAAACTGATACATAAATATATACTACTGGCTTGAAGGGGCCATAGCCCCTAACCTTGCTCTACTTAACTGTCTCATCTGATTCTTTTACTATTTGCTTGCTGAGTAAAATAAAACAACTATATAATTAGTGACACAGTTTATATTTTAGCAATATCTGAAATGGCTACATGCCAGTTCGTAAGCAAAGTAGATACTTAATCACATGTTTAATGTAAACAAAGCAGACGTTTTTAAATCCCCTTGCTTTTCTTACGGGGGATGTTTTACATTATTTTTCGTTTGCTGGTAACTCTTAAGAAATACTGCTATTTTTTTCGAGTCCCTGGGATCAAGACCTTTAATTTGAGCCCTCTTCCATCATCCTGTGATTTTCCAAACTCCCACCTTTTTTTTATAAATTACATAATTATATATAAAGATATCGTCTAACTTTATGCTGTACCGTGTAACGTATATCATAGTTTATTTTAACCTGTATAATTGTAACAGCCCGCATCATGTTACTCAAGAAGTTATACGTTATACATTCTGCTTGGTAATATCTGTTTTGTATTAAAATATGTTTTCCAACTAGAACATTGTCTGGTCCACCTGGCCTGCCTTGGCTAAGGCTAGCAGGAGCACGCGCCGCCCCTGGCTGTCACGATCCTGCGAGGATCTCATTTCATTTTGGCACTGTTCGCACACTCCTTGTTACCTGGCGGAGATCCGGTAAATACCCATGAAATGTTACATTTCAGTTATAATATCTATTCTAGTAGACGAGAATTTATAAATTTCACTAGCTATTTCAACGATTACATTCCTTCAGAACTATATTATGAGAAGGCTTAAGTTAGCAGTCTGGAAGATATAATTAGTCCTTTAAAATCCTGATTTCGGTACCCGTAGGACAATTATGTTAGGACTGAAATAACTAATAGTATAAATAACCTGACCACTTATTGTACCTAAGACTCTGTGATTTCCTAGACTATATTCTTGTTATTTTATTTTGTATAATATTTACACAGTTTATTAATTGTATTACTATGCAGTTTAAAAAATTCTAGATTTCTGTTTTTTTTTTAACATTGATACTCATAATTTGTAGTTGTTATTTCAATAAACTGTTGATTGTTGATTGACTATGGGTTTCGAATCAGGATTTCGGTTCTTGTAGTTGATAAGGACTATGGATCAACCAACCTAAAATGTAACTAAAGCTCATACGAAGATTTTGTTGGAATTTCTTTAAACTGATCAGACACACTCACTTCAATGTACGGATGAAGAATGCATGTATGCATGTGTAGTTTGAAGTTAAGTCCAGGAATTATGTTACAATAATAACTAGCCTGTGTGTGTGAAGTATGAGTAAACAGTTTTTTTAAATCCCGACGTAATCCTTCGGATAAGTATTTAGTTACATTTATTTTAGCTTGATTGACATAGTCCTTAGTAACTGATGCTTGTCCTGCAAGTACCGAAATCCGGATTTTAAAGGGATAGTAGAATCTTTTCGATTGCTGAGGTAAGATTTCTCTTAATATCAAACGATATGAGGCATGAAATGGACGAGACTTTCAAAATAGTGTTGATAGCGTTTTGAAAAACATTTTTAAAACCGAATATTATTGTTGCTTGATTTCTGGTATACAAAATGCTAGTGTTTAAGTAAGTTTTATGATTAATTAGAAATCAGTGATAACAAAAGTGCCCTAGAATAAAGTGGATAGGCCACTTAATAATTTAGCCTGAAATTTAATGAAATAAAAATAAACTGAATTTCAAATAAACTTTGAGTTCAACCACTTTAATTTTTTTAATCTCACTCAGCCACCAATTAAACAGTAAAGTGCAGGATAAGAAGAAACGGGGTCTAGCTGATTCATCAGTCCTGCAATGTTTCGGTCGATTTTGGACTAAATCGTACATTTTAACAAACGAAATAGAATTGTTGGTGGAGAAACAGCTGGGCTGACACTTTTTGGCACGCCCTCTCAAATTCCCAGATACTTCCTTTGAACACAGTTATGTACGAAAGAATTACACACTAGCCAGTAAATATGGTTATATAACAATACGTATTTGTGATTAAGAGAGGGCCCCAGTTACGTATAAGAATTTTCATTTCTACCTGTTTCCCCATAAGGCCAATGTTAAATTTTACAACCGTCCCTCCTCGACGGATTGCCCGAAATTGTTGATTTATGCTCATTTTAGAGAATATAATCACACTAGCGACTTCAGTAAGCTCAAAACTGATATCACAAATATAAACGTTCAGTACAATTCCAAATTATTCAGTACTTACAATTTGTTATGCGAGAACTATTTGTGATATCGAAATTCTGCTCACTGAAATCGCTAGGTTGTTTAACCTCTTTAAAATGAGCCGTATATCAATGATTTCGGATGATCCATTGAGGAGGAACGGGTTTTGAAAGTTAACATTGGCCTTATGTGAGAAACAGGTAAAACTCTGTGACTGGAGCCCCCGCTTTAATGTGTCTGTCATTATTATAGGCGGGGACCCATCTTTTAAATACTAAACGAGTTCGCACGCAGCACGCTGACGTGAGGGAAGTGAATTTCCACATGAAAACTTGTAAAACTCAAAATCAGTGTAAAAACATACATTTGTCCAATTTTTATTGAAATCTGAAAACATTTTTTTTTTGGCTGTTCTGATACTCCTGGTTTCATTTACTGGCAAAGCTGGGAATACAATTTTACGCCTTATAAGGTTAGGAGAAGGTCCAGACAGGCTTGAAAGTAGGCGTGAGGTTGCTGGGGATAATAAAAGTACTCTAACAAAGGAATAACAGGCTTTTCTAGTGTAAAACCCCCATAAGACAACGTACTGTGTTTACTCGATACACATTTTCTTTGATAACTCGGTAAATATTTATGCTATAATGACGAGAGAGGGCTTAAAACTTTCGCCTTTCTAATTTCCATCTTTTAACATGCATTAATTTTACATCTGGGGCTTTTCTGACCCTTTTTGGGCCCAAAAACTCAAAATTTGAAAGATTAATCCCCAAAAAATGGGTTTAGAGTTTTCCGATTGTTTTTCCCAACGAACTTGTCCAACAGGTTATAGAAAGAAACGTCCCTACCAAATTTGAAGTAAATCGGGCAAACAATGCGACCACTAGAGTGCATACACACATATATATATATATGTCCTTCTATATATATATATATATATATATATATATATATATATAGACATATATATAAAATTTTGAACGACCCCCCAAAACGTGTTCAGGGGGTCACGTTAGGAAGTTCTATGGTGGTCCCGGGCTTAAGTTTCACCGTGCGGGTCATGCTAATAGTTCACTTTCCAAAGGAAATTCACTAATAACGTTTATCTAAAATCTTACAATAAGGATGTTCTTTTTGATCGTTGTTACAGAACGTCTCTTTGCACAGTCAAAACACTACAGAAAAGCTATAAAATCGATTAAATAAACATAATAAATCAAATATTTATAGTAATACAAAATATCAGGTTTCATGGGACTTAATAACAATAACATCAGAAACCATTATATTATTACGGTGAAAATACATTGTACATAGGAACGTATGAGGACTCAAATCTTCCATTCAAAAACCATACGTTAATCCAAAACTTATCTTTACTTAATTTTCCTAGAAATCGTTAAACACTCGAGGAAACTTTTCTCGTATTATCCTCAACCTTGGTCGGTTGTAGGAAACAGTTGCAATTAGATCTCAGTTGTCAGCTGTCGTTCTCACACAAAACTGCGCGAAATGACGCTAAGATAACATCGGCTAATGGTTACACGGCGGATGGTCCGTCATCCGGTTAACCGCCAGATGTGTAACATTGGTGGTTACGGTTACATGGCCATTACACTCTGGCACACGTGTAGCGTTGTAATGCTGTTAATGATGGACATCAATTTGGTTGAATTGGGTGTGAGATTTATTATTGATTTATTTTAACTTTACCTAACTCTTCAACTGTTTAAAGACTAAGGTGTAGTTTTAAAGACTAGAAGCGATAGGTAAAGTCCAAATAAATCAATAATAAATTCAAATCCATCGCTATTATGAGCTTTAAAAATACAGGATATGAGATATCGCCAAAATATAAAGTGAGTGTTTTAAAAACTGAGATGTCTTAAAATTACAATGTAAAGTTGAACTGTTTGAGTGATTAGCATCTTACTTAATGTATTTATATTTATAATCTAGGTAATTTTTTGATAATAGCCTTCCTTTTATATGAAATTATTTCTGCTATTGTTTATAAAATACCCAAATACGTGATTATCTTAATGGTTTTAATTTTGTTTCCTTCTTAAGGTCGCGGAACACCTCAAAACTTTGACTGCGAGTGTAATATTATCATAGGGAACTACGAGATGATTTATGAATTGTGTTAAAAAGGGTATTAGTACAGTCAAGTACCTTTTGGTAACATTACAAGAATAAATTAACTAAAGAAACTACTGAAGTTACCTGCACAAAACTGTACAGATTCGAAGCTGTAAGCCGAGAATAAGCTGTAAGGGTCCGAGGTTACAATGCACATTGGAAAATGCCTTGTCAAAAAATTCAAATGAACACCCGGAAATGAATTTGTCCAGCTGGAAAATATGACCAGTGCCTTCAGGCCAATTTAACCCAGCTTTGTTATAATCATAATTAATGTTCATAACTATTATGGTCATCAAACAATTTAACGTTGCCAGAAATACTTTGCTCGATTATGAATGAAGAGTTCTATCAAAGGTGTTTATACACTGAAAAGCATTATTGGACATACAAATTTATATCTATATTTCTAATCGGAAACTAATATTGATCAATAATAGTTGTATTGGATGGTTATCAAAACCCTTATTTACGTCTATACAAATTCTGAAACAGAATTAATCAAGAATTTAAATTTATGTTTTACAAAAATAAACTAAATTGCACCTCTAAATCCAGACTACTGGCACTAAAGGTGGAATCTAGGGCAAATAAAAATTCCGCGAACTTCTAACATTCCCAGGACCCGGGTTAAAAGAGTTGTAGGACGTGGTCCGGTCTCAAAAATACCGGAGCAGATTCCCCGTCTTTCTTGCACGCAGCACGTCGTCTCTGCAGATTATGCACGCGCCTCACGCACCCCACCCATACCAGCACACGGGCTATTTCAGTGGTATCTAACACCGGAATATCTATCGATGACCCATTGTCGGTCAAAGAACTTATATCTAGAAGAGGGGGCTCCAGTCACGTAACAATTTGCGTCTCTACCTGCTTCCCCCTGCCGTATCCCTGTAGTTGCCAGGCAGGGAGGATACGGCCTGTTAACTTCTAAAGCTCGTCCATCCTCAACGGGCTATCCTTAATCGTTGATTTTTAATTAGTTTGAAAGAGCAATAAAATACCTAAATTTTAAAGAGCAACATTTCTGTATCACAAATATTCCCTGAGTAACAATCCAGAATATTGAATACTTATGATTTGTTAATGAGTGAACTATTTGTGATATCGGAATGATTATTTTCACTGAAGTCGCTAACAATCTTGTTTCTCTTTCAAATGAACCGTGATTCAACGATTTCTGGTAATTTGTTCAGGAAGCTTTGAAAGTTCTACTTGTCTTTTGGGAAGCAGGTAGAAACGAGGATTGTTGCGAGACTTGAGTCCCCTTTTTAATCGTTTTCCAAAGAAAAGTATCTTAATTCTCTACTAGCTCCAGTACTCGGCTTCACCAGGCGAATTCGTCCCAGATCACCACCATTGACAGCTGATTTGCCTTGCATTTAGACGGAACGAACCCGTTCCTCTCATTCAATTCTAATATCACAACACTTTTGTTCGCTGCGTTCAAGATGTAAGTGATTTTGAGTAATAAGATTCAAGATTTTTATTTACCATAAACAAATACATTGCATTGTCATCATCAACATACAATACAATTTCAATTACCCAAAGTTTCCTGCTGACACACAAAATGAGAGGATTCTTATAACGTACTATATTAATTTTTGATTGAAATCAACCCTCATCAACCTTGGGTTGATAACATCATGAACACTATAATCTCCCTTATCGGCAATGAACTCTTTTAGGCTTTTGAGGATTTTTTCAAGAGGATCTGCAGGCAATGAGTTGAATAGCTTTGCACAGTTATATAAATGTTATGCTCAACAAATTATGGGTGGTGTTTTGGGACTGGAACATTTCAACGTGGCCGGAGTGAGTTATAGAAGAGAGCAGAGATGAATTACTTTTGAAAAATACCAAGGTTTAAAATATTTAGGTTAGGAAAAATGAAAGATTTTTCTGACGAAAACGTGAAACTGTACGTCTAAAATATTAACGTTGAAACTTCGAATACCGATGGGGTGGAGCCCTATAGAAACTCCTAAATGAAACAAACCTATGTTTTCATGTGTTAGCAATCTTCCTAAAAAATTCTGGCTTAATGCGAGTTTGTGGGTGGCAGAGCAATAAACAAAAATTCTAATTCAGCGACTAAAGGTAATAAAGTGACAGGATCCGCTAGAAAAAATTCAATATTCCAGTTAAAATTATTGCTCTAAAGACACCAAAAACACGGCCAACACTGATTATTGACGAAAAATAAAATTCTGAGAAAAATAAATTACTAATTACGATATTCATTTATTTCAGTGAATTGTTGAATTGGTTTTATTCTACACATTTTTTCATTTGTACCACCTTATAAGACGCTGTAGATGAATGCAGCCTTATTACTGATAAAACCTGGCTTTAACTATGCTTAGCCAGGATTACTTATCAGCCCAGCAACCAATGGCAGCTGGGTCCAGTTTCGTGCCTTCATAACATCTGTTGATTCTTGCTCAGGGTCGGTCTGGCGACCTCAGATTGTCAGGGTAGTACCCTAACACTCTGACGCTACCCAATAAATATAAAGAATTGTCTGACTATTTTATTGCACTTATATTTTGAATTTAGTAATCTTGGAATATTTATATATTAAACTGGTTGTACCCACTTCCTGGCTGAACGCTGAACGTGGGGCGGCTATGTTGGTGTCAATAGGCTGGCACTGACCCAAGCACGACAGCCTGATGAGAAATTCTAACATTAGTATTAAGTCCATACGTTTACTTGCTTCTGCAATAACTGAACTCATTATGACGTTTTTTCATTACAACTTGTATAACTAAGCAAAACTGTAATTAATAGTGGGCTGATAATTAATACTTTATTGAACGTTTTATCTTATTTTATCATCCTTAAAGTTATTGGATCGTTATCAAAATAATTCATTCACATAACAAGACGTTTTATAATACTAACCTGTAGTTAACGCAAAAATAGTTTAAATTTAGGGATAAATTTGTTTATAAATACAAAATGTGTATGGGTGATGTAAAATTCATCCTTCAATTACGTCACTGTGTTAATTTTACTTTTGTTCGCAATACAGTAAGCTCAAGCAGGACCGGCGAGAGCAGCTAGTACTAGCTATTCTCTATTATTAGTGAATTTCCTTTGGAAAGTGAACTATTAGCATGACCCGCACGGTGAAACTTAAACCCGGGACCACCATAGAAGTTCCTAACGTGACCCCCTGAACACGTTTTGGGGGGTCGTTCAAAATTTTATATATATATGTGTGTGTGTGTGTGTGTGTGTGTTTGCACTCTAGCGGTCGCATTTTTTGTCCGATTTACTTCAAATTTGGCAGAGACGTTCCTTTCTGTAATCAGTTGGACAAATTTGTTGGGCAAAACAATCGGAAAACATTAAACCCCTTTTTTGGGGGATTAATCTTACAAATTTTGAGTTCTTGGGCCCAAAAAGGGTCAGAAAAGCTCCAGATGTAAAATCAAAGCATGGGAAAAGATGGGAATTAGAGAGGTGAAAGTTTTAAGACCTCTCTCGTCATTCTATCATAAATATATACCGAGTTATTAAAGAAAATGTGTATCGACCAAACACAGTACATTGTCTTATGGGGGTTTTACAATAGAAAAGCCTGTTATTCCTTTGTTAGAGTACTTTTACCATCCCCAGCAACCTCACGTCTACTTTCAAGCCTCTCTGGACCTTCTCCTAACCTTATAATGCGCAAAATTGTATTCCCAGCTATGCAAGTAAATGAAACCAGGAGTATCAGAACATCAAAAAAATCAGTGTTTTCAGATTTCAATAAAAATTGGACAAATGTATGTTTTTACATTTATTTTGAGTTTTAAAAGTTGTTATGTGGAAATTCTCTTCCCTCACGTCAGCGTGCTGCGTGCGAACTCGTTTACAATAGAATAGTTCTTACTTTGGGCCTAACAAACTAGCGAACAGTGTAAATTTAGGTGGCACAATCAGAGACAAAGAAACAATAAATGCACTGTATATATAAAACGGGAATGATTATGATGGTCGAATCTACATGGGGGATCTACGTGGATGAATCTACCACGCAGACTATTAATTAATGTTACCCACCAATCGAACTCTCTAATAAAAAAAGATTTTCCATCCCATTATAAAATAACCATTATTGTTTTTTAGCAAACTATAAGCATTTTAGTTCTAAATTATAAAGGTAGTGCATGTACACAGGGCACAAATGATTTCCTATACGAATATAGTTCGCATTAAAGTGGAAAGCACTAAATGTCATCAGAAAGTTGCGGTAACAATAGAAACTCAGGAGGAACGAAATTTCCTTTTTGTATCGGAGATAAAACTTTGTTAAGTTTGCAACCGATAAGATCCGACAGTTAAAACTAAAAATCCTATTTCCCAAAGGTGGATAAAAGTTACCTTCGTCACTAAACTTGCGTTCGAAATCATTTGCAACTAATCACTTTTATTAAGAGAGGGCTCCTGAACGAATAGTTCAAAAGCGTTGATTTATGATTCATTTTACGGAGCAAACATAACCTCAAAAATTTCAGTGAGCAGAACTTCGATAAGACAAATAGTACTTCAGTCTTAAAAACCTTAAAATTTTTTTATAATTTCATTGAATTATTATTTTTTAAGATATCGAAATTGTTCTCACTGAAATCGTTATGTGTGTTTTATTGTGCATTATAATTTGTATTAAGAGGGGGATCCAGTTACGCAACTATTCACGGTTCTACCTGCTTCTCCCATAATAACATGAGCGGATGGTCCAAAATCGTTGATTTATAGTTCATTTTAAGTCGGAAAAATAAATAACCTAGCAATTTCAGTGAGCAGAATTTCGGTATCGCAAATACTTCCCCCATAAAAATCGTAAATATTGATTTCGTGAAATTTTATTGAATTATTATTATTATTCGTGATATTGTAATTTTTCTCACTGCAATTGCTAGTTATTTTTTCTCTATAAAAGGAGCCATAAATGGTCGATATCGGATAATCCTGAGGAGGAGCGAACTTTAAAAGAAAACACTAACTTTATGTGATAGAGGAAGCAGGGGGGCACTCCATATTTCGTGACTGTAGTCCCACTCTTAATTTGAGCTGATCTTATAGCCGTTCTAATTAATCAAAAAATGCAGGCGTTGTTTATGCAATACCCGCATAACACAGATGTACCCAAATCACCCCTAGCGCCTGAATAGTCACCCTACACCTCCACGCAGTACCGTGGGCGCGGCGTTGGCAGTTAAAAATAGCACATGGAAGCGTTTCTTTAGTTAATGTAAAGCTAATTTTAAAACTCACTATAAATGATGATTTTAAATCCGTGTATGATAAATTATAATTGTTCAAAGCAAAAAACATCCGCAATTTTTATTTCAAGTATGCACGTTGTTGTGTCTAAACGTAAAATCGTTGTTAAAATGTTAGTCTGATTCCGGAGTGGTTTATGCAGGAAATTCCGAGTTTGAAAAAGGGCGATCTCAATTTAAAGTTGATTGGATAGTAATTAAACTAAAGTTATTCAATAGATAAGTCTTCTCTTCAGTTTGGTGCGCCACTTTTACAGCTGGCACAATTTTAACGTTTTGGAACGGTCCAAACCCTGGTCTTGTTGCTACCTAAGCCAGACCGTAGAAATGTTATTAATTAATAGCCTAAGGACAAATGGAAACTAGATCCAATGTTTTTACAATTTTTCTTTTCATTACTCAACTAGTTAAAATTTTATTCGAAAAGTTAAAAGAATTAAATATACCTGTTTCTTAAAGGAAATTTAATCTGGTTTCCTTCTAATTGGTATATTGTTATTTCCCAATTAAAACTCTCAATTCATTTAAAAATTAAATACATTATCTCTTTCAATATTAAAATGGTTTGGACGTTTTTCAAGGCAACTATAGACCTATTATTTTATTTCTCCTTCAAACTAGAATAACCGATACAAATTCTAGAAGTAGTTATTACGAACAGTATTTATTACCGTTTAATCTTGATTGCCTATTGTCTCTGCTATTGAAGAGTCATGGACGGTGTCCAGGTTGGATGACAAGGAAGTCTCAGGGCGGCTGGGAAAACTCAACAGCTGGGAATACGTTCCTGGAACTCTAGCATACGCTTCCTGTTACTATCTCAATAGCTAAAACAATGGCAAGTCTATCCTACTGCTGTACAGAGATTGGTCTATTCGTCAAACTACACATGAGTTCTTCTCACTTTGTGCTTGACAAGTTGTGAATTTGCATATTATCAGCAAGCACGCCATTATAGGGAGCCCATCCATCCATCCATCGTTCAATCAATTACAAAAAGAAGATCCCAGTTTTTATTAACTTAAGATAAATACCATTACCACTTAAATTTGGAGAAGCGGAACAAAATTAAAGACTTCAGATCATTTAAAATATAAATAACAACAGTTTTTATTGCAGATGTGATTTTCTTTCGTGTACCTGTTCGTATTTAAAGAACTGCTGCAAGCGTTAGAATTGTATTTCTATTACTGTATATTATCAACAAAAAGTATGATACGTGATGTTTTATTAACACGGGATATTTTTAGAAAATCGTTGATTGAGAATATGCAATTAGTTTTTCTACGTCAAATTGCTTAACGTTTTTATAACGCTCTTTCATGGTAAGAATTTAAATACAATATGTAGCTTAGTAATAGAATTTTCCATAATATTATCGTAAGGTAATAATTTGATTTAAATATATTATTAACTTCCATTAATAAAGTCATAACATTAAAACTATTACCAAACAAATTAACCTTATGCCCCCAACAGCAAAAACGAAAGTGAAAGAAGGATTTTATTACTAAACTCCCCAAAAAACAATAACGACGCCGCCATAAAAGAAAATTGAACAAGGGTTATCCGGCAATAAAACCCTAATTAATTAAAATCCGATCACGACTGCCGTCCGTTAAAATCCGACAGTTTTACAGCCCATTGCGGTTATCAAAATCGAAAATCGGGCGATAATCGGGCAGGTAGGGGATAATTATCACGCCCCCGGTGATATTTTACTCCCCAGATGTTCTCTTACTCGCTCACTCCCCCGACGTTATCAAGAGAGCGCTGATATCGCGGTGGGCTCGCCAACCGACCAATCAGCGACCGGCATTACGTCAACGGCAGCCAATAGCGACGCTGGGATGTGACATCAGTGTGTATTTTTAGCCGGTATATAAGAGAGCGCGGGCCGGGAGCGCGGTTCGGTTCCCGCTCTAGCGTCGTGGCGTGCAGTGTAAAGTGAGGTTAGGTTAGGTGTGGCCGTGGCGTGCGATGTTGTGTCGGCAGTGTAGTGACAACAGTACCGCGCGATACAGGAGGCAGTGTCTGCTTCTGCTATCAGCTGATAGATTACAGGTAATCACCTGCCAACATAACCTCAATCTATGGCTTACACCTAACCTCAAATGGTGCAGATATGTATGCTACAAGGAAAATACAAGGAATTTGTTTATTTAGTTACCTCAAAAATCGCCTTGAAATTAACAAATAATAGTGCGAAATACAGAAAGTTATTGTTTTTATTTAGTGTTCATATGTTAAGTGTTTAATGAAGATTACACATCGCCTTGAAAAATGTAAACATCGAACCAGTTGAATTTATAAATCCCAGTACTTTGCCCCGTTAAGACATCGTTTACTGATGATTGTACTAATAGCTTGATGAAATTATATATTTTAAGATATTATTAGTAAGCTATAATAAAATAAATGGAAAAATTCATTCAACCAATGAGTTTACGATTTGTGTAATGATCAGTTCTGATTCAAACCATCAGTGATCGCAGGTTTATATAAAATAGAGGTTTATATAAAATATAGATCGCAGGTTTATGTTTATAGGTATAATGTTGAAATAATTTTGTGTAAATTTTGTAACTAAAAGTTGTTTTGATATTACAGTATATAGCAGTACTAAATATAATGACATATTTTATTGCATGAATGAGATACACATTGTATCTCCTTAGTTGGCGATGTAACCATCATTCAAATATTTTCATCGTTGAAAATTATATCCGTTTCTTAATATAACCTTAGTGTGAAGTAAAATAAAACATTAGGCCTAATTCAAATATAAAACTGTAACCAATTAACCGTTTAAATTAATGGGATTAAACTTGACGTGAGAAATGTTGGTCTTTGGAATACTTTAAACCAAACCACTTACCAAATCACTTGTGTTTACTTGTTTTTACTTGGTCTTTTTTATATTTATTTATTATAATTTAATTTTAAAACTCAATTCAGACACTTCAAAGGGAGTCATGAGTTTTGGAGTATTATTAGACTATTTTACATTGTATATCAAAAATCCTTAAAGTAGTTTAATTAATTTACCATTCCCCCTCTGCATAGGCACAGAATAATTGATTGATTGCTAAATTTAATTTGTCTACATGGAGAATGTAAAATGTTTTGAAGTTTTTTAAGTGGTAAATTAAATAAATAGAGAGAGATATTGTTTAAAAAATTAAAGTTTTTCGGCTTTGTTCGATCTCAAAAATATTGTTTGTTATATTAGAATCATCATATCCACAGCATATTCTAAAACTAAAAAAGTAATTTAAGTTATATTTCTATTTGAAGAAATGAATAAATAATTAACACAAGTTTTTCAGTTTAATGTCTTTTAAATTTGTCTAATAAACTAATCAAGTAGTTTAACAATTTCTTTAAGACAGTTTAAGATTTTAGTAGTATACAACGTAATATTACTTCAAAAAGTAATCATTAAACACTGTCAAATAAGTAGAAATTCTAAATTGTGAAAGATGCATTTGTTGGTTAAACTTTTAAACTGAGTTGCCTTTTAAATAGGATAGTTGTGTATACTTTAACACCATTTTAAAACATTTATAGTAATAGTTTAATATAAGCATTAAATATTATTAGAGTTGCAATTTTAACAATAAATTTATTTTCCTCCGTAAAGGTTTTATAATAAACATTATTTAACCCAAAATTATGTTCACTTAATTTAATGCCGTTTTAAAATTAATTTTCAAACAAAAAATGTGATACTGACTGTTGTTCACCAGTTATACTTTAAAATGCTAATCTTTAATGTAAATACGAATAAAACCCCTTTCTCCATACTGTTTCTAATAAAATACAAAAATATTTATAATTTTAAATTTAGTAACTCTTTTCCAAACTATTTTAACTATAAATAATTATTATTATCGTTTGATAACTACATTGAAAATTATCTAGTAAACAAGTTACTTTGCCGTTTATTAGTTTTGTCATTGTGCGGCTAAAACAGTCCAAGGTGGTAGTCGTATTCTTGTTTAGTGTGATTCTACTATATCCCTATTGCTTACACTACTCTAATAAGTGCTCGAAAACCTTATCTTACCAGAGATAATCATCTAATTAACTCCAATTGGTCATTACACTCATTTTACTACAGCGGTTAATCGGTCTGTACGGCAGTAAATATTGTTTTATCTCCAGCCGCCGTAGGTTTATTGTTACCGTCAGATAGCACTTGGACTGCAGCCAGGAGCGCGCAAGTCCACCTTTAAATACTCTTGTTGCAGCAAACCTGTGCACTCATGTAATTTCCAAAATATATATATATATATATGTGTATATATAATATATTTCAAATATAAGTATTCAATAAAAAATAAATAAAATACCCCCGTCGCAGCAAACCTGCGTACTCAGTGAATTTCCAATGCAAAATATAAGTCTTAATACCACATAAAGCCGCATACCAAGTCTCATAAAAATATATTCAAAAATAAGCGATATATCAAATTTGAATCTATAACAATAACATTGGGGATGAGTACGCAGGTTTGCTGCTACAAAAAACAACAAATATAGGGTTTCTTGTAAATATCAATACTGTATTGCTCAACTAGGTGAAGCCACATACCAAGTTTCATCAATATAAGTTCATAAATAAGCGATATATGCCATTTTGATTATTCTCCATAAGAATAACATGGGAGATGAGTACGCAGGTTTGCTGCAATAAGGAACACAAAAATGGGGGTTTTATGCAAATATCAATAGAACTCAACTAGGTGAACCAACATTCCAAGTTTTATTAATTTATGTTCATAATTAAGGGATACATTACATTTTACTTATTCTCCATAAGAATAACATGGGGGCTGAGGACGCAGGTTTGCTGCTACGGGAATTATTGGTAAAAATCGGTTTTTTTGTGAAAATAACAATAGACCACAACCAGATGAAACCATATACTAAGTTTTGTTAGAATACGTTCATAAATAAGCGAGCTATAATTTTTATCTTATTCTCCATAAGAATAGCATTGGACAATGTACTGTGTTTAGCACTTTCAATATCTCTGTAACCATTTGACGTAGAGCAATGATCAAAACACCAAATTGTGCGTCTTTTTAAGCTGATTCCAATGGAGGAAACTAAAATTTGACTTTTTCAAAAATTATATGTAGAAAACTCAAAAAACCCATTTTTGGGGTACAAAACCCCCCCAAAATACCCCTTCGGATAGTCCGATCTGTCTGGTTTTCGAACTTAAAGTCATAAATGCTGCTTTACACGCTTATACCAAATTTCGTCAAAATCGGATTATTTTTACGAGAGTTATCGCACCCACGGACACACATATATATAGATATATACAGTTTCGAACGAATGGTGTTTTTGGGGTCTGGGGACCTCAAAACGAAAAGTTATCATGGTCCCGGGCCTAGGTCTTACCATGCCGACTACGGTAATAGCTTCTTCCCTATAGGGGAAATTCGCTAAAAACCAAGGGTACTCAATTCTTATGATAATTGTAACATATATATATGCGTCTCAATACCACATCAACCACATACCAGGTTTCATAAAATACTATTCATAAATATGCGATGTATAAGATTTTATTTATTCTTCGTGGGAATACATTAGGACTGAGTACGCAGGTTTGCTTCTTCAAGCAGGACAAAATAAATGTTTTCCCTATTATAATATCTTCAGGTGAAGCTGAATAGCAGTTTGTATTCATTGATGTTCTTAATTAAGGGAGGCATACAACTTTACTTATAAGAATAACAATAGGGCTGAGGACGCAGGTATTCTGTTACGGTGACAAAATATGTTTTACCAATAATAATAAACCAAAATAATATCTGTTATTTTATGTTCGTTTGAAAACTCAATAAGAAGTATAAACAACGGCCAATCTGGCCATAAACATTAAACTATATTTCACTGTCAATTAGAATGCGGATTTAATGTAAATTAGATTTATAATTTTTGTTAGGCAAAAGACTTTGGCCATTTATTATTGATTTAGCCTATTATTTATTTTGCTGCTTCCACCATATTATTTAGGTTAAGTTATAGTTTTCGAAGAATTTGTACAAGTGTTGCCTAGCTCATTTTTATATCCTGTTGGCCAAGTTCAGTACGTAGTTCCTTTTTTAGGAACCCATGCACTTACTTAATTCCATGTACATGTTCCTAGGTTTTATAAATATTACAAACTAAATTACGTTTCACATTTTATGTGGCAAACTATTGTGAAAAAAGGTTATGCAGTCCCCATCTAAACAATATCGTGTTGATAACGATATTTCAAATGCATTTCTGTTATCAAAGGAAGTTATTCCATGTTCGCTTATCTTTCACTTCTCAGCCATCGTTTCTTTTTAAGAATTCTTTTTTAAACTTAGTTTATTCTATTAGAAAATATATCGCTCCTATCTCTACAACTTTGGTTTAATAAAATGTTCATATTTACAAATTTAGTTACATGTGAACTACTAATTCATTAGGCCTTTTTTAAACTAGCCGTAATGTTTTAAAAACATAAAACCACGTGACTACATGAATAATAGACATTCAGGGGTTCGTGCAATGTAAAGAACACATCGGTAAAATATGGAGCCGGACAATGAATATTAGTTTACATAGAGTACAAAACAATAATAAAATGTTGCTTTTGATCTTGTTTGTTTTTAAATGGGCTATTTCAGAATTCCAAAAGAAGTTCGCGTCGACGACGATGGGTAGGTTTGATGGTCTTGTATTCACAGTCTAAGTATTGTTTTAAACCTAAAAAAAAAACAATTCCCTGGAATCCATTAAAAACAGAAGTAAAATTCTAAAATAGGATTTGTAATCGTTATATTTTATATACGGGTTGTTAGTTTCAAGTGCAGGGAGATTGTTACTTACTTATTTAATTCTTGAGATAATCTTTGAACTTAAAATCTGAACAAATGTGTCTTAACTGTTAACAAATTGGCAAAACCAATATTCCCTCAAAACTCGAGTAATTCTAGTGAACAAATTAACAACAAGCTGCAATCACTGTGTTAATAATCTAGCTTCGGGTAATAATTCATTCAAGTTTCAACAAACGCTGATAAGCAAAATTCAAAAATATTCACCTAAATAAATTTTAGTTCAAATTAAAATGGTCACTGATTTTCCTATTATCTTGTACGTCAACAAAGTAACTTTAACTTGGCTACTTTTTGCGTTTTTTTCTTACTGCTAGAGCAGTTGCCATAAATGTATAATGATGAACTGAAAAGCCTCGTTTCTCATATGTGTCAGGTTTTATGGTTCCAACTCCAGAAATTGACCAGGCCGTCTTAAATTAAGTTTAAAAACAGAGAGAGACAACGTTCGCTGTCACATTAGGCGAAAGTATTGGCGCCAAATTCAACAATCTAGTGGCCCGGCCCCGCATTATTGCCTCCGTTAATATTTATAATGGGTTCAAGTTGGGCGTGTCATAATTTGGCGCAGATGTCTATATTGGTCTGACGGCTAACGCACATCAAGGAAATATATGGCTTGGATAATGAATCTTGAAACAGACGCGGATTTCTTTATATTTATAGGCCATTTCCATTAGGGTCAATACTATTATTATAGTAAGGAAACCAAGCGTTATTGTGAACCAGAGAGAGAAAACAGTTTATTCGAATGCTTAACATTCTTATCATAAATCGTACTGTCGGGTAATAAAGCACAGTTTCGTGGAGCTTAGTACGTTTGATCAAACTCCCACATTTTGAAGGCTACACGGGTTTTTGGCTTGATAATATGCAGACACTGACGCGTTTAGGACAAATACCATAAAAACTAATTTAATTGGATAGTTTAAGGTAATTACTTAGACAATTACTAACTTCATAAATTACATAAGATATACTATAGATAACTTTTATTCAACGTTATTACGAAACACGTTGCAATATTGAAAGCAACGAATAATTGAAATATGTAACAGACATTCTACGTTTTGTCTTCATGAGGAAATTTGTCTTACAAATTTACTATTCTGCATATGTATGAACCTATTGCGGGAAGTAGTATTGCTACTCACCTATTAAAAAAAATTGTACCTATCCCATAAATATAACTTCATCCCTATAGTGGAAATTCGTTAAAAAATTCAATTAAGTTGCAACTAAACAGACAATAATAAAATATCTTGATAAAATCTAATATAAAAAGATAGGATTTCGACATAAGTTGATGTATCAGACATGCAGTGGCAGGATCACAAGCGCCGCTAGCGCCTCTGTTATCAGATACTTGAGCTGATAAGGTTACAGCACAAAAGCCGCCGCCGCACCGTTACAACGCGCCACTGGAACTGCGTTAATAGAGTGGCAATCGAAAATACAAAAGTGTTTTATATTTGACATAATTTTGCTTGCCAATCAGCCGTTGTGTGTCAAGAATGTTTCAGAGGAAATATTAAGCTTCTGTGCAACCAAGCACAGTTAGCAGAGTTAACTGGTCGCATTAAACCGGTGATTAAAAACAATTTACTAAAGCACCCTGGAGTTACTAAAATACCCCCCGTCGCAGCAAACCTGCATACTCAGCGAATTTCCAATAAATATAAATGTCAATAACACATTAAGCCTCTTACCAGGATTCATAAGAAATATATTCATAAATAAGCGATATTTAAAATATTAATTATTATCTATAAGAATAACATTAGGGATGAGGACGCAGGTTTGCTGCAACAAGGCACACAAAATGATGGGTTTTTATGCAAATATCAATAGAACTCATCTTAGTGAAGTCACACCAAGTTTCATCCATATACATTCATAAATAAGCGATATATAACATTTTAAGTATTTTCCATAGTACATGGAAAATATCCATTGGTACATGGGGACCAAGTACCTAGGTTTGCTGCTACAGGAACCATATGCGAAAAATTGTTTTTTGTGCAAACAACAATAAACCACAACCAGATCAAGTCATATACCAAATTTCGCCAGTTTATGTTCATAAATAAGCGAGATATACAATTTTTCTTTTTCTCCATAAGAATAACATTAGACAACGTACTGTGTATAGCACTTTCAATATCTCGGTAACCAATTGACGTAGAGCAATGATCAAAATACCAAATTGTTTGTTTTTTTAAGCTGAATTCAATGGTATAAATTAAAATTTGATTTAAATTAAAATTACATGTGAAAACCCAAAAAAACACATTTTTGGGGTACAAAACCCCCCAAAAAACCCCTTCAGATTAATCTGGTTTTCGAACTCGTTTAAATAAATGGTACTTTACACATTTGTACCAAATTTCATTAAGATCGGACCTTTTTTACGAGAGTTATCGTGCTTACGGACACACATATATATATATATATATATATATAAATTTGAACGAATGGTGTTTTTGGCATCTGGGGACCTCAAAATGAAATGTTATCATGGTCTCGGGCTTAACTCTTACCATGAGACCTACGGTAATAGCTTCTTCCCTATAGGGGAAATTCGCTAAAAGTTGAGTTTTGTTGCGCACAATTATTGACAACTAGGGGCTTGTAGGGGCAAAAGCCCCTAAAAAACCAAAATACATAAATTTTTTATCAACCTTCATTGGTCATTTATAAATAAGCACTGATTTTCTAGCATTATAATATAATATTATTATACTGTCTTATGTTTTTAATAAAATGTCCATTCCTAAACAACTATACATTGCTGTAGTTTAAAAGTAAACAAACTGAATAAGTACAGCTGGTATCAATATCAAAGGCTAATTTAACTCTGTGGCACAGCTGTTTTAATTTCAAAAGATGTAAACAAATTGAACCCCATGTTGTTTTAATGGGAAAAGTTTTATTCTGTTGCGAATTTATGGTAAAAAAATAAGAAAAATGAATAGTTTTCCCTCAAAATTCACGTCAAGACCTTTAAAATGATACCCCTCCCATCCTTCTACGGCCATCCAGTCACTCACAATTTCTTTACAAAAATTTGACTTACGGAATTATATATAGAGATAAACTCCTGTCGTCCGAAAAAATTTTGATGACTTTTGTTGGCAATTTCGGTGTTAAAATCCTTCAATGACCAAGCCAACAAACGTTTATCGTGGGTGTAGACTATTCCCTGTAGGAAATCGACATAAATAAACATACTGTAAATGTAAACCACCAGCACAATTATAGCTTTGTTCCCTTTGTATGCACATATTTTTAAGTAATCATGAGGTCAAAATAAAACATTCTCCATAACAACTTCGAAGTCCAATGAATGAGGTACGATAGTTAAGTTGCCTAATTATATATACACGCTTAAATACCTAGCACTGAAAATAATTATACAAATCGGTTGAATATACAACGGCCTTCCAGACTCTCGAAAATCAATTTAATTTATTTTATTAGACCCCATGTTAAACATACTTGCTGACCGTTATTCTCTACTTGACTAGAAACGAAAAAGAAAATTTTGGACTAAACTAAGAAGTATTACTAACGGACAAGTTTAAAGAAATCACATGGTTTGAATGCATGTTATTTTATGAATAATCAGTTAGTATTTTTACTAGAAAAAATCATACACTCAGCAAACATTTTTTTATCAGCAACCGGAATACTGTTTTTGGTGTCAGTTAAAATTTAGTGTGAACAAACCATGCCTTATCTTTGTTGTAATTTTATGTTAAAATGATAACATTATCGCAATATTTATTGTAATCACGTGTTATTTGTTAAGATATCGTTATATCTTTAAAATGTAGAAAGGTTTGAAGAAAGTCAATATAAATAATAATAATAAGAATAACTTAATTTATATAGTTTACATTCGCTTGACGGTAAGTGTAATTGAATGTAACAATTGCTTGTACTGTCTGTTTTTTATGGCACCGTTTTTATTAATTTAAGAACGATGTTTTTCCTTACTTTAGTGTGGAAAATATTTGTATTTATGTGAACCCATTCAAATTAAAATTCAAAGGAGATTCTCCGTCGATTAAAATTGTGTTTGTTTTACGATTCAAGCTTTACAAGTATGTTTTTCTCCGTAACCTCCTTTTGTAGGTGGAGCAGAAGATTTACTGTATAGTCTTACCCCTAATTGAAGAATGAAGAATAAAAAAACTCACATTGATTTGCGTTTCCATTTCTGGTTACTAGAGGACGTTTGTGTAATTCTCTTTCGTAGTCTCGACAACAACGGGGTATATATCAATACTAGCAAAAGCGTACCCAGGGAATATAACCTTTATGGATGTATTCTGTGGTTAACTTTTTGAACTAAAATTTAAATAACAATCATCTATCTATCCGATAGAAACAAAATAAAATGAATGTTCATTAGATTAACATTGAAACTTTGAAAACCCTTAGGTTAAGGTGAAGCCCCAGGGAATATTTTGAATCAAATCGTTTAATTAATCTAATTTAGATCTATAGAATCAGTGTACACCATTTCGCGTCACCGGGAAATTGGAAAGTTGGAGAATTAGTGATGAATACCCCAGTGCTTTACCTTTTATGACGCGAGCCTACAAAGTATTGCCTTGTTAAAGAAACTGAATAAAATTAAAACTTATTAGAATATTGGAATACACTTTTATTTCCATTCAAAAATAGTAGCTTATTAAGTATCTTAAGTATTCAATAAGATACTTAAGTAGCTTATTAAGTATTCAATCTGTACGCCTCTAATGTATTTTAAATTGTTCAAACTATGCTGGATCTCATCCCAGGTTTTAGACATCTGGGCGTTAAGTTCGTTTCTTGTCGAACACAATTCCAATTTCTTTACTTTAAATTGCGTTGTTAAATCCAAATGTATAAGTATTAGTGCTGTGTCAATAACAGAATATTCTTATACATTTTTCTTTAATTTTATTCCGTTTATTTATCAGGAAAAACTTAGAGGAAACCCAGTATATTAAGAAATACTAAGAAGTTAATTAATTGTCATGTTTTGTGAACATCGTCATAGAGATGAATGTTCGGAAATATCTGCATAATTTTACTCCCTATACATGTCTCAGTGACAGAGTAATTGACACTCACATTCTACTACAAACGTAGTGCATTGTGTTCAGTTTATAACACAATATTTACAAGTATGTAAATTACGTACGTATTTACATATTTAATTTATTTGTAAATTAAGTATGTATTTGACGTACATGGTAGAGGTAATATTAGAATTTGTGCTATACGTTATAATGTGTTTCTACTTGTATAGTACAATACAACTAATGAATAGGAAACCATAACAAAACAGCAAACTTATTCGGACTTAAATAATCCACAGCACTAACCTTGCGTCCGCTATAAACCAAATCGACACTAAAGCCACTCAACTTTAAAGCCTGTTCACAAAAGACCAGTCACAAAACCAAATCACTTACCAGCTTAAAAAGCAATACCCACCGGATAAACTGAACGACCACTCAATCAGCTGGTCGTTAACGACCGCTGGGCGACCTTGCAAGCGTCGTTGGTCGTTGGTCGTTGGCGGAACGATGGTACCCACGACCAGATCGCAGTTGAGCGTAGAGAGATGTGCGTTTACAGGGGCAACACTGCTCGGCGCTGGCTCGGAGAAAGGCAATAAAACAACGATGTTCGTCGTTAAATGATCAAGGAACAAGCATGGTGACGTAGACATTGATTGTTTTACAGTTGCGATCCCCGCGCAGTGTTTCCATTACGTGGTAAAAAATTCCATCGAATTTGTGAAAAGTCCCACTATATCTGTTGTGAAAAATTCCTCTTTTCCCTTGAGTTTCTAAAATAAGTTTGTACTTCTACTACTTGATTTATAATCAAGTCGGGGTTTTAATTCATTGGTTTTAGATACAAATTTATCAAACAATAAATAAATAGATCAAATTACAAATCATTTTTAAGTTGTTTTTGGATCCACTTTTTCACGTAAGATTTATTCACAACAATATTTATACAAATAATCAAAATACACATGATTTTAAGATTACTGATCTCTTAGTTATAGATCTGTAGTTTTTAATATAAACTTTGTAACCCCAACCACCCACGATATGAAACCTGATTCTAAGGATAATAACTATGGTCAAAGTTTGATTTAAAAACAATGCAGATGTATATTGGAATTATTTCCACTTAGTGGCTTGGCCTGCCATATAATTACATACAAGCCGTTTTAATTGTGTACCAAAGATTTAATTGTGTTTATCAATGGCAAACAAATGTATTATGAATTTATGTAAAATAATATTGTATTGATTTAGTAAAAATAACAACAATTATGTATAACTGATGGTTTCTAAAAAAAATAGGGTCCACCGAAATACCCTACATTAACCCGCTATCCCACGGAATGTTAAAACATCCCAAAACTGGATGAAAATCCCTCAAGAGAAAACACTGTCCCTGCGTAGCATTCAGTAGGAAAGTTAAATTATTATTTGTGGGAGTAGGGGGTATTAGGAGCAACTCGTGGGTGAATTTTGATTTTAAAACTTGCTGAATGTATCGCATCATTTTTGTCACGATTTAAAAGGAAGTCGAAGTTAATTAACAGTAGAGGATAAACAGGATAAATGATCTTCGTCACACAAAGAACACTTACAATGAATATGTACACAAAAGATGATTAACAGGAATAATCGAATAAGTTTATTATATACATACAGAGATGGAGTTCAGTACTTTACTGCGCTCTAACATTTCTACTATTATTTTCGTGGTATCTAAATTAAATGGATAGCTTTGAAAAAATAGATGATAAAAGACATAATTGTTAGAACCATGATTATTAATAATAATCAGTTTATTGCAAATAACCTTATACAAATTTGTGCAATTAAATTAACAGGTAAAATGTTGTAGTGGTCGTAAGAAGTGTTTTAAAACTTTCAGGTTATAAAATAAACTTAAGGGCTGTATATATAGTTTTTAGTATTATTATGATCAAAAACCTTGATGTGTTCAATTAGTAAACATAAATTGCAATGCCTAAATTCTTTATGAAGGTGGTTCTTTCAGTTACACCATCTTAGCAGACATTAGACGCAACTCTACCTTGACGTTTGGTTCTTTAGAAGTCAGATACGATTCGATGCATTTAAAAATAAATATTGCATAATTTGTAACCGATCTTGACTTGACTATAAAGTTACAAGGTATGTAACAGAATATTTTAAGTTAGACTTAGGTCACATAAGCTATTCCCGCTTGTTTCCTCTAAGTTGTTAAATCTTTGCTTTGGAAAATCTCCAGCTGGTTTGCATAACTGTGACTAGTTTATTATTTTATAGCTTCTTACTATTACGTTGGCGGAGCGGTTACATCTTTTATACTGCTGACTTGTGATTTGTTGACAGCGTTAAGCTTTCATCATATTTATCAATAGCCTATCTTTGAAACTGGGTTTTTTTATGATTATTTTTTTATTCATGTGGTTGATTATACCTTTGAGACTATTGCTTGAGTTATATTTTGATGTGTAATAAATTAAACTTGCAGGCTTTTGGCTTGCTTCATGATTATTAGTTGCACTTTCATCACGGATTAACTTACTTCAACCTTGTTTTGTAAGCATTTTATATGTTAGTTTTTTTTTATAATTTACTTATTAATTTTTGTAATCTGCACATATTCAGGAAAATTTTTCGTCGTATCTCGATTTTATACACAAGTAAATGAATTTCTCACAATCTTGAAGGGTTGGATTAATCTATGCCATAATTAATTTAATTTATTTTGTTTTAGGTAGTATTTTTAATACAGTATACCTACAATCTGTTTACCAACTGAATATTAACACAAACTACAAGTACTGAACATAACTATAGTGGAGTTATTTCCCCTTAGTGGTGCCTGGCCTGCCATATAATTACGTGCGAGCCGTCGGTCTGGGCAATAAGTCAGAATGATACTATTGAAGTCCTCTAGCATTAACATTGTAAGTAGTTAGTGCAGCAAGGAAATGAGGGTTCAAGTGAGAGAAATGGACTGCTTTGACCCGAGGTCAAATTATGCATGGGAAATGTGATTAAAATGGCGGAGTGGGGGAATGTTGTGTCAGAGAACGAACTAAACATATCGGATACATTGCTGATGTACGTTAGTTGTTAGATGGGTTGGTTATTTACTGTCAAATTGCTTTCCTCTTTTGTACTGAATTACGTTTTAATATTCACATGAGAAGGGCAAACTACCTCAACGAAAAAACGTCAGAGGTTTATTTATTAGTTATTATCATCAATACACCTGCATACATTTGTGTGTTTTTGAAATGACTTACAAATGTATTTAAAATCAAATAAATTTATTTTTAAATTAACTACGTAATAATTTTGAATCTGTTCTTTACTTTATACTATATATTAACTGTAGGCTTCGCCCCGCGAATGATTTATAAATACCCCCGTCGCAGCAAACCTGCGTACTCAGCGAATTTCC
This sequence comes from Allygus modestus, assembly GCA_963675035.1. Lineage (NCBI taxonomy): Eukaryota > Metazoa > Arthropoda > Insecta > Hemiptera > Cicadellidae > Allygus > Allygus modestus. The sequence continues at coordinate 124,407,542 of OY776117.1, read as the reverse complement.
AATGAAAAATATATGTCTCAATACCACATAAAGCCGCATACCAAGATTCATAAAAATATATTCACAAATAAGCGATACATCAAATTTTAATTATTCTCCATAAGAATAATATTGGGAATGAGTACGCAGGTTTGCTGCAACAAGGAACACAAAAAATGGGTTTTTATGCTAATATCAATATAACTCAACTAGGTGAGGACGTATAACAGTTTTTATTCATTAATGTTCATAATTAAGGGAGACAGAGCATTTAATTATTCTCCATAAGAATAACATGGGGGCTGAGTACGCAGGTTTGCTGCTACGGGAGCCTTTGGTAAAAATTTTGTTTAGCAAATATCAATAGACCACAACAATATGAAGCTGTATACCAAGTTTCGTCAGTATACGTTCACAATTAAGCGAGATATAAAAATTTTCTTTTCCTCCATAAGAATAACATTAGACAACGTACTGTGTTTAGCACTTTCAATATCTCGGTAACCAATTGACGTAGAGGAATTATCAAAATACCAAATTGTGTGTTTTTTTAAGCTGAATCCAATGGTGAAAACTAAAATTTGACAATTTCAAAAATTATATGTACAAAATTCAAAAAACCCATTTTTGGGGTACAAAACCCCCGAAAAATACCCCTTAAGGTAGAGCGATATGGCTGGTTTTTGAACTTAAAGTCATAAATGTTCATTTACACATTTATACCAAATTTCATCAAAATCGGACCTTTTTTACGAGAGTTATCGTACCCACGGACATATATATATATATATATATATAATATTATTAAGGTGTTTTTGGGGTATGGGGACCTCAAAACGAAAAGTTATCATGGTCCCGGGCCTAGGTCTTACCATGCCGACTACGGTAATAGCTTCTTCCCTATAGGGGAAATTAGCTAAAACGATGATAGTTGTATGTGCTGTTTTCTGAGGTTAGCCCGTGGAACTAATGCGAATCAAGATCAGCTGTTTGTATTTTCATCAGCTCAAACAAAAATGAATGTCCATAAGGAATACATGGGAACTTTGAACCCCTATGGGGCAAAGCCTTATAGGATATTAGCAACTTTAATATGCCTATATGTTACTCAGGACTATCAATTACCTCTGTGCCAAATTTCAGCTCAATCAGTCCAGTGGTTAGAACGTGATAGAGCCACATATATCTAAACAAACATACAAACTTTCACATTTATAATATTAGTAGGATTTCTTCACTCAGTGCAGTTTTCATTCAGAGCTCATGATATTAGGTTTTCTTTTGTAAAACATTCTTTTAACTTGGACACGAGATCGCGCGAACTGAAGTAACGAGGTGATAGTCGTAATCAGCTAAGTTATTGTTTTAAAAATAAATTTATGATCTTTCGAAAATAGAATTATGAGTACATAAATAATAATTTGTTTAAGAGCTATACAGGGATGAACAATGCAAAGGAATTGTTTAAACGTGCTTAACACACCATTTCTAATCAACAAAATAAATTGAACTACCTGTAATTTAGCTTGAGGTAGATCATTGCCAGTTGTTATTCGTTATGAAATTTAGTTAGAGTAATGTTTGTTCGTGTTAATATTGTTCGTGTTAAGCTATTTTATTCTATGTGATAAATGCTCCGCGAGTCTTAACAACATAGGCATCCTTTGTTAGCGAATTTCCCCTATAGGGAAGAAGCTATTACCGTAGGTCTCATGGTAAGACTTAAGCCCGAGACCATGATAACTTTTCATTTTGAGGTCCCCAGATGCCAAAAACACCATTCGTTCAAATTTTTATATATGTATATATATATATATATTTATATATATATATATATATTATATATATATATATATATATATGTGTCCGTAACCACGATAACTCTCGTAAAAAAGTTCGATCTTAATGAAATTTGGTACAAATATGTAAAGTACCATTTATTTGAACGAGTTCGAAAACCAGACAAATCGCACCATCCAAAGAGGGGGTTTTGGGGGGTTTTATACCCCAAAAATGGGTTTTTTGAGGTTTTCACATGAATGTGTTAATTAACTCACATTTTAATGTACACCATTGAATTCAGCTTAAAAAACCAAACAATTTGGTACTTTGATCATTGCTCTCCGTCAATTGGTTACTGAGATATTGAAAGTGCTAAACACAGTACGTTGTCTAATGTTATTCTTATGGAGGAAAAGAAAAATTTGATGTCTTGCTTATTTATAAACATAAACTGACAAAATTTGGTATATGGCTTCATCTGGTTGTGGTTTATTGTTGTTTGCACAAAAAACAATTTTTCGCCTATGGTTCCTGTAGCAGCAAACCTAGGTACTCGGTCCCCATGTTATTCTTATGGAAAATAATTAAAATGTTATATATCGCTTATTTATGAATGTGTATGGATGAAACTTGGTATGTGACTTCACTTAGCTGAGTTCTATTTATATTTCCATAAAAAACATATTTTGTTTACCTTGTTGCAGCAAACCTGCATACTCATCCCCAATGTTATTCTTATGGAGAATAATTAATATTTTAAATATCGCTTGTTTGTGAATATATTTCTTATGAATCCTGTTAAATGGCTTAATGTGGTATGTTATATCTTCATTGGAAATTCGCTGAGTATGCAGGTTTGCTGCGATGGGGGTATTTTTCCCCTATTATACAATTTATGCAGATCTAATTTCAAATTTATCCTAAAGAAAGGAAATCGGAAATTAGATATTCGTGTTGAATCTAGTTTCCTAATTTATAATGAGAGACTAGAACTTGTAATCCATGTAATTATATGGTTACTATATCTTGCCCTTCCATAACATAATCTAGTCTTGCTATAATAGACAGTAGGTCAGATTTACATGCGAGTTATTCTTAATTTGATCCTAGCTCACTATAACCGTAAATAGCATGCTCCACACACAAAAAAAAGAATGATTTGTTGCACAGGTCGAGATTTTAAAAGGCCTTGGGTATATTGACGACGATTAGGATTGAGATTCGAACCCTTCCACAATGAGATTATAGCTCTTCGGCATAATTCAATTATTTATAATAAAAATGATATCCCCTTGACTTTCACTATGCTACAAGTAGAATTTAAGCCAGTTCACTCCACGCGTGGGTCCAGGCAGCCAGGCACCATCAAGAGGGCTTGTATCATTTTTCAAGATGGAGGACTAACAAACACTTCATTCACGAGCAGACTGGTCATTGTAAACATTCGATTGTAAACATTCGATTGTAAACGTTCGATTCATCGACCATCAACATCGAGAACTCTAAATTATAATTATGTTTGCGTTTTACTTGACAACACAAAGGTAGTGTTTCTTTTTTGTCATGACGCATTCATGAAGATATCTCATCAATAAGTAGAATAGGATTTGAAGCTTCCCTAGCAAATCCTTATATTTCAAACAAACACAGAGAATACATAGACAGTTCGTCTAAGACTTCCACGGACTTCTCTGTGCACTGGGCTGATTTACATGAAGTTTGTACTAAACGAAATATAAATGCCACACATGTCTTTATATCCGGAAGGTTTTATTTGTATTTTGAACATTAAAATCGGCGATGTCGACTTTTTTTACAAACAAAAAACTACATTTGTCCGTACTCCGATGTAAACGCACCTTTAGTACTCTTCCAAGTAGTTACAGGAGTAAACGATTACAAATTTGTCTAATTTAAAATATTTGTAAGAGGGAGTAACAATACAAATGTATTACTTAACAATTTTACCGACTTATTTTATATATTCCTAAATATAATTTCATCAACATTTCAGAAATTGTGTAACCTTCCAAGCTATTTACACCTTGCTTTAACCGCTGTAAAATCACTACTTTGTACACACCGAGCATCAAATATGTTTGTACTACAGGTACAAACAAGCTATAACATTAATTCCTCATACCGCGATCAAAATGACAATATAAAAATAAATTCAAAAACACTAACGATTGACAAACGCAAATCTTCAACTGTCTCACAAAACGTGTCCACAATAATGCCCTTTGGCGGCAGAATTTATCCTCCATTAAACCAATTGGTGATAAGAACCCTTAAGATAAACGGTAATTAAAAAGACGCCGTTGTTCCGAGTTATCATGATAGTGAGATAAGTACAGGTAGATGGCGTTAGTCTGTGGGAGACAGTTCTCCGACTACGGCTCTAACGACCTCCATGTTCGCAGCTTCAGGTATATTGTTCCGCCGGTAAGTCTGTGTTGGCGGTGTTATTGTTTTAATGAGACTCGTTTTGTAACTGTTGCTATATTAAGTGCCTTTTATGATGTAGTCACGTGAGATCAGGGATGGGAGCATCCCATTAGTGCACAAGTGATTTACATATCGAGATGTCCTTACAGAATTGAAAAATGTATGAGCCGTGCCATTCTATAAGGTTATCTTTAATGTTATATGTTAATGTGTTGTTCATCATGAAATTATACTGATGCAAATTTGAATTTTATATTCATCCCACGTATTAAATTAATTGAAATAATTAAACAGCATATACAAATTAACAATAAATACAAAAACCTTTGACAGAAATATCATTGTTGATTTATTTGCAGGAGATTTACTGTGGGATTTATCTATTTCTTATTTTAAAAGCTTGCTAAATGTTCGTACCGAATACCACCACAGTACGGTGTTTTATCAGCCACTTATCAGTTTTCGATCACAACTCAGTGGGTCTGCTCGGAGGTAGAGGCCGTAGTATGTAGCACAGAGCTGCCGGCAACACCAACACCGCCCACGCAGTTTCTCAGTTTGCGCGTGGGCGATGCCGCCGATTTCTTCGGAATCCCCCAACCTGAACCTTTACCAATAACCATGCCGGTCTAGCTACTTCCCGGTAAGTTTTATATGCTCTTTTGTTGCCTTTTTACAGTTTTCATTTCGGCAACATTTCGGTACGGGTTTGTGTTACCTACTGCTGACTATCCTATGTGAGACACATAAGTGACTAAAGTTTAGTAAATCGACTTCAGTTTTATGTGTATATTTTGATAGTAGCTTTGTGATAAAAAAATATGGAAATAAAGCATAACCGATAGTTTATGTCGTACCAAGAGATAATAGGTTCAAGTCCAGGCGCTATGCCGCGCGTCTTATCGCCGTCCAGCCCTTTTCAACTTTAGTTGTTGACATATTTGTTGTTGTAAAATAGCATGGACTCATTTCGAAAACAGTATAAATACCTGTTCTGCTTGTACTGGACTGGGTTGCCACAGGGAGGCGTTCTGAAACCGATACTATTCTTTGATTTTTCTCCTGCTCTTAGTTTGGCTTCCTCAGCATATTCAAATAATCGTGACGTTTTAAAACTTAAATTATAAATACAAAGTATGGAATTACAAGTTCTACACAGATATTCAATTATTCCCTTACACATTCCTTACTTTTAAGTTCCTTTTTATATAGTTGCTCTTTAAGTAAAAACAAACTTCATGTTGCATTAAGTTCAAAACAATCTTTTTTGTTAGAAAGGAGTTTTATTTGCTTAAAATAGTGTAAATTATTTGCAAATGTTTTCTTTATCGATGAAACCATTTGTTAAAAGATGTTTGTGTAATCGAAATTTAAAATCAGTCTTCAGTTTTGTATTGTGTTTGTTTGCCTGTCTTTCAACACCATTGGCATTTTTTATGTTTTGTTAGGAAACGGTCCAAAACCAAGGTCAAATGATAACCTTTTACTATCAGGAATCATGGAATTAATAGCCTTTTGACAAATGCAGGGCAGCAAGGTTAAATGTCTTCAAACTGGTTAAGATTTTGTTGTATACATACCCACAAGAATCTTAATTTTGTTTTAGTTTAAACTTCAACAAAGTCCCCTAAAAATAGCGGCAAGAATGAATGAAGAGCCAAATTTTGATACAATCTGTTTGACAGTGAGCCGTGTGTAGTGATGGTTGTGCCGTGATCACACATGGGGCATGCTTAATAGCTATGAATGTCAAAATACGTGCCTCTGGGCGGCTTCTCGCATTTACCGGTACCGGAATAAACTAGAAAAAAGGTTTGGCACCTTTAGACGTGGTGATACTCCTACATAATTGGAGTAATGAATCTATTGAGCACAGTGATCAAATAAGTTTTCATAGAGTTTGCGTTGTTTTAGAAATGTGTAAAAGTTTATTTGTCATATGTACGAAAGATGCGATGTGTCATATTCTATTTACAACATAACATATTTTTATATTTTAGAAAGTGTTAGTGGTAAATATCACCTTATAAAACAACTTTTAAACAGAACAAAACATAACAGGAACTTTTTAAATGATTAAACTGTTATTTCGGCAATATAAATGTATTAATACATTCGCTTACGGATTTACAACCGTACAGTAATAATACGATAAGTTGTTATGCTTCATATATTTGCCTCTAGCATAATTAATTCTGACTCTCATCACACTTTTCCAAGCGATTAGTGTTACGTTATTTCCTCATAACCAGCTTCTTTCGATTTCTAATGTGAATTGTGTTATTGTTCAAACTAATAATTAAATAGCTACGAATCCTCATGCACTTTCTGTAAGGTTTGTGTAAGGCACTTTCTGTAAGGTTTGTGTAAGGCACTTTCTGTAAGGTTTGTGTAAGGCACTTTCTGTAAGGTTTGTGTAAGGCACTTTCTTAAGCTTTGTAAGGATACTTCCGTCTAAGATGAGCGTGGGGGAAAATCCCAATATCCCCACGTTGTCTTCAACAATCATCGAAAGTTTCTAAATTACTGGGTTGGCTTTCCTGCTGGGTCAAAATTCCCGCGGGTGGTCTATTACTTCACAGGGTGCTAAGTGGGCCGGAAACGATTGGAATTCCAAACGCCGGGTAAGCAATTCAAGGAGGAATGTGCCAATGTGTGACCAGGATATGCACAGCGGGAGGAACCAGTGTCGCCAACCTACCATAACATAAATGAAAAAAATTCCCTACATTTATAACGAATCTTAACATAAAATGTGTATATAATTTGGAACAGAAAGGTGACACCAATTATTTTATCTTCTCAATTTAATTTTCACTAGAGGTTCCTCTAACATGGGGAAATATTCCCCACGAAGTCATCACTGCCGAAATGTCTCGGCCGCGAGGAGCAACGTGATAGGTCGGCTCTCCACCAATCACATGACGAGATTCTGTCACCTGATATATCTTATATCAAAAAACGGTCACATGGTGACATGAATAATCCAGCAAATCCGGTTTACTGTCTCGCTTGTGATAAAAAGTGATTAGACTCCATTTTGTATTCATTTTAAACCTGCAATGAAGATTGCAGAGCCATAACGATTCACAATAGAATACGTTTGTTTGTAGATACACGAATTACTAAGAGATAATTAATATAATTATTGTCGGTACGAATTAATCATATTTATGGACTACAGTACCACAAACCAACACATTCAGTTTATACTTTATGGATTATTTTTAGTATATTACAAAATTGAAGAACGGGTTGAAATTTATAGAAAACACAAATATAGATGAACAAACATTTATACTCTCTTAACCCTTGTGTGTCAATTTTTCACCATATTTGTACCTATAAGATACGGGTTTGTTAATTTAAAGCTGGTGAAAAAGTACCATGCTGAAGATTGAGTGTAAATTTAAATTACACGAAATCTTTCGATCAATAGTTTCATCAATTCATAAAGAAAAATGTTTACAAATAATTCACACACTTTTAAGCAAATAAAATTCCCTTTCCAACCTGACATTTTTCTTTTAAAATATTGATCCAACATGACATTTGTTTGCCCTTAAAGAGGAGTTATAAAAGAAACATAAAATTAAGATTATAATTTAAAATCTTTGGAGAAATTAAAAAAGTGGACCAACTGTCACTGCGACACATAGCATGACGATCAATTGGCAACCCCTTATAATCCCGTACTTCGTATTTATAATTTAAGTTACAGAACGTCACAATTATTTAAGTATACTAAGGAAGCCAAGCTAAAAGAAGGAGAACAATCAAAGAACAGTATTGGTCCCAGAACGCCTCCCTGACGGCACCCAGACCAGGCGGTAAATCACCACTTTACCGAGACATTAATGAATTTCGGCGCTGAGGCCAGATTTTACGTCGACGACCGCAGTTTAATCTTTATTGGTCGTAATTCCTTTCATCCCGGGTGGTTAACATTTTGAATCGCTGTTTAGGGTTTTATATTTCCCCGTGAACATGTTACGGTCGTGTTTACGGGGTTTTAACGTAACCGAGCGTCCTTCAAATCTGGGTCATGGATTACAGCGCGGACGGGATGAGTTTAGTAGTTTTACTTTCTGGATGATATCTTGTGCAACTGATTTGAACATCCAATAGGGCCTTTTATGAAAAACTTATGTTGATTTCAGTTCTCAAAAAGAGTTGCCACACGTGTAAAAATATTATAATCAAGATTGACTACAGTATAATGAACAGTACAAAATCGAACAGTTGTGTAAAATAGTGTAAATATATCTTGTAAACATACAAATAAGCTTACCTTTCTTACGCCTCAACTGTTAAAACTCTAATCTACACTTATTTAATTGAAGGTGGTGATTGTTTGCTTGTAGTAACCTACAAATAATCCGTTTTAACACAAAAATCTCTGAACCTATTGAACCAAATTTTGAACAACGTCTATTTTCGGTTTAAAATCACTTGTGGCTCCACCCTACCTGTTCTCAAAATTCCAAAGTTATGCTTATTGGTTTTTATTCATTACATAGTACCAATCAAATGGAATGTAAGTGTGTACGTGTTTTGTATTGTTTTTTTACAAATAATCTGACTGTTTATGATGTCGAGATCTCCGGGATACCAGTTATAAATAATTACGTCTCAAGCCTTTAGTTTCAATCCATTTTATTGAGTTAATTCATTTCAAACTCAGCGCATACATTACTCATAAGCAACACTACGAATGTAGAACAAATATGATATTTGGTCTACAGTTCACCAGTAGAGCTTTCGACTGGTGGTTCTAAGAATTCGCACTGATTTGTTATTCAAATGTGCAACGGTTCACTAACAACACTGCACAATTACCCAGACGAGGCATCGATCAACGACACACACACGCACACCACACACACACACACACACACACACACACACACACACACACACACACACACACGTTAGTCCATAGCCCCCAACACAGGGCCCTCGGCTTCCAACGCGTTTGTGGGGACTTATCTAACAGCCATCTTGATCTGATTTGGTATAACCTACCCAAATATTAGGCAAGTGTTTGATTTGGGAGGTCTACATGTGAAATCGATCGCAAACTCGCCAAATATAATTACTCTCGGTTGGGTAGAAAGTGGGCCAATTTTTCCCAAGTACGGTACCCGCCTGAGGGGAGAGGCGGGACTTGTAATTCCACAGGACTTTTTGACCCGATATCTAAGATTATTACGGGACAATATTATACCTAACTAGATTACGAGTGACGTTTTTACCGGTCGGTTCCAAGTATCTTTCGCAAGAGGGAATTACGAGCAATTTAGTAAATTGTTATTTGACCATTTATTAGGTTGTTATTTTCTACTTGGGTAGAATTCTCTTTATTAAATTAATAATTTCATATTTTTAGAAAGCTACGAAATAATGTTAGTTTTAAAATCATGGTTTATGTGTTATTTGTAAGCCCTCAACATATAGTTGTGCCTTTGGGGGCTTAGAACACATCCACCTTCAGGGTTATGCCCCCTGGGCTTTCAAAGTTCCAACGTTAATCTTTGGAATGACATTGCAATGACACTAACAAAACTTAACAGAGAAAATTATTTGCTCGAATTTAAGGAACTGGATTTGTTTTTATAAAATTGTCAAGTTGTATTTGCATTACAGTGTTTTATTTACTTTTAAATGTTCCATGTATAAGTATTCTTGAAATTGGAACGTTAACAAGGTTCTATAAAAGCACCAATCTTCTTGTAGCACTTCCGTAATTCCCCATTTTGCCACTGCGTGAGCCAACAACTCTACTACTGCTTAGTTCTCGTTTGTAAATACTTTATTTTTGTGTGATTGTCATCCAGTTTTATCTTAAAATCTCTACTTAGTCTTTTATTTGAAGTGACGTGCGAGTAACAGGCTGTAGTTGTTTTACCGCCTCCCACTTTAAACACTTAATTTAATGAAGCCGCTTATTTCCCAATGGCAACCCGAGGACGTCTGGTGACATTCTTCAGTCGGTAAAAACAGCAAAATATTACTGAGAGACTCGTCAGACCACTTTACACGGATGAAATCTCAATTCCAAACATTAAATATTATCGCGTTTATTCCAACGTGCACTTTTTTCTTTACCGTATTATCACGAGTTAATTCATTCTTGGCGAGGTGTTCAAAAAGTAACTACATCATAAAAGCGTTGGTGGCCTGTGATATTTATGGCTGTCTTTTACTTCCCGGTCAGTTTGCAGTCTTCTCATCCTCGACGATCTTATAGCCGCAATTGCCACCCAGATCGGACGACGTGCTGTGTGCGCTGGTGCGTATGGGTGCGCGCGCGTTTATTTTATCGCGCTCAACACATGGTTCGCGGTGTCACATGTTTCTACTAGTTAGGATTATCTGGCGTTGTCTGTTGCCACTGCTTCTGAACCCCCACTCTGACCTTTTTCGTCAAGATAACTAACGAGCTGATTGGTTTACGTGTTTCTGTAATAAAATGCGCAATCAGGTGACGATTGAGGCGAAAAAATTGCCAAAATTCGTAGTTGTGCAAAGTGGTTTTCAATTTCCAATACTGTTTTGCTGGAAGGCACAGGACCCTCAAAGTTCAATTTTTTGCCATAAATATAACATGGAGAGTAGGTTGAATTTAGTTAAATCATTGACTACAAAGTATTTATAATCAATGGTTAATTCTAATACAGGTTGATTATACAGTAGTATGCAGGTAAACAGTAAGAACAGCTGATACTGTTGTAAAAAATAAAAGTTTGTTTTGCACAATTTAGAGCAACAGGTCCACTACTTTTCTTTATTCTCTAGAGGATTTTTGTACTTGACAATGTTTCATTGTATAAAACTGACAATGCCTTTCCGTTCTGTAATGTTTTCGGAAATCAAGTTTTATAATTTCAAATTTATCTTCGACCTTACCTTAACCAAAGACATATATTGAGACGGTTTCATCGAAACAACCAATTAATTAATCGTTCGGGATCCATGATATGAATTTTGTAATTCAATATAGAAAGTTCAAACATCCCTCCACAGAATTTAAATTTGTACACTTCAGTTTAAACAGCTCGTACATAAGCAAAAGCTTTAAAAAATCTTCCAAATACTGGTCAAATAGTATAATCCTAACAGCGCGTTACAACTTTTTTTGGGGTGGGAGCAACTGTTTTTAACATAAAATACAATATTTCAATATTGATTTCATGTATTAGAACCCATCTTGTGTTGTTTCAGTTGAGATATCGGCTGAAATACTCATCACTACATATAAAACAAGCTTAGAGTAGAGAGAAATTTTACTGATAATTCCAATTATTTATTTCCCAATAGGACATGTTTTGAAGTGGTTTTCCCATTCTGTCACTACCAAACAGAATCAAAACTCCAAGAGACATCTCAGTTTCTAAATAACCGTTATTTCCAAAATACCCTTTCATCTCGTGTCTGGACCACAAGCCGACTCCAGATGGTATCTCGACGACACAGGCCCAACGCTATCTTTTGGTTTGCAAAGTTGGCAATACATCTGTCAGCTGTTATCATTACTCTGTGGTCTCTGACCGCGCCGCCGCTCAAAGACCGAGGAAATATAAACTGCGGCTCGGCGTCAGTGCAGCCTAAACAATGGAATTGTCAATATCTCCGCTAACCGCCCATATTTTGGCCCGCCCTTGTGTAAATCTCGGTGCTAAAAATATAGCTTTTCAAGGCTATTTCTACGTCTGACAGTTTTGTGTGCTGAGCCTGTCCGAAATAGGCAGCGTCGTAAATATCGTGTCGAAACTCCTGCCCCCTCGTGTTCGGACCGCTTTCTTCCTTGAGTTCTTTATACTGGCGAAGACTACGACGTTTATATGGACGTAGCCATCGTCAAAGAGAGTTTTACTAAATTACTTGTCCCTCTACAGTCGATCTGTTTGGAACATTGCCAACTCTTCCGTTCACATACTTTTAATTTAGTCAATTACACTTACACCATTACCGGTACACAATCTGTATCTAAAAGTTTTTAAATTTAAATAAGTTGGTTTTAAATTATATTTATTATGTTTTTGGAAGCTATAAATTTAATGTTGTTTTGTTTTAGGTGAGTCATAATAAAATCTAAGTGGGCGCCAAAACCAAGTTTAGTAAGTATATATTTATAATAAAGTAATGGCATAATTGCACGTTAATTTGTTTACAGTTTAATGCATAACATATTTCGTATTTGTTATATACCATTAAAACTACACTACTTTTGGAAGGACCAAACGAAGGGTCCGTTTGATGGATTTTTCGTTTAAAGTTTTAACGGTAAATTAGTTGCAATCCTATCAATGAATAGTTGGAAATATTATCTTTAACTTACATGTATAATAGCCAGGATATAATATATTTTGATTATATATTAACTTTAATTCTCAGGATTCCTTTTTTAAAGGATGACTTGAAATTTTTTAAGCATTTTCAAAATTTATTTAATTGTTAGCAAAACTACATTTACAGTATTTTCTAAATATCAGTTGCTTACGAAATTAATTAGATTCATATACCCGCATACAGATAAAATCAAACTATTTGTAGAACATTTATATTAGTAGAGGAGTTTTAAGCAATTCAGTCTTCATACTTTGTTGGCCCAATTAAATGTACTCCACACAGGCTACATTGCAATAAGTCGTGCTGAACACGGGAGCTACACTGTCTGAGCGATGGTTATGATGCGCCCGACCATAAACCATAGAGCAAGTTTACAACCTCCGCCTTACACTTACTCCTTGCATCATATCGTTCATCAGATGTAAAGTACCCTCCGCTGTATCCTCCGTTAAGTCGTTTCGTAACCTGCTTCACCTCTCGTCATCACTCGGGAACATTTACATCTGCCAGTTTGCCAGCTGCACAAACTTGTGTTGAAGGCTGCGTTGCACTCTATGAACAAAACCAAATACCCCCGTCGCAGCAACCTGCGTACTCAGCGAATTTCCAATGCAAAATATATGTCTCAATACCACATAAAGCCGCATACCAAGATTCATAAAAATATATTCACAAATAAGCGATACATCAAATTTGTATTATTCTCCATAAGAATAACATTGGGAATGAGTACGCAGGTTTGCTGCAACAAGGAACACAAAAAATGGGTTTTTATGCTAATATCAATATAACTCAACTAGGTAAAGTCGTATACCAGTTTTTATTCATTTATGTTCATAATTAAGGGAGACAGAGCATTTAATTATTCTCCATAAGAATAACATGGGGGCTGAGTACGCAGGTTTGCTGCTACGGGAGCCTTTGGCAAAACTTTCTTGAGCAAATATCAATAGACCATAACGAGATGAAGCTGTATACCAAGTTTCGTCAGTATACGTTCACAATTAAGCGAGATATAAACATTTTCTTTTCCTCCATAAGAATAACATTAGACAACGTACTGTGTTTAGCACTTTCAATATCTCGGTAACCAATTGACGTAGAGGACTTATCAAAATACCAAATTGTGTGTTTTTTTAGGCTGAATCCAATGGTGAAAACTAAATTTGACTATTTCAAAAATTATATGTAAAAAATTCAAAAAACCCATTTTTGGGGTACAAAACCCCCAAAAAATACCCCTTGAGGTAGAGCGATATGGCTGGTTTTCGAACTGAAAGTCATAAATGTTCCTTTACACGTTTATACCAAATTTCATCAAAATCGGACCTTTTTTACGAGAGTTATCGCACCCACGGACACACACACACACACATACATATATATATATATATATATATATATATATATACAGTTTCGAACGAATGGTGTTTTTGGGGTCTGGGGACCTCAAAACGAAAAGTTATCATGGTCCCGGGCCTAGGTCTTACCATGCCGACTACGGTAATAGCTTCTTCCCTATAGGGGGAATTCGCTAAAAGATTTCCTTTGTAAGATATGTCTTGAATCCAAGCTTTAACTAACTACATTTCTACCTTATAAACAATTATATGCACCAAAGTGGGAAGTATTTTAATTTGATATTGCAACAAGTTCTGAAAATACACCTGGTAGTATATAAATTTAAAGACGTTTTCGATTAGCCAGAAAAAAACTGAGGTAGATTATTACAATACGAGTAAGAGCTTGTACACTTTCATGTGCATTGCGGAAGTGCATCAGGTAAAATATGGACTTCTTATCAAGCACTTCCCCTTGCGCCACTGCGAGGGTATTTTGTTTAAATCCTTGAACTATTTAATATATATTTGCACTGCGGCCTTTTTAGGCGCCTAGGTTTTACAACATAAACAACCACCCATGTTTGGTATTTGTTTACAGTTTAGACCATTTCTCTACTGATCTGCCATACGCCATAGCAAGGGTCTTGTATCTGCAACACTGTAATCTCATTTGAAATTGTCCTCTCGTCATTTAATTCATTAAATGTACTATAGATATACGTTTTCGAAATCTAGATTGTAATTCAAATTAAATTGGTGGCCATTGCTAATTTTTCTTTGATATAATTGTTTTACTAAAGCTTCATTACATAAGAAAATATGTTTAAGAAACAATGTAAAAAGGAGTATCTAGGATGGAATGTGAAAAGTGTTAAACTGCATGCAGTTCCATTTTTTTAGCGAATTTCCCCTATAGGGAAGAAGCTATTACAGTAGGCCTCATGGTAAGACTTAAGCCCGAGGCCATGATAAGTTTTTGTTTTGAGGTCCCCAGATGCCAAAAACACTATTCGTTCAAATTTATATATATATGTATATATATATATATATATGTGTGTGTGTGTGTGTGTGTGTGTGTGTGTGTGTGTGTGTGTGTGTCCGTTAACACGATAACTTGAGTAAAAAACGTCCGATTTTGATGAAATTTGGCTCAAATGTGTAAAATGACATTCATGACTTTAAGTTCGAAAACCAGAAAAATCGGACCATGGGAAGGGGGGTTTATGGGGGTTTTAAATTTTCCAAAAATCAGTTTTTTGCATTTTTCATCCTACAATTTTTAAAAAACTTAATTTTAGTTTTGACCATGTTATAGAACTTAAAAAAACAAATAATTTAGTATTTTGAATTATTAACCTAGGTTGCGGAGAAAATCCAAAAAACCTACTCATAAAATCTCCCATGTTAATTTTATGGGAAAAAGGTTTTTGGCTTTTCCTCAGTTCATTTTAATGTAAACTTCACATTTGCTTTTACAAATCGATTCAGCTCTACAAAACAATCATTTTGGTGTTTAAATTGTGATTCTACGCCCAACCGTTGCAGAGATATTAAAAGTGCTAAACACAGTACGTTGTCCAATGTTATCCTTATGGAGAATAAATAAAATTTGATATCTCGATTATTTATGAATGTATGTTGATGAAACTTGGTATGTGGCTTCACATAGTGCTGGTAAATTGATATTTGTACAAAAAATTGATTTTTTGTTTATTATTCCCGTAGCAGCAAACTTGCGTACTCAGCCCCCATGTTATTCTTATGGAGAATAATAAAAATGTAATTACTCCCTTAATTATGAACATAAGTTAATAAAACTTGGTATGTAGCTTCACTTGGTTGAGTTATATTGATAATTATATAAAAATCCATTTTTCTGTTCCTTGTTGCAGCAAACCTGCTTTCTCAGCCCCCATGTTATTCTTATATAGAATAACTAGAATGTTATATAGCACTAATTTATGATTGAATATTGATGAAACTTAGTATGTGGCTTCGCCTAGTTAAATAATATTTATATTTGTATAAAAACCAATTGTTTCTGTTCCTTGTTTCAGCAAACCTATGTACTCATTACCAATGGTATTCTTATGGAGAATAATTAAAATCGCTTGTATGTGAATATATTTTTATGAAACTTTGTTTGCGGCTTTATGTGGTATTAAGACATATATTATGCATTGGAAATTCGCTGAGTACGCAGGTTTGCTGCGACGGGGGTATTTATATAAAGATGCAACTACGCAGAATTAAAGTAGACCTAATTGGCCCTAATGGCGTTAAATAACGTCGTGGGAGGTTTTCGGCCCGTGGTATAGTGCACCCTTAAAGTGCAATCAACTGAGATCGGTTTAATTTCATCCGTAGCTCTGTTTTATCTTTTACTGACGCTTAAAACATTTATTCGCATTCAACCTCTCCCTATTCGAGACGAATGCAATAGCCCATCAATCTGAGATGGTGGAAGGTATTTATAGAAGCAGCCTTTAAGAGGATCACTCAGCCTTGAGCCGAGAGAGCGATAGGAGATTGTTCGTGGTCGTGAAACACCGGGAGCTTATCTGGAGCACGGGAGCATTGGAGCACTCCTCGTGCCTCGTGGAGCACATTCTCCCGTGTCATCCCGGAACACGCGGTCTTGTAGACGATACTACAGAGTATGAGTCTGTGGATGTAGCTACTCTTTCTTTCAGAGAGTATTCTTTCAAGGCTGGCTCATCTCTGGAAAGAAAACTAGTTCAACCTAGCAGTGATTTCACAACTGAAATTTCAATTACTGGTGGCTTTTAGGCTTTGTTAGAGTTAGGGTCAGGTTGGTGGCCTCTTTAAAATTTTGTTTCTTTTTGTGAATATTATATTTATCGTTTATATGATGAAAATAAATCCTGTAATATAATATGAGTATGCTTGGTTTCTTGATTTCAACTATAATCTTAATAAACGGTATCAGGAAACTGACACATACTTTCTCCCTTTTAGCCCAACTTTAATGACAAAAATATTTGTTATTTACTAAATATAGAATATGAAGTATAGATAAATGTACAGAAAATTGTCTAAAATAGTTGTTCTCAGAAATATCCACCCAAATTGCTTTTTTGGAGGCACTATAGAGTCCGTTGCTACACACAGTAGTTTTGAGAGGGGAAATGCCCCCTTGCCCCCCCCAGGGTTAAATAGCAACACATTTCGAACATCATCTGTTGGTCAATGCTAACTTGACCTGCATATCAAATGAAATTGATCAGTAAATAAGAGAGAAATAGTTATTTTTGTATTCCCCATAAGAATAACATTGGACAACGTACTGTGTTTACCGCTAAATGAAAATTTCAATTTTCTCCGCAACTAGCAATCGTAGAATAGTAATTTAAAATACTAATTTATTTAGTTTTTTGAGCTCTTTTTAATGGTGAATAGTAATATTTTTTAACATTTATGATTTTTTATGAAAAATCCAAAAAACTGAATTTTTGATGTTTTAAGTCCTGTAATTTCTGAACCCGCATTTTTCCAGAAATGCGGGTGGTGTCATTTTGTTGGAAACCTAAAGTTCTACAAACCACGAAAGTTTAATCAAAATCGTTAGAGCCGTTTTTGAGAAATTTGGATTTTTCATGTTTTTTGGCGGTTTTTGGGGGATAATTACCCTTAAAAATCAAAAATTCAAAAAAATGAAAAAAACGCCTGGAGATATCGTGGATTAGTACCTACATACCAAATTTCATAAAAATCGGCCCATGGGTTAGGGCTCTAGCTCTGTACACATCCACACAGACACACACACACACACACGGACACACACACACACACACACACACAGACAGACATCACGTAAAAACCACTTTTTTGGGTTCAGGGAGCACCAAAACGAATATTTCCACTAACAACTCAAATTCGAAAATTTTTACGAAAACAATACTTTCTCCATATACTATGTATAGGGGGAGAAAGTAAAAATGGCTCCAACAATTTCCTTCAAATGTTGGAACTAAAACAAACACTCAAGCAACACAGCGAGGCGGACAACTGCACAGAGCGTTACTCGGCCGAGACTGATAGTATTATTTAATTGATTAAATTAAATTGTATAATATAATTGCAGTTGTATTTTATAATGTAAAACTATTGTTTTATAAGAAATGATTGATCTAATTATGTTATTCTGTTACTTCTCATATAAGCTCTCCTTAGAATAGCTTTAGGTATCAGTTATTAGTAGCATTTTTTTCTATCAAACTTCTTTTGAATTTATGATATACTCTCAAATTATTTTTAAAACTCGAGTTTTTAAATATTAATCCTATCCTGAGTAAGGGTTGCTTGCTTGCTTGCAACACTGATTTCAATAACGGCACCAACGATTTCCTTCAAATTTTGGAAATAACTAATTTCTGGGATAAAAATCAATTCCCAGTAAAAATCAAATAATATAAAAAAAAAACGAAAATGAAACGTTAAAAATTTAACATTGGGCTTATGGAGTTTAAAATCAAAACAAAAGAATTGTAACAGCTGTTTATATTCAATGAAAAGTAATACCGTACTCATGTTGTTTATGATTATTAACATGTGGTTTCCTGAGAGCAGAGATAAAAAGATTTGAGTGAAGATTACATATATAGAGTATTAAAATAAATCAATGGGACATTGAGCTATAAATAACAACTGGAGTGACCTTACACATGTATGAAATAGGCAAATGACTTATAAAAATCCGATTATCAGTAGGGGGAAGTGGTGAAATATTACTGTAAGTCATCTAAACAAACTTACTGCCCTTCCCAGATAAAAGCTCGGCCCCAGGTACTCGAAAATAAACCGCTTCCGAAACATAATTCTCTGACAACCGTTTGCTATATTACTTCACCAATTTTGAATTCTTGCAGAACGAATATTTTAGCAAAATCAAACTCGATAACAACAAGTGGATTCAAAACGTAGCCTTGAGGCTGTTCCATTTACGCAAACTG
The DNA here is from genome assembly GCA_963675035.1 of Allygus modestus. Classification (NCBI taxonomy): domain Eukaryota; kingdom Metazoa; phylum Arthropoda; class Insecta; order Hemiptera; family Cicadellidae; genus Allygus; species Allygus modestus. Next base: position 124,388,665 of record OY776117.1, on the reverse strand, counting down.
TTTGTTTTGAGTCTGAAACCAACTACTGGAGGCCCAGTTCAAATTAAAAGTCCAGTTCAATTAGTGTGCGACCCATGTTTTGTCTCAGCCTCAAACGTGTAATCCCAAGTTCATTTGACTAGGGCCTACGATATTCCTGCTAATTACTCGACTTCACAGCATTATCCTACAGACCACTCTGTGTGGTATGTTTCTAAGACAATGCTTCACTATGCACTAACTGTCGGGACGTGTGTTTGAGAGCGCATTCACGGAAGAGGTGCAACAGGATATTGTAAAGAAGCAGGTGCCGCTTATCAGAACAAAGCACATTGTTGTGAGATAAGGTTCTCGGTAGAATCCACTCGACCTAACGTCCGTGAATCACGTATCCAGCGTTCCCTTGTAGTTAACGTCTTGTTTTGTACGTGTTCATCCGATGTTCAAGGACCAAGAACACGCTGCCAGTATGTGATCTCGTAACCAAGCGTAAACAATGAACTTGGGAACTCGCTAGTCGAGGTTCAATTTATCTAACTCTAACTGCTAAAGACGGGGACAATGAAACTGCCCCGATATTTTAGGTACGTTTGAAATGAAACTGCCCCGCTCATTGAAGAGGACCAAGAAGGGTTGCCTCACCAGACCATAAATGCTGAAATTGCCCCGAGCGCCCGGCCAGGTAGCCGCTACGGGGCTGGGGAAAAAGGCAATTATTTTTGTCCCTGCGTCCTGTCAGTGACTGCAAACTTCTAATAACTGCCACCAATATCAGAAATTACTAGCTGATAAAACTACTGCTTCGTTGGGCTTTAAAAACAACATAGTGATACAATCTGTGTTTAAACTTAGGAACTCAGGAGAAATTGTCAAATAAAAAGTCGCAAACCGAACCATATTTCCGCTTACAGAAATAAACTTAGATTAAATTTAAATGTTTTTATTCCGAAACCTAATACAACTCGTTTAAAAACACCGAATATTAAGGGCCAAGACTGTATAATAATTTGACTAAACAAATAAGAGAAGAAAAATGAAGTCTATGACTGGCTATTACTTTAGAAAATAATTTTCAAAACATGTTAAGGATGTTACCGCACGTTAATGGGTGTGAGATATCGTTCAACTATAGAGACGTTATTTTTGTACTATATATGTAATTTTTCAATGGATACGGAAGAAATTTAAAAACTTTTATCTAACGTAGTTTTTTATTTAAATTTCTCTACCACATTATTTTATTTCGATAGTATGTGTTTTAATTTAACCTCAATCAAGCATATAAGCCAGTAAGGTTTTGTGTCTACCGTTTAGTGTGATACAGTTGGTTGTATTATTAGGGGTTGTTTATATATTCCTAAGGATTATGTATTGGCCTGTTTAAATTAGTATTATTTTTATTGAGTATTTGTTTACATGCAACATTTGTTTAACTTGTATTAAGAAGTTGAATCTCGATGGCATTGTATGACTGTTGACTTTTATAAACAATAAACAACCGCTGTAATGCTGTATACAGTTGTATCGTTGTATAATTTTGAAACAAATAAAGTGTTTTAGCGAATTTCCCCTATAGGGAAGAAGCTATTACCGTAGTCGGCATGGTAAGACCTAGGCCCGGGACCATGATAACTTTTCGATTTGAGGTCCGCAGACCCCAAAAACACCATTCGTTCGATACTGTATATATATATATATATATATATATATATATATATATATATATATATGTGTGTGTGTGTGTGTGTGTGTCCGTGAGCACGATAACTCTCGTAAAAATGATCCGATTTTGACGAAATTTGGAATAAACATGTAAAGCAGCATTTATGACTTTAAGTTCGAAAACCAGACAGATCGACTTATCCAAAGGGGTATTTTGGGGGGTTTTGTACCCCAAAAATGGGTTTTTTGAATTTTTTACATATCATTTTTGAAAAAGTCAAATTTTAGTTTTGACCATTCGATTCAGCTTAAAAAAACACACAATTTGGTATTTCGATCATTCCTCTACGTCAATTGGTTACCGAGATATTGAAAGTGCTAAACACAGTACGTTGCCTAATGTTATTCTTATGGAGGAAAAGAAATTTTTCTTATCTCACTTATTTATGAACGTATACTGACGAAACTTGGTATACAGCTTCATCTCATTGAGGTCTATTGATATTTGCTCCAAAAAATTGTTTTTGCATAATTCTCCCGTAGCAGCAAACCTGCGTACTCAGCCCCCATGTTATTCTTATGGATAATAATTAAATGCTCTGTCTCCCTTAATTATGAACATAAATGAATAAAAACTGGTATACGACTTCACCTAGTTGACTTATATTAGCATAAAAACCCATTTTTTGTGTTCCTTGTTGCAGCAAACCTGCGTACTCAGCCCCAATGTTATTCTTATGGAGAATAATTAAAATTGTATATATCGCTTATTTGTGAATATATTTTTATGGAACTTGGTAATTGGCTTTATGTAGTATTAAGACATTTATATCTCCATTGGAAATTCGCTGAGTATGCAGGTTTGCTGCGACGGGGGTATTTATTTATTTATTTCTAACTATTTGAAATGATAAAACAGCATAAGCATGTATTTTTGTGTAATGTATTTTACTGCCAAAAATAATAATTAATACGAGTGTAGGCCAAATGAAGCTAGTGTGGGATTGTAAGAAATCTTGAAAATGTTTCACTTTTGTGCAATTTTAATATTCCTTGTGTAATATTGTATTTATAATTGACAGAAATGTCGTTGCCTGGGAAACCACTTATAAATGAAGAATTATCAAATAATATTTGCTGTCTGAAAATACTTATTAAATTTTGTTTTTTGAAAACACTTAATCAAATTATTTAATATACCTACACTAAGGTTTGAAGAAAATGTTCCCCATCTTCATCTGCACATACGTAATTTGAATATTAGCTATAATATATTTTTAGCGAATTTCCCCTATAGGGAAGAAGCTATTACCGTAGTCAGCATGGTAAGACCTAGGCCCGGGACCATGGTAACTTTTCGTTTTGAGGTCCCCAGACCCCAAAAACACCATTAGTTCGAAACTGTATATATATATATATATATATTTATGTATGTGTGTGTGTGTGTGTGTGTGTGTGTGTGTGTGTGTGTGTGTGTGTGTGTGTGTGTGTGTGTGTGTGTGTCCGTGAGCACGATAACTCTCGTAAAAATGATCCGATTTTGATGAAATTTGGTATAAACGTGTAAAGCAACATTTATGACTTAAGTTCGAAAACCAGCCAGATCGCTCTACCCGAAGGGGTATTTGAATTTTTTACATATAATTTTTGAAAAAAACTAATTTTAGTTTTATTATTGGATTCAGCTTAAAAAACCACACAATTTGGTATTTTTATAATTTCTTTACGTTAATGGGTTACCGAGATATTGAAAGTGCTAAACACAGTACCTTGTCTGATGTTATTCTTATGGAGGAAAAGACAAATTTTATATCTCGCTTATTTATGAACGTATACTGACGAAACTTGGTATATGGCTTCATTTGGTTGTGGTCTATTGATATTTGCTAACAAAATTTTGCCAATGCTCCTGTAGCAGCAAACCTGCGTACTCAGCCCCATGTTATCTTATGGATAATAATTAAATGCTATATCTCCCTTAATTATGAACTTAAATTAATAAAAACTGGTATTTGACTTCACCTAGTTGAGTTATATTTATATTAGCATAAAAACCCATTTATTGTGTTCGTTGATGCAGCAAACCTGCAAACTCAGCCCCAATGTTATTCTTATGGAGAATAATTAAAATGGTATATATCGCTTATTTGTGAATATATTTGTTAATGAAACTTGGTAAGTGGCTTTATGTAGGATTAAGACATTTATATCTCCATTGGAAATTCGCTGAGTATGCAGGTTTGCTGTGACGGGGGGTATTTACTTATTTAACTATCTATACATAACTAGGTACTTTGGTATTATACGGATGCCACCCTTATGCAGCGCGCTGCGGCAGTTATGTTAGGATGGGTTATCATAAAAATGATTGTAGGACTTTCCTTGTTTTGTTACGAATCGAATGATACCTGATGAGTCATACTTCCGGCCGCCAAACCCCCTCCAAATAGGCCAAGGTCAGGTCGTTGACCGGAGCGCGCGCATCACCTGTCACCGCCTGTAATCTGGGTCCTGGGTCATAGAGATGGGAATTATCGTTGTTTTCCGGCAACGGTTGTAACGATAACGCAGCTATCCAATAACGTGTTGCGGCAACCTGTTATTTGAATAACGATTGCCAACTCGTTGCCGCTAAAAAACCGTTGTCCGTCGGCCGGCGTTGCGGCGTTCAGTTGTCGACGTTGTCGTTGTCGGTTGTTCAAAATTGTAAGTAGGGCGTTATACAGACAGGACGTTATTTAAACGTTACATTACTGTGCTAGGTTATTGCAGCATGATTCACTCCATGGTGTTGGTGTTACATTTTACCTGATACAATACTTAAATTAATTATTTAAAAACTATTTCGACACCGTCTGCTTAGAACCATCTCTAATTAATTACCCATAAATCAATTTAACTATTGCTAAAGAATGAATAACAACTAGCTGGTTATTAGTGTAAATAATTTGTAGCATATTTTTTTATTATAGTAAAGATCCATAACACTTCAAACCAAAACTTGATTACAATATCGAGGAATTCTCAGTAGCAGCCACTGAGAATTATCGAACAAAAATTGCAATTTAAAGCCCGTTTTGAAACTTATAACAGTAATAATTATTCAGTTCGTTTCCGAAGTTATCGTTGCTCTGGTAACGTTACGGAAACGGCATTGTACGTTGTCCCGTTGTCCGTGCGGCTTTTCTGCAACGGGTGTAGAAACGTTATTAGAATAACAGGGAGTTCTCCGCAACGTGTTGCCGCGATAACGTTGCCACGGCCGCAACACTGTTATTCATCCTGTTATGTTAAATAACGCCCATCTCTACAGTGGGTCAGTGTCATGAGTGATTTATTGCCGTGCACTACGTTACATTTGTTTTCATAATGAGTGACGTTCTTTTCGTGTGGGATTTACCTCGAAATGAAGAGGAAACCGTACGTGTTTTTATGATAACCCATCCTAACTTAACTGCCACAGCGCGATGTATATTTGGCGGCGTACCTGTGGCGATCGGGTCTGCCTGCTAGCGGCGGCGACGCATTCAACACGATCCTAGCGGACATCGCTGCCTTTTGGGAGGCACAACACAAAGACCGCTCATCAGAATGATGTAAAATTTGTACAGTAAGTCAATAAAAGTACGTTTTTTCGAATTATGTAGTTATCCTTTGTATCCGGTAAAAATTTAACCTCCAAAAATAGTGGCATCCGTATAATACCAAAGTACCCATAACTAATTTGGTAGTGGTTACTTTGTGAGTAGAACTCCTCCTAGAGATTTTAACCGATTTTGACGTTTTTGGTGTCATTTTAAAGAGCTCACTCTGAAGTTGTGTCCCTTAAAATGAGCTCAATGGAATGGAATTTAGATCAAGCACTGGCAAAGAGCTTGTCGGACGAGTATTGAACGATACTTTTCGTCATACTACAAAAAAGTCATATAATTACAAAAACACAATGCCATAATATGCTTCACACCTGTAACATCAATGAGAGGTTAACTTTGGCCAATGATTTGACAACAATGAAAGTCAGCTGTTGCGTCGCGTTTGTAACTTCTAAAACTGATCGGAAAAGAACTGTCCGGCAAAAATAGGCTTTCACCATAAGATTAACATGTAAAGTATTTTAGTGATCGGAAAAGATAACAAAGTAACATATGTTATTTTAAATGAAAACGGCAAGTTTCCAGCCGCATTTTAGTATTGAAAGTCATATGTTCCCGCGTAGTATGACGAAAAGGAATTTATTTATCTATATAAATAAAATAAGTTTATTTTCTACATCAATCTGAGCAATGAAATGTTGTGTACAGTGGAAATATTTGAAGTTTTGTTAAACATTGTTTATTCGTCTGTCTGTTTATGAGCCATATTTGTTCCGTGTTGCACAAAAAAGACTGTACTGAATGGAACTAAATATTTTGCCCATTTTAGTATGGAGGAGGAAAATATTTTGGCTGTTTTGCCCCTTGGCCGGTACTGCTGCAAAGTCGATCTGAAGGGTACAGGTTACTTTCTCAACCTTTCACTACAGAATAAATACTATATTTGTTCGAATAAGCAATTAGTTAGCTAATTATATTTCAACACACAACGGAGGAAACACGACTGGTTTACTACTCTACAAAGGTATACTAAACCGTATAAAATAACGGCACGGCAATATGAATCATTAATACAGAAAACATAAGCCCTTGCAACATGGTATATAAAGCTGAGATTGTCTAGGTAGTCATTGTGATTATAATACTGAATATTTTATGTGTTTTTAAGTCCACCACCTATAAGTCCAACAAACTATAGGAGATATTGAGCAGATATTTGGAAGAATACGGTCCACTAAAAAAAAAAAAAAAACAGTTATGCGGGATTATACCCGTTCCAGTGAGGCTCGGCCCTAACGACCTCCAACATTGCCATGTTAATTATATACTTACTAGACCGATTGAGGAAATATTTTTGGTAGAAAGACAGCAGGCAATGCACTATCGTCAGAAACAGGCCTTTACTTTCCATCCCGTATGTCCTTTGGGACTTATCTGCTCCGTCGGCCTTTACAATTTTAATTTAATCACCACTGACGTTAGTATAGTTAACTGGACAGATTGAGCATACATTTTTCCAGAATAAAAACCTTTGCTTTAACTCATGATCCACAAATGCTTTACTTTATTATAATAGGGTTCTCCAAATGTTGCAGCTATCGAATTTATGGGTTATTAACTATATAGCTGATTCCCGCGGCTTCTCTCGCGAAAAATTCAAACACTTTTGAAATATTAACCTGACCAGCACTATCAAATCTTTGTTTATGTTTTACCATATGACTTCCTTTTCAGTCACTGACAAACATTTTAAAACATTATAAATTATATCCTCCAATAATATTTGCATTGGATCTTACAGAGCCTGTGGAATGGAGCCCTAATGTTGGATGTACACATTATCAGGTCTATACGTTAATGTGACATGCAAGCTATGTTCCTGCAAAATAGGTCCAGATGTTTTTGAGTGATGGAACTCCAAATATCCATACATACATTAAAACATACATCCAAACTTTCACATTTGTAATATTAGTAGGATTAAATATGTTCAAATCAAGACTCATCCATGGAAAACTATAGTATTGTATAGAACGATATTATTTAAAAAAAATAACATTTGGGTTATGGTTAAGATTTGTAAATAAAAACAAAAGAATCGTAATAGCTGTTCAAAAACAACGAGTCAAGTGTACAAATAACACTCACTTGGTAGAGTATCATGTGATTTTCGTGAGAATAGTGATAAAACCAATGTATACCAATGTATTCCAAGGAGGAATACTTGGGTGGTTGCGAAAGAAAAGTATTTTTATAAAAAGTGCAAGTAGCAGGTACTTGTAAAAGAAACTGGTTATATTCTGGTTTAAACTTGTGATACAGTTATTTGTGGTATATTTTTACCGGTAGCCGAAACAAACTTGTATAGCAAAATATATTGTCAAGTTATAAATTGATATTTAAAATAAGTAATTAAAATATAAAATTGTATTTAGATACTGATATGATCTAATCGTAAACTGTCATAATCAAGTAACAATTTACCGTAATTTATAAAGAAATTAAAACATAAATCGGCAAAGTCTTCCATCTCTCACTAGTTTTCCATTAATATGTAGTTTAGTTCTTTAGATTTTAACTTCTTAACTTAATTAAACTTAATGAAAAACATAATTTTTAAATGTAAACCCATAAGTACAAAGAGCAAGCAACAAGTTTGGTTGTATTGAACGAAACGCTCACATGTAACACAGTGTTTCCATAGTTGGAACGTTATTAAATGACCGTCAAGAAATAATCGTCCAGAACTTGATGAAAGTCAACAGCGATCACAGTGTGCAAAATCCGCAAAGCAGTACAGTAGTTGCAAGGGAAATTAAAGCAAAAGCTGTGAATATTACATTCCACTAAATTCATATAAGTTGGTTGGGGCAGATACTGATGTTATCCACAAGTGCAATAGCGAAGGAGGGAATTTGGGGGAACGGAAGTGTAACGTTTTATCAGCTCCGTTTCCTAAATGGTTTGCCCGTGGATTAAAATACATGTCCAGACTAACTCAAAAGCCGTAGATCAAAAAGGTCACACGCGCTCAAATGTCCGTCCGCGCATCTGTCCTGACACCGTTGCGGTCACCGAGTACGGAGCATCATAGAGTACTAAATAACTTTTTAATCTGCATAGTATGTGTTGTAAAAGCAAATTATGTAATAAAACTCGTCTTACAACAGAACAAAATATTGTTCTATTTTATGCAAGACGTTGGAAATATACATAAAATAGATAAATCTGGTAACATTTGAAAGATAGTAAAATTAACGCGACGGATTTGCCAAACAAATTTAATTCGGAATGCACTGAGTGTACAGATTTCCTGCGAATGGACTGCTATACAAATCAAACTATTATAGTTGGCATATCTTTATCCAGTTAGGCTAATATATTTACTATCAATTATTAACTTATTTCAGTCATATTTTAGTATAATGTATTCCTATTTGGTCAATTGGAAGATGAGATCACGATAATTAAAAGGAGACTTAGTTAATAGCACCTCAAATCCGATTTTTATTTATAGATCCACAACATATTTTTGTCTAAATATGTTAGCGAATTTCCCCTATAGGGAAGAAGCTATTACCGTAGGTGGCATGGTAAGACCGGCATGGTCCCGGTAGGTGGCCCGGGACCATGATAACTTTTCGTTTTGAGGCCCCCAGATGCCAAAAACACCATTCGTTCAAATTCATATATATGTGTGTGTGTGTGTGTGTGTGTGTGTGTGTGTGTGTCCGTAGGTACGATAACTTTCGTAAAAATGGTCCGATCTTGATGAAATTTGGTATAAACGTGTAAGGCATCATCTATTTTCATGAGTTCGCGAACCAGACAAGTTGCTCTACTCTAAGGGGGGTTTTGGGGGGGTTGTACCCCAAAAATGGGTTTTTTGAACTTTTTACGTATAATTCTTTTTAAACCCAAATTTTTGTTTACACCATTAAATTCAGCTTAAAAAAACAAATAATTTGATATTTGATCATCGCTCTACGTCAATTGGTTACCGAGATATTGAGAGTGCTAAACACAGTACGTTGTCCAATGTTAATCTTATGGAGAATAAGTCAAATTTTATATCTCGCTTATTAATGAACATATAATAATGGAACTTGGTACGTGGCTTTATATGGTTGGGGTTTAATGCTATTTGCATACAAATCTCATTTTTTGTGGTCCCCATGGCAGCAAACCTGCGTACTCAGCAGCTATAATGTTATTGTTATGGAGAATAATAAACATGTGATATCTTGCTTGTTTATGAACATAAATTGATCAAACTTGGTATGTTGCTTCATCTGGAGGTGATCCATTGGTATTTGCATAAAAGCCATATTTTGTGGTTCTTGATGCAGCAAACCTGCACATTCAGTCCTAATCTTTTTCTTATAGGGAATAAATAAAATGTCATATCTCGCTTATTTATTAATATGCTTGATTTAAAGTCGGTAAGTGGCTTCATGACTTAGTGAAGTACCATTTGAAATTCGCTAAGGATGCAGGTTTGCTGCAACGGGGGTATTTTATATTTGCGCCTTTCCAAGTACCGTATTGAATATAACCAACGGATTAACCGGGCGCTCAGTATGTGGACTACCTTAAACAACTATTATCTCCAAATGACAAAATAACTGAGGAGTTTCAAATTTTTCATTATTTAATTTCATGCATTTTTATATTACAATTTATTTCTTTAAAACCGAACTAAATTAAAGACACCGTATATAAAACTAGAACAAAAACCATTTATTAAAATATGATTAAACGGAGTATGATTGTTTAGTACTTTTAAAACAAAACAAGATTACTATAGAAGTAAGGACATTGTTATGACGAGAGTCGGGACCATAAAACATTGTACGTAGATTGTTTATATGTTTTACTTCCCCCATTGTGTTACGTAACAATTCTATGTATTAACTTAATCCTACTTATGATCATGTTTTATTTTCAACATCCGACCAAAGTTCAGTTACTTATTTTGTTACTTTGTTGTTTTTTTACCAGACAAATGTTTGGCAAAACTTATATCTTTATATTCTAAAAGAGCTGGGGATTCCACGAGTGTAAATAACTTGTAGGTTAGTCCGTAGATTCTACTATCTTCATGAAATAGGTGGCGATCTGTCGGAGTGGTTACTTGTCGCGGCCGTGCGAGGTGGCGATCTGTCGTTAGCGTACCCGACAGATCGCCACCTCGCACGGCTACGTGCAGTCGCCACCCCGACAGATCATCACCTGCTTTACTCCGAGGTGGCGATCTGTCGGGTACGCTACCGTCAGATCAACACCTCGCATGGCTGCGACAAGTAGCCACCCTGACAGATCGCCACCTCCTTTACAAAGGTGGTGATCTGTCGTGTATCGTACACGACAGATCGCCACCTCCAAAATAATTTAAAAAGGTGGCGATCTGTCGGGGTGGCGATCTGACGGGGTGGCGACTAGACGCGGTCCTGCGTAAATCAAAGAGCATACCATTGAAAAGGTCTTGTAAATCCTAACAACTTTCTAATTCACACCAACCTTATATCTCTTTTCGTTTTTCTGTAATCATTTTCCCATATGAAATGCATGTTAATTGTACAAATCCCATTAAACGAAAGTGGCCCAAGAATAAATGAAAGTGTTATGCAAATTAACATGAAAATAAGAAAAAATACATTTTTTTCTCATCGCAGAAAAACAAACAGAGATACATGATTGGTGTAAATTAGAAAGTTGTTAGGATTTATAAGATCTTTTTAATGGTCTTTATAGCGCTTTTTAATATACGCTACCATTTGACTTTTTTAAATGTTGGGAATTTAAGCATTTTCAACAAAATTGTATTGCAAATGTTTTTTTTTTAAATTGCTGTCATGTAGCATACCAAAGTAAAGCTGAGTTTATCACGAGTAAGAAACATGAGTCTGAAACAATATACGAGTAGTGGTTTAGAAAATACAGAGTATTCTGTAAATGTCAATATTTTACACATATATGGCCGCCATTTTGAAGTGGACAGAGATAAATGAATTCTGTTTCCTCAAGAATGCCTCTTTTGAGACCTTTAAAATAATGTATAGCTTGCCCTATGTTTACATAAGAAGATTTTGAGATTCAAACCCGTGACCTTCAGTTTTTGAACATTCTGTATGTGCATTGTAGATTCGCTGAGTACGCAGGTTTGCTGCAACGAGGGTATTTTATAGTTTTAATTGTTAGAGTAGAATTGTTGTTAGTAGACATGGTGAAGCTCCATCTAAGTATTGACAATGTACCGGGTTTACGTAAAAGTAAACCATATGTGTGAAAAACCATTTTAGAAAAGCCCATCTATTTTCGGCCAACTGAAAGCTAAGTTCGACGGATCGGTTTTTGAACGTAAGCCTGATCCCAGCCTATTTATAACAAGCTCTAAGGTGCCAACAGGATATAAAAACCTTTTTGTATTTAACTTTTTGAATACATAATCCATCGTAATTCATATTTTAATCACCAACTCCACATCCAATCATAATATCCTTCCATAATTTGTTCAATAGTGTATTTGAGTAGAGGGTGAGGGGAGGGGGGAGGGGGCGTGACGTCAGGGGTCAAAGGTCGAACTGCATGCAGCCAGTGTTATGGTCAAGCAGTCATACGATTTTGTTTTGGACAACTGCATTCATCTACCTATAATTACATATCTCGGATGGCATGTCTATTCTTTGTATATTCCAAATATATACAATTATTTTAAAATATTATTTTAAAAAATAAGCAAAAAGAACGAACTCGGGAGTTTTTCAAATTTGTTTCAAACTTAGAGATGTCATTTCCCTAGTCTAGTGTATATTTAAATACCATCTACAATTCCCAAATTTAGTTTAATTGACTATACTTCAGTATATAGAGTCAATGGTTTAAGTGTCAAATAGCATAATCGTTATTTATTATTCAAGTTAATACTAGAGAACCCGAGCTGCTCTGTAGCATCAATGTTGCAATTTGAAAGTGACGTAATTGATGAGTATTGTCAAATCAAGTTAAAATAGTATTGCAGTTTATAAATATCTTCCCATGGATTGTATTTACGTAAATTGTTCCACCCCACATCAAGTTAACAGTTGAAATAGTATCAAATAATTTCAAAATAATGAAAACAATAATATAATTGTAAATTACATAAACTCCATAAGGCAACATACATTGCAAAATTTTTGTTATAGAAACAGTTTTTAAATAAAAATTTGTTTTAAAATTAAAGGAAATAACTTCAAATTTATAAGTTTTAATATGTTTATTTTCAAAATAAAAAAGTACATATAAAAACGTTTTATTTAACTGAAATTCTTACAAAAGTTTCGTGAAAATGATGTGTAATATTTATAATTTTTGCCTTAAATATTAACCAGGGTTTTTATAAATAAAGCTAAGGGATTGGTCTCTTTAACCTTGAAGTGGTTAGTACGTCGATTGGTGAAACGCGGCAAAGGCTGGTCAAAGAAACGAAAGTATCTAATACAAAAAGGCGGTGGACTCTTTATATCATTGTATCGGCGGACTCGATACAGCATGCAAATAAGTTCAATGAATAAAAAAAGGAGAGTAAACATATATTTTTAAGTACAAATATTTATTAAACGTGAAAATTTTAAGAGTACAATGTTTTAACCATAAACTCCTCCAGCGTGATTTCAGCTACATGAGTATCGTTTTTGTCTTTTGACTTAAAAAAATCTGCCATCGCCTTTATTTTGATAGAACAATGCAAGAAATCGTCAAATGTTACCTTCCCATCCTTTGTCGAGTATCTATGAACAATATCGCTGAAAATTTGTCTATTGAAGTGAAACCCAGCTGACTCTAAAGCATCTTTCAGCCCAGACGAGTTTAAGATTCCATCAGTATCCTCGCTAAACTGTTCATAAACCAACTTCCACTTATTAATCTCAGACCACAGGTCCTGAAACTCATTAAACCCCAGCTTTCCGGAGTGGTCGACGTCTAGCAAGGCGACCATACTCCTACACAGGTCATTTGAGAATCCCTCAGGGCCAATTGTTTGGAAAGCGTTATATCTAGTGGATGACCCGAAAACGGTGCTGTACACAGCTTGAACTACGTCAAGTAGAAAATGTCTCCAACCTTTTTCTTCGGGTGGATCGTTCTTCTTCGTGGCTAAGTCGAGGATGTTCTTAAGCTCTTTCCAGTCTACTTCCTTATCCGCACCTGACACCTTATCAAAGTACTCTCTTAAGCTGTTGCCGCTTATTTCATCTGCTACGCTCATTTTTTCAATTTTCATCGGAGGGACTACGCTGGCCCTAACATCTTCCGGAGAAAGTCCTATTCTTTGATCCGATTGGTCAATTCCTGTTGATTTCTCTGAATAAATTCTTAACAGAAACTTTCCTTCCTTTCCAGCTTCATACGTATAAGGGACGACAGCATATGCTCCTGGTTCTAAATTAAACCTTCCCGCTACTTCACGGACTCTCATCGATGGGATACCAGCAACTGGTTTGTTATGTGAGAAAAAATGTTTATTTTCCAAATCGTCGTTGATATCACGCAGTTGGTAAACTTTGAACCCCATTTCAATATTATCATCCACACTCTTTTGTTTTTGAAGTAACGCAATAAGCACGGCGCAGCGTCCGTCGTTGTTATCATCGTCCGCTTCGTTCAAAGAGAATTTCATATGAGGGTTGTTTAAAGGGTTTTTGGCTCCTCCCGCTGATACTCCTCTTACCCAGTTACCTCTGATCTTAGTTAACGACCAAGCCGAAACATCCGTCATTCGTCCGAATGCATCTGAGTATTCTTCAGGATTCAAATGACACATGTCCACCCAATTGAAATTAGACATAAAATCCGCATAAGACATCCAGAATTCACCATCATCTCTTTTGACAAGCCCTAATTGCTGCTTAGTGCTTGCAGGAACAGAATTCCACTCTCTGGAGTTGTCACTCCAAGGTCCCGTCCACTCAAACTGTCCCCAAGGATTTCTCGCTCGTATCAAGGTGATAGTTCCGTACTCCGGGAGGTTTAACCTGACTGCTCCAGTAACACTGTACGAATGTCCCCTCACAAGACCTCCAGGAGTTTGAACTTCTGATGATCCAGGAATGTCTTCTACAAAGCAACCCACAAGCGAACATCTTTGGACTGACTTCAACAAGATATCGTCAAAGTTCCTCGGGGCTTCAGCCAAACGGAATTGTTCTACTACTCCCCCAGTAAAATCTTCCAAAGCTTCGCACAAATTCCCTGCATCCGCTACTTTATATTCCCCACCCAAAACTTTGCAGTAAGCCTTTTCCAACAAGGCAGTCCAAAACTCATTCTGCGATACTGACTTGGTATATACCAATTTTCCATCTCGAGTCGGTAAACGGTCATCTATAACTACATCATACCACTTTCCAAACCGCCATAGACGGAAATGAAAAATTCCTGCGTAATTGTCTGTGAAGCTTTGATCTGATGGAATGACTCTCTTCACCAGTTCGGGGTACACTCCCAGTGCGCCGATTGACGCTATCATCCAGCAGTCTCCCAGATCTCCCTGGTTTACATCGAATCTAGCGATTCCTCCAACAAATAGCTGCGGGTTTTTGGTTATCTGCCAAGGTCTACTCCACTCGTAGTTGTAGTCCAGTTTAAAATACGGGTCCTCAAAAAGAAAACCTCGCGTCAAACACCAATCGCGTATCTGTTGAAAGTCCTGATTACGAAAAGTGTAGACTGTTCCTCTGTTTTGTTGCATTGTGCGTGTTGTTTAAATAACGGGTCTATTCCATGGTAAGAATTTAGCTAAAAGAAATGTATGACTGGATTTAAAAAAGTGTTGTGGAGGTTTGTTGGGTTTGGTGTCCTATGTTTATAAAGTAAAATAATCAGCTGTTGTATAACACTAAAAATTGTAACAGCTGTTCATAATCAACCAGGGAACTTTCAAAGTAATACTCATGTTTTTTATGAGAACTTGGGGGGCCGAGCTTTGCTCTGAGGAAGGCCAGACAGTTTTTTTATATGACTTGGTTTAATATTTCACCACTTCCCCCTACTGATAATCGGATTTGTATAACTCATTTGCCTCTTTTCTATATTTTTAAGGTCCCTCCAGTTGCTATTTATAGCTCAATGTCCCTTTGATTTATTTTACTACTCTATATATGTAATCTTCACTCAAATATTTTAATCTCTGCTCTCAGTAAACCACATGTTAATAATAATAAACAACATGAGTATTACGTTGACAGTTTCCCTGGTTGATTATGAACAGCTGTTACAATTTTTAGTGTTATACAACAGCTGATTATTTTACTTTATAAACACAGGACACCAAACCCAACAAACCTCCACAACACTTTTTTAAATCCAGTCATACATTTCTTTTAGCAAACATACAAGCAAACCTTAATCATATTAGAGTATAGGATTATTAACATTTGGGGGGAACAGCTGAGGATATTTTTACAGTGATTCAGTCCAAGTTTTCTCTCGCATATATACTTGTTTTACTAGTTTTTGTTCCGTTTTCTATCCTTTTTTGTGTGAATTGTATAGTTTAATTACCATTTGTGTGTTTTTCAGTATTATTTTACCCTAATACGACGCTTAATCATTGTAAAATGCGTTAAAACTTCCTTGTTCAAACGTAAACATAACCCTGTTCACATGTCATGTCATCTCGAATAAAAAAACAAGCAACACCCAGCGCAGCCCTGTCAACCACTGACTGTTAAAACAAAGAGGATAAATTTTTAACACCTAACAAGCGAAAAATTGCAAATAATCACGTTGTTCAACCGAAAAAAATACGTTCTTGATGCGTCTGATCTGTGTAAGCAGAACAACTTTCGGATCTTCTTAGAGCTCGACTATGCTGGCGTAAGCAATAACACCGAACCAAATTAAGAAATGGATGACTTCAATAACTCTGATACTCCTAAGCCAGAGAAGCTCCCCCCTATATTCATGCATGACGTGAATAACCACCAAGAAATAATAAAAGACATAAAGCAAGTTGTGAAAAGCGATTTTTCTACTGAACTGAAGGGTAAATCTCTGAAATTTAATTTACAAAACGTTGATGATTTCCGACAGTTGACAGCGTTTTATGACCAATCAAACGTAAAATACCACACTTTCCAGACACGTCACGATAAGAAACTCGATGATTGTAATAATACGGAACGTCCCTTGCTCTCTTTCAGATGCTGAAATAAAAACAGAACTAATTTCTCATGGGTTCCCAGTTCTAAATGTTGTTCGCTTGCTCAACAAAGATAAAATTTCCATTCCTCTGTGCGGTGTGTCCTTAGAAAACAACGAAAAATCTGTTGAAATCTTCAAACTAGATAAATATTCTTTACTATTGTACGTGTAGAACCTAAGAGAAAATCAAGAGAAATACCACAGTGCAATCGTTGTCAACGCTTCGGACACACCAAAAACTTTTGCAAACTAGACCCTAGGTGCGTTAAATGCTTAGAGCAACATCATTTTTCTTTATGTCCAAATAAAAAGACCGACATCCCAAATTGCGGCGAAACCCATACAGCAAACTACAAAGGTTGTAAATTTTACCAGGACATCAAGGAAAATACGTTGAAGAAGACCAATCATCGTACGAACTCGAGTGCCTCTAACCAAAATATCCAACATTCTCAAGAAATGCCTATTTCAACTCAGGAACAATCGACCAATGCTCCTCAACATCGCAACAGTTATCGTCTAGGCTCCTACGATGGAAGATCATATGCTCAAGCTGTTACAAATTGTATACCCTCACGACGTGTGACCATGGGACTTCATTTGTGGTTGAAGAAAATCCTTCTCAAAATAATGATCCATTGCTTTTGAATTTGGAAAAAATTGTTATTGATCTGGTAAAATCACTAATGCCAACATTGAAAACAGTTCTAACTAATGTAATCAAAACTTTGTTGCAAAATGGCTCAATTTAATCAAATTACTATACAAGATTTAACTATCCTTAATTGGAATGCAGACGGCTTAAAGCAAAAGAAGAATATTTTTGCATCATTTTTAGTTAGGCATAATGTAGATATTGCTTGTGTTACTGAGACTCATTTTATACCTAATGAACCTTTTAAAATTCCTGGTTATAACATTTACAGAGAAGACAGAAATGTACCCAACGCAGCCGGTGGTGTTGCACCAAGGTTCGTAGAGCTTTCAGACCAGGTGTACTGAGTCGATCTATTTAAGGTTTTATACTTTACCGGAAGAGACCTCGTAAAAACAGCTGGAAGGTCACGTGATCACCAATCCAATCTGCTGCGTTGCTGGAAATACGATATTTATCGTATGAGTACCATATTTTCCTTATCAGTGTAATTAGAATTAACATTGTTTAACTGCTTAATTATATGATAAGCTGTTATTTTATGAAACTAATTTATTGTTTTGATTTATTTGTATCATTAGATTAATGGATTAAGGGTATAAATTTTCTTTCTGCATGTCCAGTGACAATTTAAAATAGCTGTACCATTTTTATACCCATAAGGTTGGCAACACTTTATGGTATGTTGTTGGTTTATGAATCAGCTGGACGCCCTCGTAAGACATCTTTGCTACGAACATTACTCTTATGTAAATAAGCACACCTGGTCTGAAAGCTCTACGAACCTTGGTGTTGCACTGTTTATAAAAAGAAGCGTTAATCACCATAGTATATTTTTACCATAACAGGTAGGAAAAAAGTTGACATTGGCATAGACAAATTGCAAAGGTTTAAGGTGGAAACATTGAGAATGAAGAATTAAAACAAATGTTTGAAACCCTATCTAAAAGAAAATACAAACAGTTACGTTGACAACTTTGAGAATGAAGAATTTGCCAGTGTCTGTAAAAATTTATAAAAGGTTGAAAACACTACTCCACAGATAATCAAAAAGGTAGGTTGGCAACTCTGAGAAAGAACATTTCAGAAATTTATGTTGGCGAAACTGCGAAATATTCAGAGTTAGGTAGGAAACTCTGAACAAAAACGAAATCCAAATACACCCGTCGCAGCAAACCTGCATACTCAGCGAATTTCCAATGAATATATAACATAACACTTAACAGGATTCATAAGAAATGTATTCACAAACAAGCGATATTTAAAATATTAATTAATCTCCATAAGAATAACATTGGGAATGAGTACGCAGGTTTGCTGCAACAAGGCACGCAAAATAATGGGTTTTTATGCAAATATCAATAGAACTCATCTTAGTGAAGTCACATACCAAGTTTCATCCATATACATTCATAAATAAGCGATATATAACATTTTAAGTATTTTCCATAAGAATAACATGGGGACCAAGTACCTAGGTTTGCTGCTACAGGAACCATAGGCGAAAAATTGTTTTTTTGTGCAAACAACAATAAACCATAACCAGATCAAGCCATATACCAAATTTTGCCAGTTTATGTTCATAAATAAGCGAGATATACAATTTTTCTTTTTCTCCGTAAGAATAACATTAGACAACGTACTGTGTTTAGCACTTTCAATATCTCGGTAACCAATTGACGTAGAGCAATGATCAAAATACCAAATTGTTTGTTTTTTAAGCTAAATTCAATGTTATAAATTAAAATTTGATTTAAATTAAAATTACATGTGAAAACCCCAAAAAACACATTTTTGGGGTACAAAACCCCCAAAAACCCCCCTTCGGATGGTGCGATTCATCTGGTTTTCGAACTTGTTCAAATAAATGGTACTTTACACATTTGTACCAAATTTCATTAAGATCGGACCTTTTTTACGAGAGTTATCGTGCTTACGGACACATATATATATAAATATATATATATATATATATATAAATATATATATAAATATATATATATATACATATATAAAAATTTGAACAAATGGTGTTTTTGGCATCTGGGGACCTCAAAATGAAAAGTTATCATGGTCTCGGGCTTAAGTATTACCATGAGACCTACGGTAATAGCTTCTTCCCTATAGGGGAAATTCGCTAAAAGTTATGTAGCAACCTGCGAAACAATAAGTTGGCAACACTGTGAAAGACAGATTAAGAAGTTATGTTTGCAGCATTAGTACAAAAAAATCAGAAATTGTATTGGCAGCATTAAGAACGAAAACATACAACATCTAGGCTGACCACTTTGAGAAGGAAAGAACACAAAGTACTTAGGTTGGCAAACACTGCACAAAATAAAATTAGGTAAGCAAAAGTGTGAAGATGATGTAGATAAGGTTTTGTTGACAATCACTTGAAAGAAAAAGTACAGAAATACAGTGCAAAAATTTTAAAAGGTTCAAAAATTCTGGTTCGCAACTTTGTGAAAGAAAGATCACAAAATACATAGGTATGCAAACATTGCACGAAATAAAGTTATGTTAGTAAACATGTGAAAGAGAATATTCAGAAAGTTATGTTTGCAATTCCGTTATGGTAACGAAAAAAATACAGAAAGACACTGCGACATTTCAGTTCAACAGTTCAACAGTTCAACATTTAGGTTGGCAACAACAAGTAGGAAAAAAGTAAGGTTCACAACAGCAAGCAGGTAAAGGTAGTGTGGCAACATTGACAATGAAAAATTGCAAAAAGTTAAGTTGGCATTTTTGAGAATGAAAGATACGAAAATCAGGTTTGAACCCCCTTAAAAGAAAATACAAACAGTTGAGTTGGCAACTTTTTGAAAGAAAAATGTTAGTATGACAATACTGCGAAATATAAAAGTAATTTGACAATTCTACTACAGATTTATTTAAATGCAAATAGTAGGTTGGCAACAACAAGCAGGGAGAAGTTAGTTTGGAAACAGTGTGACCTAAAATATTGTAAGATTTAGTTTGGCAACTCTGGCAAAGAAAAATTGCAAAATGTTAAGTTGGTAACATTAAGAACAAAAGAGTAAAAACAAGGTTTGAAACCCTATTTAAAAAGAAAATACCAACATTTAAGTTAGCAACTTTGTAAATGAAATATTCACCAATGCCTTTAAAAGGTTAGCAACACTACCCCAAAGTGACAAAAAGGTAGGTTGGCAACTCTGCGAAGTAAAATGTTAGAAAGTTAGGTTGGCGACACAGTGAGTGAATCAGTAGTTTGGTAGGAAACACTGCACTAACACCGAAATGCAAATATAAATTAGCAAAACTGCGAAACAAAATTTCAAAAGGTTAGGTTGGCAACACTGCTTAAGAAAGATTGAGACGTTACGTTGGCAATATAATTGAAAAGGTTAGAAATGATATTGGTAACATTAAGAACGAAAAAACTCTAGGTTAGCAATTTTGTAAAAGACAGACCACAAACTACTAAGGTTGGCAAAACACTACAAAAAAAGTGTAAAAGAGAATGCTGAGAAACCTATGTGTGCTATTCCGTTAACGAAAAAGTACAGCGAGACATTGAGAAATAAAAATACACATTTAGGTTGACAACAAAAAGTACGAAAAGAGTTAGGTTGGCAATAACAAACAGGAAAAATGCTATGTTTGCAACAGTGTCACAGTAAAATATCAAGAGCTAGTTTGGCAACACTGGCAAGGATTAATTTAAAAAAGTTAAGTTGGCAACATTAATAATGAAAATAGTTGTAAAAACAATTAGGTTTGAAACCCTATCGAAGATAAAACAAAAACAGTTAAGTTTGCAAAAAGGACGTCTCAACAACGGTAACGCTCCATGATTCACCAGGCTTAACGATCTCCAGCCGTGTACTCCGTACGAGATTACAAATTTAGCAAAAACAAATTCACGCTGCGGCTAGGCTGTCTGCGCAATCGTGAAAGGAATAGAAGGCGACAATGTACTATTGAACGTCTATCTACCACGGCGATTCCTCATCATCCTCACAGAAGCCACCATCGAGAGTTACAACACAGGAGATGCTGCCACGATGTCTCTAGTGTACCGCGACAACGGTAAAGGAATAGAATTTGTTTGAGAAGAATATTATTTTGTACATATTTTTAGTTCCAAATGTATCAATAAACGTTTCATTTTGTAATTCATTACTTGTTATTTCCCCTCGTTTGCATAGTTTAAGATTTACACAAGACTAAATTTGTATGAAATTAGTTTAAAAAAATATATAATTGATCAGTATTACATAATGTGAAAAAGGTCTGGCATAGCAAATACGTTATAGAGCTCTATAAGGGCCATAATCTAGTGAACAAGTAGTGACAGGTCTAGACAGGTTGAAACAGGAGCAATGAACCTGATAAGGGTATAGCATTATCAACAAGGTATTACTTCCACCGCAAAGAGAAATCACTATATATCAACGTAAACTATTTTATATATACATCGTTTTTATTTCAATCTGTTCTGATACACCTGGTACTACTTAATATTTGACTAATATGTTCCAACAGACAAAAAATAATAAAATGTTTATAACAAATATGCATATATATATATATATATATATATATATATATATATATATATATATACAGTGTGAGGGGGCCAAGCGTGGTAAAATATGAATATTAATTAGGATAATTAAAAAAATTCTAGGGGGCTCATCCGCCACGGGGGAGAAGGGGTACACCCGCCACCACACCCGCTTCCGACGGAACCGGCCAATACACCCTACTTAGGACTTACCGTGTCGACTACAGTAATTTCTTCTTCCCTACAGGGGAGATTGGCTAAAGACAATTTTTACAATATCTGAAGGAATGCACACAATAATTTCGACCCCAAATTGTTCACAATTAATAGTTTTCGTGACATGCCTGAGACGACCGCAAAATAAATCAGCAACCCCTCACTATCAGATCTGCCGTAAATTCTCAGGACTTTGTCACTCGAGTAACGACTCGAGAGACACGACCGGGACCTTTAAGGAGTAGTTGGAGAACTATTGACCGTGGAGGCCTCGGGGCGGGCAGTAAATATCTAGAGCGTCTGTGATTGACGGGGATCTTGTAATTCCCAGAGATGTGAGTTACCACTGGGAATCGCACGCCTTGCGTTCCCGAGTCGTGGCCGAGTGGATCTCATACATTACATATATGGGACAGTGATTACGGTAGGTGGGTCGAACTAGCTTGCAGCTAGACGTGAAAGGGAGACGGAATCTGAACATCTGATACGGTTTGGGATGTGAAGTCCTCATTCTCACCCGGGCCTTTAACAACGTTTTGTATTAGCAATTTTCCTTATAGAAAAGAAGCTATTACCGTAGTCGGCATAGTACGACGTAGGCCCGGGACCATGATAACTTTTCGTTTTGAGGTCCCCGGATGCCAAAAACACCATCCGTTCAAAATTGTATTTATGTATGTGTATATATATATATATTTGTAACTTAACACGCATTTATTATAATCTTTTTCATTCCTTTATTAATATAAAATCATCGACAAATAGTACGGGTATAAAATAAATTTGATAAATATATATACATCGATTTTTATTTATTAATTTATGTAGTATATTGGGGCTGAGCTTTGATCAGGAAAGGCCAGTCAGTTTGTTTAGATGCCTTGGAGTAATATTTTACCACTTCCCCCATAACTGATTATCAGATTTGTATAGCCTCATTGGCCTCTTTTCTGCATTTTTAAGGTCACTACAGTTGATATTTATAGCTCAATGTCCTTTCATTATAATATTCAATCTACACTCAACAGTTTTAGTCACTGCTCTCAGAAAACCACATGTTAACAATTATTATAAACAACACTAGTATTACATTGACAGTTCCCTGATTGATTATGAGCAGCTTTTAGAATTATTTTGTTTTTATTTTAAACTCCATAAGCCCAATGTTAATTTTTTCTTTTCATTTACTTTTTTTTAACATTATTTGATTTTTCCTGGGGATGAGACGTCTATGAGACCTGTCTCTAACTTATTTTTATCCCATAAATTAGTTATTTTCAACATTGTAGAAAATCGTTGGAGCCATTTTTACTTTCTCCCCCTTATACGTAGTACTGTATATGGAGAAAGTATTGTTTTCGTCAGAATTTTCGAATTTGAGTTGTTAGTGGAAATATTCGTTTTGGTGCTCCCTGAACCCAAAAAAGTGGTTTTTACGTGATGTCTGTCTGTGTGTGTGTGTGTGTGTGTGTGTGTGTGTGTGTGTGTGTGTGTGTGTGTGTGTGTGTGTGTGTGTGTGTGTGTGGATGTGTGGATGTGTACAGAGCTAGAGCCCTAACCTATGGACCGATTTTGATGAAATTTGGTATATAGGTACTAATCCACGATATCTCCAGGTGTTTTTTTCATTTTTTTGAATTTTTGATTTTTAAGGGTAATTATCCCCCAAAAACCGCCAAAAAAACATGAAAAATCCAAATTTCTCAAAAGCTGCTCTAACGATTTTGATTAAACTTTAGTCGTTTGTAGAACTTTAGTTCTCCAACAAAATGACACCACCCGCATTTCTGTAAAAATTCGGGTTCAGAAATTACAGGACTTAAAACATCCAAAATTCAGTTTTTTGGATTTTTCATAAAAAAACATAAATATTAAAAAATATTACTATTCACCATTAAAAAGAGCTCTAAAAACTAAATAATTTAGTATTTTGAATTACTGTTCTACGATTGCTGGTTTCGGAGAAAATTGAAATTTTCATTTAGCGGTAAACGCAGTACGTTGTCCAATGTTATTCTTATGGGGAATACAAAAATTACTATTTCTGTCTTATTTACTGATCAATTTCATTCAAACTTGATATGCTTGTCAATTTAGCATTGACCAACAGAGTTAATTCGAAATATGTTGCCCCTTAATAACCCGGGGGGGAATAGGGGGCATTTCCCCTCTTAAAACCACGAGTGTAGCAATGGATTCTGTAGTGCCTCCAAAGCAGGGATTTGGGTGGATGTTTTTTAAAACAACTTGTTTACAAGATTTTCTGTACATTCGACCATGTTTTGTATTCTATATTTAGTAAATAAAAGTAATTTATTCATTAAAGTTGGGCTAAAAGGGAGAAAGTATATGTCAGTTTCCTGATACCGTTTATTTAGATCAGAGTTGCAATCAAGCATACAAGCAAGCAAGAAAACCTTAGTCACACTGTATTAGAGTGTAGGATAGAATAGGATATATGTGTCCGTAACCACGATAACTCTCGTAAAAAAGATTCGATCTTATTGAAATTTGGTACAGATGTATAACGTAGCGTTTATTTGATGAGTTCTAAAACCATACGGATCACCTCATCCGGGGACGATGAAACTGCCCCGATATTTTAGGTACGTTTGAAATGATGAAACTGCCCCGCTCATTAAAGGGGATCAAGAAGGATCGCCTCGCCAGACCAGCAATGCTGAATTTGCCCTGAGCGCCCGGCCAGGTAGGTCTGGGGAAAAAGGGAATTATTTTTGTCCCGGCGTCCTTTCAGTGACTGCAATCTTCTAATAACTGCCACCAATATCAGGAATTACTAGCTGATAAAACTACCGCTTCGTTGGGCTTTAAAAACAATATAGTGATACAATCTGTGTTTAAACTTAGGAACTCAACAGAAATTGTCAAATAAAAAATAAAGTCGCAAACCGAACCATATTTTAACTTACAGAAATAAACTTATATCAAATTTAAATGTTTTTGTTCCGAACCCTAATATAACGCGTTTAAAAAACACCGAATATTAAGGGCCAAGACTGTATAATAATATGACTAAACAAATAAGAGAAGAAAAATGAAGTCTATGACTGGCTATTTACTTTAGAAAATAATTTTGAAAACATGTTGAGGGTGCTACCGCATGTTAATGGGTGAAAGCAGCCGACGGCAGTTTTAGAAGACTGCAGTCACCGACAGGACGCAGAGACAAAAATAATTACCTTTCTTCCCCAGTCCCGTAGTGACTACGTGGCCGGGCGTTCGGGGCAATTTCAGCATTTCTAGTCTTGAGAGGCGACCCTTCCTAATCCTCTTTAATGAGCGGGGCAGTATCATCGTTTCAAAATTACCCAAAATATCGGGGCAGTTTCACTACGCCCGCTAAAGATACAATAATTTATAGGGATGTTGCCCTCAATAATGTTAGTAGAATGTCACTGGCACTCAGTAAAAAAAAATGTTTATCAAAAGACTTTCGAAATACTGTATAAAGAAATTTCGAAATACAAAAATGAAAAGCACTCTGAAACAATAAAACTTTCAGTTAGTTCTTATTCAGTTAAAAAGTTCACTAAACTATATTTCCGCAAATCAAGAACACAGAAACAGTGTACAATGTATTTATTTTAATTGTTGGTATCAGTTAAAACTTCGTATGCCCAATCATTTAACAAGCCTTTTCCTTCCTTTTGGGGCCCGTGACTTTTGGGTCGTACAGTAAACACATACGTCTATTACAAAATCACTTTTAACAATTGAAAATTATTTTAATTTTGGTATTATTACAATCTTTAAATAATTGCTAACTGGTTGAACTCCATTTACATGCATTTCTTGTAAGATCTTTAATATCTGCATATCTGTAAGATCTCTCACAAAAGCATCTAAGCAACAACATCCAGAACAACTAGGGCCCTACTTCCAAATTTGAAAAGTCATAAAACAAAATCCGAAACAACGGCCGTTCTCAACAATGCGTCTTTTACACTAAACCGGCCCTAAATCACACTCCTCGACTTCCCGAGCCAAATAGCCTATTAAGGCCCATTAGTTGCGAGGCATTGAGAACGAGGAGGTTTGTTTAATTCGGAAAGGCCAAGGAGCAAAGGGCGACGAAGCCTGGGACATCCTACACAGTTTATGACAAAACTCCATTGTTCGTTCCGGCTATACTTTCAGCCTCGTAAAGTCACATAATGAACTGTTTGCATAATAGAACGGCCGCGGCGTACCCCAAGGTCGAGTTTTGGGTCCGATCCTTTTCTTAATTTTGAACGCTGCCGCCGGGCGTTTGGCCAACTCTCGTTAGCTGTAGGGTAGACCTTCCCGTCAACTGTTACGTACAATCGCACAATCTTCCTCAGTCAATCTAACTGCCGGAGTTAATGGTTAAGGTCAGAATGCCAGCAGTCGTTTGATGTTGGAGATAAATTAAGGATATCTGTGTAGGACGTAGACAATCTTGGACGGAGGGAAAGTTGTGGTGAACAAACTAGAGAAGAGATATGGCAAGTGTTAAAGCTAGAGGTGATGAAGGCCGCTGATTTTTTAAAGAGTTGATTTTTAAATTTATCCCCTATTATCTTTAGAGAGTTACGAAAAAGTGAGTACTGGACGAACTTGCAGTTGGAAACCATTTGATAGTCAACAACATAGGACTAGTAGTGATATATTTTTCCCAAAAATGTTTATTTAGTTCAAACCGAATGCCATTTGGTTCGCTTAATCCTTTAGAACTGCTTTTAGAATCTTTAATTTAAAATTTAAAATCAGCTTAGGATATAAGATCGAATTTATTAAACGAAAAACCGGTATTAATGTTCATTAAAAAAATTAATAATAAAAAAAATCCGCAAAAAAATAATCCTGGGGGGTTAAAATTAATCCGTAATTTTATTTCCCCCTGAAACTGACATGATAAATCGACTCATTCATGCCATTATATGGACCAGTACGTTTCAATTTAAGTGTCTCGGGTGGTATTCCAACCTGGAGTAGCTTACTGGTTCACTCAAAGGTAATGTCAAATTTGCTGTAATCGGATCCCCCGGTGTATGCAATTAGCCCGGTGAGTAAATCTGTGTATTCGCGGATTGGTGAGTTTTCATTGTTTACGTTGGCAACGCCGTCTGGCACGGTGTTTTCTAGCAGCCTAGGTATAAGCTACCAATTCATACTGTTATAACCGTCAAATTACTTAGCGTGGAGAGGATTATATTAGCCACTAGAGTAGCCTGCCAACAGTTGTTTCGTCGTGTTGCACTTTGCGTTTAATATACTAGAGTGGGAACTGTGGTTGCAGAAATGTTTCTGGTTTATGAAATACAAATCATTGCTTGCCAGGATTTGGCTACACAAAAGTTTTACGAATGCATGTTTAAGTTCATGATTACACTTAACTCGAGGTCAACATGGTTGCTTATTGGATTTGTGAAAGATTGAATTATTAGCTTCTTGGTACTAAAGATTAAAGTTTAGGCAACAATTCATGTTCAGGAAACAACTTGTTGTACCTAGATTGAAAATCCTACACTCGACAAATTTTGTTATTTACTATTCGTTGGACATCAAAACATTGCAGAACGAATAACTCTTTGCACTAAACCACTTTTTCCTCAGTATTCCCCTTATTTCAGTAGTTATATGTTACATTCAACTCCTCCCCAGGCTTGTCTGCGGTTTACATGTCGAAATCAGGCACAACAAAAGAATCTATCGTACAGTAGTGAATTCTTTTGGCCGTACTTAATGAAAAACCTGATCTTTATCTTGGTTCTTTCGTTTACAGGTTTATGATAGCTTTTAGTACCTAGCTGAGAATGTTAACCCATGGAGTATTTGCTCCTCGCGGTTGTATTAGCAGCTTAGAGTTTAGACGGGACCAAAGCGATTGCCCTCCCTCCCTCCTCCAATGTATTTAATTGGCTGCTTTACTTCCTTTTCTCTGCTTTAAATTAATTTCTTCCGCTAAATTTCCGCAGTTAAATATGTGCTAGTCAACTTTATTGACGTTTAATGCCATTCCATTTTTAGGAAAAGAGAGTTCTGAAATATAACTTTCCACCCCACTACGCTGTTATCACCTGTTTTCGGATCGTCATTTGAATACCGTAATTAGACTTTTTCCGCCCAAGGGCCGAAAGTCAGCTGATATATTTAGCCAGTGTTGCCAACTTGTTTTCAAGCGTACACGACGTTACCTGGTTAATACGTGCATACTATTTTGTGTTCTGTGGTTGAAACGCTGGAAAAAATAACAACAAAATTCAAAACATTGTACTACCGATGTTTTGTTTATTGGTTAACTCTGTTTTTAGTCCGAGATTGTATGAGGCCGCTCGTGTTTTATGACCGATCACATTTAACCCATTAATAATTGTAGTATGGTGAAAAATAGCGTTCGTACTTTTGCCGAAAGGGTTTCGCATAGCCCTCGAACGAATTATGACCTCGACTTCGTCTCGGTCATAAAACACGATATCGGGCCAGCAAATCCCCACTTTGTGCTAAATATACTATTGTCGAAAAAATGTTACAGTGTAAACCCTTTTAAAAAATCTATTGATTTATTGATTTTTTCAATCCAAGTACAATTTGTTTTGGTCTCGATAAGTAATTACTTAAAATAAGGTCCAATATTATAATCTCGAAGAATACCCAAAGCGATTCATTTTATAAATAGAGTGGTTATTTTATCTACTGGAAAAATAAGATTAATAATTTAATTCCTAAGATGGCATGAGGCGGTCCTGCCTGTATTAACCACCAATAAAAAGTATTAAAGCATAATTATTATGCTTTAAATGATAAAATTATATCAGTATAATATAATGATAAGCTGAGTGAGCGGCCCTGCTCCCCCTCTACTCTACTCAACACAGAAAAAGAAAACAGAAAGAAGTCATGAGGCGACGGTAACTCTTTTATCATTATTACATCCTTCACTTTCACAACTTGAGAAACCGCCTTGCTGCAACAAAATGAGGAACAAATATTGATAGGAAAATCCTTCCAGTCATATGTTTGTTGGATTATATACGTGATTGTGTATTTGAATCACTACCTCAACAACTGGAGGATGTTCATTTGTTCAGTTGTTGCACGGTAGCTGAGGCCTGAGTCCGTGTCGTGCCCACGTCAGATTATGCAGTTGAGCAACGAGCTATAACACAGTCTGGAGGCCCCGTGGTTCACGCTGTCGTGACCGCGTCATCCGCCCACGTGCTGGCCCCGTCCCGCACCTGTATTCGGTACTTGGGTACCAAGGTTCTTCGATACTTCTGTATTCTAGTGCTTCGTTACTTCGTTTCTTCGGTGTTTTGGTACCTCGGAATTTCGTTACCTCAACACTATGGCACTCCGGTATATCTGTACCAAGGTTCTTCAGTACTCTGGTATTTTGGTTCCTCGTTAATTTAATACACATTCATCTCTCCTCTCTACGGAAAATAGGTCTCCACCTTCAACATATTTCTTAAAATTTAAATCAATATTATATATTGCATTTTTAAGTTTTATTTTATTTTTTTACAAAATCATGAACTAAAAATTACTTTATGCAAAAATTGAAATATTTTGTCCTTTTCATAAGATTGTTCTGATTTACATAATATCTACGCCCAGCAATGGTGTATATGTTCCTCTAGTGCAGGCATGTTATCATCGAGCCTTGAATGGAAGTAAACGATTTTTTTTATGGTTTTTAGTGGGAAACATTATTATGCGTAAGAAGTCCAAGGCGGAAAATGAAAAGGTTAAACTGTGAGGGAAAAAATGTTTTGTTATATTTTAACCGTGGAGGAATTAACAACAATAAATAAGTACACTTCACCATTTCACATGGTGTGTTGCACGCATGTCTTAAAATTCAACGTGACATAACTGAAATGTATGCAGAAAAATAACTTTTTTTAAGATTATACTCTTTTTTCAATAATGTAGGTTCATCCTCTTAATGTGAATGTATAAACAAACATGTTTGCCAAATTATGCTCCTGTCCAATAAATATTAATACACACGAGAGCCGAAGAATTCGCGCTACACAAGTCCTTGATACTCCGACTAGGACGAGATACGCCGTCATGTAACCGCGCTTGATTACCCCCATATCAGCGGACCACACCTGCGACGGCGCGCAGCAATGCTAACAATGCGCGGCTGAGACAGCTTGGCGCGTAGTGGCGGCGCGGGGACCAAGGTCGCACTGCGCACGATCAGCTGGGTTGCACCACCGCGGCAAATATATTGATTTTGAAATTGTCGAAGGCTAAGACCGTTTAGGAAGAGTCCCGGCTGTCCGTCGCGCGATTATGGAAATGAAATCGCCACGGCCGTGGAAGCTGCGAGACGGCCGGCCATCTTGATAATTTTGGCGCGAAGTTATCTTGATTGATGGCTCCAGCTGATTGGGTGGTAATTAATGATGTGAAAACACCGCCCGGAGGCTGGCATGTGGCAATTGAGGGCATGGAGATAACCCCGGGCTTGACGACTGATGAACTGACTTATTTTTGGAATAAGTTAAATTAATTTTGATTAAAATTGGCGAAAAAACGTCACTACTAAACTAAAACATTATGGTGGATTTATCCACCATTAGTACAAGTGCAGCTAAATGCAGTTATGGAAAAATATAATGGTAAACGTTTCCGATTTCCAATCTACCAAAAACTAATTTGTATTTGTTTATAACTCGGCGAATCCATAATAATTCGCCATAATTCAAAGCTTTAGTTAGTGTAATTTTCAGCCGATTCCTTTCATGCATGTATATTGTAACCCATTTGAGTCAGTGGCAACAGTTTCTTCGACAAAGAAAACAAAATGGTTTGTTGTAATACAATCGTGAGCCAAACTCAATGTTAAATATGTAACATATTTATTTCACTTTATTTTTTTCCCCTAAAACGTTCTCATGATAAAAATTAAAACTTAGTTCTATGATTTTACGTAATCTTTTTAATTAAAAAATCAATTGGTAGTCTTCCCAAGCTATTTTTGATCTTCAATACAAGTCCATCAATAATATGAATCTTAATTTGAACGAGAACAAAACCAAAATACGAAAAAATTCATATTAATCGTGAACCTTGAACAGCATCACCAAAACTACAACACCACACATTAGTCCATATCATAACCAACGGTATACCTATAACTCAAATCAAATCCCATAACTCACCCAGAGGACCGGAACGCAATAGTCCTTCAAGGATCCCTTTATCAGATAAGGGGATAATCGCCCCATAACTCTCAGCTTGTTTCTGCTGCCTCCTATCTCGGCTCTCCACCTGCTCACGACTTGCTCTCGTGATTTCGCCCACTCAGTTCTCGGGCCTTGGGCTCATCTTTTATTGAGGATCGCTAAAAATAAAGCGAGGAGTTCGTGGCGCCCCGGGCAAGGTTGGGTCCATGGTTGGGTTCACACAAGGCCGCCGATGAAGTGCAACTGCAGATTTATGCAGAATGCAGCCCACGCAACTATGGTTGAGATCTTTGACAGGATGCGGGCGTAGTCTTGAATGCATATAAGAACGATGTTGCTATTTAGGTTGGAGTGATGTTTGTGTGGTAAGTTGTAGAGTTCTTGCTGCTAGTTGGGTTAGAGTGGGTTGCATGGTAAGTTGTAGAATATTGCTGATAGTTGGGTTAGAGTGATGTTTGCATGGTAAGTTGTAGAATCTTGCTGCTAGTTGGGTTAGAGTGATGTTTGCATGGTAAGTTGTAGAATCTTGCTGCTAGTTGGGTTAGAGTTGGTTGCATGGTAAGTTGTAGAATATTGCTGATAGTTGGGTTAGAGTGATGTTTGCATAGTTGTAGAATCTTGCTGCTAGTTGGGTTAGAGTGATGTTTGCATGGTAAGTTGTAGAATCTTGCTGCTAGTTGGGTTAGAGTGATTACCCAACATGGAAGCATGGTAGGCTTAAGCGTGTAGTTGTTTCCCTGCTGCTAGTTAGATTGCAGGGTTTTATGGTGGGTCGTGTGGTTTTAAATGGTAACATTTAGAAAGAATGACTGATTGGCTGTCTGATGGGAAGATGTACAGTGTGCATTTGGTGTAAGCGAGGAGTTTTAATGATGTTTGTGATGAAGGGAGTTTAATTAGCCTTTTAGGGAACACCCATTTTCTTTCAGCCTCAGAAGAGTTTTTTTTCTGAATTACTTCAACGACAAAATAACTTTTCCTACCTTGTTACAAAATCAACTTAGTTCAGATTCTCTGCACTTCATGACGCAAAGAACCAAAGAAGCTCTTTATCCTGTGCGTCCATAAACTCTTCCACTGCTTACAAATATTGCAAGTTGGAATACTAGAACGTAAAGCCACTTTTATCTCCTCTAGCCCTCAACAAATATTTTCTCTGCCTCTCGTTCGAAGGCTAAACCTTCTCAATTTAGAGCCTTACAATCTTTGCAGTTAAACAATTTACATGTCCCCCTCTCCTTGAACATGTTCCTGACCTACGTAAAAAATACAAAAAATAAAGTTGATAATTGAATTTCTTTCCATTCAGTAAATCAATTTATCAAGCAGCTCCGCAAACCAATTTCGATCTAATCCAGAATTCAATCATAATTGTAAAGGCCATACGACATGTTTGTAAATGATCCAAGATCACGATCTGGATAAATAAAATTCGTCTTACAATACTATAAAGTATATTTACACTTATACTGTACTTACATACAAGACGGTAAAATATACAAAAAAGATGGTTCAAGGCGATCGATTTCAACCAGTTACACCGGTCATCATCAGGCCCAATCAGAGAATGAAATAAACAAGATAGCGAACAGCTTAAATACTATTGGCTACCGGAAGTTCCGGAAACCAGTTGCGATAAGTACCACCAGAGTCAAAGTTGACCTGTTCATTGATCAATTGATCCCTATCCTTACATTGTCCCTTAAAAATAAACAATTCTTCCCATGCATTCATTACATTTCCTTTCTTACAAATATCGAGAATATTCAAATCGTCTTCAATTGTTCCCAATGAGTGGCAATTTTCCAGGAGGTGTTTTGCGACATTCGATCCTTCCGGTTTTCGGTTCTTCCATGCTGAAACGTGATTCTTGTATCTTTTTGCAAAATTAACAGTCTGACCAACATAAAAATTATCACAATCATTACAACTGATTTTATATACACCGGGCTTATCAAACTTATCACAATCTTCTATGTTCGGATGCAGAATTTTACTCATGGTAACTGGTTGAAATCGATCGCCTTGTACCATCTTTTGTGTATATTTTACCGTCTTGTATGTAAGTACAACATACTTTAAGTGTACATACTTTATAGTGTTGAAAGACGTATTTTATTAATCCTGCATATTTTAAAACACAGTCACCCATTTCCAACAACTCTTAACAATGTGTTCACTCCCGTTTCGCGCGGGCTGAATCGTCGAATTAATCCAGAAAGAGGATACTGTTAGTTGTGTGCCAGGCGCCATTTTTCACGCCCAAATTTGAGATAGACTAAATCGATTTGGCAACGCGGACCGTTCTTGTTGCTGCTTAGTCGCTGGTTGCTGCACGCATTCGTCTAAACAACAGCCTACAGAAATACACGCACGCAAAGATGGTTTGATGTTGCGAAACCTGTTTCACTGCAATTCAGCGTTTGAGAAAGAAAATACCCCCGTCGCAGCAAACCTGCATACTCAGCGAATTTCCAATGGAGATGTAAATGTCCTAATACTACATAAATCCACTTACCAAGTTTCATAAAAATATATTCAGAAATAAGCGATATATACAATTTTAATTATTCTCCATAACAATAACATTAGAGCTGAGTACGCAGGTTTGCTGCAACAAGGAATACAAAAAATGGGTTTTTATGCTAATATCAATAGGACTCAACTAGGTGAAGTCGTATACCAGTTTTTATTCATTTATGTTCATAATTAAGGGAGACAGAGCATTTAATTATTCTCCATAAGAATAATATGGGGGCTGAGTACGCAGGTTTGCTGCTACGGGAGACTTTGGCAAAAAATATTTGTTTGAGCAAATATCAATAGACCACCACGATATGAAGCTGTATACCAATTTTCGTCAGTATACGTTCATAAATAAGCGAGATATAAAAATTTCCTTTTCCTCCATAAGAATAACATTAGACAACGTACTGTGTTTAGCACTTTCAATAACTCGGTAACCAATTGACGTAGATAAATGATCAAAATACCAAATTGTGTGTTTTTTTAAGCTGAATCCAATGATGGAAACTAAAATTTGACTGTTTCAAAAATTATATGTAAAACATTCAAAAAACCCGTTTTTGGGGTACAAAACCCCCACCCCAAAGTACCCCTTCGGAGAGGTCGATATGTCTGGTTTTCGAACTTAAAGTCATAAATGCTGCTTTACACGTTTATACCAAATTTCATCAAAATCGAATAATTTTTACGAGAGTTATCGTGCTCACGGACACATATATATATAAAGTTTCAAACGAATGGTGTTTTTGGGGTCTGGGGACCTCAAAACGAAAAGTTATCATGGTCCCGGGCCTAGGTCTTACCATGCCGACCACGGTAATAGCTTCTTCCCTATAGGGGAAATTCGCTAAAACTCGTAATTCATTATTATTCATCCTGTCATCCTATAATAGAATATTAAATTTTTTATAACAGTTGTGTATGTGCTTTTACATGTGTTAGGATGAAGCGTTAGCATAAATTAATACAAATGAGGATCATCAAGTGTATAAACAAACGGCCTTTTTAGTCAGGCTTAACTGCGATTAGATATGTTTCCTTATTTTTTGTATTCTAATTATTGCAATATATTGAAAGTAGCTGAAAGGTACTGTAAATATAAAAATTATAATAAGTGGAATGAAGTTATTTTCTAATTTTATACGGTCTAGTTATTATTTTGTAAGTTCTTTAGAACTTCAAGGATCTCTTCAAATTTAAATTGGAATGTTGATATGTTAAAAGCAATGTTGAAGTCCCCAAGATGTCTATGTATAAAGTGGATTCATTAATCATGCAACGATTACAGTTATAATTTATATTAAAGGGATTTCACTTTGGAAAGGTTTCATTTTTCGCATCAACCCTAAAGGGTGACAAAATTTATCTTCAACAATGTTAAAAAGTATATATAGAAGATACTGTACTCTACTAATTTGATGGTTTTAGGCTAGAAGATTCCTGTGCATTGTTTTGATAAATGTGCATTGCGTTAAAATATTAAACTTTTAAGGACTTTTTTAAACGTCTTACTTTTCATACCAAGATAGTAATCATGTTTTCCAGTCTTGCTAGCTATGTTAGTAACATATTTTTAACAACATAACTTTTAGACAAAACGTTTAGCTAAACGTTATGCTAATCAAAAAGTTGTTTAAAACGTTTAGATGATTTAACAAATTATTAGGGGGCTAGTTACTCTCTTTCTACCTGCTTATTCTATAACACCAACGTCAACTTTCAAAACACCGGTCGCTCCTTGACGGATTATCCAAAAATTGTTTATTTATGGCTCATTCAAGACACTTTAGTTAGAAGAATTTTAATATCACAACAATAATTGCTCAAAAAAATTCCAAAATATTCAAATTATGGGATTTTTTTATTGATTAACTGTTTTAGCGAATTTTCCCTATAGGGAAGATGCTATTACCGTAGTCGGCATGGTAAGACCTAGGCCCGGGGCCATGATAACTTTTCGTTTTGAGGTCCCCAGACCCCAAAAACACCATTCGTTCGAAACTGTATATATATATATATATATATATATATATATGTGTGTGTGTGTGTGTGTGTGTGTGTGTGTGTGTGTCCGTGAGCACGATAACTCTCGTAAAAATTATCCGATTTTGATGAAATTTGGTATAAACGTGTAAAGCAACATTTATGACTTTAAGTTCGAAAACCAGGCAGATCGCTCTATCCGAAGGGGTATTTTGGGGGGGTTTTGTACCCCAAAAATGGGTTTTTCGAATTTTGTACATATAATTTTGCAAATAATCCAATTTTAGTTTTTCCCATTGGATTCAGCTTAAAAAAACAAACAATTTGATATTTTCTCTACGTCAATTGGTTACCGAGATATTGAAAGTGCTAAACACAGTACGTTGTCTTGTAATGTTATTCTTATGGAGGAAAAGAAATATGTTATATCTCGCTTATTTATGAACGTATACTGTCAAAACTTGGTATACGGCTTCATCTGGTTGTGTACCATTGATATTTGCTCAAAAAAACAATTTTTTGCCAAAGGCTCCCGTAGCAGCAAACCTGCGTACTCAGCCCCATGTTATTCTTATGGAGAATAAGTAACGTGTTATCTCCCTTAATTATGAAAATAAATTAATGATATTTGGTATGTGGCTTTACCTACATGAGTTATATTGATATTTGTATAAAACCCCATTTTTTGTGTTCCTTGCTTCAGCAAACCTGCATACTCAGCTGCTATGTTATTCTTATGGAGAATAATTAAAATGTCATAAATTGTTTATTTATGAATGTATATTGATGAAACTTGGTATGTGGCTTTATGTGGTATTAAGATAAATATATATGCATTGGAAATTCGTTGAGTACGCAAGTTTGCTGCTACGGGGATATTTAGTATCAACATACGGTAGTTGAAATACCCGAAATCACTAGGTATTTAATAATCTTTTCAACGAGCTATAAATTTAATATTTTGAATAATCGGTTGATAAGGGACGGGATTTTAAAGTTAACTTTGGCTTTATGGGGGAATCAGGTAGGAATACGAAATTTTACGTGACTGGAGCCCCCTCATAAAGCTCATCACAGATAATTTCGTCTCAGCGCGGTGCCGCGGCGTTTTTAAAGGTGGGAAAGTAGGTTGCGAGTGCAACGTACAGTCGGTGGGTTTTCCACACTCGTCCGTGACTTGGGTGCCAACTGCCAATACTCACACAAACACACACGCCAGTAACGCACAGACGCGCACACATGCAGTCACACCACGAGTCGTCACATCACTTCTAAAGATCCTTGAATGAATCAAGGGCCTTTTGATCAATAGCAGATTCTCGAGAGTCCAGAGTAAGTCCATTGTTCCAATTCCATGCTCGGGCGGAAATAGTTTCCATTTGTTGAATTTGCTTTAAAAAAACTACCGTCGCGTCGGTATGTATACCGACACAAATCTTTTTTCTTTTTAGCGAATTTCCCATATAGGGAAGAAGCTATTACCGTAGGTGGCATGGTAAGACCTAGGCCCGGGACCATGATAACTTTTCGTTTTGGGGCCCCCAGATGCCAAAAACACCATTCGTTCAAATTCATATATATATGTGTATATATATATATATATATATATATATATATATATATATCCGTAGGCACGATAACGTTCGTAAAAATGGTCCGATCTTGATGAAATTTCCCCTATAAGGAAAAAGCTATTACCGTAGGTCTCCCTACGGTTGACTTAAGCCCGAAACTATGTTAACTTTTTGTTTTGAGGTCCCCAGATGCTAAAAACACTATTCGTTCAGATTGATATATATGTACATATATGTATGTGTATATATATATATATATATATATATATATACCTATATATGTGTGTGTGTGTGTTTGTGTCCGTGAATAACTTGAGTAAAAAACGTCAGATTTTGATGAAATTTGGCTAAAATGTGTAAAGTGACATTCATGACTTTGAGTTCGAAAACCAGAAAAATCGGACCATGGGAAGGGGGATTTATGGGGGTTTTAAATTGTCCAAAAATCAGTTTTTTGAAATTTTTACCTTAAAATTGTTAAAAAACTTAATTTTGGGATTGACCATGTTATAGAGCTTAAAAAAATAATATAGGATTTTGAATTATTATCGTAGTTAAGTGGTTGCGGAGACAATCCAAAAAACTTACTCATAAAATCTCCTATGTTAATCTTATGGGAAAAGGGGTTTTGGCTTTTCCTCAGTTAATGAAAACTTCACATTTGCTTTTACCAATCAGTTCAGCTCCACAAAACAATTATTTTGGTGATTAAATTGTGATTCTACACCCAACCGTTGCAGAGATATTCAAAGTGCTAAACACAGTACATTGTCCAATGTTATCCTTATGGAGAATACATAAAATTTGATATCTCGATTATTTATGAATGTATATTGATGAAACTTGGTATGTGGCTTCACGTAGTATATTGATATATGCACAAAAAACTGATTTTTTGTTGATTATCCCCGTAGCAGCAAATCTGCGTACGCAACCCCCTTGTTATTCTTATAGAGAATAAGTAAAATGTAATGACTCTCCTAATTATGAACATAAATTAATAATACACCCGTCGCAGCAAACCTGCATACTCAGCGAATTTCCAATGAATATATAACATAACACATTAAAACACTTAACAGGATTCATAAGAAATGTATTCACAAACAAGCGATATTTAAAATATTAATTATTCTCCATAAGAATAACATTGGGGATGAGTACGCAGGTTTGCTGCAACAAGGCACACAAAATAATGGGTTTTTATGCAAATATCAATAGAACTCATCTTAGTGAAGTCACATACCAAGTTTCATCCATATACATTCATAAATAAGCGATATATAACATTTTAAGTATTTTCCATAAGAATAACATGGAGACCAAGTACCTAGGTTTGCTGCTACAAGAACCATAGGCGAAAAATTGTTTTTTTGTGCAAACAACAATAAACCATAACCAGATCAAGCCATATACCAAATTTTGCCAGTTTATGTTCATAAATAAGCGAGATATACAATTTTTCTTTTTCTCCATAAGAATAACATTAGACAACGTACTGTGTTTAGCACTTTCAATATCTCGGTAACCAATTGACGTAGAGCAATGATCAAAATACCAAATTGTTTTTTTTTTAAGTTGAATTCAATGGTGTAAATTAAAATTTGATTTAAATTAAAATTACATGTGAAAACCCCAAAAAACACATTTTTGGGGTACAAAACCCCCCAAAAACCCCCCTTCGGATGGTGCGATTCATCTGGTTTTCGAACTTGTTCAAATAAATGGTACTTTACACATTTGTACCAAATTTCATTAAGATCGGACCTTTTTTACGAGAGTTATCGTGCTTACGGACACATATATATATATATAAATATATATAAATATATATATATATACATATATAAAAATTTGAACGAATGGTGTTTTTTGGCATCTGGGGACCTCAAAATGAAAAGTTATCATGGTCTCGGGCTTAAGTCTTACCATGAGACCTACGGTAATAGCTTCTTCCCTATAGGGGAAATTCGCTAAAACTTGGTATGTGGCTTCACCTTGTTGAGTTGTACTGATATCTCCTAAAAAATCCAAGTTTTTGTTCCTTGTTGCAGCATACCTCCTTACTTAGCCCCATGTTATTCTTTTGGAGAATAATTAAAATTTTATATAGCGCTTATTTATATTGAATATTGATGAAACTTGGTATATGGCTTCACCTAATTAAATTCTATTTACATTTGCATAAAAACCAATTGTTTGTGTTCCTTGTTTCAGCAAACCTACATACTAATCACCAATGTTATTCTTATGGAGAATAGGTAAAATTGTATATATCGCTAATATGTGTTTATATTTTTATGAAACTTGGTATGCGGCTTTATGTGGTATTAAGACATATATTATGCAATGTAAATTCGCTGAGTACGCAGGTTTGCTGCGACGGGGGTATTTAAACCCAAATATTGGTTTACACCATTAAATTCAGTTTAAAAAACAAACTATTTGGTTTTTTAATCTTCAAAATTGGTATCTACGTTAATTGGTTACCGAGATATTGAGAGTACTAAACACAGTGCGTTGTCTAATGTTAATCCTAAGGAGAATAAGTAAAATTGTATATCTCGCTTATTAATGAACATATATTAATGAAACTTGGTATGTGGCTTTATATGGTTGGGTTTTAATGCTATTTGCATACAAAACTCATTTGTTGTGGTCATCATGGCAGCAAACCTGCGTACTCAGAAGCTATACTGTTAATCTAATGGAGAATAATAAACATGTGATATATTGCTTGTTCATGTACATAAATTGATAAAACTTGGTATGTTGCTTCATCTGGAGGTGATCCATTGGTATTTGCATAAAAACCATATTTTGTGGTCCTTGATGCAACAAACCTGCATACTCAGTCTTAATGTTTTTCGTATGGGGAATAAATGAAATGTCATATCTCGCTTATTTATTAATATGCTTTGATTAAAGTTGGTAAGTGGCTTCATGACTTAGTGAAGTACCATTTGAAATTTGCTGAGTATGCAGGTTTGCTGCAAAGGGGGTATTTATTATTAGGAACTTTAAAAAAACGTTCAATACGAAAGGTACAAAAAGTACCAAAGGTAACCATTTTGGTTTTGTATTTTGTTAACTTTATAAATTCAACATGAAGTTTTCTTTTATGACAATTTCG
Source organism: Allygus modestus (assembly GCA_963675035.1). Lineage (NCBI taxonomy): Eukaryota > Metazoa > Arthropoda > Insecta > Hemiptera > Cicadellidae > Allygus > Allygus modestus. The sequence goes on along the minus strand of OY776117.1, from coordinate 124,348,435 downwards.
CAAGAGACATTGTAAGTCCAAATAAATTTCGCAAACATAAACAAAACTTAGTAATGTATTCTTGTGAAAGCATTTAGAGTAAGAAATCACATAGTATAATCTTCCTACCCATCTATTTAATCCGAAATTTACACAACAAACATTTAACATATTTTGTAAACATAACTTCACGATTATAAACGTAAAACTATTTCTAAACGGACTATCTAACCTTGGACTGGTACACAATAAATGTTTGCGGCACAATAGGTGAGTCAGCGTTGCGCGGATGTGCGGTAGAGGATGGTGTAAATCTCAGTCACAGCTGATAATAAATCACACAGAACAGCTGATAATCACCTGCGCGGCTGCACACAGGCTGGAACAGCTGTTCACTGCGGTAGCTTTGAAGCTCAAGTGCCATAGAGTAATTGGTTTTTGGTAGCTATCTTGCACCAGGCTTCAATCGAAATTTTCAATTCTGTTTTCGATACTAGCCTGTAATTTCAATTTATCGTGGATTTTGACAGTGTAACCTGAATTTATGTGCGATTTAATTCAAGGTAGATCCTATGTATAATGTAAACATTATTTTAGGTTTAAAAAATACGTTACCGATTCCTCAAGCTAATGGTAGGTCTACATATACACAACTACATATAAATAACGACGAACAATTTTAACATAAGCTTTATTGCCATTAATGCAAGCTTATAAGTGTATTATCCTATTTTGATGGATAAGCAAATGTTTTAAACATGAAATCAACAGTCACCACCTAATAATAATGGTTTTACTCATTTCTAACCAATTCAACTGTTACCATCAAGTTTTACTAAACTGACAAAACTTGATTGGTATTTGTTTTTCTTAGCACTCTCCCTAAAACAATCAATGCTTCGTCATAATCGTAATCCTTCAACGTGTAAATTTAATTTAGAGTAAGTTTATTTACAGTGTTTGGTTATAATTGTGTAGATGATGCCCTGATATGTGGATTGAATATTTAACATTAAAGTTATGTTTTAAAGCTTTTTTAGGTTGTATTAAATTGTGTCCCAAAATGTTTTATGTGGTTCCTGTGGCACCAGTGAAAAGACTGATCACTTGTAATATTTGAATGTTGTATTGAATCTTTAAGTAATTATTTACTGTTGGTGAATATATTTGTATCTATGTTTAATTAATTTTAAGTGGCTAATGTCAATTAGATTCTCAAAAAAATTGGTGTATCTATTACAAATCTCTTAGTAAATTATCTATTGATTGCTATTATATCTACTGCTCTCACTGATTTTTATCAGCCATAGCATTAACTTCTTCGAACATCGTAAATCTTTTTGTTTAAAGCTTTTCAGTGACTAGAGACCAAATTTTGTGGTGGCGGACATTTCTCAGCAGATCATCAAAAGGGCAATGGCCAAGGTCATGTGGCAAACTTTCAATTATGTATTTCTCAGTTGTGGAGCACCGCCCACAATGGAGTCCGTCCTTGGACCTGCCTTAAAATGTCTGTCATATATTAATACCCCCGTAGCAGCAAACCTGCGTACTCAGCGAATTTCCAATGCATATATATGTATATTAATACCACATAAAGCCACATACCAAGTTTCATCAGTATACATTCATAAATAAACGATTTATGATATTTTAATTATTCACCATAAGAATAACATGGCAGCTGAGTATGCAGGTTTGCTGAAGCAAGGAACACAAAAAATGGGGTTTTATACAAATATCAATATAACTCATGTAGGTAAAGCCACATACCAAATTTCATTAATTTATTTTCATAATGAAGGCAGATAACACGTTACTTATTCTCCATAAGAATAACATGGGGCTGAGTACGCAGGTTTGCTGCTACAGGAGCCTTGGGTAAAAAATTGTCTTTTGAGCTAATATCAATGGTCCACAACCAGATGAAGCTGTATACCAAGTTTCGTCAGTATACGTTCATAAATAAGCGAGATATAAAATTTTTATTTTTCTCCATAAGAATAACATTAGACAACGTACTGTGTTTAGCACTTTCAATATCTCGGTAACCAATTGACGTAGAGAAATGATCAAAATACCAAATTGTGTGTTTTTTTAAGCTGAATCCAATGGAAAAAAATAAAATTTGACTATTTCCAAAATTATATGTAAAGAATTCGAAAAACCCATTTTTGGGGTACAAAACCCCCCCAAAATACCCCTTCGGATAAAGCGATCTGGCTGGTTTTCGAACTTAAAGTCATAAATGTTGCTTTATACGTTCATACCAAATTTCATCAAAATCGGATAATTTTTACGAGAGTTATCGTGCTCACGGACACATATATATATATATATATATATATATATATATATATATATATATATATATATATATATACAGTTTCGAACGAATTGTGTTTTTGGGGTCTGGGGACCTCAAAACGAAAAGTTATCATGGTCCCGGGCCTAGGTCTTACCATGCCGACTACGGTAATAGCTTCTTCCCTATAGGGGAAATTCGCTAAAACGTAATTAATTAAACATTGGAGTAGTTTAGATTGGTCTTGATTTATACTTTATCTAGTCTAGTCTATATTACGTTCCGTGATGTAAGGCAACTCCTCCCGTTATCAATTGAGCTCTACTTATATCTTTTTATAAAAATAATAAGGCGGTTTTTGTGACAAGCCTACCGGTGAAACTATTTTGTATTAAATGATTGTGTTTGTGTTCTTTAACAGCTCTCAACCTCTATATGTGCTTTTTGGGTTTTGGAAAATTCTTCGTTGGAACTTGGCTTTAAAAGTTCTAATGATAAACATATGGTAGTATATAAATCAATTTATAGTTGTAGAGGTAACCAAAACTACAGAACAGAAGCAATATCAGCTGCAAAAAGCTAACTTCCGAAATGGCATCGCAATATAAACTAAAAGGACCGTATATGAGCCGGGTAATCAGAAAAGAAAAAAAATTGATCGAATTCGAGCAACTGGGTTTTTGCTCGTTTTAAATACATATGTACTTCCAATTGTATATGTTTGTGTATTGCGTATTGTGTACACATTTGAGTGATAGATTAATTATAAACAAAAATGTAAGTTATTCTATGAGTTTACTGAATACAATTAGAGGTTTGTATAACTGCCCACAATGCGGTGGCCTGATCGCCACAATGCTGCGTGGGAGGCATGGCGCGGCGGCGGTCAGTCTCCTGCGCATGCCCAGTGTAATGTTGCATGCTGTGCGCGTGCCCGGGCTTAACGCATGTCACGTCCGCGCTCACGGCTTCATCTCCCCTCCCCCTTTCCTTCTACCTCGCCCCCCACCCATCACCACCCACAGGTCAAACATCCTCCCATCACATCAATACTGACCATCAGGATGCGGGTTGGATATTAATGAGGGGAATCGTTACAATGTGTTCGGTACCTGCAGCTTTCATTTGTTTCTGAAGATTAGCTTATGTATTTTCATGTAAGCTGTAGTATATGTAAGCTTATGGTTAGTAAATGTAACATGGTTTGTTTATGTCTTAGCCAAAGATTCACTTGTTGTGATGGTTTAGGATTAAGCGGGAATCGTGCAAGTAAAACGGACAATTTGTACATTTTTAAAAGGCTAATTTCATTGTTCACTATCTCAAGTGCCAGTATTATTAGAGCTTTTTTAATATAACAAGAAGACAAAATTTAAATTTGATGATATGTGTTTTTACAAGAAGTTATGAAAATTAACTATTTAGTAACGATAGTAAGATCACATTTGATGGACGAAACGCTAAAACGAAGTTGAAAGGGAACTTCACAATAACTGATTACTTGGTAGACCTGGTTGTTTTTGCGCTTTGGGGAACTATTAATAACATACTGATCAATAAACGCGCGAACACGTTTTGTGTGATGACTACCTTCACCTTGAAATTCTGGATTAATTCTCTGAAAACCTTGGCCTTACACTACAGTAAAACAAAGCTCAGCCATTATTACAAGTTTAATGTTTCAACCACCTTATTATAGAATGGATCAGTCTTTCTTCCAACAGCTTCGTGTGTTCGAACCTACTTACCTTTGGGCTTCGTTCTTTCCAGGTCGATTTTTAAATTTAGAACGTATAATATACCAAACTTAAACCAAGATTAAGTTTGAGACCGTACGTTTCATTGGTTCAAAATCACCTGAGGATCAAACCCATGTTTATAGTACTAATAAAACTGTTTACATGCGGAATGCGCGTTCTTCACCAAACCAGTTTCAAATCCAGTACTTGATCAGGAAACCCGGTACCCATCGTACCAAGGTTCTTGGGTTGCACCGCAAATATTTAATGCATAGTAGAAATAAACAAGCAGATATCCCGCCGGGTTTATGGCGGCCTTGGGCGATCAGCTGTTTGGCGGGAACGTTACCCGCGTTGACGAGCCGTGGCCGTGTCCGCCTTTAGTTAATGCGCTGATCCACGAGCGTGAGTACGAGCGTCACGAGCACACGCGCACGGCACTGGATCACGAGCGCACAATTCGGCAACAGCGGCCGCCTAACCTTTCACAATTAGTCGATAAATCATTTAAATTGACTTGAGACGTGCGTACACTTTGATGGAAAATAAAATGGAAATAATATTTAAATAATTAAAAAAATTAAAACAATTTTGTTTACTGAAGCTTATATTTTAATAATCTTCTATAGAGAGCCTGTATATGAAAGTTGAAGTCTTTATAGAGGTTACAAACAAAGAATTTGTTTTCCGTTTGAAATTTAAAAATGCCTAAATCCGATATAGTATTAAGAAACGAATTATACCCGTTTTGAAACTAAACAGACCATTTTTCATTGCTCATTTACAATGTATACATAACCGAATCATTTATCCTTTACAAATTTAGGTAAGAAACAGCAGTTAAGAATTATCTATATATTTAATTCCGTAAGCGAATCGATCCCCACGAAATATCTCGAGCTAGGAAGAAGTTAAGTTAGGTTAAGACGATTCATTTTATAGCTCGAGGGCCAAGGACGGTGGGAAAAATGTCAGAAATGTTACAAGTTATGTGAGCTTCAAAGATCCAATTATTTTCTTATTGAAATATCACTACAGTGTTTTATTAATAATAAAAATGGACTAATGATCAGATAATCCGCTTACACAACAACGATATGTTAGGGGCTATAGCCTCTGTAAGCCCCTAGTATATCTTAATTTAATTAAACTCCCCTATGTGAAACAAAAGTGTACAACAAGTGCTGTTAAAATATCACCTCATAAAGTAATGAATCCAGTATCAACTATTTAGATTTTAACATGATTGAAAAATCCCCTCTACCATAGTAGCTAAGATTCGTCAAACAAACTGTATTAATAGGGCAGCCGCAGTGCCGCGCCGTGAAGGGGTGGGTATGCAAAACTAATGTAGCACCTATTTTGCCTACCTGCCCCTGCATTGTGACATATCAAACATTTCTCATTAGGCTGTTTTGGTTGATTCATTGTTCTTTTGTTTAGATAAATTTATGTACGATTGTTTATTTATTTTAGCAGTAAAGTTTTTTGTGCCTAAACATATTCTTAAGAGTCTTCATCACCGGAATTGCAAGACGCCATCTTGGAGTTTTGATCCATAAGGCCAATGTTAACTTTGTGCCTCCATTACTCCTCACCTGATCGTCACATACAATTCATTTTGGTGTAAAATTAAAACTTTCGTCGTCCTCTAGGGAAATACAATGTAGAATTCCTTAATTAGGGTATCATAGTTTCATAATAAATAGTTCAATTTTGAACTGAAACACTGTACATGTTCTCATTAATTTATAACAAACCCCAAATTCGACTATTGTATTTCCCTAGAGGACGACGAAAGCTTTAGTTTGACACCAAAATTAATTGTTTGTGACGATCAGGTGAGGAGTAACGGAGGCACAAAGTTAACATTGGCCTTATGGAACAAAACACCAATATGGCGTCCGGCAACTTCCGGTGATGAAGACTCTTAAGAGGGGGCTCTAGACCCTAAATCTTTGGCGTTTCTACGCATCCTTCATATTGTCAATATTAACTTTCAAAGCCCGTTCTTCCTCAACTGATTAGCCGATATCGTTGATTCATGGCTAATTTAAAAGAGATTAAATAAACGTAAAGAAAGAAGTTTGAATACCTAGTGATTTCATTGACCAAAAGTTAGATATCACAAATAAAAATCGTTCAAAAAGATTTGATATTTACAATTTTTTATGGGTGAACAATTTGTGACATCAAAATTCTCCTCACTTAATTCGCTAGATTTTTTCATAAAAACTAACCTTAAATTAACTATTTCGGATAATCCGATGAGGGGGAAGGGCTTCGAAAGTTAACATTGACCTTAAGGGACAGCAGGTAGAAGCCGGTGACAGCAGCTAAAGTTAACATGGGTTTAAATTTGTTTGTTAAATTTGATTCATTGTAAACTACTTATCAACTGGAATTATGTTCCAAACATATTTTATTAAACAAAATTGGAGATTGTATTGTAACTTTTGGAATCTAACAACTCCATTCCAACTGAAATCTTATCATTCCAGTTAAATAAACCCCTTCATAAGTAACCGTAAAGGGAATGGGTTAACTACAAAATGTTTAGTTGAAAGTAAAATAAACACCGTATTTCCATTAGTTGTCTTCCCGTACCCATGACTTAGTTCACATTTAGGTTATCTTTGAAAATTATACGCTGCCTTTTAGGAAACTTGGCCCATTAGACTAAAGTGTTCAAACTATTTCGATGCTTTTACACCAAAATGATTGCCAATGTTTTGAGTGTGCGTCTTTTATTCCAAAATGAAAGTTGAAGTGTTGCATGCTGTAATATATGTAATATAACATGGTTTAAATAATACTGATATAATGTGCCCTTGCTTAGTTACATTTTCTATTTACTCTAACTATCTTTATAATTTATATAATATTTATCAAGGTCGTTATTGTGGGTACACCATATTTCCCTTAATACGTCATCAAAACAATACATGAGCCATAATTTCGATTATTATCCTCATCGGTAGATGCGAAAATAAAAATAAAAACAATCCGAAATATAAAAATAATGCCCCCGTCGCAGCAAACCTGCATACTCAGAAAATTCCCAATGAATATATAACATAACACATTAAAACACTTAACAGGATTCATAAGGAATACATTCACAAACAAGCAATATTTAAAATATTAATTATTCTCCATAGGAATAACATTGGGGATGCGTACGCAGGTTTTCTGCAACAAGGAACACAAAATAATGGGTTTTTATGCAATTATCAATAGACCTCATCTTAGTGAAGTCACATACCAAGTTTCATCCATATACATTCATAAATAAGCGATATATAACATTTTAATTATTTTCCATAAGAATAACTTGAGGATCAAGTACCTAGGTTTGCTGCAACGGAAACCATAGGCGAAAATTTTGTTTGTACAAACAACAATAAACCACAACCAGGTGAAGCCATATACCAAATTTCGTCAGTTTATGTTTATAAATAAGCGAGATATACAATTTTTCTTTTTCTCCATAAGAATAATATTAGACAACGTACTGTGTTTAGCGCTTTCAATATCTCAGTAACCAATTGACATAGAGCAATGATCAAAATACCAAATTGTTTGTTTTTTATGCTGAATTCAATGGTAAAAATAAAAATTTGATTTAAATGCAAATTACATGTGGAAACCGCAAAAATATTTTTGGGGTACAAAACACCCCCAAAACCCCCCTTCGGATGGTACGATTCGTCTGGTTTTCGAACTCGTTCAAATAAATTATACTTTACACATTTGTACCAAATTTCATTAAGATCGGACCTATTTTACGAGAGTTATCGTGCTTACGGATATATTACATACATACAAATTTGAACGAATTGTGTTTTTGGCATCTGGGGACCTCAAAATGAAAAGTTATCATGGTCTCGGGCTTAAGTCTCACCATGAGACCTACGGTAATAGCTTCTTCCCTATAGGGAAAATTCGGTAAAATTATAATTTAATGGGCGATTAACGTTTATTTGCCAACGTACTGGTGACACCATATAGCGACAAGTTCAACTAACTCAACAGTTGTGCATGGGTGATTCTAGTAATCTTGTTAAACCGTAAATGAATAAATCCATTACTTTTGTTCGTTCTCTTTGGTTGAATTCTGATGTACGAAAAAATGTGAGTGCTCTCGAATCTGCGGTTTTTTAGTATAAGACGTTTAGGGATAAAACCAGAAAAGGAAGCAGACAGGAGCTATTAAAGAGATGAGGTTGAGGTTAGGGTTAGGCACGCGCCAGAAGGACATTGTGACAAGTGGTGCCATTACCTCAATTGCCGGGGCGCCGCAAGGATGCGGTCTGGCACCCGCGCTCTTCCTCGCCCTGCTTCCTGTTCCTCCTCCAGAACCGGTGTTGCCAACATTAGGAAACAGTACTGCCAAAACAAAAAATAAAAAAATTAAAGTTTGGATCGACCCTGTCAAACGTACTGCTAGAAAACATAACAAAACGAAATAGTAGTCTAAAATTTATTTGGGAAAGTATTATTGTTAATTGAAGACGGTTAAAGCAAGACCAGTGGACGCTAGGTGTTTATAATTTGTCTGGTGCCGTGGGTGCTAGCACTATAAGAAGATCCATTAGTTAATGTTACTGTCTATGTGTCTGTCACTTATACATCACTAGCTGATGTACCCGTTCTTCGCACAGGTGTTTTCTTTACCCGTTCTTTAGTCAATGCAATTTGCATTATAGATAGCTTGAAACAGCTGTTCTTGCTTCTGCTCTTTATGCTGTCAAAAGGAAGTATCCACAGCTGTTCGCATTACAGTTTCTGAATGTTTACTTTCTTCTGAAATGTAAACATTGAAACTTAGGACGTTGACGGGGCGTAGCCCGAGGGGATTTTAAGGAAGTGAATAGGCCTATGTGTTGCATGGGTTCAAGATCTACCTTTGTGTAAAGTTTCAGCCCAGTCGGTTCAGTAGTTTTAGCGTTCACCCGGAACAAAGACAGGCAGACAGACAGACAGAAACCACCTCTTCTTTATAATATTATAGACTAGCTGATGTACCCGTTCTTCGCACAGGTGTTTTCTTTACCCAATCTATAGTCAATGCAATCTGCATTTAAAATAGCTTGAAACAGCTGTTCTTGCTTCTGCTCTTTAAGCTGTCAAATGGAAGTATCCACAGCTGTTCGCATTACAGTTTCTGAATGTTTACTTTCTTCTGAAATGTAAACATTGAAACTTAGGACGTTCACGGGGCGTAGCCCGAGGGGATTTTAAGGAAGTGAATAGGCCTATGTGTTGCATGGGTTCAAGATCTACCTTTGTGTAAAGTTTCAGCCCAGTCGGTTTAGTAGTTTTTGCGTTCACCCGGAACATCAGACAGACAGACAGAAACCACCTCTTCTTTATAATATTATAGATTATCATAAAACAGTACTTAAAACTTCTTATAATTCGACATAATATATTTATTCAAATTATAAAAGCAAGAAGTTTATTTCAAACAGTTACAAAGTACAGAGATGTAAATATAATTGGAAACCCGTATATCACAAGTGACTTATAGCATGTGCGTAGTGTAGAGTTCAGTGAGCTTTCGGTAGTTATTAGCTATCGGTATATTGGCTATCCATCTCCTGACCACTCTGGGTTTTTAATGTTTACCATCTATCTTCACTCAACTATAATATGTGATGTTTGCATGATTTGAGCGGTGAGCACTTTTTCGCCTACGCTGACGTGCGGTTATCGATTAATTTTACCAACCCGTTGCTTGTTCGTTTTATCGAATGAACTTTCGATTACGATGGTTGTTTTGTGGTGGAAAAAGCATAAATGTTGATAGACTTTATAAGTTAAATCAAAATTTGTGGATGCAATGTTAAATTGGATCAACAAATGTATTTGCGTGAACAAAATAACAAACAACTAGGTTACAGTTCACGACAAAAAATAGTAACCTAATCTAGCTTAACTCCGCAGAGCGCTTTATGGTGGCTGTTCGTTGTGCAACATAATTACAAATAAATGAATTAGTATAAATAAATTAAAGTAAAATTAAACAGGAATTTCAGACCTGAAAAAGTAAACAACAAAAGTGAAATTTAAACACGGGACCGCCCAATCGTGTGGTTCTAACTCGATATCCACTAGACCGCAGAGGCTTGTCTGTTACCCTGCAATTCATCAAGCAGTTACAATTATTCATCAAGCAGTGAGCAACGGTTATAAATTCGATAAAAAATCGGTTGATGACATTTTTCGATATGGTATCAAATAATATTACCGATAATCGCAGGTCAGCGAAGGCGAAAAAGTGCTCACCGATTTGAGCAAGCTCGCCAATTAACTTGTCCTTCTTTTACTTGTTTTGGATTAAGAGTTATTCACGTAATTACGTTGATTCGTCAAGTAACACTAAAAATCACTTTATAAAACCAAAGACCCGACAATTGCAGCTACTACGAACATTTGCGAAACAGATGTCAGAATTTCACAACTCACTTCTCACGGGATCCGCCTTATTTACTTAAAAATGTCGGTCCGTTTAGGACAAGACGACAGTGAAAGCGGGGCTGCCTTGATGAAATGCCGAGGTTTTCCACCTTTTTAGGCAATCTTAGTATCCACTAGTTTAATTGGTATGTAGATTTTAGCTTCTAGGTAAAATGCTGTATCCGCCGGCGTCTTATGAGGACATCCGGTTTATTTTTCTTTTATTGGTTAAATAAGGAGGTTTTACAGCATGTGTAATTGTTCGACTAAACTTGCGTCAAGCCTCCTTTTTATTTGCCAAATTTTCTAGTTTTCTCGAAAGCCTCTAACAGCCAAAGTTTTACTGTTATTGAATTGTATTATATAGGAAACTTATCCTTCTTCTTAGTTCAAGATCATATTTTTTAGTTTTGCATTCGTCGCGAGGATAAAATAATATTTATTAACACATTTAGATGTAAAACTTAGTACTGAATAGGAAAACCCAAAAGGAGTTTGATTATTATTATTGTACTGTTAGCATCTATTATTTATAGTGTTTTAATTATATATCATGAGAGGTAGGCCTATCCAGAAAATCACGGATAAACTGAGGATTTTATTTATTTACGTCAAAGAAGGAGCTGGATTTTGCCGTTGACTCTCCTTGCTGTTTCTTCATTATTCATTTCACAATACTAATCACGATCCTGATTCTTTCTTCTGTGTTAAATATTTCTTTAATTTGACAATTTTTTCATCTCTCAATTTGTTTACATTATTGAAGTATTATTAGTGCTAAAGAAGGTTTCTGTATCTCCTCTTTAGTGGTCTAAACTTAAAATGTATATCAAACTTTCTATCCATTAAATGGAAATCTGGTCATTGCTAAAGTCGTCAGCACCACATATTTTCCTTATGCGATTGGAAAGTTCATTATCACCCGTAACAGACTCTAGACGTAGGTGAGGCATTGACTGATGATGGTTCCTTGTGTTTCTCCTCCCCCCTCCCCTGACCTTTGACACAGGGTCACCAAGGGCATTCCAAGGTCAGGGCTCGATCGTGAGAGCCCCCACCTGTTGCGGTATGATGGGGTTACCTATTTAAGATTCATAAATTTGAAATTCTTAAACGCGTGTTAAGTTCTTCAAGGCTATAATTGTTCGTTTAATGAGAAGAGTTAATATAGTAAACAAGCATATAGAGTCAACATGAGAATGAGACCGGACTAGGATAGGATCGAGTTGCTAAGTATAGACGGCGTTGATGTGGCAATCATTGTAACATTTGTTTGATATCTGTCCAGTATTCTAGTTATATGAATAAGTATTGTTCACATTGGTTAAAATATTCGTTGTAAAAAAAATTGATTAATATACCACTCGACTGTAAAATCATTTTCCCAATCACACAATCAAAATATATGTTATGAATTACTAGTTAATCGATGGTAAACAAACAAATGGTAAGAATGTGTGTCTACGAAATTACAAGAGTAGCGCTGCCGAGCGTATTTTTTTATCACCGTGGTACCCAATGGCGTGGCAAAATTAACGCGTCTACTTGCATATGTTTGCGAACACTCTTTACTAAGTGGCATGACTTTCACATCAAATTGTACTAAGCCAATCTTTGTAATTTTTACGGACATTTTGATTTACAAAAATTACCTGACAAACATATTTTAGAATGGATAAACATGTTTGTGTCAATTTTTTCTAATAACTAAATATTCCTAATACCACTAAGATCTAAGACAAAAAATTCTATGATAGTTTCTAGGATTTTTCTAAACAAAAAGAAGGATTTTTATATTTTCGAGTGGCAGCCCTGTCACGGAGGTGAGCGCATGCGCATTGCGCAACTCGAAGCTAAGAGCCCTCGACTCCAGTAGCTCTAAGCTGTGCCGTTCGCTGCTCTTCACTCTTTTCAACCAACTCTCCACCTGCGCCGCGTCTGTCATGATGGTTTTTGGCTTTTGTTTCAATTTGGAGGGTCCTCAACGCCAGCCGCAATGTTGGCAATACTTCCCCTGTAAACATATTCAGCGTGTGAACGTTGGCAATACTGCGCCTTCAGAGTCACAAGTCAGCGTATCAGCCCTTAGATATTTTGACACTGATTGCGCTCCTTCTGGGAAGATAAAGTTTCGAAGGTTTTTTAGAGATTAAATAATAGAGATTAATCCTACATAGAGATTACATAGAAATAGTTAGATATTAAATCGTCATTGCCGTACGCATGTTTATCCAAAAGCATCTTTCAATTCACACACTTATACTTGCATACTGACACCAAATCCACATGCAATTATTCCCTCAAAACTGAAGGCGCCCCCGAGGTAGAGCCTTCTAGGGTTTCAATGCAGATAAACTAACATAACATACATAACCACTGCAACACGTCGTATATCACAATACGACAAAACCCACCCTACCAAATAGCTCTGTTAAATCTCCACTCAACCCAATTACACAAAGAGGTAATCTCCATTTTTCACAAATCAATTTTACATTATGTTAAAATTATTCCATGGATAGCGTTTCCAAATCCCAAAAGGCATATAGATGTTAAGGGCTTTCAAATAACATATTAACAATATTTTTTTCTTTTTAAATAGATAGCGTAGGCTTATAGACTTTTACCAGCTATCATTCTACCAATTTCAGCTCAATCGTCCAAATAGTTTTTGCCTTGAGTGACAAACTACCACAACAGTGTACGTTAATTGTTAGTGTTATTAAGTTTTCTTTTTAATAGTCCACAAATGCGCTTATCTACCTTAAAAATCCAATCTCTTATACTTAAAAATATTACAAATTTATCAGCAGTGACCGTGGAAACTAATAATGAGGAGGTGTTGATCGGGGGTTACGGATCCGATAGACACGAGCGCGCGCGCGAGCATGTGTGCGTGGGTGCGCGTGCGGGGGCCGACTTTCGCCACCCAAACAATTGCTGGTTTGCATACCTGGATCCGCGAACACATCAACTACCGCTAACCACCTAACAGCTAACAGCTAACCCCCGGCTGTGATATACAGTCGGGAACACGGTCAGACCTTTGTTGCCGCAGTGTAGGAGTAGAGTGGGAGAGTGAGTCGGAATGTTTTGAGGAAAAAAGTTGACGTCTGGGATGAAATGGAATACGATTAGCACTCTTATTAGTTTGATTTATTGAGAGGATGAAATACAATTTTATTAATTTCCGCAACAGATATTTGTTTGGGGGTGGATTATTCATCCATCCTTCCATGTGTTCAATGGTTGCATGTCGTCAGTTCCGTTTTAACGTAAAAACATCCTGACGCAATTGAGCTGAACCTTGGCATGAAATTAGTTAATCTAGCCTACTAGCTATTCCCAACATTTATTCAATAAACTTCCCCAACAATCAAAAGAAGAAACTGACTTGAACAAGTTTAACATGAAATTTTAAAATATACTTTTACATGAAGCTGCTTTTTCAGAAGAATTATTGGTAAACAACACAACATTTTAAGAAGAGAAAGAAAGGCAGCTACGGGTGAAAAATATCCACGGAAATTAATATTACTAAAGAAAATTAATTTAATTTAAAAATTTAAAAATGAATTTGCTTATGCAATTGTAAAAATTGTCCAAGGCAGTAAAGTTATTATTATTATCCCCTGGTTCACCTATGACTTCAGTTCTATAGCTGAATCAGATTACACATCTGATCAAATACCAAAACTTACAACTGCGTTTTAACTTGGTAAGCAAGTTTTATTTAATGTATGGCCTTATGAGAAGTTAAATTAAAAAACTAATGATTCTCCTTCAATTTTCTCACTGAGACCATTCATATGTAAGTGTGTAGTTCATAAGAATCAAGATTTATAGCTTTCTCAAAAGTTCCTGGGACGAATGCTAACTTCAGCTGAACTTCTGATATAGATGGGTTCCAGACAGATTTATTCGATTTTCAAAATTCCATAAAGGCTCATTCCTTTGGGTCTTTAAGGTTCCAGTATTATTATGTTGGACATTTACTTTCATGTAATTACTTAAACACATTTCCGTCATTCGAAATAGTTCATAATGTTAGCCGCAGACTACAGACTGCTGATTTCGTCGGGTGATGCCGGGAACTGCAGCTAGTTATTTGGTCTATCCGAGCCAGCCATCGTGCCTGCGTATTTCATTCCTTTTCTTGAAATCTTAGGGACAACGACTATAAAATAAACCCATGGACCATGGATGCATGTAAATAATTAACAAGTTTATATTCTCATCAAAAGCAGATCAATATCACAAACCTTTAACCTCAAAATGACTTCTGATTAATTTATTCTTTTCATATATTTTATGAGTAACAAATGAGCCACGCCTTTACAGTCTGTCTTGGTCTGACACATTTTTGTGCATGCAATTCTCAATTATTTCGTGGAACCTGTTTTAAAAGGCGCGGTACCTGGCAAAATGCCTCGAGGTAGAGCTTTTCTGAGCAAGAATTTATTTATTCACAATTTAATTAACTTGCTTTGCTTAGTTATCGAGCGTTTGCTAAGATTGGTTGGAAGTTCTGGAATTATACCTAAGGGTCCCCACAATTGGGGACATTTCTTGAGAGGGAATAATAAATCATATTTATGTTATTTTCGAATAAAAACAACTATGATTGAAAATATTGTTGAGAAATCGTATTTCAATTGGATTTTTGATTACTTCCGTTTACCCCGCTTTTGGTGTCAGGATGTGTTTTCACTGACTAGGTAACACCATTGATTATATTAGTCAATGGTAACTCTGAATAGCAACTTTATAAGCAAGTGATGTTCAACTGAAACCCCATAGTTGCATATGTAGGAAACAATTAATTCATAACATTTACAATTTCTGAAACTTATATATTTTATCAAGGCTATGTGACATATTGCGCAAGTTCTAGTGCAACTAATGGGTGAAATTTACTATCCAACTTGCCCCGAATATTCCTTTTTCTAATTGCCCAACACGAGTTGCACAGTAATCTCTCGCAACAAGGTTTCCTCGTGTAAACGCGCCTTTAAAAGAGACTGCGCCTTGTGATTCTCACTCTATTCCCTGTTCCAAGCACAGCACAGATGACAACCCAGAGGCTCTCGGAACGACAGGTGTCTTATCAACAACTCCCACTACAGCGCGCTCAAGCGGAGCGAAGGCAAAGCCTACACTCGTCCCGCGCGCCAAATTGATAACTGGGGGTTTCCCGCCATCCCGCGCCATTACCGATTGCTCGCCGCGAGAATTTCATTCTCTAGATTATCGGTTGCGAATTTCAGCACATCATCGTGAGCTTTGCCTTGAAAAATATACTTTCACCCTCTTGTCTAAGTATAAAATGTTATGTTGCCTGCATTGTCTGCAAGGTCATTTCCAGGCGTTAATCTTGTCGTCAGAGATTGTCTATTGAGCCATTCCAACGATTTGGTTATGATTTTAACGGAGGTAAGGTTTTTATAGAGTATATAAATCGCTATTGGGACGTTGATTACTTTTATGGTTTTAAAAGTAATAAAACTCACAAGAGCGATTCATATATTTCTAGTTTATGATGCCTTCACCAATTACTCGAATAAAATAGGTGTAAAGTCGCTATAACCTTGTTTAGCGGTAAATGAAACTGAGTCGTAAATCAACAATTTCAAATAATATCGTCAGTAAGCTACATGAGTTTAATCTTTTACGAGTGGAATGTTTCCGTCATCTCTGAAAAAATCTGCCATTCCCATCTTTTAAAAAGGAGACCCTCTTGATGTTGGGAATTACCGGTCAATCTCTCCTGCCTTCATTTAGTAAAGTTTTTGAAAAATTGTTTCTCACTCGTCTCACTGGGAAAATAGGTCAATTCTTGAAGCAGTCAACAACCTCTTGACCCAAGTGGTAGAAGATTTAGACAACTGACATTGATCCTGAGTATTTTTTGGATCCCTCTAAGGCATTTGACTGAGTCAGTCACATCTTAATATGGAAGCTTCATCGCAATGGAATCAGCGGGGTTCCGCTGCAGTAGTTACAATCATGGCGTGCAAAAGCTGACAAATCAAACAGTTTTTCAGATAGCACCATCCTAAAGTGCGGAGGGGTTTGTATAAGGACCGATTATTTTTGCTCTTTATAAATAATTTGGCATAATAGAATGGAAATTCTGATTCTATCTTTGAGACTCACTTTTGAGTGTGTTTTTTTTATCGTTAGTGTGCGTTGTACTGTTTGCTGTGGTTTGTCTTAACTGACAAACACCTTATTTGTGGTGAATGCTGCCTAATAAGGAAAGATTAGTAATCAATTCACCTCACCTAAAAAACATGTCGAACAAGAATACAGTCTTACGGTTCTTTACTTTTGTTTAACGGATAATTACTTAAACCGATGTTTATTTTTTATAAGGATAGATTAAAACGTTCACTGCAGAGAGCTAGTAATGGTCCTACCAAGTACTTGCAAAACCATCATATAGGTTAGATTATCTTGGGTATTTTTGAGAAAACAAATTCATTCATTAGCAAAATCCGCGGTTAAGTTTCATTTTTATATGGACCCACCTTCATATCATAAAACCTCTGACTGCTTGACCTACTTAAGAAAACTTAATTACCGCATCACGCGGTTATTAATTTTCTCTCCAAAAACTCATGATTTTTCAATGCCAAGTCCACCGATTCACTTTCGAAGCTCACATTGCAAAATAACCCTTCCAACGGAGCAAGCATAGCGGGAAACTGAATCAGCTGTTTACAACAATCCTGGCAAGCAAACAGAATAACAGCCGTTCTGAAAGGGACCATTGTGTGGGATAAATACCAGCCAACACTTGGCGGCACGGAGCCGTGTGTATAGTGGTCGCACGGTGTGCTTGTATGGTGGCTGCGGCTAGTACCTTTGTATAACTTGATGTATTGTCCATCCAGCTTATAAATAAACCGCCTACCCCACTTCAGACATTTTATGAGTCTTGTATATAAAACCAAATCGTGCCAGGAACTTTTGAGAAAACCATAAGTCAGACTCTCATGAACCATATACTTGAATGAAACCATATACCAAACCCATGAACCATATACCAAACCCATGAACCATATACTTGAATGAAACCATATACCAAACCCATGAACCATATACTTGAATTAAACCATATACCAAACCCATGAACCATATACTTTAATGAAACCATATACCAAACCCATGAACCATATACTTGAATGAAACCATATACCAAACACATGAACCATATACTTGAATGAAACCATATACCAAACCCATGAACCATATACTTGAATGAAACCATATACCAAACCCATGAACCATATACTTGAATGAAACCATATACCAAACCCATGTACCATATACTTGAATGAAACCATATACCAAACCCATGAACCATATACTTGAATGAAACCATATACCAAACCCATGTACCATATACTTGAATGAAACCATATACCAAACCCATGTACCATATACTTGAATGAAAGGTATCGGACAGAAAATTAAAAGGAATATTAGATTTTAAACAACCGCGCCTTAAGTACACCAAATAAATAAAAGTGTCAGGTTAAAACGTATTTTTAAATATTGGAATTTTATAATCTTTGTGATTTGATTTGACTATACGACTGAATTCAGGTGAACAAGCGAAGCTGTCGGAAAAATATAGTTTATCCTAAACCCTCTTAACCGAATTTGAAAGTTTTACACGGTAATCTTAATTTATCGCATTCTCAAATAAATACGATCCAATCCAAATAAGCTCAGCATCCAATCGAATTTCCCTTCTACCAATCGGATGGTCCCATCGTTTATGGTTCTCGTAAACCTCGAAGCCAACACCATAACTCCCCATAAAACTCGCTCCCGGTTCCCACTGGTGTAAAACGCGCTGCCTCACTCCCATAACATTCCTCCCATGTGCTAGAACGTCGGCGGCATATGAAGCCCACATGGCTCGAGGCGCGTGTTTTTCCCATCTCCAACATTCCTCTTATCATTTAATCAGCCCCCCACCCTCTTTGCTACTCCCCCCCACCACAACACACATGCGCCGACATGCTCTAGATGCTCCTGTCTAATCTGACCGTCACTTTGTCACTTGGTCACTCATTTGAGTCTAGCGGTAATTTAGAATAGTATGAAACTGACTCATCGTAGGCACCCCAATAAGGAGAATTAATAATAGGATATTTAAAAGTGTATTCTCGTGTCAGTCAGTTGTCTGATTAATCCGGTCATCTTTTATTAAAGTATTTATGCTCGGATGTGTAATCTGGATGTTTTTCAAGCAGGGCTTCGCCCTCGTAACTCCAATTTAGAAGTAAATTTTAGTGACAGGATGATTTACGTTAATTGACCGTGAAAATGTTATTACTATATTATTATTCTACCTTGCAGAATTTAGCAGATAACATTCTTATCCGGGTAAAAACGGTGTAGAACGGGCACCTAGCTAGCCTAACGGTTAGCGTCTTGGACTTCAGTGCAAGAGGTCGCAGGTTCGATTCCCGGGGCGCTCACAAGCCTTTGAGAGGTTTGGACCGTTGCCCTCTTAACACTGTGATTTAATGATTTAATGTTTAGTACAAAATGCCATTGGCGTTGACGAGCAAAAAAATATGAGGAAAATATTCTGGTATAACAAAATGAACATGAAGTCTGGCCAATCTATCCTCATTTATTATCAGCGTATATCCCCTAAACGGAAGAAGTTTTTTTTACCTTACCTTGCTTTGCCCTAATATTTCTTTAAGTATTTAGACTACAATTTATTTTGGTTTTAACTTTCAGAGTTCCATGTTACGCAAATTATTAATTAATATATTTGTATTTTACATACATTTTTTGCAAGGGACTTTTTTGTTTACTTGTTATTACTGTATTCAACTATTATCAGTGCTTTATTTTTATTCCACTCGATCTGTCTTCGAAAATGTTTTTTCTTTTATATTGCATTTATTAATTGAATTCATTTAAGCTTGCCTATAAAAAATATCAATAGCTATATTAGTCATACAACTATTACTAGACGGGTTATTCTATTTTTGAAATTTTACTCTTAAACTCTGTCCTAAAATGCCGAAAATCACGAATTGAAAAAAGGCAAGATATTCTCTCATAGTGGTGCAACAATCTCGCACGTCACAACAGAGACTAAAGCACTATTTTTCTTGGTAAAATATATATCTCACTAAGAATGTGTATAAATTAAACATTCACATTTAATGTATACAGTTTGCGTGTCTACGAAAGAATACATCAGACGTCTGGTAAACCCTCGTAAGCCTAGATCTGTAAAAGACGAATATATTAAAGAACGGCCATAACTTACCAATAGCCTTGATAATGGCAAAAAGTCAAACCAGCGAGCCCCAACAGTGGTCCATTCACAAAATTAATGGACGTTTTTACTCAGCCGTTGCCCAACTCAAAACAGGTTTAGCCCCGAGAATTACGGTGTTTTCGACCATTCAATCTTGGGACAGCGATCACAGCGACACGAGCGGCCGCTAACAGAGTCACAAATAATTGAGGTTGTCATCCGATAAATTAGTGGGAATTGTAAAAAGTGGTGGCAACGATTAAATGGAGCTTCCTCTTTAGTATTCCGGACGCGGCGACAGCGACACTAACAGCGGTGTTGTCTCGTGGTGCGGTTTATAGGCTATTGTGATGGCAGACAAGGGTTAGGAATAGAACTGAAAATTACGCTAGTATCAAAGTGTTTAGATGTAGCTGAATTGAATTTACCAAAAGGATCAATGGCAACCATTGATTTACAACATCTGCTTGGTATAAAACGTGTGTAGCCTTCCTCGTGTTAGCTTTTCTCACAAAACGTTTATTGGAACTGAAACTAATTATCCCGAGGGGATGACAGTTTCGTGATATGCGTGAATCTGTCCGTTTACCAAAATGTCCAAGTCGTCACGATCATTGAAGGATTAGGAAGGCTGTTCAGAGAGCTTAGGATCGGATACAACTTTTTTCAGTCCCCACGGTTTCCTTAAGAGTGATGCTTTTGTCGGTGCATTTTAAGACATTGCAAATTCAGAGAGTTAGATAAATGATAGCTCCACGGTGATACAAACCAATGGAACGGGAGTGTTTTATCTTTCCACTTCCTCCAATGATAAATTACATTTATCGAACACTAGTATATCAGTTGTAGCACACAAACTCAAACATTGCATTTGCTTTTAAGCAACTTTCAGTAACAACATAATTAATTCGGGGCAAAACCACAACCACAAACACTTCGATTTCGTGTTTTAAGAGCAGTTTTTTATTCACAATTCGCACCGCTTGTAACTTTGATTGGAAAACTTCGCTGTAGAGATGATTATGCAATTTGTGTTGAGCAAGAAGAAAATTTCAGCATTATTTTAAGTTACTTGATTGCAAATTTCGCCTCTGGGTTGCACTAGACCTTCCGCAATATTTTACTAAACACCTTTTAAATAATAATCAAAGAAAAGTATGAGTTACGGCAATTTTAAATTTAAGAAAATGAGAAACTTCCGCTTGCATATGCAACTTTAAAGTTGCGGTTTACTCTATGGGATCATCCTCATTGATTTCACGATTTGTTGTTCCAGAATACATTATCATTGGTTGCATGGGCGAAGTCTCCCAGTGAGATCGCACCTTAACTCAGTCACAAACATCACACGCGAAAAATAAACAGATGACAAACGCAGCAACAAGCGATCGGCTATCTTCGGGTGAACTCGTAGAAACTCGGCTCGCTCAACTGTTTTCATTGTTGCTACAGAAATAAACTGTGGACCGTTTTGTCGTGAGCTTTCAAACAATCGAGGAAGATTTGTATTTCAGCTTTAACATTTTTCCTTATTTTGTGGACGTCTGAGATTACTTACTTAAGATTAAGTTTCTATAACATTCCTATAAGTATTCTGTAAATATAGAATATATTGAGAATTATAATGAAATGTTTTTAAAAAAGGTGCTATTTTGTATAATGAGCCTATTTGTTTTTCTTCTGTTCAATTTTTTTTTCAATACATAGATGTAAAAGTTGTATATTCTTTGGTTTATGATACTGGTAGTATTTATCGAAAAACGTTTTTCATCGTTGCCTGGCGTGTTTAAGGCGATATCAAGATTGTGTGTTTAAGAGGCAGTTCTGGGCACATAGCGTTTCACGTTTCTACCTGCTTCCCCCATAAGGCCAATGTTAACATTCAAATCCCGTCCCTCCTCAACGGATTATCCGATAACGTTGATTTGTTGTTCATTTTAGAGAGAGGAACAATATTAAATAAGGCTAGCGCATTACTAAGCATAATTTCGGTATCGCTAATAGTTCGCCCATAAAAAATAAATAAATAATCACAACTATAGAATATTTTGGATATTTATTGAACGATTATTATTTGTGATAAAAACCAATTTGCTCACCTAAATCGCTATGTATTTTTGCCTCTTTAAAATTAGCCATAAATTAACAACATTGAATAATCCGTTATGGAGGTACTGGCTTTTAAAGTTAATATTGGCTTTGCAATGAATAATTTCATAGTAATAATATGTATCATTGGAGCGTAAACAATATAATAAGAAAACGATACGATACTGTTGCCCCCTAATTAGGCGATACAATAAAACAATTCTGCGTACAATGATGTGAATGAAATTAAACGTAACCTGTAACAGGATGAAACGATAACGATTCAAGAATTCTCAAGGATTCATTGAGAGTAGAAGAATCGAACGAATTGTGATTAATTTTACGATTATTTTGAATTAGGTTTTATCAATCATAAAATATAACCATTGTAAACACTATAAAACTCGCTGGCTATGTTACTAAGCCATGCTCTGTCTACTCTGCCAATTTGTTGGAGGCAAAAACAGAATCCACTAAAGCTCGGATTTAAGTGTGAATTACATATGCTAATTTAAACATCAAAGTTAGCCGAAGGCCAGCTATGCCACAGCCAAATGAATCACAGCATACGTAAACACATGATTCAGTTGGCAGCCCGTCAAAGCCTGTCGGTATCAAAGTATTCGCACATCAGTCCCACTGCAGTATGTGAAAACCGAGAGATCATTAAATTTATTTTTGAATCATTACCCTGTAAGACATGTCCAGGAGTGCCGAAAATTTAAGTTATTTTATTCGAGGTGATTTGTTCAACAAAATTCCTTTGATCCTATTTCATTTACTAAAAAAGTCACTCATATTTTTAACTAGCTTTGCTTGATATAGATAATGCATTAAGTATATTATCCTCCTAAAAATTCGTTTTAATTCTTATAATTAACATAGGAAATAATTTTCTTAGAATTTCCTGGTTAAAATAATAATAATATATGTTAAGGTTAATGTATACCAAAACACTGTAATAATGCAATCCGTATAAATATAAGACCGCAAAACTAGACTCAGTGAATGAACTTAATTTGATTACGCAAAGTACATTTTTTTAACTAAATCCTTGCTATGTACTATAGCGATCTCCGATATATTTAGTTAATATCAAGTTTCAAGTTTTGACACACTCCTGCCTTCATTTCTTAGGTTTTTAAAGCTTGCCCATTATCTCTCCATGACGAAACTAACAAAAACTGTCTCAATGGAAGCTTTTCTAACAAATAGGAATTCTCTTGAAATATATCTTATCAGAAACGGACGCAGTTTTTCTACGTTTCGCCTCATTAAGTGTTATCGGAACGTGCTCCCACAGATTTAACGTGTGGCCTAAGTTATGCAACTGGCAGATTTTGAGTCCTCCTCATAACCATGTTTTCAGTTTTTAAGTACTGAAATCGATTAATGTTCATTTTAATGAAACACACTGTATTGCAATCACAAATACTGTAATTTTAGTATTTTGATTGGAGGGGCAAACATAGTCATGATCGTGATTATTGTGAGTTTTCATATATTGTAATAATATGTTCTCCAAATTGTTGGGGGGGGGCAAATGCCCTCCATGCCACCCCTGAATTACGCCTATGACTGCAATTATTCTTTAAATCACTAATTAACCTTTATAAAATAATTCTTTATCAAATATGAATTTGAAACTTAATTTAAATCCAACCAATTGTAAGTGTTGCCAGTCCTTCAAAAGAACCTAAAGCGACACTAACTCTTTGCTCACATGCTAAATTAGGTTGCGTCAACCACATTCTCAAACATGGGGATAGTACGATCCCCTCACTTTATATTATTTTATTTAAGAAAAATACATTATTTAGAAAGTGAAATTATATTTCCATAAGTAAATTCATGAATATTTTTTATGCTGCCCTAAAACAACTCTCAAAACTAACAAAAGCATTCTTTTTCCAGAGGTCAGCGGACTGCAGATCGAAAGAACATCTGTTGGTGGGCCACTCCCAGCTGCGAATCAGCTGATTCCGTCAGTGGTGCCAACACAAGAAACAAAGACTGCTAAGTGATACTATAAAGAGTACCTGCTAGTTATAATGTGAACTGTGATATCGCCATGTACAACCTGAACATGAGCGGCAGTGGGGGTAGTGGCATGCTGTCTCTCCCCCTCCCCCAGGGAGAGAACTCCACGACCCCTCGCACGCCCGAGATCCTCAACTCCCTCATCGCCATGACCAACCCCTTCGACTCGTCGTACCGCGCCCACGCGCCCCGCCTCGCCTCCTCGCCCCCGGGCAACTCCGACATCTCTAACTCATCCTCAGGTAAAATACATTTAATAATTAGGATAAACTTATTTTATTTTAACCATTACATGAATTTTTATTTGATTAAAATTGGTAACCAATGTACGACTCGGCTTGGAACAGTACTTATCAAGAGGAAATCTAGGTTTTGATGAAGTGTAACATTTTTGTGTTCTTCTAAATTAAAGCGTAGTTTCCGAGAAATTAAAAATTTAAAAACAAATTTAAACGAGTTCGCACGCAGCACGCTGACGTGAGGGAAGTGAATTTCCACATAAAAACTTGTAAAACTCAAAATCAGTGTAAAAAAATACATTTGTCCAATTTTTATTGAAATCTGAACAGTAAAATTGGCTGTTCAGATTTCAACAGCCAATTTCAACAGCCTGAAAACAGAGTTTTTTTGGCTGTTCTGATACTCCTGGTTTCATTTACTTGCAAAGCTGGGAATACAATTTTACGCCCTATAAGGTTAGGAGAAGGTCCAGACAGGCTTGAAAGTAGGCGTGAGGTTGCTGGGGATAATAAAAGTACTCTAACAAAGGAATAACAGGCTTTTCTAGTGTAAAACCCCCATAAGACAACGTACTGTGTTTACCCGATACACATTTTCTTTAATAACTCGGTAAATATTTATGCTAGAATGACGAGAGAGGGCTTAAAACTTTTGCCTTCCTAATTCCCATCTTTTAACATGCATTAATTTTACATCTGGGGCTTTTCTGACCCTTTTTGGGCCCAAAAACTCAAAATTTGAAAGATTAATCCCCAAAAAATGGGTTTAGAGTTTTCCGATTGTTTTGCCCAACGAACTTGTCCAACAGGTTATAGAAAGGAACGTCCCTACCAAATTTGAAGTAAATCGGACAAAAAATGCGACCACTAGAGTGCATATACATATATATATATATATATATGTCTCTATATATATATATATATATATATATATATAAAATTTTGAACGAACCCCAAAACGTGTTCAGGGGGTCACGTTAGGAACTTCTATGGTGGTCCCGGGCTTAAGTTTCACCGTGCGGGTCATGCTAATAGTTCACTTTCCAAAGGAAATTCACTAATAATATTGAAATTAAATCATTTTGATTGATGTAATTGAAAGAAATTCTGTTTTTATTTGATAATTTGTTCACTTACAGTTTTTGAAACACACATAGCCAATAAACTTTTACCAATATTTGTTTGAAAAATATTCTTTACTTGTTTGATGATGGGTCACATCATCGAATTTTCAGAGTATTAATCTACTAGATATTACCTGCAGGCTTTGCCCCGTGAAATATTTATAAAATACGATGACAGTTGTGTGTGCTGCATTCTGTGTCTAGCCCGTGGAACCTACAAATCAGCTGTTTGTATTTTCATCAGCTCAAACGAAAATGAATGTCCATAAGGAATATATAGGAACTTTGAACCCCCGTGGGGTAAATCCTTATAGGATTTTTGCAACTTTAATATGTCTATATGTTACTCAGGACTATCAAGTACCTCTCTGCCAAAAATGTCAGCTCAATTAGTCCAGTGGTTAGTCGCTGGATTTTCTTGACGGTGTCCTTTTTGAGATACTGTGGGAGAGAGATATAAATACTGGAAATAGTGGTGAGGGGAAAGGCTTCTACCTCTCCAGCATTACCTGGAGAGGAAGTTTAACCAATCACAGTCCTTGCACACTCACTATTGGTTGAAGCAATT
Organism: Allygus modestus; assembly: GCA_963675035.1. Taxonomy (NCBI): domain Eukaryota; kingdom Metazoa; phylum Arthropoda; class Insecta; order Hemiptera; family Cicadellidae; genus Allygus; species Allygus modestus. The sequence continues at coordinate 124,322,593 of OY776117.1, read as the reverse complement.
GTTTTTACAACTTTTTCATAAATTAAACTAACTGGTTTGTAGCTTTATGCAGTTGATTTAAATTTGTCATTTGTTATCGTGTCACCAACAGGTAAGAATGAGAGCAGAATTTATCTGTAATGATTTCATGATTTAATCTTACATTCTCAGATAAATTCTGCTCTAAAGTAGTTGAGATATGCAACAGAGGTGCATACGATAAATTGTAAGCATTTTTTATGAATAACAGTAACAAAATAATAGGTTATTTGGGAATGAAGACTTGCGACACTTTAAAAACTAGCATATCGTTTTATAAATAACAGCTATTACAAAAAAGTAATAGCTAGTGCTTGAAAAGTAATTGATATGCTAGTTTTTTAAATGTCGCAAGTTGTTTATCCCGAACCTATTACTTTGTTATTCATAAAAAAATGCTTACAATTTAATGTATGCACCTCTAGTGCACATTTTAACTATTTTAGGGTGGAATTTATCTGGGAATGAAAAAATGAGAATGTCATTTGTCCAGAATTATTATGTAGCAGAAATGACGTAGAAGATTAAGAATTCCATCCCGCACGTGCGAGTGCACATGGGAATTGTAAAATACTATTGTAATTGAAGACTTTGTGAATAAAGATTTTTTGAATTGAATTGAAGAATGTAATGATTTATATCAATCATCATGATTTAACAGCTGTTGGTGCCACGGTAACAAATAACCAATTTAAATCAATTGTATAAAGCTACAAAACAGTTTAAATAACAACTAATTATAAGGTGGATATGTAAGAGGTGCAACTGTTACTGAAAAATAACAAGAAAATTGTTAACAAACTGTTGTGTATAAACAGTGGATGGGATAACACTTCCCTTCACCACCCCTCTCATGCCTCAAAAGAGACATAGTGGGGGGTTGATTTTTCCTCCCCTACATGTGTGAAATATTTTAATGCAGGACACCGTCTAAGTAATTTACCCATAGAATATCCAACCTGTGTCTGACCAGCCCCGTTGCTTAGGTTCAGGAGGATGCGTCTCCCCTCCCTCGGTTCAGAGCACGTGCTCGCAACTGATCAAGGAAGGTCTCAAGTTGACCATTCAGAGCAAGAGACGCCAGAGCCACCGCGGCGAGGCGGACCTCACTCAAAAGATACCTCGACTCTCGGACGAGGTGAGTGGGGACGGCACTGGCGATGACTCGCACGACGGGGTAAGTGCTTCTCTCGCTTTGCTCTCTCTGCTTAACTGTTGAGAGAAGATTACCTACAGAGTGGATATGCCATGAGAAAAAAACAAACAAGTGGGGGTGTCGATGGTCCTGGCTCGATTTTTATCTGGTGTTTTTTTCTGTTTTTTTTTTTTTTTTTTTGGCTCAGATACTGCCGCAAGTTACATTAATTAGAGATCCTAAAAACCGTTGTGACAGTCAGTAACACTCACTATAGTGACCTCACTTATAATTAATCTGCTTTCGAATACACACCAAGTGATTTAGTGATATACAGTGATGAATACAAAGATATAAACACGCTGTCGGTGTCAGGGTGATCACGATCAAATTCATAAGGCAGTTCTATGTCATATGGTTTCATAGACACACCATTCTTATTGTTGACCATGAATTCTAAGCTGATACAAGTCATAGCTTTCTTGGCATTGGGCAAAAAGGAAATTTAAAAGGTTTCAACAGAATTTTGTCTGAACACAGATAAAAACAATGTTACTATGTCTTAATGTTACCATCGCTGCCTATAAGTGGTATCTCTAAATTATAAAATTCTGGTTCCATTTGTTTATGTCACATCTGCTCTAATGGTAATCTTCACTCATCTTGGCTTAACTTAATTTACAATGTGTCTAGTGGCTGTGCCAAAGTCTCTTTTGATGGAATACATAATCTAATAAAGACGTAACTTGTGGTAAAACTGTTGAGTACATTCAGATGGGATAGAATGTCTCACACAAAACAGTGATAACGTTTCCACCTCACGTTTGGAAGGTCCTGGGTAGAGTTTGTACGGTTTCTCATCTCACCTAAGCAAATGCCAAAATGGATCTCCAAGGTATTCACCCAGGTTAGGGGGTAGAGAGGACCTCTACAGTCCAACCTCGCCTGGAAAAATACCTTAAAATTTAAACCATAAGTATTAACAGAACAAAAGCCTAAACTATTATTTTATCAAACAGTTACAATTGATATTGACTATCATAAGGTAGTTTTCGCTAAAGACTGCTTATTTTCTAAAGCATTCCATTACCGATACAAGCTCAATGACGGGTTTAACAGCACATTCTACAGTCAGCTGTAGAAGCTTTACTGCCGCTGCAATGGTGGGAGCAGTTTCAACACTCTGTGAGATATCGCTTGCAAGTTACTATGGTTTTAAAAGACGTAAAACTCGATAATGGCAGTGAAAGTAACACCTTTGCATGGATTTTTACGAGCTTACCTCCTTCAACTGCTGGGTTTAATTTCTACATTTCAGATTTAACTACTTTCTTTCTGCTCTGCTAAATCGTTTAAATGTCTTTATCAATTTAAAATTTACAGGTCAATGGGATATAATGGGGTGTGGCAAACTCATTTCTCAACAGATACAAATTTTACCAAAACAGTTGGGTAGTGTTTTATTTAAAGTGCATCTGTGTTATTTGATTTATTTTATATAACTTTATTTTGTTTACATGTACTACCTACCAGACAATCTTTTGAAAAATGTTTTAATGTAAAATCTCCTTAAGTGTTTATTCTGTATACCTGTGCATCTCAGAACATCTGTGACCCAAATTAGTCTGAGTTTGAGATACTGGCACTCTACATCAGTTCTAATATGTAATTGATTTACATTTACCTTACCATATCTGTCAACATTTTAGGTTTTAAAATGTAAAATATAAAATTTTTCTATGTATTGGTTTTGAGGAGGACACATTTTTCTCTTATTCCTGTTGTACGTGGGTCAAATTTGTATCAGTTAAAGGTATTCTTAATTTTATAATGAAAAGCTCCAAAGCAGTTTGATACTTCTTTCTGTAATGTAAGTATAAAATATAAAAATGTTTCTGCAATCATAATGAAATTAAACATGAAAATTAAACCATTTGGTACTAATTCTTTCTGCAGCAGTTTATTTTGCTGATATATTGCTGTTCTTTGTGCAGCCACAGTTCAGAATTATATATGTTGCTGATATTTGTGCAGCCCTCATCTTCTTTCTGTGTCAATGTGACCTTTCTTTCTGGCTGGTTGGACCAAAAAGTATGAAAACTTATATTTTCATGAGAATATCATGAAATAAATTTATCCCCGAATATCACATTTTCTCTTAGAGGGGATTAACCAAATAAAATATTCTTCAAGGCCTGAAATCGTCATTCTTCAGATTCAGTTAATACAGTTTTATGTTTTATATATAACACAAACTATTCTAAATGTTCTTGTGCAGTTGACACCCGAAGACGAAGAAAGACGAAGAAGAAGACGAGAAAGAAACAAGATTGCTGCAACCAAATGTCGACTCAAGAAACGTGAACGCACAGTTAATTTAGTTCAGGTGAGTGGTTTGACTACAACAATAACAGATTTAATTATCCAGTTAAAAGATTATGTCGTGCTGGAAGCAATTAAAATTATTATGACTTTTAGAGTATATAATAAAGATATGGATTGAAAGGTTGCCCCACAAATGAATCAGGTTGAAAATCTATGGTCTTCAGTATATCCGCTTTTGGGTTTTGTTCGTCTTAGATGCTGTGTACTGTGCATCGATTACTTGATGAACAGCCAGTAAACAAGGGGGTGAGGCGAAGTTATCCCCACCACAATCATTCCTTACTTTTGTCATTGGACAAAGTCATTTTATTTGTTTTTTATTGCAAGATACACAACTGATCGTTATACAGCATTGGGTTTCATTCCAGGTCATTATTTGGCTTTGTCAATAAACAGGAAATGAACAGGGGGGGGGTAACTTTACTTCTTCCCTCTTATTACTAGCTGGCCATCAAGTCACATCCTTACACAGTACATTCAGATTTAAACTGTCATATTTTCCTTTATATATTCCTACAAATCTTTAATTTATTAGTGAATTTCCTGTGGAAAGTGAACTATTAGCATGACCCGCACGCTGAAACTTAAGCCCGGGACCACCATAGAAGTTCCTAAGTGACCCCGTTTTGGGGATTCGTTCAAAATTGTATATATATACATATATAAATAGACATATATGTGTATGCACTCTAGCGGTCACATTTTTTGTCCGATTTACTTCAAAAGGTAGGGACATTCCTTTCTATAATCTGTTGGATAAGTTCGTTGGGCAAAACAATGTGAAAACTCTAAACCCCTTTTTGGGGGATTAATCTTTCAAATTTCGAGTTTTTGGACCCAAAAAGGGTCAGAAAAGCTCCAGATGTGAAATTAACGCTTGTAAAAGGATGGGAATTAGTGTGGCAAAGCTTTTAAGCCCTCTCTCGTCATTCTAGCATAAATATTTACCAAGTTATTAAAGAAAATGTGTATCGACCAAACACAGTACGTTGTCTTATGGGGGTTTTACATTAGAAAAGCCTATTATTCATTTGTTGTTGTACTTTTATCATCACCAATAACCTCACGCCTACTTTAAAGTCTGACTGGACCTTCCCCTAACCTTAAAATGCGCAAAATTGTATTCCCAGCATTGCAGGTAAATACTAGGAACATCAGAACAGCCAAAAAATCAATATTTTCAGATTTGAATAAAAATTTGAATAAATGTATGTTTTAAACTGATTTTGAGTTTTTATAGTTTTTTATATGGAAATTCACTTCCCTCACGTCAGCGTGCTGTGTGCAAACTCGTATTATATTTAGCTAAGTTGTTACAGGGCCGTACTCAGCTTTTACGGGCCCCTGGGCAGGCCTGATGGTGTGGGTCCTTGTTGCCATCCGCGGATTAAAAGTTGGTGACCGTTGTCCTTTTTTTTAGATACCGGCCCGATCCGGCTCCCTGACGGGCCCGGGCCCCAGGGCAGTTGTCCCCCCCTGCCCCACCCTACCCTGAGTACGGCCCTGGTTGTTCATAACTGTAAAAATAGTTTGTCGTTAAGACGTCTGACGCCAAAATCTTCAATGACTTTAACACATCAACTCCTCATCAATAAACTCTTCATAAGACCAATATGGACATATGTAGTTCAACTGTTAAAAAAACAAGCTTTCCAATTAAAATTGCTGAATTTGTAACCAGTGTTCCACCACATCAAAGAGTTATTTGCCAATATAAAATATATTTCATGCCTCAACAATTAACCACAAAAATCCACCCATACAACAACTCTCTAATATCATGATCATTCATTGATATTAACCATACTAATAAAGTAGTTGTGCTTGTGTGTCCCAGGTGGTTTCGAAAATGGCTTCTCAAAACTATACCTGGACTCTGCCCCAGTGGCGTCAAAAACCGCCTTGTTAATCTCATAGAGAAAAGAATTTTTCTAAACGGCTCTCAAATCTGCTCTTGGACCATATCACGTTATTGGGGGACTAAACTTTACCCCGACCTTAGGTTCTTTGGATTTGTTTTACAAAGCCACACCTCTTGAATGATGCTCCAACGTTGAATACGTTCCCCCCTGCAGACCTTAGGGCGCCACCCCCTTGGCAAAGTTTCCATGTTATTCTTTCTGTTGGTTGCGTGATTTTAGCCAAGGATACTTTTTCTTATAACTCTAACCTTAGGGAAACCACCACCCCACTACCCCCACTTAGGGTGGGGAACCCCACTGGTTGCCAAGTTGGAAAAAAGATCCATACCAATACAGTAGTACTCCAGATGAAAGCGAAACATGGCCCTCACCATATTACGTTGTAGAGGACCAACATACTTCAGATACCCTTTTCCCTCCGTCCTCAGGGTTCTGCCCCCCTGGCTCTAAAAGCTCCCAATTTATTCTTATGGAGAATATTTTGTTCCAAATGGCTCAAAAAAGACTCCTCAAACTGCTTCTGTACCATACCAAGTTGTAGGAGACCGAACATGTTTTTGATACCCCCTTCATCAAAGGGGTCCGCCTCATTGGCCTCAAAGTTGATAAGTTATACTTATTAAGAAAATACGTTATCTAAATGGCTCAAAAGTGGCTCCTCAAACCTGCTTCTGGACCACACCACGTTGTTTAAAAGGATCCGTTTTTCTGACCTTAAGAAAGTGTCCTTAAAAAGTTGTCATGTTATTGTTAAGGTGAAAAGATTGTTCTTGGAGTGATGAAAGGCGCTCAGTATGGGTACTATTTAGTTAAGTTTAGTTGTTCATAACTGTAAAAATTGTTTTGTGTTATGATGTCTAACTCATGATGTCAATGACTTTTAGACATCAACATCTCTTCAATAAACTCCAAATAAGACCAATGTGGACATATGGTAAATTGGGGAATGGATAGACAGCTAGCTTAACTGAAGAGAACAAAAACAGGTGAAGCACAGGAGACAAATAAAGAAGACATAAAAACACTTGATTTCGACCCTCTCGGGGACTTCATATGAAGAGAAGGAGGGACGGAGGAAAAAATTGATGTTTTTAAACAGCCACTTTGTCAGAATGTTTGAATTATTTTGAACTAGAATACATAGTTCCGATCTCTATTACAAAATATCTGTCTATCTGTAACGCTCACAGGGAACAGCTTTTCAGAACTGCATCAAACATTTTTCCTACTGTCGTGCTTGAGAATATTTTAGTTCTTGATCACTATGATAAGTAAAATGGTAAAGTATCCAGATTTGCTTTGAAATATTCCAGTATGGAGAAGAGGTCACCAGCTAATCTTTAAGTAAAGCAATAACAAATGTACATAAAGTAGAGACAAGATTTTAAAGCTGGTTATTATTTTTAAAAGGACTAGCAATATTCTGTACTTCGAACTATTTTGTATTACTATTATCACATCATACTGACGGAGCAGTTAACGGGTGCAAGTCCATGCTGGCACATTCAAGTTTATACACACCACTGTCTGTGTACAAACTGAAATGCGCTTCTTGTAACAATACTTATATCAGCCAAAAAGTTAGACATTTTCGCAGCAGGTACAGAGAACACATGAATTATATTAAAGCGATCCAAAATCCACTATGCTCTTCTAATTTGATATGACAACCAGTAAGAACTCATTTTGTTATGAAACCATTTATGTGTATTTATATGTGATGAATAAATCAAGTTTGAATTGAATTGAATCGGTAATGAAAATTTGTATTTCTGTTGTAGGAATCAGAAATCCTGGAGAACCAAAACCACGATCTCAAGAACCAGATTCAGGAGCTGGAGACGCAGAGGCGGCGGCTGATGGACATGTTGTCCGTGCATCGGCCGAGCTGCACCAAGACGCACGCCTTCCCCGTCACCAACTACCAGCCCAACCCCGGGGCATTCCGACGACTCGACTCGTACCCCCGGCCCGTCATGGACACCACCATGACCTACCGGAGAGTGGAGACCTGCGTCGAGCCCTACCAAAGAATGGAGACGGTCCTCGAGGAAACCTACTGTCGCCAGGCGGAAACGGTCTTCCACAACTACGAGGAGAAAGAGAACCCGATGCTGTCGTCGTTCAACCGGCCGTGCACGAACGGCGCGAACCCGACATTCGGGGAACAATACTCTTGCCAGAACCTGACCAACCTGGACCAGTTCGTGAAGCCGGATATACCGGCAGTGTTGATGAATGGGTTTCAAGGTCCAGTGTCAAGTTTCCGGCCGTCCACTCTGGACATGAACAGTTCGGTGTCGCCAGGCTACGAGAGCGGGACCAGTCCGAGCATCGCGTCGTCGTACCAGCAGTTCGACGAGGAGAGTGACACGTTCAGTGGAGACTTCTCTCCCGCGGGCCTCGACCGTGGCTGCATGGCGTGACACCTCCCCTCGACGAGTTACCTCCGTTGTGATTTCCACCATCTGTGTCAGTGCTAGACTAAACTCTTAAAGTGGTATTTTCCTCCGAAGAAAAACTTATAAAAAATTGTTTCCGACTTTGTACCTGAATTTGGAGAAATCGTCCAGATAATATCACTCTAATTTTCGTATTAGCTTTTTAATTGTAGGTACCAAAGCCTTAATACCTGTGGATACTAAAAAAATTGTTATTTAGTACTTACTGTTGTGTCGCTTTTATTTATTTTCATTCGGCCTCATTTTTAAATCCTAACTTAACAGGGCGGTTAAGTGGGTATTTAACTTTGGCTATTTTGTTTACCTATTACAATTGTTATTTAATACTTATATTGTCTACCAGTTGGCGAAATTTCATTAAACTTTTTCACTTTTGTGTTTTTATTAGCTTAACATTTTGAGAGGGAAAGAATAAAACAGTCCAATACTCATTTTATTTTATTGGTAACGGTAACTAAACAATTAATTTATTAAATTACTGATTATACTAAAATATTGTTTTACCCAATTACATACAAACTCATCCCATTGGAGGAATCTCAAGGTTGATAATAGGTAAACCGACAATATTATTTTTATAACATTTTATTGGGACTGTTCTGCCATATTTCTGCTTTTGTGTTTAATTTCTATAAATGTGATAATTTAAGTATTGAACTATAAGCACTTTTTTAGCTCTAAGCACAAAGATACGACTCCGGTTACGATAGTATATGTTAGCTATATGTGTTCAAATGAACTGTTTCTTATATATTCCATGTTAACTTGTTTTACTGATTGTAATTATAGTTTTATGAAATGTTGTTTGCCATTTTCTGTAACAGGATTTTTTCCTGGGTAAAATGTAGTTAACTTAGCAACTTTCTCAATTTTAGTCAAATCTAGTATAATATTTTCTAATGGTTACTACTTCTGCAATACTTTTTATCAAAATAAAATATATGATAAAGGGAAATATCTGATAATTTATATTTATAAACTTAATCCTGTTATGAAATGGAAATCAAGTAAGAGTGTTTAGTGTGAACTTAAAATTTAAATATAAATTATAATATTTTTAAATTTGTGTTGTTTAAATGATTTTGCTAAAGTTTCAAAAAGAAAGTTAATCTATATGCTGTTTCAAGTTGTAATACCACTGCCGTAAAATTATTAAAATACTTTGTTGTCTTTTCAGATTTAAAAGTTTACTGTATCGTATAGAAATAACTGAAGATTTATATTATATGAATATAATATAATTATTATATAAGTCCATAATTTAATAAATTGCAAATATTACATGTACTTATAAATTGTCTAATTAAAACTCATTTAGTGCCTTATTCTCAATAAAATGCTGTGCCATAAAATAATGAATTATTAAATAATTATTATCATAGCTACTACAATTTCAAGGAAAATTTATTAAAATATTTAAATACTGTAGCTTACTTTTATAGAATTTGTTTTCAAGAGTTGAGTTGGTTATTGTCAACATTCCGTAAAATTAAATGTCAATAATTAAAAGAGATCATTCCATATATTTTGGCTGAATGTTTAAAGTCGATGGGAAGTTTTCGGGGTCGTGGTTTTTTTTACTCCAGGTTTTTGAAAATACACACGGTTATATGTATACAATGTTTACTTTCTTGCATATGTACAGAGGATTGTTGCTTAATTTTGTATCAGTATGTTTTTGTACTTTTTTATGTTCTTACAATATTCATGTTACTATTTGAAAGACAAGGTAATGTATAAAAATGTTAGTTAATTCTTAGCTAACATAAAATTCATTAAAATTAGTGACTAAGTTTATTAAAACAGTCTAAACTTGATTGTTGTGATTGATTTCTTATTTTTAAAGTAGATCTTTATTTCATTAATATTATTAATGATAAATCTAATGAAATAGGGGCTGCTATTTTCTTTATGGCTCTTTGCTGAGTAGATTTTGCTACTACACTGCAAAGAAGCAAATGTCCAAACACTGTTTAAAAAAAAAAAAAACTATTAAATTTGTATAATTTTATGGAAGGACTAAGGATTAATTACCCGTGATCCTCAATTTAAAACCATTCTCCTAACTTTAAATATAAAAAATATGTGCCTTCTATTGTTAACCCGAAAACCACTATTGCTCTAAGCATGTGTTTAATACATACATAAACTAAAAAACAAATAATTGTTCCTTAGTCATTAGAACTTTTATAATGCGTTGTTTGTACTTTAAGTTTTAAAACAATGAATTGTGCTTTAAAAGCAAAACTGAAATTATATTTTCAATAGTGACCTAATGCATTTTTTAATAAATGTTATATATTACCACAATGTGTACCAGTTTTGTTGCATCCTTGAACTACCATAATTGTAAATGGAGTGGTTGAGTCTGTGTTGTTTTGATGATTTTTTAATATTTTGAACGTCTGAACATTTAAAATTATGAATGTAAATAAAAAAGTTGTACTACACACTTCAAAACATATTTACATCTCGTAAACATGTATAACAACAGTTATAAACAGTTATAACAACATGTATGATGCTGGTTAAGAAGTATAAAAAACATGTTTACCGGGGACACAATTAAAGATAGGAAAAAGAATCAAAAGACCTGATAAGCTGCTCACCCATCCTGTCAGCTTGGACCACAGCCGCCCACAGTTGCTTAAGGTTCCCTTCAACTCAGCTACAGTCAGATAAACTCTACATGAGTTGTGAATAATAAATACCCCCGTAGCAGCAAACCTGCGTACTCAGCGAATTTACAATGCATATATATGTAACTTAATACCACATAAAGCCACATACCAAGTTTTATCAATATATATTCATAAATAAACGGTTTATGACATTTTAATTATTCTCCATAAGAATAACATGGCGGCTGAGTACGCAGGTTTGCTGAAGCAAGAAGCACAAAAAAAGGGGTTTGATACAAATATCAATATAACTCAAGTAGGTAAAGCCACATACCAAATTTTATTAGTTTATGTTCATAATTAAGGGAGATAACACGTTTACTTATTCTCTATAAGAATAACATGGGGGATGAGTACGCAGGTTTGCCGCTACGGGAACTACTGACCAAAAACTTTTTTTAGTGCAAATATCAATAGACCACAATGATATGAAGCAATATACCAAGTTTCATCAGGATAAGTTGATAAATAAGCGAGATATACAATTTTTCTTATTCTCCATAAGAATAACATTGGACAACGTACTATGTGTTTGTCACTTTCAATATCTCTGTAACCATTTGACGTAGAGCAATGATCAAAACACCAAATTGTGCGTCTTTTTAAGCTGATTCCAATGGAAAAAATTGAATTTGACTTTTTCAAAAATTATAGGGAAAAAACCCAAAAAATATTTTGCGGTACAAAACCCCCCAAAATACCCCTTATTACCAGGTCGATCTGTCTGGTTTTCGAACTTAAAGTCATAAATGCTGCTTTACACGTTTATACCAAATTTCGTCAAAACGGACTATTTTTACGAGAGTTATCGTGCTTATGGACATATATATATATATATATATATATATATAGAGAGAGAGAGAGAGAGAGAGAGAGAGAGTTTGAGAGAGAGAGAGAGAGTTTTGAACGAATGGTGTTTTTGGCACCTGGGGACCTCAAAACGAAAAGTTATCGTGGTCCCGGGCCTAGGTCTTACCATGCTGACTACGGTAATAGCTTCTTCCCTATAGGGAAAATTCGCTAAAACCACTGACTGAGATGGGTTTAGAACCCTCGGTCCAATCGTTACCCCCTGGCCAGGAAGCTAGCGCCTTAGACCGCTCAGCCACTAATCGGACAAGAAACTGTATCGGACCGAGTAGTATTACAGCCATATATCAGGCGCTATAGACAGAGCTCAAAACAGTACAACTGCTTATGTAGCACCAATGTTCAGTAATAGCAAGAAACACATGTTACTGTGTTTTAGGGTTGTTTTCTGTAATGTTAATTTAATGACCCCCCGCAACGAGATGTGACCCAGGGCCTACGAGTTGTAGGTCCTGTGTGACCCCCCCACACTCCCACCGACAATCGTCTGAATTGTTTTTGCCAGCTGTTAACCTAATTATAACTAAGGTATTTTTTGTTCATTGTCGCCACTATCATAATCTGTGTCTGTATAATTCTTTCGGTTCTAGTAGAATCTCGGAGTGCCCCCCCCCCCCCCCCCCCCGGTCGACTTTATTGTAGGTATGTAGGTTCAGTTCATTCACCGTCACAACACATTTGGGGGAATTGGCGCCATGAGGATTGGGGGGGATGGGCGCCCCTACCAATGCTGATTCAGCTGGCAGATCCAAAAGCTGATATACCAGCACCAGCCCTTAGGGCTTCAATCCCGTAGATGCAAACCTGTTTTGTTGATGGTTTATCAACAAATTCACTGATGAATAGCCATAATCTTAATAAATAAATCTTAATGTATGAAAATGAATCCCCGTTTCCCTTGGTCCCGCCATGACTTGAGAATGAGTGCACCAAATTGGATAATTATTTTTTTGTTGCCTTCATTAATGTCAGGACAAGGTTTATAAAAGAAAATTTTTAATCCGACCTAAGGGCTCCGTTCCACTGGTCTTCCAAGTTCCCATTGATTTAATCAAAGTTCAGTTAATTACACCAAACAGCTGTTAACAAGGATTATATCCAAACATACTTGAAAGGCATAAACATATGTTTATTATGGAAATAAAAACCTACTTTAACGGCAACTATCATTATGGAAATAAAAAAGTACTTGAATGGCAACTCAAACTCTTGTTTCGATAGGCGAGTGAGCGTAGCGAATGAGCTCATCCGGGACGCCTCATCTTGAAAATGAACGAGTATTTGACATAAAACAAATTCAATGACAATAAGACAGCACAACATCTGTCGGGCCAGCTAGTTTACTTATAATAATAAGGAAGTCCAGTGTAACACCAATACATTAAAATAATTTATTTTATTAAATGAATAAGATCATATTCGTGGAGAGGCCAACAGTGAGACTATCATGCCTTAAATGATGGTTTATACATTATTTGAAAGTCCTTAACATCTAAATATGCCTTTTGAGGGCCTCAAGTTAAAACGAGTACCCGTAGATATTGAAAAAAGCCCTCAAAGTACAGTTTTGACCTAGTTAAATAACATATTTATCACCTGATTTTACTGTAACTATTCCTTGAACTTATTATACAATCATATTACTCCATACACAAGAGTCGCCCAGAAAGCAAAGAACGTTTGCGCTGAGTAGCGCTCCCACAATTGACCACCACAATTGCGTGAGTGGCAGTCCTCCCCGCCAAAGTGTGAGCTGAATGACGTTGCTGCGCGGTTACTCGTATTATACAGCAATTTGAGGGGTTTGGACCGCTTTCCCTTAAAGCATTCGTGTACATTATTAACTAAAATGTCGTTAGCATTGAAAATGTTTTCTATTGCAGGAAATCTTGTTCTAACGGTGGAGTATTCGGTCTAAAAATCATATGGAGTGCACACAACTGGTTGCTCGTACTATCGGTGGGTTGTGTGAGGATAAGTTGTTTGAATTCTGTGCTGTAAAGTATGCTTATTTCGGTGAATTTAAATTTATTTTGGTCAGTATCTATCGCTCTCCTAGTTCCAATACCTCAGTTGTTCTAAATAAATTGAATACTTTAATTTTAACCCTGATTACTAAATGTAAACATGTTATTATTGTTGGGGATTTTAACATTGATGTGTTAACACGTTCGCTACGGCGCGGTCGATTTTGACCGGCCTTGGCCGCCCGCGAAAGCTGCGCGGTCGGAACCGGCCTCCCTCTCTATTGAAACTAAACCAGTCAGTGTGAGCCCAGCACTTGCTAGAGGCAGGTTATTTGCTGTCAGCGGGTAGTAGTGCGGGTCGCGTAGTGTTGTCGGGTGGCGTCAGTTTTCGGATCCGGCGTTTGTCATTTTTGGCCGAGATACGTTGTTTTCAAGTGTATTCTCGTGTCATTTTAGTGTTTTTGTTTTTAAGAAATAGTGCATATATATATTAAAACATCAATCCTCTACATTGAGGTTATGTAGCGTGTTGTTTTGGCGGGAGTTACTTATTGTATCCCCCCTTGCCTTGTATTTCGTGCCTTGTCAACGCAGGATGGCCGATATCGACCGCGCCGGGTCTTGCGCGGATGCTGCGAGGTCGAAATCGACCGCAATATTATGACGTCATAAGCGGCTAAACTAAAGTACTGGAATGCTTGAAAACCACATGGTCGGTCTTCTATTCTTCATAGGGAAGTAGTTCAACACTTTAATTTTTTAGCACCCTGGAAAATTTAAAAAAAAATTTCCAGCAACCAATGTGTGTTAAAACATCTAAAGTGTGTTAAAACATCCAATGAAACTAAAGATTTTAAAACTTTGTTAAGGAGTCATGTTTAGAGTAGATTTTCCCACTAGGGAGTGTGGACACCACATAACCTGGCATTGATAACTTATTTATTACTAATATACCTCAAGCAATGCTAAAAATTAAAGGACTCATTACTGTCTTTCTGACCATGATGCTCAGGTTCTGGAAATAAATTGTCCAGATGTACATTTAAAAAGTAAATCTGCCACCTACATTAAAAGAAAATATAATGAAAACAACAATAAATTATTTTTAACAATTATATTAAATGAAAATTGGTTAAATGTGTATAATTCTTCAATTGAGAATAAATTTGATACTTTTTTGACACATTCTTTTATGGTTTTGACTTATGTTTTCCTAAACTTACAAGTAGGTTATATGATAACAAATGAGTGGATTTCAGCTCCATTGATAAAAGTTAAGGATGAACTCATTGCTCTGACAAGTGAATACAGACATACTAAATAATCACATAAACTTAAAATATTGATAATAAAATAAGAAAATTGATTAAAGTATGAGTTATCAAGGCTAAGAATTTTATAGTAAACTTATTAGTAGTTCTAGTAACATTTGTATATCAACTTGGAATGTAATAAGGAATGAGGTTGAAATGAAAAAAGGAACCAAAAATGACAATATTAAAATGAGACACAATGGTTTATTGGTTGATGTACCTGAGACTGTAGGCTCTATGTTTAATGAATACTACTCTACCATGGTTGAGTCTCAAATTATTCCTAATTTAGACTCATTATCCTCCATAGACAACCATAAAACCAATCTAAAACTTAACCAAGATTTTTGTTTTTTCAACCAAGATTTTTCTTCTTTTGTAGCCTACCTATAACTGATAAAGATATTGAGGAATTAGTACATTTAAAAACGAGTTTGCACGCAGCACGCTGACGTGAGGGAAGTGAATTTCCACATAACAAACTTTTAAAACTCAAAATCAGTGTAAAAACATACATTTTTTCCAATTTATATTGAAAACTGAAAATATTGATTTTTGGCTGATCCTCCTGGTTTCATTTACTTGCAAAGCTGGGGATAAAATTTTGCACATTATAAGGTTAGGAGAAGGTCCAGTCAGGCTTGAAAGTAGGCGTGAGGTTGCTGGGGATGATAAAAGTACTCTAACAAAGGAATAACAGGCTTTTCTAGTGTAAAACCCCCATAAGACAACGTACTGTGTTTAGTCGATACACATTTTCTTTAATAACTCGGTAAATATTTATGCTAGAATGACGTGAGAGGGCTTAAAACTTTCGCCTCTCTAATTCCCATCTTTTTACATGCTTTGATTTTACACCTGGAGCTTTTCTAACCCGTTTTGGGCCCAAAACTCGAAATTTGAAAGATTAATCCCTAAAAAAGGGGTTTAGAGTTTTCCGATTGTTTTACCCAACGAAGTTGTCCAACTGATTACAGAAATGAACGTCCCTACCAAATTTGAAGTAAATCGGACCAAAAATGTGACTGCTAGAGTGCAAACCCATATATATATATATATATGCATATATATATATATATATATATATGTATATATATACGTATATATATACATTCATCTGCGCCCGGTAAGTCAGTCACCGCGCTGGTATATTACACGGTGTGGCAGTCATCTGCCCGAAAGCCAGTCAGCCCTCCCGAAAGGCAGTCAGGTACGGCTTGCCGTGCATCCTTTACATACCGAGACGGCTTACTGGTGCTGCTGTAGTGTGCCGGTATGTGGAACTACTTATCACATTCGCGCTCAGTCGAGGAGAGGAAACTAGTTTAACTGCTGTATGACTGTCAAATACAAAATACAGTACTTGGATTTTAATCCCGTTGGACACGCATTCAATTATTTTGTTAATAATCTCACAAATACTATACGATACTAAAATCATATCTTTAATTAGCTAGGAGTAATTTTGCAGTGTAGCTTTATAATTGTAAGTTAATTATATCTGTAAGCAGATTTTGTAAGTTTTTTTATATTTTTTGTATGAAGCAAGATACAAATGCATGAGTTTGCTTCTCCTTGTAATAAAAGGTTTTATTTTTTTACTGTACTCTTTAAGTAAAATTACCTAACAACGAAAACGAAAAGATGTTAGTACAAATTAGGCATTTATTTTAAGTTTAATTTTTTACCCTTTATATCTTTAAATTTAAAAGTATTTTGTATTTATGTATTATTTATATTTATCCTTCCCCACAAAAGGACAGAAAACCTCAAAACCTACAAAAATTGATAGTGTACATTTTACATTGCATATTCATTTTATTTTTCCCCTCCATTTGTTCTCAGAATCGTCATAATTTGCATTACACATTTTACAATTTAAGTTTTATTTAAGGGACAGAAGTGTAGGTATGTTGGGACTTCTCTTTCTGTAGACAGACATCCCAACCTTTGCACAATCAAGCATAAAACATACTCTATAAGACCGCTGAAATTTTTAATGACAGAATTCAATGATAATAAACTATTCAATACTATAAAACATGAGGAAAGTATACCATAATGACAAGGCCTAACAGAACTCTTTAGTTGAAAGTTCACAAATTTAAAATTATTAAGAGTCAATCTAGTAGACTGGGGCATAGTGGTTAGTTTACCTTTCTCTTTTATAAAACCAGTTCCGTTCAATTTATTGTACTAACAAATATCAAACTATGTTATAAGTTTAAGATTTACTTTAATACAGTTCCTAACTTGAATGCGTTTCGTCAACACAGTGACATCTTCGGGCAATCTAGTGCTGCTTAAATTTAGGAACTTTGTGAGGTAAATTTAACATTTTTAGTATTGATGACATTCCAGCAAGAAATTGTTATTAAATTAGGCCTACTATCATTCTATATCTTATATATTAATACGCTAAGCCCGATTTTTGTTAAGAGAACTCCCCCGTTATTTCTGAGCCTATTTTGACGATTGAGTTATCAACATATTTGCCCTGATTTCCAGTTGTGCATAAAGGTTTTTATTTTTCGATATTTTCAATCTGAAGGGCACTGGCCGGTCTCAAAGTTCGTTTTCGCCTTTACGATAAACATGAGGAACAATGTTATTTGAATTGCAGAGGGACAGATTATTAGCAATACCAGATGTTACAAGTAAGGAATGTATTTATCGATAGAAATCAAATAAGTTTTGTTTCTACATCGTTTTGAGCAGTGAAATGTTGTATTCAGTGGAGATATTTAAATTTAATTTGTGTTGTCATTTGTTTATCTGTTTGTCTTTTGAAGAGCCAGTTTTTTATGAATTTCACAAAAAATACTGTACTGAAGTACATAAAATACTTTACCTATCATCGTTTGCAGTATGACACGTTTAGGCTGTTTCAAATCATCGTACGTCATTAGGGTTATGCCGCCGCCCCTTGGTTCGTCAGTGCTCCAAAGTAATTCTTATATTATGGGTACAGGTTACTTAACCTGTAATTATATAATGCACATTTTTTTCTAATGAGCATTTAGTCAGCTAATTGTATTTTACCACAGAACAGAGGAAACACGCCTGCTTCACTATTCTACAACGGTATACTAAACCATATAACCACACGCAATAACATATATGGCAGTAAGGAACACATAAGATCATACAACATGCAACATGGACTAAGGTGACCAGATCCGTTGAAGCCTAAAGCGAGGTATAAATTAATTATAATACCGGATAAACAGTGCCGTGGATAGGGGATCCCCCACAAAAAAAATGGGTCCGGGGGCCCTCCTAGAATATTTTAGAAAATTAGATACCAAATTGTGAGTTTTGGTCCAAATATTACTCAGTGTTGTAAAAAACAGGTTTTTGAATCACATTCATAAAATTGTACAACTATTATTTTAACTGTGGTATCCAAAACTTAATTAATAAAAGAAAATACCATACAAAATTATATACTAAAGAGGAGTGAATAGCTGTCACTAACTTTGAAATTTCTTTAGTCTTATTATGAAACTGAACACAATTAACATGGTCAGGGCCTGATTAAGATGTGTGGCGCCGATAGGCTTGAGCTGATTTGACCCCCCCCCCTCGACTCTTGAAGGGGGATGTGAGTCGAAGTGACTCCATGAACGAATGTCTGAACCCTGAACGCGGCCCAAGGTAGCTTCATTTTGTGGTGCGTTAAGCGTTAAGGGTACACCAGCGTCACAGGGGCGGATCCAGAGGTCATGTTTGCTGGGGGCGGTCACCGAAAGTTACCTCTCCCCCTTCCCTGTGTACCCCTGGTAGGCGGGCGAAATCCCGTAAAATATAATCACCGAATACAATTGTAGCAACCTGTGCTGCTAAAACTTACCTCCAAGACTACGTTGAAAACACTGTATCGGTCTGTCAACTGGCAAAACTGTATCAACTTCACGATCCTGGCAATATCCATGTTTTTGTGAGACGCTTTTAGGTACACCAATATGCAATAAGTATAAGTTTTAAGGTATAAGTAATGTGTTATATACTAAAATGGAAGTTTAAAATTTCATCTGTCTAATGGGGAGTATTTTATTTCATTTAAAGAAACGTTTAGGTTCGTTAGTTTAATTTTATGTAAGCTTGTAGACGGGAGCGGCAAAATTTGACTCACGGAACCGAAAAACGGGGTTTCGGGAGGCTTCTGATGCTTACATTTTCATTCGAATTTATTTAAACTTTCATCGTATGCCTGAATAATAAAATAAAACACAACAATTCTTAGGTTTGGGGGCGACCGCCCCTACTGCCCCCCCTTGGATCCGCCCCTACAGCGTCAGGTAGCTTTGTCTCTTATCAATCTAGAGTTTCATCTCTTTCTAACCAATGAGTGGTTGCCTAAACTCAGGGGTAGCTCTGGAATCCCCTTAAAGCACATTGTCTAATCTAAAGGGTCCTAGGCCTATGTCTCTTGGTTTCAGTCCCATGGTAAATAACTGCCGCATCACGTAACATCGGCTGTGAATGACGATCGCACCGTATGACATTGGCCGTAATTGACGATCGCAAAACGTAATATAGTCCGTAAAAGAATACCGGACCATGCACCATCAACGTAATAGATACAAGCGTAATTCGGGGGTGGTAAGGGGGCAGTCGACCCCCAAAAATTTGGCCAAAATATTCTTGTAATATATGAAAAGTCGCAATAGTCATGATCAGGACCATGTTTGCCCTCCAATAAAAATACAGAAATCACGCTTATAGTAATAGATGACCGAACCGCCTTATAGTTGCCGTAAATTATAATCGCAACATGTACCATTGGCCATAAATGACGATCGCACCACAGTTTATAAAAAAATAATGACGATCGCACCGCTATCCGCCGAAACAGACGATTGGACCACGTGATACTGGCCGTAACTGACGATCGTTCCACTTGATATAGATCGCAAATGATTATCACACATTAAGTTTTGTCGGCCACAAATGACGATCGCACCGCGTAATCATGGCCGTAAATGACGATCGCACCAAGTAAAAAGGGTCGTAAAAGACGATCGCACTAGAGATTACCGTTTCGAGTACATAATCCTGCCCCGAAATAATATTGAGATCAAATAAATCCCGCCAGAAAAACGGAATTATTTTTTTCAGGACATTCCCCAAAATTCTGGGAAACGACCATCTCTCATCACGAGCTTAAGGAACAACTAAACTACAGCTGTTCAAAAACAACCATTTCCTAAAGTAACACTCACTTGGTAAAGTATAATAGTTAGATTTTTGTGAGATTAGTGAACTTCTCGAATAACCTATCTTTTTCTCCTTTTTGTCTCTCCCTCTCTCCTTTATCGGCCACCTCCCCCCTCACACCCAGGTTTATTTTTGTATGTGGTATTAAACGGATAAGAAAAGGGTGTCACTATTCCAGTAGTCAGTGACATCTTTTATTTACATTAGTCCTAAAACATCTATTATTGCTGTTGGGCTATCATTTTGTTATTATATCAACTTTCAAATATGCAATTCAATTAATTACTGTTCTTCCATAAGATTAACATTGAAACTAAGATTAACATTGCAACTAGTCTGAGGGCTGGTGTAAATTATAACGTGTTTCTGTACATCTATACAACAATACCTTTCTATTAACGGTATGCTTGAATTTATCCTACGATGCACACGCGCTGAGGAAAAAGGGGGAGAGTTGTGTGCTTGCCTATTAATATAATGATAACATGCAAATTAGATAAAGCCTACGCTACCATTCATATGATTAGCGTTACAAGCTAACCTATACTTTCTATTACTATCAGTGCCTGTTGCAAAAAGACGATGGCCTTGTAACCTTTTCAGACCAAAAAACAAACATAATACACCTTTAAAATACCCTATGAGAATCTCCACAGATGTATTTATTTAAAACACTAATCATTTAATTAATTATTTTTACAATTAAAATACAAAAAAAGGCAAACACCTTTACGTAATAAGTTGATCGTAAACTAACCTGTAAGGCACTTATTTGATATGGATAGCTATGAATGCGAATGTAACAAATCTATATCTATAAATACGAAACACCGATCATTCCCCAGGCCAAACCTCTACACCTACAACTACGAAATTTGACATGTGTAGGCACTCTTTCCATGTAACCACTAAGAAAGGGTTTAACAAAATCTAATAGGGATCCACCCCATGGGCAGTCAAAGTTCTAATCCCGTGTTATTCTTATTAACAATTAAATAATTATTTAACACCGATCATCCCTCAGGCCAAAGTTCTACACCTACTACCACGAAATTGGCACGTGTACGTTTTCCATAACGTAGGTAACCACTAAGAAAGGATTTTAAGGAATCCCCAAAGCGCTCCGCCCCTCGGGGAGACAAAGTTCCAATCCTGTGTTATTCTTATAGACATTCACTTTAGTTTGAGCTCATGAGAATTCAAACAGCTGATCAAGTTTCGTAGTAGTTCCACGGGTTAACCACAGAATGCAGCACACAGAACTGTTGTATTTCTGAGTGAAACCGGGTACGATAGCAGCTAGTAGAATATAAATAAACGGTATCAGGAAGCTGACGCATACTTTCTCCCTTTTAGCCCAACTTTAATGAGTAAATTACTTGTTATTTACTAAATAAATATAGAATACAAAGCATGGTCGAATGTACAAAAAATCTTGTAAACAATTTGTTTTCAAAAATATCCACCCAAATCCATGTATAGGAGGCACTACAGAATCCATCGCTACACACGTGGTTTTAAGAGGGGAAATGTCCCCTATTCCCCCCCTCCGGGTTATTAAGGGGCAACACATTTCGAATTTCTTCTGTTGTTCAATGCTAACATGACAAGCATATCAAGTTTGAACTAAATTGATCAAGAAATAAGAGAGAAGTGGTAATTTTTGTACTCCCTATAAGAATAACATTGGACAACGTACTGCGTTTACTGCAAAATGAAAATTTCAATTTTATCTGCAACCAGTAATAATAGAAAAGTAATTCAAAACACTATATTATTTAGATTGTTGAGTTCTTTTTAATGGTGAATAGTAATGTTTTTTAATGTTAATGTTAATGTTTTTAATGTTTTTAAATGTTTTGTTTAATGTTATTTATGTTTTTTTATGAAAAATATAAAAAAACTGGATTTTTTATATTTCAAGTCTTGTAATTTATGAACCCGAATTTTTACAGAAATGCAGGTGGTGTAATGTTGGAAAACTAAAGTTCTACAAACGGCTAAAGTTTAATTAAAATCGTTAGAGCCGTGTTGGGAAATGTTGATTTTTCATGTTTTTTGGCGGTTTTTGGGAGATAATTACCCTTAAAAATACAAAATTCAAAAAATTAAAGAAACGCCTGGAGATATCGTGGATTAGTACCTACATACCAAATTTCATAAAAATTGGACCATGTGTTTGGGTTCTAGCTCTGTACACATCCATACAGACAGACAGGCACACAGACATCACGTAAAAATCACTTTTTTGGGTTCAGGGAACACCAAAACGAATAGTTCCACTAACAACTCAAATTCGAAAATTTTTTCGAAAACAATACTTTCTCCATATTAGCGGTAAAATGGGTCAAACCTCAAACTAACGGTAATAGAAATTAAAGTTATGCCGATATGTCAGAATAAGTGTCCTCAATATCATACTGAAAATCGGCAAAAATCGGAGTGGCAGAAAGTCGCCATTTTGGAAAAAAGCTCCCGCCATGTTGGATTTAGGTAGGCTTTTCGTAAAATGGTAATACAGAGACACCTAATTGACGAAGAGTGCTAATTTTTGCATCGCTCATTTTGTAATTAAATTTGCTTTAAGAAAATAATAACTTATGCAGTAATTAGTTCGTTTATAATTGGGTTTATTAGGCTAAAACATTAAATAATGTAAACATTTTCAAACTCTTTTTTAAACTCTTGGTATTTTGTGTTGATTAAAAGGCACAGAATATTATCCTACACACTTGGAGTGGTGCCTCAAAGATGCCGAATTGAATAGTGTACAGAATTACATACACGTACAGTTTTATTATGTCTGGTAGGTGAGATATAAATAAGGGCAATGATTAGCGACGTACAGGTGACTTTTGAACGCGTAACACTGGCCGTGGCGCCTGCGCTGACGCCGGCGCGGCGCCGTGCCACTGCAGCCACGATGCGTTGTGAGCCGCGTTACTGTGATGGTATTGGTTGGTTACTATTTTATGTGAAGTAATTAGCAAGTTTTCTTATTAAATGCCATGTAACTGCAGGTTATAGGTACTGCAGTAATTATTAATTGTTATTATTTCTGTTTTTTTTTATGAATAAAATTACATTTTGGAGTTCTTTAGAATTGCAGAGTGAACTTTCAAGATTTATAAGACGTTATAAATAAAATTTATGGAATACGTGGGAGCTTCAAAAACCCCCTTGGTATAATGCCACACATATTATCAGTGAAATATGCTTTATCGCTTTAATTAAACAACAGATAAGCAAAGATATATTTGAGGGTGTAACTGACTGGCTTCCCAGTGCAGATTTTCAGTGACTGCCATCCCGGGCACTTACGTCCAATATATGTGACTGGCTTAGCAGTACAAACTTTACGTGACTGGCCTTCCGGGCAAAAACGCCGGTGACTGGCTTAGCATAGGAATTTTTACGTATAAAAAGTGTTTATTTTTTAAATATATATGACATATATATAATCGGAAATGGCCAACGACAATATTTGAGCAAATGCAAAAATGTATATATCGCATATTTTCCAAATATATGTGGGGGTGTTACTGACTGCATTCCCCGGGTGTATTTTCAGTGACTGGCTCTCCGGGCGTAGCCGTGTATATATATATGTATATATATATATACGTATATATATATATATATATATATATATATATATACATACATATATTTTGAACGACCCCCCAAATCGTGTTCAGGGGGTCATGTTAGGAACTTCTATGGTGGTCCCGGGCTTAAGTTTCACCGTGTGGGTCATGCTAATAGTTCACTTTCCAAAGGAAATTCACTAAACAAGTACTCAACAGGTTGTGAAGAGATACTCATGCCAATTATTAAGCTCGCTATAGACTTTTTAAAAAAGCCTTTGCCTTTAGTCCATGTAATTAATTTATCTTTTGTTTCTTGTATCTTTCCAAACCGACTCAAAGTATCTAAAATTACACCACTTTTAAAGTCCGGTGATCCTGAAATCGTATCCAATTATAGACCACTATCATTAAATTTCCTCCTTTTCTAAATTATATGAGCGTGTCGTTGCTAGGCAATTAACTAATTATTTAGAATCTTACAACCTCATGTCCGTAGAGCAACACGGTTTTACAAAAAACAAATCTGTTATAACCGCAGGCATTGCATTCATTGACTCAATTATTGAATCTGTTGATAAAAATGAACAATCAATTGGTATTTTTATGGATTTAAGTAAAGCATTTGACAGTGTCTGTCGTTGCAAACTATTGGATATACTCTCAAACCTTGGAATTAAAAATAGGGCCAACTCCTGGATTAAGTCATATTTGAGTGACAGAAGTCACTTTCTTGAGTTGAAATATCTCATTAATTTTAATAGGTTGACTTCATTCCACTCTTCAAGAACCCTTGTGAAATATGGAGTTCCACAGGACTCTATACTGGGCCCGTTGTTTTTATGTTACATCAATGGAGTTTATTTTTTGATTTATTTGGACTTTACCTATCGCTTCTAGTGTTTAAAACTACACTACGTTTCGGGAGGTAAGGAAACTCCTCCCGTTATCAAGTGAACCCTACTTACATCTAAATTTAGATGTAAGTAGGGTTCACTTGATAACGGGAGGAGTTTCCTTACCTCCCGAAACGTAGTGTAGTTTTAAACACTAGAAGCGATAGGTAAAGTCCAAATAAATCAAAAAATAAATTCAAATCCATCGCTATTATGAGTTTCAAAAATACAATCAATGGAGTGCCAAAATTATGAACATCTAGTAAATCATATTATATGCAGACGACATTAATTTAAAAATGTCAGGAACCGAAACCAATAGTATTGAAGTATCTGCATTTACTCAGCTAACAGATATTCAACAATATTCAGCTGACTTGAATCTCTTATTAAATCCTTTAAAAACCAATTCATTTCCTTCTACCCAGCTACTGAAAATAAGCCTAAAAGACTATCAACTAATATCTGTCTAAACGAACATTTTTTGGAAGAGATTAATGAAACTAAATTTCTTGGGTTTTACATTGATTCAGATATTGCAAATTTTTCAAATTTCCTCATGAATTTTTGTACTAAGAAAAATATCACCAGTGTGCGATTTGGCAACCATGAAATCTGTATATTTCGCAATCATCCATTCTCACATCTCTTTTGGATTGGTTATGTATGGCAGTACCCCAATAGAAATTTAAACAAAATTTTAGTTTTTCAAAAAAAAAGCTCTACGGATAATGTTGAAATTAAATTGGCTCGAATCAGCCAAAGAACATTTTCCAGTATTAGGAATCATGACTGTTTTTACCTTATACATTGTTGAACTGATTATGGTAGTTAAAAGGAACTCAAATGACAAGTTAAAGAAATTTATGATTTGTAAATCTTTATATTCTTTGGAGGAGTTTTTTTAATAGTTCATATAATTATAAGAAACTTTGCAATAAATAACAATGTTATTAAATTATGTACCTTAGTATTAAGTTACAAAGCTTGTATTGGTGCCAATTCTGTACTATTGTATTGCAATGAATAAAGATGATTTGATTTGCACGGGTTCAAGATCTATCTTTGTGTAAAGTTTCAGCTCAGTCGGTTCAATAGTTTTTGCATTTACCCGGAACATCAGACAGACAGACAGACAGAGACCACCTCTTCTTTATAATATTACTGATAAAATGTACCCATTCTTCACACGGGTTAGAAAGGTAAGTTAGCTTGGAACAGCTGTTCTTGCTTCTGCTCTTTAAGCTGTCAAATAGAAGTGACCTCAGCTGTTCGCATTACAGTTTATGAATGTTTACTTTCTTCTGAAATATAAACATTGAAATGTTCACGGGGCGTAGCCCGAGAGATGAAACGAAAAGGAGTCTAATTTTGTTAAAGAAATGTCACATTCAGATGTAACACTGATGATCACTATTGATACTGTAATATAATTATAACTAATATATTAAAAACTTACTCTTCCCGAACCCTGACTCATTGTACACACCTAAAGAACTTAACACCTAGCTCCCCGTAAGCAGTCACAGTTCATTTCTAATATTGCCAGTTCAGAAATATCCACACCATTAATCAAATTTAAGTCGAGGAAGAGTAGTAAAGACAGACTAGTGTTGGGCAACAACGGAATAACAAATTGTTTGGCAGTGAGTGTCGCCGCGATGCCTTCCACCACGGCACGGCGTGGCTCCGAGCCAAACCACAGCTCAGGTTACTGTGGGGAACCCCGCATATGCATCTTTGAAATTGCTTAATTATCTATATAATATATGATTTCTTTAGGGTGTTTTTACGATCCTATATCATTAATGCTACATCCAGGGCCGTATTTAGGACCTCTAGGGCCCCAGGCATATAGGAAAATGGGGCCCCTCTAACATGAATACAAGCATGTACCTATATATGTATATGTACATACGAAAGTTATTGTTTTCTAGTCCGTAATATAACCTTATTATTTTAACTATTCTGTAATCTTTAATAAATACACCAAATAAATAAATAAATAACAAATTTTTATTTTTTATGAAAAGTTTAAAAACTCACAAAATAAATATGTTGTTACAAGATTTGGTATGGTTTTAGTTATCTTAAACCTATATCCAATAAGCTAATAATATATTTAGTTAATATACAATAACTAATTATGACCAATTAAAATAACAACACCAATAAAAAAACTGGGTGATTTATAAATTATTTATAATTAAAAAAATAATCTTGTGTAATTGCTTTACCACAAATATTATAATTAAAAACAAAAAACATAGCATATATGAAATAAATATGTTTGAATTTGATATACACATTGATTAGGAACTCTTTGATAGATTTTTTCAGTGCTGGATGGACTTTAACATTCTCTGCTAAAAAAAGGTTTTAGGGTCCCCTGGTTGCTAAAATTTGTTTATGTTGATTCACTTACGTGGGCATGTTTATAGACAGGAAATGATGTCCTTTTTGATCAAAGAGATTTTTTTCAACTTTTTTGGCTATCATCATTTCCGGCCCACGCCGGCGCGTGATGCACACTCCGGGAACGTTCCCCCCTCCCCCAACATTTAGTAATATTGCTAAGAAATGTAAAAAAACGTACTATTGCATTTGTAGGGGAAAAAAATACAACAACTAGTTATTGCTGTAAAATATTAATGTAAAAACTAAATAGGCTATATACACATATGTACAACCCTCCCAGCACCCAAATGTTTCAGTTTATTTGTGCCAATTACCGAAAAAATTTACAAGCAAAGTACGGCACATTTTCTTCTTTGTTCGATTTTGATTTGTGTTTCTCTATTCTACATGGTGTATGTGTCTGGTTACATGGTAGAGGTCTCGCTGGGGATACCACGTTACTGCCTGAAAACACGGCAAGCGGGATCTGCACCGGTACATGGCGCTAAATGTGGCGGAACTCGGAACTAACCTCATTCTCGTAAACAGCAAGTCATCACCAAATGGCGCAAGCAGTATTGGATCATTTCGTTGACTGCTGACAGCACATTGGCTGAATGTAATCAAGGCAGACCTACTCCCCGCCGGCGTGGGGCGCGCACCAGGAATCCGGGCCACATCACGCGCCGGCGCGTGACCCACACTGAATGTGTTAAATAGTATTTCGTGCAGTACAGGAAAAACTCATTCTTTCTGCATTTCTTGGCTGACAAGTCATTAATTATAATGTTCAAAGTCAAGGCAATGCAGAGGATAATTCTCTAGTACCGGGGGACCGAGTCATGTTCGGTGTTTGATTCCGCAGAAGAGGCATTGAATTTGAACATTATAATTAATGACTTGTCAGCCAAGGAATGCAGAAAGAATGAGTTTTTCTTGTACTGCACGAAATACTATTTAACACATTCAATATGAGCTCAATCGCTTCGCTCACTCGCCTATCAAAAAAAGAGTTTGAGTTGCCATTCAAGTAGTTTTTTATTTCCATTATGAGAGTTGCCATTCATGTCAGTTTTTTATTTCCATAATGATAAACAGCTGTTTACAATATTTTAAGTTATAGATAAAATCAAGCAGCTGATTTAATGGTTTGTTTTTGTTATTCATAGTAACCGGTGTTATAATTTTGAACACCATAAGCCCAATGTTAAAATTTTCTATTTTCATATGAGTTGTTTAGAAAAATACGAGTTTTTCTGAGGTAGTGGTTTTCAACAATCAATTTTTTAGACCCAAAAGCCCCTAATCCCAAACTTTCAGCAAAATTCTTCCGCTGAATCTTGCAAATAAACAAACAAACAGACATAGCTCCTAAAGCTTTGCTTCACTCTGGTTTAATGCTAATTCAAAGAACTGTTTACAAGTTTAAACTTTACAAAATATGACTTTTGCGGATGCATTTGATATTATCACACACAAAAAACAGATTTAAATGTTTGGAAATGTAGTAAAATGTCAGTTGTTGTACTGTAGACTTTTGTACATTATTTTCATGTTAAGCTTACATGATGATCACACAATGAAATGTTGTCTTCATCATTGTCTCTCGTCTTTTCCTACGTTATTTTAAACTGGGTGTGGAGGTGTGGTAGAAAATATTCTATCTTTCACAATTTCACACTTTCTAGAATTGTGTGAAATAAAGCCTATATCTCAAAGGCAAACTCAGTTTTATTCTTTAACAGGAGGGTAATTGGAGAATTCAGTGTTGGCAACAACGATAAGCATACATCCCGTTAACCCTCACCAAGACCGAGACAGTGCTGATCGTATTAAGTATAAATCTATATTACTTATTTAATAGGCGAGCAGGTTTTTTGTGACAATCACTCCTCCTAAACTACTGAACCGATTTTCATGTTTTTGGTGTCATTGGAAAGAGCCTAACGTGAAGTTGTGCAGGAAACCTTTTTTATAGAGAAATAATTTGTGAGTGAGGCCCTGGGGCCCCTTATAATTTAGTTTTTTTCCCATAAGCTTAACATTGGGAAATAACTATAAGTTTTAAGTAATCAGCTGGATAGAGTAAACACAGTTAATCAGCAGGCTATGTTGGCTTTGGAACGGTAACACAATATTTACACGGGAATGTCAGTATAATATTACATTGTGATCGCGAGCGAAGCTGTGACAGGCTACTAGTTTATTCAAAACAATCATCTTTACCTTAAACTATTTTCTATTATACATTCCATAAATATGTAATATGAAAAAACAAAATAACAAAGAAACTTCAAACACATATGAAGTAATAACCTGACCAGCACTATCAAATCTTTGTTTATGTTTTACCATATGACTTCCTTTGCAGTCACCAGGGAGTTTATTGTGTAACTGGAGCTAATGCTGCTTAACGATTTTGGTCAAAAAAGCGAGCCAGTGATTTTGTCAGGTTGGTACACTGGTGAGGCAAATTTATCATTCTTTGAACTATCCTGATTGGCTGTTTAATTCCTACAAGTGAATCTACTCATGCAAATCACTGAAATAAAAGTAATAACAGTTGAAGTCAATTCATTTTTTTGTTTTATTTATGTATCTAATCTTTTCGTGAAACATGATTAGTTATGAGGAAATAAAAAAATACAAGTTTATTGAGTTTCAAATCATAGATAGGTACTTGTTTGATTCACTTTGTCGACCCGTTCGATTTCAGCGAGTAGTTCTTTGCCTCACCAAAATTCGGAAAGAACGGCTCGCAGTTTTGTTCATCGATCAGTGTTACCTCCAGTTATACAATAATCCTCCCTGGCAGTCACTGACAAACATTTGAACGTACAGCTGGTAACATTATAAATGATATCTTCCCACAAGATTTGCATTGGATCTTACAGGGCCCGTGGGGTGAAGCCCTAATGTTAGATGTGGACATTATCAGGTCTATATGTTAATGTGACATGTAATCTATGTTCCTGCAAAATTCTAGCTTAATTGGTCCAGTAGTTTTTGTGTGATGGAACTCCAAATATTCATACATACATCCAAACTTTCACATTTGTAATATTAAGTAAGACATACCATATTGAATTTTGTGCAACAAGAACAACAAAATTAACTTACATCGGCTTGAACGGAATCTTCAACTTCCAAGTACGGCAAAGCATGGCAGATATTAAACAATTTATGGGGTTAGGGCACAGGCTCAATAATTATTGCTCAAGAACGAGATCATCTATTGCAAATGTACAATATCTACAACTTATACTCTGCCAATTAAGATGCACTACAATACCGTCAGCAGTTATAGTTACATTTCAAATCTTACCTGGCCCATTCCTGTTACTGGATTAGGGACAATTGATCAAATCCGCACATGATTTTCAAAATAATAAACAATAGTGAATGACTTTGGGTTTGAGGCTTAATTTGAACGTAAACCCATTACAATTTAAAATTATTTGCATGCTTGTCAGTTAAGAAATGATCAACTTATTTCAGAACAAAATTAAAACACTGCCTCGCGAGGTCCCCCTTAGTGGCCCGCGGGTCCCTACTTTGTGGCCTGGGAGCCCCCCTCGGGCCCGGGGCTCCGAGCGCTCTTAGGGAAATACGGCCCTGGTTACACCAAAACCAATAATTTTGCAATTTTGAACATTTCTTTCAATACTAATTTTTTTTAAATACACAACCAATTCAAAACCATAAAAATAATACAGCAAAAAATCCAAAAATTATAGTAATAACAACAATTATTTTTTTTTTCATTCAGTAATATAAATAAATAAATAACTTTATTGTCGTTGGGTATTAAAAATAATACATGACAATAGTTAATGAATTAACTATTTTCAATGAATTAAGATACATTATAGTACATTTATTTACTTCAATTTCTTCTGGGTCCAATAATTGTTCTTAAAACACTCATCAATTTCTTAAGGGCACTTAATTAGTAGAATATTCTTGATTTTCCTTTTAAAGCTATTTTCACTTACATTTTTCTAATCAGTTGGTAATTTATTAAAAATTTTGATTCCCATTTCACTGAAATTCCTTTTGCTTTTCGAGTATTTGAAACATATAAACTTGAAATTTATTTTGATTTCTTGTTTGATGTAGGTGAATATCTGAATTTAGTAAAAATTTAGAGTGTGATTTCTTTTAATATAAAGTAAACTTTGTAAAATGTAGATTGATGCCAATGTTAGTATGCCTAATCTTTTAAATAATGGTCTGCAATGGGTTTTTGGTTTAACACCAACAATTATTCTGATTGCTTTTTTTGAATTTTAAAAATAAATTTGTAATTTGGTCCGTTGCCCCAGATTAAAGTTTCATAGCCAATATAACTCTGAACATAGGCATGGTAGGCATTTAAAATTACTTCTAAATTTACATTTCCTTTTAGTCTTCTTAAAACATATAATCCTCTGCTGATTTTTCCACTGATATATGAAGAGTCTTTCCAGTTCATTTGTGAATCTATCATAATTCCTACAAATTTCATAGAACTTTTGTTGTTATGGAGAAAAAACCTATTTGAAAAATGTATTTCTAAATTTTGTGTTTTATTCATATTCAAGATTAATTTATTAGCATGACACCAATGTTGAATTTGTTCTGTCACAGTCTGAAGATTTTCAATCAACTGATCAGGAGATTCCCCTATTACATTTACTCCTAAATCATCAGCATATAAAAAATTAGTTCTATTTTCTCCAGCTAAACTGTACGGTAGGTCATTGACGAATATATTGAAGAATAGTGGACCTAAACAAGAACCTTGTGGTACACCCATCTCAACTGGTATTCCTTCCGAATTTCATTATCATATTCAACATATTGAATTCTTCTATTTAAATATGTATCAATCAAATTTAGCGCACTGTCATTAAAACCATAGTATTTCATTTTTCCCAATAAAATTTTGTGTGTCACTGTGTCAAAAGCTTTAGACATATCAAAACTTCTAAAACATACTAATTTACCCCATTCAATTTTGTTAATTATATTTGTAGTTAAATCTAAAACTGCATTATTGGTGTTTAATTTTGTCTGAATCCAAACTGTCGATCACTAAATAGATTATTTGTCTCAAAATAGTCATTAATTTGATTAAACATAAGTTTTTCAAATATTTTTGAAATTACAGGGACTATTGAAATAGGTCTATAATTATTATAAATTTTTTGACCAGATTTATGTATTGGGACGACTTTCACATGTTTGTAAATAGTTGGTAAATTTTCTTCGTTGATACATTTGTTGAATAAAGTGCACAGTATTTCACAAATGTCTCTTGAGGCTTCCTTTATTATTAATGTGTTTGGAGTATATATATCCAAACAGGAACTTGATTTTAGAGATTTCATTATACTGAACACTTCTTCAACTGTGACATGTCTAAATTGAAAATTTTTATTAACTTTTATATTGGTTATTTTCAATAAATATTCATAATTTTGAACAGTTATAGGAATATTATTCTTATTTCCTTTACACTTCTTGTAAATGATTTATTAAAACCATTTGCACTTAGGTTTGTTGGTACATTATCTAATCGGTGTATCCCAATTCCTGTAATTCTTTTTATAAAGACCATATTGCCTTAGATTTATTATTATTGCATTTTGTTATTAAATTACTGTTATACTCCAATTTTCTTTTTTTTATTAGTTTTTTATATAGTTTAGAAGATTCAAGATAATCTTCTCTCGTTGACTGTGAGTTGCTTTCATTCATTTTTTTATATTTTATAGTACATTCTTCTTTTAACTTCTTTAGATCTTAAGTGTACCACTTGTTTTGTTTCCTGGTTGTTTTCTTTCATGTACTTAATTGGGAATGCATAATTGACAGCCCACATAATTTTGATATTAAAAACCTCAAACATTTGTTCTAGATTATTTTTTAAGTAAACTTCTTTCCAGTCTAAATTGTATATAATTTGTTAAAATAGATCACATTTGTCTGGTTTAATATCTCTAAAATATCTTTTATTCACATTTTTTATATTGCTTAGGTTCATGGATTTAGGTAAATCAATATTTAATGTCATGGCCATGTGGTCTGATAAAATGGTGTGTATTAACTCAACTTAAATCATTTTGAAGGGGAGTGGAATAAAAACATTGTATATGCAACTGCCATCATTTACTGTGCCAGGTCTTGTGACACCATAGATTGTCCTTAATAATCCAAAACTATTCATTATTTTATATAATTCTAAGGTATCCCAACTTTCTTCTTGAAGATCAATATTGAAATCTCCAGCCAAGAAAATTATACTTTTAAAATTTGAATACTGTGTTAAGTATTTCATTAAGTTTCTGGAAAAATCTTTTTAGTTTCTCAGTTCTTTTGCTGTATGGTCGGTATAGTGATAATATTGTCATGTTATATTTTACTATCCTAGTTGCTGAGATTTCACAGATCATTTCCTCTGACAGCTTTGTTACAGAGTTTATTTCTACCGATTCTAAATTCTCTTTGACAATAATCATAGATCCACCCTTGATCACATTTGGTCTACAGTAGTGAGCTGCGCCGCTATTGAATATCCAGGAATATAATCTATGTCAGTTTGTTTACACCAGTGTTCAAATATACCAGTACAAGCAAAGTCTACTTGATGTTCATCTAGGTATAGTTTTAAGATATCAGTCTTCTTTAATAATCCCCTCATATTCCAATTAATACAATATAAATACGCAACATCATAAAAGCTGTTTATCATACATACATGGGGCAGCACAATAAAAAACACATTGTTTTTTCTTGCAAAATAAATTCTAACAAGTTATAACAATACAAAATTTAAAAGCTGGTCTATTCATGACGGCTTGGTGGTATTTTAAAGTAAAATCTGGATTATTTAAAAATTCAGATCCTGCACAGAGTAAAATGTGTAATTGATTAGCTATTTTAATAATTTTGGTTCATGCGTTTTGTAAAATTATGTTTTGAAATGAGGAAGAAAGTGCTTTAAATAGTTTTACCAACAGCAGTCCAGCCAGCCACACAGAAATGAGTCAAATGCCTGCGCGGGTTTCCCCCAGCAGAAATTGATTGGAGTCAACTTGCTTGTTTAGTTTCCAGTCAAAATGTAAAAACATCTCAGATCAGTTGACAGATGATTTTAGTTTCTTTGCTTAGACCACCTTAAAAGTTGATTTTTATGTATGTTGTTTTAAGTCTAGATGTTACAAAAATACTGCCAGTTTGTTCAGCCATTTTGTAATTCGACCAAGGGTGTGGTCCTGAAGTGGCGAAACTAGCGGGAGCCTACTGTACATATTACCAGATAAAAGCTACAAATATTTGTATAGCTTTTCATTAATTTAGGCAATCTAGCTTGTGGGATATAAAAATAATTTGGGAGCCTAGGCGTATATACTGAAGCGCAACTTGTGACAACAGTATTATTTTGAGTATGTGTTTGTCGACTACGGATCCAATTACTTACTTGTTAAGTAGGCCTACTTACTAGATTCTTTCTTTTCTATTGACCTCATTCATCAATGCCTGATTGTCACAAGATCTGAACGTTTTGGAAGTGAAACTTACTGAAAACTGGTTTAAATTAAATGCTATACGGTAAAAGCTAATTAAATGGATTCATACAAATTTTTCGATTCAACTGAGAAATAATGTTTCCTCAATGAGATCAACTTTCTGATTTTTCTGGGCTATATTTGGTTTGAGAAACTCATGTAGTAATGTATTTTAATTTACCATTGTTTGATAGTTAAATTCAACCCATTGGCCTAGTAATTTTATGCTATTCACGGCAACCAACGGCAATGGACACTGCATTCTAGCAGCGAAATTTGTAACTAATGGACTTTCCGCTAGGGGCGCGGACCGCCTATAAACCTACATAACACCACTGGTCCACTAGTTATGGTGTCCATGTGATCTAAAATCGTAGAAACACCTTGGCCAGGTGTTGTTATGAGGTTCGCGGGTTCGATTCAAGCTCACGTCCAAAACTGACAAGTTGTGCAACTCTCAATGAGCTAACCAATCTGTGTAAACATTGGTAGGAGGGCCCAAGTGTAATAAACGGTGACAGGCTTGCTTGGAAGTTGACAGGATTAGTTAATTCTTTGAGTTGCACATGGTCAACAATGACTTTGCTACTTTTTACTGAACAGAAGGAAAACAATATTTTAGTTAATATACGTCATTAATCCATTTAAAAACAAATTTTCTATTCCAATTCGTAGGTTTTCAAAATGACAAGTTAAGGACGAAGCCAGCTCAGCTCGTAACTCTACACTAATGGGTTAAGCTATTGAACACTTTTTTAAAGTTGTATAAAATGCCTAATGGTTTCCTTTAAAAATAATAAGAGTTAGAAATTAGTGAACCTAAATAAATAAGTTGTTAAATATTTCATTTTAAACTTTCCTTCCTATATTAAATTTACAGAAAAGATTATTTTATTTTATGAGCTAGAGAAATATTTTAATTTCTTTACAATATTTTTAATTACTATGTTGATTTATGAATACCTCCCTTACTAATTCCAAATCATAACATTTAAATATTGATAATTGTGTTAATTTTATTACAACCAATACTTGGCTTTCCCTACAAAAATAAAACCGATTTTATTAATTTGTTAAGTACTTTGATAAGTTTAGGTTGAATAAGTCTTGTAAATTGACAATTACTAAACAATTACAATTATCAGTACTATTTAAAGTACCTGGGGGCCAAGCTTTGCTCCCAGTCAGTTTGTTTAGATGACTTGGAGTAATATTTCACCACTTCGCCCAACTGATAATCAGATTTGTATAACTCATTTGCCTCTTTTCTACATTTTTAAGGTCACTCCAGATGTTATTTATAGCTCAAAGTCACTTTGATTTACTTTACTACTCTTATATGTAATATTCACTCAAATCTTTAAATCTCGCTCTCAGGAAACCACATGTTAATAATCATAAACAAGATGAGTATTACTTTGACAGTTCCCTGGTTGATTATGAACAGCTGTTACAATTCTTTTGTTTTGATTTGAAACTCCATAAGCCCAATGTTTATGTTTTTAACTTTCCATTTTAGTTTTTTTTACATTATTTGATTTTTTCTGGGGATGAGGCCTGTCTAGAACTTATTTTTATCCCAGAAATTACTTATTTCGAACATATGAAAGAAATCGTTGGAGCCGTTTTTGAGATCAGTGTCGCAAGCAAGCAAGCAATCAAACCTTACTCATATTAGAGTATAGAATAGGATTTAATAAGGAATTTCACTATATCATTCTTCCATTATTGAATTTCTGATTTATACTTATTTTTTCCAAAATAAACAACACTGACTTGATGACTTTGATGAGCGATATAATTAAAAACATATCTTGGCTTGCATTTTGTCTCTAAACAAGTTTCGGGGAAACTCGATATTCCAAAAACTTGACAACATCCAAGTCCAGATTGTGCAAGACTCTAGGCATACTGTATTTATATTAAACAGGTTTGAGGAATAACAAACTCAACTATATTTACAAATCACCGATAAACATCATTTACTGTTAAATTACAAACACAGCAAAATGTATAATAAATAATTGACAATCAACGAGGAAATAATCATTTTAATGTAGACGTCTCAGTATGAGACAATAATAAAATGTGTCTGTAGAAAGCTCGACTGTGTTTTAGGACCCCCTGAAACAAACGTAACCATAATTAGATTTCAGTAGAGTTTTACTTAACAATATCAAGTAAAAAACAGCTCAGCAGGCAGTGTGATTTCACATTAAAATCGTTTGAAGATGTTGACCCTAGATGGTACAAATAGCTTGCTAATGACTGAGAGGATGGAATAGCAACTATAACTTAGTCAGAGCAAGAATGACCACTCTCCTAATGAGCAACATTAGGGTAGAGGGTTTTGTACCCTCTAAATCAAAATCATCCATTGGTTGCTTTTGCCCGTCCCGCACATCAAACATTGTAGGCTAGCTACTTACAGCAGATAGTGAAATATTTTATTTAACATAGTAAAGTTTTTGCTCGATATTCAGGCATCAATAATTGGCACCATAAATAATTTAAAGCAACACTGCCTAAATTCCCAAATGATAAGTTTTAGGTCTACTACTTCATCAGTATAATTTTAAATTGGCATGATTTAGAAGTCATATCATGGAGATGTGAATGAAGAAGCAAATGCATTGAGCCATGAAGGGTCACATTGACCTTCGCTTTAGTCATATTACCCTAAAAAAGGAACATAACAATTGTTTTCGTTTGTTGTTACAACTTTATTTGTTAACTAGCATGTTTCTTCATTGAAAATTCCTTAGCTTGATTACACTGTTAAGTTCTAAGAGGTTGTTTTTCGGCCATACAAAAATTAATTAAATAATAAGAATACCTAATTCAAATTAACTGTTGTGGTGGCTGCAATGGTTATTATTCATAACCTCCATATTCATAATATTAATATCCCGGGAAATTTGAAAATCTACAGGGCAGAGCTTTTGGAGATTTACCTAAATTGATACGGACCAATTGATGAACAAACCAATAAGTACAGGCCCTCCTACTGCCTCGCTTTTTATACCCTCTTTTAATCATGTTATAACCATGTGCATTGCACTTCATTTGTTTTCGAAAGTCACCTAAGGAACTAGGAGACCCTTACACACAACTCGCACACAAAATCAGCAGCCGTTAGTGGACGCGCAAGAGTTAAAAGTGCACTTATCTATCGGGTACCATACAAAAACTATCAGAGTATAATTTTAAATCCATGTACAAGTAAGCAACATAATTCTACCCTTATTAAAACTAGTAGTACTACTTTGGTCCTAGCTTGCTTGGATTGAGTGACACACTGTCAAAGAAGCTCACTGTTATCTCAGGTACTGCGCTACAACCACTGATGTTAAAACCGTTCAGACAGTGGCGCTCCTGTGGGCAACAGGACTCACCACAGAGTAGTCAGCATTCTGTATCTAGTCTCTTACTGTTGTACCTTCTAAAGGGTTTCAGACCACATTAATCCCAAATTTCTATTTTCCTCTCAACAACCACTAATAGATCACAAAAGTTCCAATGGTATAAAACTTTTTGCAAACGAGGATAAAAAGAATAGTTTTTAAAGTAATAACGGACTTATTTGTAGGTTTGTCTTGAAAAAATGGAATAGAATAAAATTTAAGCCATTTTATTTTCTACAACATACTATCATCTCCTGCCTTCAACTATTTAAAAGTTTAAGTTTTAATTGTTATACAGGGTCAGTTTCTACTCGCTACATTAACTTCGCCAGAGAGTTCTGTTCACTAAAAGGAACACAAATTTTTCTCTAGACCCATGTCTGATTCTCAACAGTTTGGCTGTACAGTAGAGTCTCGCACACTCGACTCCCGATAACTCGACACTCTGGGAAACTCGACACCTCATTTACTATACAGTACATGTATTACAAGACTATATATTTTGGAAACGAGGACAATTAGTTATTAATTCTCAACTTTTAAGTATTTATCTAATTTGTATAGTTTTCTTAAGTTTGTAATACAGTATCATTATACATTTATAGTATAATGTGTTTAAATAAAATCTAATACAGTATACAATTTACAGCTAAATTATGTGTTTTCCTCCCCTCCCAATGTAATTCTGGATAACTCGACAGGGTCTCAGTCCACATTGTGTCGAGTTTGTGAGACTCCACTGTAATTGGGAATTTTACATGTTTTATGACTTACTTAACTTGGCCTTATTAATTGAGCTATAAAATTGTAACCAGTTATTCTACCCAATTCCTCTTAACACCACAAGAAAAACCATTAAATTTGCAATAAATATGAGGTTTTACAAAAGGATATGTGTTTGAAAACACCAGGTTGTAACGAAAATAAAGTAAAAAATACTCTTAAATAATCTTTGTTTTGCAATTTCAAGGCCCCATTTTATCACCTAAAAGTTATGCTGTGTGATGTAAAGTTATACGAAAAACTTCCTTATTTATTAACCTTTAAAATGATGTGCTATTAACCCATTGGATACCTAGTTTTTTAATTACTGCATGGCCCCAGAAACCCAATTAAATTTCAATATTTTGCAGTGTTTTAGTCAATAAACTGTAAAAAATTCCCTTTTGCTACTAATTGGGCAAACATGGAGTTTTTCTTGAAGCTGGATACATTTTATTTTTAATACGTTAATAGAAAACAAAAAAATAAAAAATCATATTTAAAGTATTTTGTTATAAAAATCATTTTTTTAAATTTTGTTGAATAAATAATATAGTAAAAATAAAAATAAATGTCTAATCAGTTGTCTAGTAAAGTGCAAAAACTATTTCCTTACATAAAACTTTTTAGTTTTTTACTTTATCTAAAAAAACAAATGATTTATGAGTTTTTCCAAAACCACTTTTTTCTTGAATAATTTATATTTTTACCCGTTTGCCAAAAATGGATCACATTGCAATATTTTACCTATCAAAATCATTCATGGATATAAGCTTACAGTAAAAACAATAACAAATTTTTAAAAAATTTTCAAAAAAAAACATGGTATTACATCATCACGGAACCACTCCGTGATAAAGATTTTGGGCCAAAACGGCCATCACGGAACCGTTGCGTGAAAAGTATTCAATGGGTTAATAAAGTGTTTTGTGTAAAAGATACAGTATAACTACCTAAATAATTAATAAAAATATTTTTTACCATTTATTCTTTCATTAATATTAACGGATTTAAGTACATTTGGACGTTCAGCTCGTTAACAAAGTTATTAGAGTTTTTTTATTAACAGAGTATTTT
Source organism: Allygus modestus (assembly GCA_963675035.1). Classification (NCBI taxonomy): domain Eukaryota; kingdom Metazoa; phylum Arthropoda; class Insecta; order Hemiptera; family Cicadellidae; genus Allygus; species Allygus modestus. The sequence goes on along the minus strand of OY776117.1, from coordinate 124,282,944 downwards.
TTTACTTTATTTTCGTTACAAACTGGTGTTTTCAAACACACATCCTTTTGTAAAACCTCAGATTTATTGCATATTTAATGCTTTTTCTAATGGTGTTAAGAGTCTTCATCACCGGAAGTTGCCGGACGCCGTCTTGGTGTTTTATTCCATAAGGCCAATGTTAACTTTGTGCCTCCGTTACTACTCACCTGATCGTCACAGACAATTAATTTTGGTGTCAAACTAAAGCTTTCGTCGTCCTCTAGGGAAATACAATAGTCGAATTTGGGGTTTGTTATAAATTAATGAGAACATGTACAGTGTTTCAGTTCAAAATTGAACTATTTATTATGAAACTATGATACCCTAATTAAGGAATTCTACATTGTATTTCCCTAGAGGACGACGAAAATTTTAATTTGACACCAAAATGAATTGTATGTGACGATCAGGTGAGGAGTAATTGAGGCACAAAGTTAAGATTGGCCTTATGGAACAAAACTCCAAGTCTTGCAACTTCCGGTGATGAAGACTCTTTAAGTGGAATTGGGTAGAATAACAGGTCACAATTTTATAGCTCAATTAATAAGGCCAAGTCAAGTACGTTATACAAAATGTGAAATTCCCAATTACCGCCAAACGGTTGAGAATCGAACATGGGTCTAAAGGGCAATTTTTGTTCCTTGTAGTGAGTAGATCTCACTGGCAAAGTTAATGTAGCGGGTATAAACTCACCCTGTATAGACTACATATTTCAATTTTTATTTTTACATAAACTTAAATTGGAAGCCGCAACAACGTAATGTCTTAGAAATTGATGGTCCCCACATGAGGCTCACAGGAGTTAAATGTTTCAAACTGAAAGAGACACTGTAAGGTACTTACACAATAATGTTGTTGATGGGGATATGAATAAGTTTCACAAAGAATCCAATAAAACCCATTATGCAAAATCCAATAGCTGTGGCCACGGCAATCTTCTGAAACTCTGGAAAAAAGAGGCAATTAAAATTCAACGATTATTTATTGAAACAGACTGTTAATGAGAGTGTTTTAATAGAATATCCAGGAACTAATAACTGTAAATTATTCAGGAACTTAATCATGAAGTATATACTATAATGGCTAACAGCCGTAGATAAACTTGAATATCAGCTGATCAAATATGATATAATGCTATCAGCATTACAACTTCAGCGGGCTTTGAGGGAGAGTGCAATGTGCAATGGAGTGAAATAACCTGAATCTTTAAATAGTTTCACATGGCACTAGGAAACAAGTTTTATCAATTCAGCAAATGTAAAACTATTTACCATGAAAATTGGACAAAACTGACTCCTCAATGTGTAGCAGACAGATATAAGCTAATTTATTTTACACTGATTTCAACTTCTCTGGATGCTAAGTTAATACTAATCTAGCTTATTATGGGATAGGAGTTAGTAAAGGGGTATTTTCGAGAATAAAATTGTTGTCAGATTTCAACATTGAGATTGTTCATACAAGCAACAGGTTTAGCAATATTTTTCACGCAGCGCTCTGCTACAGTGTTAGGGATTACGGTACTGAATTGTAAAAATATAAGCTTATCCAATTTTGTATATTCGGCGAAATTCAAGGGAACCAGGTTATTAGCTTTAATTTAAAAAAATGAATAGATACTGAAAATCAGCAAACAGGACCTACATGAGAAAGGATCTGATTCATATGATAACTAGCTGATGATACCGATTTCCCAGGCAATGATATTTCCAACAAATATTGATTTAAATCAATATTTAAATAAGCATAGGTTTAACCTAGGTTTGGAAAAATGTAGGATAAAAAAAACATTAATTTTAAATAAAATATTCAAAAACGTACCAAAATAAACTACTGTAGGCTAACTTTTAATGACTATCGAAATATAACAAATTAAAATATGCCGTTAACTTATACACTATTTAAATACACGTTTAGCATATTATTATTTTAAAATAATTACTTCATAGTGCAAAATCTATATTATTTAACAACCAGTGCTGTGTAATTTGATGGAAGGACAACACCCACAAGACTTGGATAGGTTTAAGTGTAATTAGGACCTATTTTTTACAGCCATACCTATGCCAAACATCCGAACATGAAATATCAAGGAATAAACATAAGAGTGTACACAAACAAGATGAGCCAATGGCAATTCCATAGAGGCAAACATCCTTTTTGTTCCCAAAACTCATTACTTATAGTTGTAAATTGTCTTGACCTCTAATTTACCTTTCCTGTCGGGCTTTGTGCACCTCTTCACAAGTCGCAGAGAGTCCTTGGCAAACTGACGCCCAGGTTCGATGAACTTAGTGATCTGATCCATTTCTGAAAAACACCAATACATTTTAAAAATTGGTAATAAAACTGTAACAACGTAGAAGACAAATGTAGGCTCTGTTCCGTTACAGACATTTCCTGCCAAGTAATATTTATTTCTACCAACGACCCACTTTTCACACTGCTGTGCCAAATCCCTGTTGGACAGTCAATGACTGTAAGAGCTAATATAGGTTATGATGTTGTTCAGTTAGTGGGGTATATACAACAGTGATGTAAAAATAAAGTTGTATGTAGGCCTACTAATTATCGAAGCAGCTTCTTTCAACATTTGGAAGTTAGCACTCACTGTTCTCATCATCTGCAGGCATACTCTACTTAGCCTATGCTAATTAATATAGCGTCATTTATGAAATCCTTCATAAAAGAGAAGTTTGATACAACAATTCTGGATATTTTTTCATTCAACTACCATGTAGTTGAGGGATAAAAGTTTAAGGTACTCCCTCCCATTGTGTTAAATTTCTTCATACAAGGCACCATCAGTATATTTACCATAACAAATCAAAGCAACCCAACTCCCAGATATAAAAATTCAAACTTTAATACCTATAAAGTAAGTCAGGCTTTCGTAAGCAAGAACCAAGGAATGTATGATTTTGTACATAATCATACATTCCTTCGTTCTTTCTTAAGCGTAGTTAAGCTTAGTAGATCTTACAATTACATAATCGTAAGATCTACTAAGCTTAACTTCGCTTAAGCAAACAGTTCACATGCCATCCCTGTTATCGCCTGTTTAACCACGTTTTAAGTTAAAAAATCCAGAAAATTAACTTCCGGTAAATAAAATGTTAGGGATCCTGAACAAATTTGGAGTGCAGAGCTCCCAAGCCAAATGGTATAAAATAAGCTGCCAGATCTTGTAATATCAGCTGTTAAAGATGGCTGTACCATGCAAATTTAGCTAAAACTGAATATCTGGAGACTGAAATCGGTCGTTAACAAGAACTGACACTATGACAACTTCTTAGACTGAAATACTAACAGACTAGGTACAAGCTATAGGCTATGTTTTTCCCTCATTTTTTATCACCACCCTGGAGAAAGGCATTGGCTGGTCACACACCACTGTGTGGTCAATCAGGATGACACAGGAGAACAGAGAACAGACTGCAAAATATTTATTACAAACAATGGGAGTTCACAGTGTCAGTCATAAACACTGAAAGTCTGTGTCTATGACACACTTAGTGTTAACCCACAGCCTGTCATTTATTATTATTATTATTAAAATGTACCGTTATAGGCCTGTACAAAATAATACAGTTTCTTTAATACGATAACTGTGGAATACATTAGGCATAATTTAATCAAAATGGGAATTTGTGATTCCAGGGCCAAAATTTATGTTTCTAGCCTATCAGGACAAAATGAACTGTGAAACATGACACTGTATAGAGCCTCTAGAATCTTCCCTGTATTAACAATGATTGACAGATCTAGTAGGCCCTAGGTCTAGCCAATAATTTAGTTTATTTTTCCTGAAATCTGTAATTGTTGCCATGGAACTGTGTCATTTGCCTTGCTTGCCTGTACTTAAGGGTGGCCTTAGCTTTGACTTTCTTATACTGAATTAACATGAATCAGAGATTACACAGTTGGGCTGCACTGCAATTAAAGGTTTTCTAAACTGAACTCCATTTCAGGTGCACATTAAAAAACTTATCAGAATACGGTACCGGAAAAGGAGAAAAGTTGTGCTCCTGTGGCAACGCGATTAGTAAGGTCGCCAAGAGCAACAAGTCAAGCAGGAATAAATCGGGTCACCGAGGAAGATGGCAGCGGGTAGAGTGGAAAGTAACAGAAGTGTGGAAGACCCCTGCGAGCGACCTAGCATTAAAAACGACAATGGCTGAACAACACATTTTAAACACAACTGCTGTTTACATGGTAGGCAGTTTTTTGTAGTATTTTATAGTTTTCTTTTGCATTACTTAGAGAATAAGCACAATATTTAAAACTGACTTGAGTGTATCAGGTAAGAAAAGGGAAATGAGCCTATTGGTTTAACTAGCCTAGACCAATGTGTAGTTTTCTGACCTCCAATTCGCTCCCAATCAATGTAAAACTATTTTACAGTTCCTTAGTCAACTACTTAAAAAATCTATGGTAGGGTCCACATTGTTAAATAAAGTAATGTCTCAGAATTGTAGTTGATTGGGAAGGGAAGGCAAGTCTAAGCTTCTCCTTACCTTGATTACAATATCTTAGAAAACACTGTTTCAAATTATGTATATAATTCTCAATTAATGATACAAAACAAATTAAAGATTTTAAATTACCATTACTTACTTTCTTGGTGACTTGAAACGTCCCGAATTGAAGTCAACACAACACACAAGACAACGTCAGCGAATAGAGAGATAGAGCGTTCTTGGAGAATGTCGAAAAGCAAGTCGTCATAAACAAATACCTGCCAAATCTACACAGCTGCATTTACCGCTGGTGACGTGTAGACATGTGGATTCTATAAGCTTTCGAATTCTTTGTAGCCAGTACAAAATATTAATACTATCTATGTTAAGTATTAATTTTTAACATTTGTTATTATTCTTTAGAGCTGGCATTGTAACATTTCATTGGCTTAGGGGACATAGCGCGTTATAATGGTATTTTCTGTAATTGTCTGTTTATAGATTTTCTGAGAATCCAAAAAAGCAACTATTTATTTGGTGGTATATCAATTTATTTTGTTCTAATAATCTTAATTAATTAGTTGAGTGTGTGGATATCATTTGACTTATTTTTTGGGGAACTCGTTTTACCAAATGAAGTTATTGTGTATAGGTCTCGGGCTGGATTTATTGGACCTGTAATCCCCTATAGGCTAAACCTGCCCAGTAACCTTCATAGCTTTATAAATGTCCTAATTTAAGGGACGTACCATTATGTGAAACGTCACCAAATTGCAATAGCTCAATGGAGGACCGGATTTAGGAGCTGTGGGCCCCTACTACTGGTGCGGGGCCTTGTTGCCGTACAGGTCCATGTTGGTGTGACCTTTTCTTTTGCTTGTATAAAGTTTTGTATGTAGTCCTAAGTGGTGCGGCCCCCCTCGTTGGGGCTCTAGGCGCGCGCCTATGTAGCCTATGGTCCGGCCCTGACTCAATGACTAAATAACTCGTTTATTCAGACCAATTAATAAAACAGTTGCATCAGCCAAGTAAAAACAAATCCTCTTAGATTGATGCTTACACTAAAAACAATTTCAACACAAAAATACTTGTGTCATGGCATATTAAATACTGAATATAAACTGTACTAAAGTCCACCAGCGATACAGTTACGGACACTATATAGTAGCACCTCTCTATATAAGCAAGGATTTCAAGTGTATTTTAAAGCATTGCAGGCCAGTCTCTGTTTTGATCAAGGTGCCATGGGAACAGAGTTGACACATTCATCGGCAAAATGGCATATAGTCTACTCTTTTTGCTCCTCTAGACCTCTAGATATATTTACTTCGTTGGCGCACACCCTATGCTAAAATCCGACCCTGCATGCATGATTAGGACCAGAGCCGAATTTAGGTGCTATAGGCCTCTAGACGAAATCAGTGGTGCGGGCCCTTACTGCCCAGTTTTTTGTTGTTGTTGATTCTTTTTCGTTTGAGGTTTTTTGTGTGGTGCAGGGCCCTACGTCCGCTCCTATGCTTAAATTCGGGCCAGATCATATAAAGTATATATCCTACCAACGAACATAAGTTCAGTTGCCTCCACTCTGTACCACACCTAGTCTGGCAGCCATGCGCACACGACCCTTTGGGGAACCACTTTGGCACTTGCCTAGGTGTTATGAGGAACCCCTACACAAACTAATCCAGAATGCCACCTACGGATTATAACATGGGACCTCCAAAAAATGAAAAAGCGTAACTGGTAACCACTGTACTCCTCAGATCCAGCGACGGATTTAGGAGCCGTGGGCCCTAAGCTCAACCCGTGGTGAGGGTCCTTGTTGACGTCGCAGATCCAAGTTGGTGACCTTTTTTATTTTGATTGTATCAGAGGGCTTTTGCATGAGGTTCTGTGTCGGTAAAATTTACAAGGTTGTGACTCTTATGCTGCAGATGTACAATAAGAATATTAAAACCAGGTTTACATACCTTTCCCTTAGAAACAGTTCAAAATTAATCCTGTCACCTATTATGATGACATGTTTCGGAATTCAAAATAAAAAAATGATAAAAAATGAATCTATATTTTTACCCTCTCTTATTTTACTGATTTTAAACCAAGCCACTGTAGTACATCCAAATTCTGTAAGCCCAAATTTGACAATGAAATTGTGAGCTAACGGGAGGTCAAGCTAGGAGGGATCTCATTTTAAAGGTCTGGACATGACATTTTGAGAAAATTATTAGTTATTCTTAATTATGTACCTATACAGCGTAAAAAACCAGACGAGGCAGAGTATTGTACCAATAAGGTTAGGGGCTATGGCCCCTTTTAAGCCACTAGTATAAATTCTCTTCTTATAGCTTTGTGACAGTGGCCGATCGCGGGAGTTTAAAATAATAAATAAAGCAGTTGGGAGCAGTTGGGTGGCAAGTTATTATTTAGTAGATTTCTGGTAATTTCACACAAATACTTTACAACAACTGAACAAACTAACTATAATACATTGTTTTAACCAACATCGTTTCGCAGTAGGTGTATCTGCAGTTACTTAAAAATGAGTTTACATCAAATTTGGAAAAGGAAATAAAATGTAGAGTTGAGGAGCGATGAGACGCGCGTCTTACATTCCTAGGTTTCGGAGCATAACTACGCGCTAACGCTTCCGCAGCAGGCTGACGTTGCGAGCCTAAGCCAATCACAGCTCACGGACTGATTGAGGCTAGTGCTGATGTCAACACTTTGACAACGGGGCGAGGCTATGATGTCACTTTCCAGTTAGAAAACTCGGTACTCGATTTATAATGCAAATATTTGAATTTGGTTTCTGGGCTGTTTGGTGGGATTTTAAATGGTCGGTGGCCTTCCTAATTATTGTACTGGTTTATTAATCAGTATGCTTTGAGTAAATTATCCTTCCTTTTCCAAATATGGTATTGTTAATATTTATTAAAATGCAAACAAATGTCGCTGAATATCCTCAGATTCTAGCCGCTGATGTAAAATGTGGGGGTGGGTCGTCACAGCTTTATAAAGCTTATTTATAACTTCGTTATATAGCTTTTTGTATTACTTCTGCCCATTGAAAGCTTAAATCCCAAAATCCGGCTCTGACTGTTAAGTGGATATATAATGAGGCCCTTTAAATGTTGATCTTTATGAAAAATCATTTCTCTACTAGCTTTGTGTACGCGTCCTTCATATGGGTTGTATGTATAAGTAATAGATTAATTTAAGAAAATAACAATCCATATAATTTTACATGTTTATAATGTGCAATTAATTCAAAGTTAACGAAATGTACTGGCAGATAGTTCGGGTACTGTTGCTAAGTCAAGGAACTCTGTCGGGTAGTGAACGGTGACATGGTCGTGATTTAGGCCGGTGACACACGAGCGTCGCTGACGTCCGACGTAACGTCAGGTGGTAACGTTCCCGTGTGTCAGGCCGGTGACACACGAGCGTCGCTGACGTGCGACGTAACGTCAGGTGGCAACGTTCCCGTGTGTCACTAGCAGAACGGCGGAACGTTACAACGGACAGTTCAGGCTAGTGTTGGGATATCGAAAGAAAATATCGATAATAATATTGGGCAGGGACTATCGATACCGCAATAATATCGAGGCCAAAATATCGATATTGCCCGCACCAAACAAATCCCACATACAACAACATTAAAAAAGTAAAAAGAAAAGGTCGCCAGATTGCTGACCTGGGTGGTAAGGGCCCGTACCACCGGCTGCGCCTAGGGGCCCACAGCTCCTAAATCCGGCGCTGGTTGCAAATAAAAACGCGATGGACATCCATTGCGACACCTAGTTGCCTTTTAAGAGTATTTCACAATCTTAAATGTACATGCAATTTTCATCACCTTTATAGGTATTTTGTAGCCTATAAATAGTAAATAGGCCCTGCACTTAAGAGGGCTACACTTAACTACAAATTATTATTCTTTAGTTAAGTGTTTAGTAATGTTAGTCTGTAGGATCATGCAGTATAATGTTTTTTTTACATACAAGAATAATATGATTGGTGGATATGATCTTTATTCACAATGAATTAATACACACAATTAATCATTTATTTTAATAATTAATTAGTACTTTTTATAAAAAAATGCATAGAATAAATTGATTCTAATCATTTAAAAAAAATTAAGAAACAGTACACTGAACTAGGATGCATTTTATAGTAAGTATATATTTATAAATTAGTAATATCGATCTATATCGTAGGAAAATATCGATACTGTAAATATATCTATTGCCAAATATCAAATATCAACCTTAAAATATCGATATTTCCGACATATCGAATATCGATACCAAACACTAGACACTAGTTCAGGCTATACGATGGCACATGATGAGTTTAATAGTCTCATGCTGTTCAAATTGTGTATTTGGAGGGTGACCGAAGTTGTAATGTTTAACATTTAAATTAATAACTACATTTAAAACACGCCATTACAAAATTAAACTATTAACGTGTGTGGCTCTCCACCAACTACAATTACTGGGATCTCTGTATTATTTTGTTTGTAACAATATTTGTATATCGTCTAATAAAAATTAAATAATGAAGCCAATATTTTACCCGATAAAGGAGCTTTTTTACGCTATATAATCTAAAAGAGGACCTGGATACGTAACTACTACTATCGAATTTGACATCTCGCTTATGAACATGTAGTCTATTGCTATTTGCCTACGAAACTCATTGTTTTGGTCCCCTTGGCAGTAAACCTTCGCACTCAGCCCTAATAATGTTATTCTTATCATAGAATAAAATACCCCCGTAGCAGCAAACCTGCATACTCAGCGAATTTCCAATGCATATACAAAAATATACATGTATCTTAATGCCACATACCAAGTTTCATCAATATACATTCATAAATAAACTATATTTATCACATTTTTATAAAAATAACATGGCGGCTGAGTACGCAGGTTTGCTGAAACAAGGAACATAAAAAATGGGGTTTTATACAAATATCAATATAACTCAATTAGGTAAATTAATTAACTCAAGTTTTATTAATTTTTGTTCGTAATTAGGGAGGTAACATTTTTCTTATTCTCTATAAGAATAACATGGAGGCTGAGTACGCAGGTTTGCTGCCACAGGAACTATCGGCAAACAAATTGTTTTTTGTGCAAATATCATTAGAAAACAACGATATAAAGCAATATACCTATTTTTGTCAGGATAAGTTGATAAATAATCGAGATATATAGTTTTTCTTATTCTCCATAAGAATAACATGAGAAAGTACTGTGTTTAGCGCTTTCAATATCTCTGTAACCAATTGACGTAGAGTAATGACAAAAACACCAAATCTTTAGGTTTTTTAAGCCAAATCCAATGGTGAATTAAAAAATTCGACATACTCATATATCTCTCTAATTATATTTTATTCCGTGATAAATTGTTAGCAGGTACATAATTAAAAAAAACTAATAATTTTCCCAAAATGTCATGCCCAGACCTTTAAAATGAGATTCCTCCTAGCTTGACCTCCCGTTAGCTCACAATTTCACTGTCAAATTTGGGCTTACCGGAATTTATATTACAGTGGCTTGAAAGGGCTTGGTTTAAAATCATTAAAATAAGAGAGGGTAAAAATATAGATTCATGGATTTTACTTGGATACATTTAGATCTTGGAAATATTTGTATCTTTCAAATTTTGTAAAATGACCAACATATTGAACCTATATTGAAAATTTAGGTGTCTTCATCTTAAATACTTCTTTAGGGTCCAAGGACTATGTCTGCCAAAGGAAACCTTCTGTTCATTAAACGGCCGTACCTACAATGTTGGCTACCGAGCCCACTATTAATCTTTCTCCAATACTCTAGCTAATACTCTGCCTCATCTGATTTCTGAGGAAATAGAACAATATATAAGTAGGAAGACATGTCAGTTCGGAATCAAAGTATACTCTTAATCACATGTTTTAATGAAAACAGTGCAGATGCCTTTAAATCCCCATGCTTTTCTTATGGGGGGTGTTTTACGTTATTTCTTGGTTGCTGGTAACTTTTTAGAAATACTGCTATTCTTCCTGAGTCCCTGGGATCGAGACGTGCTTTCATTTGAGCCGTCTCCCATTATCCTGCAATTTACCAAACTCCCACAATTTTGACTTAAAAATTTTGCTTATAGAATTATAGATAAAGATTTGTTATGATCATTTTAAAAGAAACTAATGTACAATGAATCCTGTTAAAGCGATACCAAGTCACTTTGAATTTATTTATTTACATATATGAGTGTGAATGGGCTCATATCCACCTGAAATGGGGGAATCATCACTCATCACCCTAATGAAAAACCATCGTCTAGAAGATTCAATGAAGATTATATTTAGACTAGGCTTATCGCCATTGGAGGCTTCGCCCCCAAACCCCCTTTTGGAGTTCGCTTCGCTCACTTGCACTCCTTAGTCAACTCAAGTTTAAATCAAACTCAACTATGGTAGTTCATTAACTAAAGAAAATCTACACACCCATGACCTTTGGTAAATACATTAACACCTACACAGGCGGCCCCATATCAGTTCGATATCGAAACATTTAAATGAACTCCCGAATACGATGGTGGTCGACGTGTATAAATAAAAAAATAAAGTGCTCACTCAATCAAAGTCAATCAGATATAAATAAATACCCCCGTAGCAGCAAACCTGCATACTCAGCGAATTTCCAATACATATTAATTTATCTTAATACCACATAAAGCCACATAACAAGTTTCATCAATATACATTCATAAATAAACGATTTATGACAGTTTAATTATTCTCCATAAGAATAACAAGGCGGCTGAGTATGCAGGTTTGCTGAAATAAGGAACACTAAAAATGGGCTTTTATACAAATATCAATATAACTCAACTAGGTAAAGCCACATACCAAGTTCTATTAATTTATGTTCATAATTAAAGGGGATAACACGTTAAATTATTCTCTATAAGAATAACATGGGGCTGAGTATGCAGGTTTGCTGCTACAGGAACTATCGGGCAAAAAATGGGTTTTTGTGCAAATATCAATAGACCACAATGAAATGAAGCAATATACCAAGTTTCGTCAGGATAAGTTGATAAATAAGCTAGATATACAATTTTTCTTATCCTCCATAAGAATAACATTGGACAACGTACTGTGTTTAGCACTTTCAATATCTCAGTAACCAATTGACGTAGAGCAATGATTAAAACATCAAATTGTGCGTCTTTTTAAGCTGATTCCAATGGGAAAAAATAAAATTTTACTTTTTCAAAAATTGTATGTAAAAAACTCAAAAAACCCATTTTTGGGGTACAAAACCCCCCCAAAATACCCCTTCAGATAGGTCGATCCGTCTGGTTTTCGAACTCAAAGTCATAAATGCTGCTCTACATGTTTGTACCAAATTTCATCAAAATCGGACCTTTTTTACGAGAGTTATCGCACCCACGGACACACACACACACACACACACACACACACACACACACACACACATATATATATAGTTTCGAACGAATGGTGTTTTTGGGGTCTGGGGACCTCAAAACGAAAAGTTATCATGGTCCCGGGCCTAGGTCTTACCATGCCGACTACGGTAATAGCTTCTTCCCTATAGGGGAAATTCGCTAAAAGTTGTGGTTACAATGTTAAATTGGAGTTCTACAAATGGATTTACATGTAAAAAATAACAAAAAATTAGACTTCAGCTCACGACAATATTATAGTAACCTCACCACATAAACATTAAGAACAACCAAGGGGGAGCATTTTAAGGTCACAACCATCAACAGACATAACAAGTATTAAAAAAACTTACCTTTTACTATGACCCTCAACATCTCACTACACAGAAGAAATTTAATAACAACAATAAAATTGAAGTTTTCTTTATTTACACAAAAATATTTGCCAATATTACAGTAAGTAGTTCATCAAAATAAAACATAGAAAACCTATCACAGTACAAAATGGAGCCACACACAATGGATATTTTGATGTTAATTTTTGTTACAGCATATAATGTGAGGTACTATACCGAATAATAAAGCACTATCGTTAATAGGCCTTAACATCATATATTTACATCCGAATCTCATTTGTATGGAACATGTATACAAATTTATCACGTTAACACTGATTTCAACCTATCTAATAACAGTTTCAGTAACAACGTTAATAGCAGCCCTCAGTATCATAAAGTAACAAAGAAAGATTTTGTCAAGAATCAGTTCAATAGAGTGAACCGACTCCCTGAGAATGAGACGAAATCATTTAAATATAAACAGTCTTAAGAGTTTGTAAATAACTTAAAAATAGGTAAATTAAATGAGTATCTCATTTATATAATAACATTCTAGCCTATAGTTTCCCAACCTTTTATTTTTTTACTTTTCTGGCTTTTGACGTACCAACGGTTATGCTTAATAATATTACATTTCCTGAAAAGTCAAATCAGCCATATAGCAAATCCTGTTGGCTTCATCGTCGCTCGACAGCTCAGATTAACCTTGACAGTTGCATTTTAATTTGTATTACTGTAATGTTACCGGTGGCCGGTTGGGGACCACTGCACTACATGGTAAAATTTCATTACAGAAAAAAAAGGAACATAATTCAATCATCAGTGGTTAACAGCTTCTAGGCACTATTGAGTATTGCCGGATGAATATAATTTTTGAATATCTTAAGATTACACAAGGAAACCTATAGTTTAGGTATCTGTTTGTTTAAATCTCCAGAATTCGCACTGCTGAAAACCACAGTCCGACTGACTGATTTCATACATTATTCCTGCAGAAATCAATCATACAGGCATCAAAACTTGCAACAGAATTTGCATCAATGGTTTTAGAAAAAAAACTGATATTTCAATCCAAGCGCCCAGGTTATAAAGTGCACATCATCTGTAACAATTTGGATTTATTCCCATTTTAATAGTTTTTTTTACCAAAGTATCCAATTTAAATTCCCATAAAATATATGAAAATCAGGAACAAACTTACAAAAATAAAGGTTTTGGGATACAAAGCCCTTAATCAAAGCTTACAAAGAGTCAGAACTGTAAAAGCCAAATGACTAAATAATTAAAAATATTTTGTTGGCCTCTTATCTCTTTTACTTGCCTCGCCTTTATTTATACTATTAGTAAAGGAAAGAGGAATCATATAAAAAATCTCCTCAACTGACTGAATTGAAAATTTCCATAAAGGTATCTGCATTAGCTGTGCTAGACAATAGGTCTAATGTTTAAACATCTCTTTGGCCTCTGTCTCATGGGGCTATCCAATGTTATTCTTATGTTTATATATAAAACATTTTTAAAACATCTTGATTTTTATCACCGAGAGATCCAATTTGAGCTCAGTAGCAAGTTCACAGGGCTTTGGACGCCAACAATTTTTTATATATTTTAAGTGGGATGAACAATTTTGCAATAAATTTATAACCCATCTTAATTTCCTACGGAATGCTGATACGTTTTCATACCTCAACGTTCAGCCATGGTATGTTTTCTCTTAACATTTGAGACGTAGTTCCTCCCACTTTAAACCCCTACTTATTGCTTGCTTATACAAAATATTTTGTTTAAGTATACTCAAATATACTTTTCCGTACATTGAATTGTAATCGATTTTACTCATTACTTCTTCTCCCACTTTCTTTGTTTCATGGAACATCAAATTTCAACATTCAAATTCAACATTTCTGTTTGTGTTATTTGTTTACATCGTGCAGCTTTTTTATTAAAACCGAGAAAAAGTCAAATTTCCCAGAATGCAAAGAGCTCAATCAAACCTTCAATACGTTTTCCAGGGTTTGAGCTTACAATTCAACTGGGAGTAAACACACGGGACATGGCCAGAAATCTCATTGAAAGCATGTAGAACATAAGGTTCAAATGTGACCTTGGTCTTAGCGCCTGACAACCACGCCCCGGATCCTACTTCCAAGAACTTACTTTTGCCCATCTTAAGGTGCCCAACTTTGGGACAAAAACCTGCAAAGAAGTCGAAAGGAAAGAAGACAGTTGGAACCATCAAATATGTGGTTCGACACAATATGATTGGGAAAAATGGACACTTACTTTGTTACATGTTTTTTCTTTGCTGGTATACATTTACAATTACAACAAAAATTACTGTTCATATGCGATTGTCTTGCACTTTAAAGGATAAAGTTAGAATCTGCCTCTCATGGTCATAGGCACTTGCCATCAGTTCTCACTTGATGTAAACTCTTTCAAAGATATCTGGGGTTGTTAAGTTGATGTTGGTGAGAAATGATGTTCAAGTGCCTTGGCTTATGTTGTAGGCTACATTTTATTTGCTCTTATCTATACTTCCAGTACAGGTTTGAGAAAAAACAGCTCTCAAAAAATGTGTTAACTATTTTATCTAATCAGTTTCTTCCGTGTCACTATAGCCAATAGCACTAAGTAAATTTGAAAAGTAATAAAAATATATCAATATTTGATTGCTGCTTGATTTCTTATCAAATTATTTTGATTATATAGTCAACTATATAAATAATAAAATGAATAATTTTCAAAAATGGGATTGATAGTTTAAATCGACCACATTTAAAGTGATATATTATAAACTGATCCAAATTTATAATCAACTAAGTCAATCAACTAATAATTATAAGACAAAAGCTCATTTCAAATCAAAGGCCAAGTTATTTTAATACATTCTAATTGAAACATTTAATTTTAGCTCAAATAAAAACAACTATACATTATTATATAAATACTCAACAGGTGAAGGAAGATGATAAAGAGGAAGCAAGTCGATTCAAATAAATATATATCTTTAAGTCTAAAGATTAAAAAAGATGCAGTATAAAAATAATTTATAAATTAATAAAGGGGAAGATTCAATGTGAGGAAAGGGAATTAAAATAAATCAATAAGTTAGCAAAGAAAACTTGTTCATAGGAACTCATATAAACGACATTGATCGCCAAAACTGGAATTAAAGTGAATTTCTAGTTCAACATATTGTACAATAACTAGAAACATTATCAAAACAAATCCAGTAAAAAAATTATAGTTTATATACATTAAATACAAACAAAAAACCTATAACGAGTTACAACCGTATTCAAAACCCAGTCGTTCTCTAATCCATTCGAATCACTACGTTTCAACTACAAACTAAAACAATCTGATTAGGTAATAAAATAATTAAATGCTTACAAATCGTAACAAACTCCACATAGTCGTATCGGTTATGAAAGCCATTTATATTATGCTGTAATTTGATTCGTGTTAAATCTGTAAAACTCGATAAATTTAACACACGCCCGCACTTCACCGAGTCCTCTACCGAATGTTGCACTTTAAAATTCTCGATATTCTACTAAAATTAAACGTTTGCGAATAAGGCGGTTAAAACGACGTGAGATTCCCCTCGGACGAGAGAGGCTCACCCGGATCGTGAATGTTTAAAACTGCGCATCCGAGCGAGGCGAGTTACCAGATGGTGGCCAGCAGGAATGTGAAGAGTCGGAAGTGGACGTACGAGGAGGTGAGGAAGAAGATGTGCAGCAGGAAGAACCGCAGCGGGTCCTGCAGAACCGTTTGCGGGGGTGCGGGGGCGGCACAGTACTGCGACACGGGGATCTCGCCCGTGCTGTAGAACGTGGCCAGGATCTGCTCTTTCTCCTGCCACCGCGAGAACAGCCACTTGGTCATCTCCTCAGCTTCCGTGGGGATCTGCAACAGTCACACTGCAGTGAAACCTCAATAACTCCAACCTCAATAAATTGAAATTTTTTGATAAGTCAAACTTTTGTCATTCCTCTCGAACCTGCCTACTTAATCTGTTGGATCCCGTCTTCGCACAGTTGTGGCGGCCGGAGTGCCAATTTATTTTGTGTCTGCCTGGGCACATAAAATATACTTAAATAACCCTAAATATACCAGGATGCGCAGAAGATGCCGGAATAGTTACCAAAAAAGGGCTGTACCCCGCAAGGAAGGGAAATATAGGGCTCAGGCCTACCTTACCTGGTTAAAATATTTCCCCATAAATTAACTATTTTGTTGTAAATTCCAATACATTTTTAACCATTGTCACGGAATAAATATTATTATTGTTAAAAAAAAATAAAGATAATGCCTTTCTTGAGGTATAGTTTGTTTTGCGTTGCAATTATTGGCAGCCCTGTTATAGTATTTTCTCTTGTAACAGTTGCCTTTTATTTGTGTAAATTGTTCAAAACAGCCCTCTTGTACAATTGTATATTTATTCAGACAACATATTATATGAAATACAATATACAATTTAGTAAGTAGGATATAGTGCGTAAGCTAATAAATAAATTAATGTAACAGTTTGGTTACTAATAATTACTATAGCTGTATTGAGCAGCCTAACACCCGGGTCACCAGAGGGGCTACTGGAGGCAAAACTCAGGACCCAACAGGTCACTAAACTACTTTGACCCAACAAGTCACTAAGCTCCTTTACTTCTCTAAGTCAAAGGATTGGCGGGGAACATCTCGATAACTCGAAGGTATAACTCTTCTTAGTCTATAGCTGCACCTCGATAACTCAAAACTGTAAAGTTGCCATACCTCTATAAGTCAAAGTGTTATCAAGGCGAAATTATACTTCATTGGTTCAGATTCCAAGACCCTAGTTCCTGTATTTGAGCACCAAACAGGCAAATCGTCACCAAATCACCGAACTGAGTGTCATGAGTCTCCAACCTGTGTGTTTACTTCTAGCTTATCACAATTAACTTGATACTGTCACAAGGGTTGAACATCAATAGTTATTAGGGGTGTGCGATGCATCGAAAAGCATTGAAATTTCGATTCGATGCGGAAGTAATCGAAAGAGCGATGCATCGAAAGTGTTCGATGCTATCCTAATCGGCAAAGTTCGTACCGGCTGTCTCACAGTCGTAGAAATAAATAAATAAAGTATATTCTAATGTTTGCGTTTTAATTTAATCCCTATTTTCCAGATGTATCCTTTAAGATATGTTTTAGATATAGCAGCTAGCACATAACACAGTTTATAACGTGGTTTGATTTAAAACAAATCGGCAGCAGACGATTAAATGACGACGATGACGCAACGACAGCTGCAAAGTAGTGATGGGAGAATCGAATGCAGAATCGAATAGTATTCGAATACAGCCCAAGTATTCATGTATTCGAATACTTCAATATTGTATTCGAATTCGAATTCACTTGCAAGTTGGCGCAAAGTATTCACTTTACGAAAGAAATCATTAGGACTCATTTATGTTAAAATTGCTGTAGATTGTATTTAATTTAATTTAGTTCATTAAATCTGGATAAATAACTACTAAACTCTAATTATAAGAACAGTTTCTGTTGCCAGCAAATGAGGGTGGTTTCGTTTCAAGTGCATCGTCATGTTGCTCGTGTTGCTATGGTATTTAAATTTTTTCTTGCAACTTTTACACATCACAAACTCTATCAACTTGATTAAAATGTTCCGACACAGGATACCTTTTGGGAGGCATATTGCACAGTTAATCACAAAAGGCTACCAATAGTTAATTAAAATAATAAAATTGAAATACAATAACTATATCACATAAACTTTCACTAATGAGTAGGCCTACACAAAAAACTAAACTGTTTTGCACAAAAAACTATGATGCAATACCGCGATCACCGCAGCCGTCCGCGGACTATTTTGACATTTGAAAACAAACAACAGGGTGCGGGGAAGGGTGGGGAAGACAAGTCTAGACATGAATTCCAAGAATCCGCCGCGCCGTTCCGCCACCGCCAGTTATCCAGCCGGCCGGCGCAGCGTTCAGTACCGGAAGTATTCGAGTTCAAGTATCTGAATACGTATTCGAATAAAGGGGTGTATTCGATTCGGCAGTATTCGATTCTCCCATCACTACTGCAAAGCAGTAATGGTAATCACATCTCTTCGGAAAAGTAGTTCCACTATTACGTTGTTAAAACATTAATTTGTTGGGGATTTTATAATTGAAGGAGAGTTATTTTTTCAGAAACTAAGATTGATAACCGGTTGTAACACTTTCGATATAATTGAAGTTAATATTAAGTTTGATATTCCTACGCGTTAAACAATGGCGGACCACGGAGGAATATTTTTGATTTAGAAGTCTTTATTACGCACTGATGTTACCTGATACGATATTCAGTGTTGCCAGATGTACGATATTTGCACCATAAGTCCTCTTATGATATCGTTAATTGCACCAAATATAGGCCTACTATTGTTGTTTACTATTAAATACTAGTTTAAATTAGTATTTTCGTAGTTTTTTAATACGTAAAATTGTGATAGTGAGTTATTTGAATAAAGTTTTAGGGTGGGTACAATAGTATTGTGTCAAAATACGGTGGTTTTACTGGCATGGTAGTGTTTCCACTTGAGGGATTTTTATCCCATATATGGGATATTTTGGAAATCGGCATTACGTCTGCTAGTTTGCTTACGACCAGACCACCTTAGCAGAGCACTTCTAATCTAGTGGATTTTCTTGTCGCAACTGCACTGGCAGTTGCGGGGTTTAACTATTAAGCCCTTATATTTTTTTATAAACTGTTATCATTAAAATTAAATTGTTCAATTGATTGTTTAATTTGTTTATACCCATTCTTTCTTACTTACAAGATTTATACAAAACATCCAAATAGCAAAAGCTGTTATACTTTAATATTGTTTGGTTATTATATGAATATTTCACCACTAGTCGTGCTTAATCAAATTTCCTCAATAAAGATAAAACCTAAGTATCAAGTATTTGAAATTATTTTTCTTGTCATGGTTTGATCTAATTTTTATTTAGTTAGTCAACAAACGTCAACAGTTCATGGTTATTTCAGGATATTAAGGTTATGAGGAAATAAAATCAGAAAAATATAACTAGACTTTGGCCAAGAAGGTAGATTACCCATGTTGGTAATAAACATTGGTGTATAGGCTGAGTTTTAATCCCTGAAACATGTCACATTGAATCGAATCGAATTGCATCGATTCGAATCAAAATTCTTTGAATCGCATCGTTGCATCGAATCGACATAAAATCGCTGCATCGCACACCCCTAATATTATTCCAGTAAAATATTTCACAGTTAACTTGATACTGTCACAAGGGTTAAACATCAACAGTTATTCCAGTAAAACATTTCAATCATTACTACTTATTTTCTTTCCTTTTTTTAAAAGAAAAATCTCCTAAAAAAGTTTTAAATTAATGCATTTTCCCGCACAAGTTAAATCTAAACTGAAGTGAATTGACTAAGTTACTAAGTTTTTCTAATATTGACGAATTATTTAAAAATTAGTAAAGTGGAAGAAAGGTGAAAAATTTACCTGAGGGATAGAATCGGGAACAATTTTCAAGACAAAAAGGTGTATATAAAAGAAAGATTGACATGTATGTGACTTAATCTAAAGGTACAACTTTTAGGTTGAAGAGGGAGTTGGAAAAATAAATCAATAGAATTTAACACTAAAAATTTAGGTTTTAAACTTTTTTAGAAAAACACAAATATTATCACAAGCCACTTCAGAAGAAGTGGACAATACGCAAATGTTTACCTGTGAGCCAGGGTATAGCCTGTAGAACATGAAGGTCTGGCAGGGTTTGCGCCAGCCCGTGATGATGGTGGGCAGGTCTAGTGGCTTGCCCTCAGGGTAGGCTATCGTCACATCCAGCACCCACCGCAGCTGGTAGTCACCCTTCACCTCTGTAACACACAATGCCAGGTTACGTACACAAGACACCGAACCTGGCCCAGGGGAGTAAGGGGAAAACTTCAGCCCAGGGGAGCAAGGGAGCAAGGGGATAACTTCAAAAGTGCAAAACCCCATTGGTATACATCTTAAATACAACAAATTGCTTAAAACATAAACCACATTTGATTACTTATATGTTTTAATCAAGCAAATAAGTAATTTACATCAAAAGTACAATAGAACCCCGCTAATGCTTCACCAACAAGACCGAGAGCATGGTCGTGTTCACAAAACACAAAAAAGTCAGATTATCAGATAATTTATTTCTATGAAAAGGTGATACAATTGTAGATCAAGCTGAAAACATTTAAATGTATGTACAGTTTCAAATTTTAATGTTACTGTAAACTAAGCGAGGAGTCGGATTACTTGGGTTCAACTCTGTTCAAATGACATTAAAACTACATAAAAAGATTCAGCAGGTGTTTCCAATAAAAAAGAAATAGCACGTTAAATATTTAGAAGAAGCAACTGTAGCTAGGATGCTGAATAAGCAGCCTTCGAACAGAACTTGTGTGTGATATATATGCAACTAATGGTACGAGTCGATAAATTTACTGGCCCCGCCAACACTTATTGTTCACTGCTCCAATCAAAGCGAATGGACTGTCTTTGATGGATATATCTTGCAAACTTCTGTAAGAAGATCAAACTATTGTAGAGCTTGGTTTAGTGATCAAAGAAGAGGGGTGTAGAAAAACCCAATATTTGCCACATTTGGACTTCTTCTCATCTCGTTGAATTAGATCGATATTTTCTAGTAGGATGAGCAAAAACCAACCAGTAAATTGCCTTCCCTTTTTAAAAATTAGCTTTAGAAGCAAACACCTATGCAAGTTGTGGTTTGTTAGGAGCATCTGTGGGCGGCCAATCACAAAGCCAGCAGCTGTGGTAGTGACCATCATCTCACTCCCTCTATCCTGCCGTTGCCTGCTTAGTAATTATTCTTTCATTTTTTGGGTTGCGTGTAAATGATAATATTTTTAGTATAATTGGTTAGTAAAATACATTTGTAATGGATTTAACTGAAGGAGTTTAGATTTCCCTGAAAGGCAAAGAGAAAAAACAGAACAGACTAGTTTTCTATAAGTTTAACTATTGACTTATTATATAGTTATACTTATCTCTAGAAAGACACTTTTATTTATTTATTTCTTTAAAGTCAAAATCAAATAGTAGTAAGAAGCAAAAGCCAACATATACACATAAGAGATAAGTAAAACCACACTATACATTACTGAGAACCAGAACCGACATCAACGTCAATTTCTGACTTTATTTATAGCGTATGGTTTTAATACTTTATTTTAAATAAATTGCAGTTACTAGACCTATTATAGATAGAAATGAGTTAAAACTAATTAATGAATAAAGGTTTTTGGCATTCCGGAAAAAATGACGATAAAGTATAAATTGGTTTTCGCTTCTACACCCCTCAGACATTATCCTCCATCTGATCGATCACACAATTTACAGAAACAAGTCTCAAGCGTACACAACATTATGGTAAAGTTTTAATAAACTGATAATATTGCCTGCAAAATAAGTTATTTTTACGGAACAAATAAGTCCTTAGAGAACAACGATTACACTGCAGTGTTCCAGAACAACCTAATTAATTTGAGATGGTTTTAGAAATGTTAAATTGGAACATTCTATTTACTGTACTTTTTCTTCACACAGATAAAAAATGGAATGACAGTTAAGAGTAAAGAAATTTAGTTGGACCACAGCACCAATAAGTTGTATATCTAAGGATGAAAGAGTTTGTTATCATTTTTTAAATGAATGGAAGGAAGATAATGACGATAAAACATGTATAGGCAACATAGTCAATTGTTTGACAGAATACAACACTGAAACTTGAAGCCTCTTCTAAAACTACCAAAATCGGCAAAATAAAACTTACTGGAAAATAATTTGACAAGTGAAGCAAGAAAGGGGTTAATACATTGGAAACACTATCACCAAATGAAGTACATAATACATGAAAACAAGAAATGAGTCAAACATTATTTTATTGGCAAAAGAAAATCATATTGGAAGGTAATACTAGTGCCTGGACACTTTGTAAAGAAGCATATTACATTAGAACCCCTCGTATCGAACTTCGAGATAACCAACCGGCAACCGCAATTTTAAAGTGGCGCTGCGCTGAGACCAAGTTTAAGCCTTTCAAAAGTCGTTAACCTTAGTTTTATTTTACAAAAACCTGGTGAGTTTTTGATCAAGGTTTTACAAAGCTGTAAATGTGTTTTGACTAAAAGATGTTTTGTTCCACTGTTTAATGCTCTTCTGATTGTTCAACCTTTCTTTGTGTTCTACACACAGCAAATGGATATGTGGTATAGTGAGTTTTTTATCAAGGTTTTACAAAGCTGTAAATGTGTTTTGACTAAAAGATGTTTTGTTCCACTGTTTAATGCTCCTCTGATTGTTGAACCTTTCTTTGTGTTCTACACACAGCAAATGGATATGTGGTATAGTGAGTTTTTGATCAAGGTTTTACAAAGCTGTAAATGTGTTTTGACTAAAAGATGTTTTGTTCCACTGTTTAATGCTCCTCTGATTGCTCAACCTTTTTTTGTGTTCTACACACAGCAAACGGATATGTGGTATAGTGAGTTTTTGATCAAGGTTTTACAAAGCTGTAAATGTGTTTTGACTAAAAGATGTTTTGTTCCACTGTTTAATGCTCCTCTGATTGCTCAACCTTTTTTTGTGTTCTACACACAGCAAATGGATATGTGGTATAGTGAGTTTTTGATCAAGGTTTTACAAAGCTGTAAATGTGTTTTGACTAAAAGATGTTTTGTTCCACTGTTTAATGCTCCTCTGATTGTTCAACCTTTTTTTGTGTTCTACACACAGCAAACGGATATGTGGTATAGTGAGTTTTTGATCAAGGTTTTACAAAGCTGTAAATGTGTTTTGACTAAAAGATGTTTTGTTCCACTGTTTAATGCTCCTCTGATTGTTCAACCTTTTCTTGTGTTCTACACACAGCAAATGGATATGTGGTATAGTGAGTTTTTGATCAAGGTTTTACAAAGCTGTAAATGTGTTTTGTTCCACTGTTTAATGCTCCTCTATGTTCTACACACAGCAACATGTGGTAGCTACTAAATATTTGTAACTAAAACAATCTCACTCTTTAACTAAAATCTTTGTAAAGCTTTCGCTCTTAAATACATTCGTAAAAAATACGTTTTGCCTCTTAAATTGTTGTTTCATACACTAGGAAAAGGACTAAAAATGTAAAAAAAATTTGTAAATACTGACCCTGAAAAGTAACCCTTAATAACTTTCAAGTAATATTCGCTAGAGTGAATTCAGAGTGTACTGTGTTTTTTTAAGACACATATCTTTTGATTTATTAATTAGGTTCTATTCTTAGGAGTGAGAATATCAAAGAGAAAAACAATACTCGACTAGTTTTTTAGTATTATTTATATGTTATTTTGGTTTTGTAACAAGAGAGCTGGGGATTTTAGTTTTAATTTATATTTCACAGACGATGGACCCACTTTTAATTAGTTTTGTAAAGTCTAATCAAACTATTTATAAAGTGATTGCCTCCCAAGACCAACACACTGGATAATGTTACAGTCTTCACCAACTATACTACGCTCTATAACATCCGCACTAATTTGAGAAAACAAAACAGCTTACTATTAAATAACACATTAACCTCAAAGCAGCAACAGATTAAAAAGCACATTGTAGTCAAGACATAAACAAATAATGTTCAGCTTAAGGTTAGATGCATAGCTTGGAAGTGAAGAAATAAAGCTTACAGAATACCATTTGTCCAAAAAGCTGCAAGATCATTGATCAGTTTCTACTAAAATCATCAAAATTTGTACAAACTTCAGGAGTATATGCAACGGCTTTTCTAACCTAAGACGTCCATAGTTTTAGTTGCGGGAGGAATTTTCCCGGACAAACGTTCACCAGCCAAACGTTCCGAAACACTAGCTTCTCGGTGTATGTCGTGTTCGTCTTTGGATGTTTTATCTTAAAAAAAGTTGGGAAAACAATAAAACAAACATAAGGGTTAACGCACAAACAATCAATAACCGTACAAAAATGAGTGTACATTAATAAACAAATAAAGTGTAATAAGATGCATGCAAAATGTTTTAATGCAATCAGACTTTTGGTTTGTTATGCATTTAATAAATTAGCGCACAGTGTTAATTTGTTTTCAGAAACAGGTCTCATTGTTTTATAATTGGACTGCTGAAATATTTCTTAAATATTTATAAGAGCTATCTCTACACGTGTGGTTAAATGAGTCACTTAATTAAAACCTTGTTCGATATACTTTTTTCAACAGTTGTATATAAGAGTTTTGTTTTTATTTAAAACATAACTAAGTCGTTATAAAATTTCATGTGCATGTTATACAAATAAACATGAAATAAATGAATAGGCTATACATAAAAGTAAGTGTTTTTTTATTTACAATCATCACATAACATCAAATATGCTTGACAAGTGATCAGTCCAAGATTAATCTTGATTGGCTACTCATCACAGAAAATAATACCCCTGTAGCAGCAAACCTGCGTACTCAGCGAATTTCCAATACGTATATATGTATCTTAATACCACATAAAGCCACATACCAAGTTTCATCAATAAACATTCATAAATAAACGATTTATGACATTTTAGCGAATTTCCCCTATAGGGAAGAAGCTATTACCGTAGGTCTCATGGTAAGACTTAAGCCCGAGACCATGATAACTTTTCATTTTGAGGTCCCCAGATGCCAAAAACACCATTCGTTCAAATTTTTATATATGTATATATATATATATATATATATATGTGTCCGTAAGCACGATAACTCTCGTAAAAAAGGTCTGATCTTAATGAAATTTGGTACAAATGTGTAAAGTACCATTTATTTGAACAAGTTCGAAAACCAGATGAATCGCACCATCCAAAGGGGGGTTTTTGGGGGGTTTTGTACCCCAAAAATGTGTTTTTTGGGGTTTTCACATGTAATTTTAATTTAAATCAAATTTTAATTTATACCATTGAATTTAGCTTAAAAAAACAAACAATTTGGTATTTTGATCATTGCTCTACGTCAATTGGTTACCGAGATATTGAAAGTGCTAAACACAGTACGTTGTCTAATGTTATTCTTATGGAGAAAAAGAAAAATTGTATATCTCGCTTATTTATGAACATAAACTGGCAAAATTTGGTATATGGCTTGATCTGGTTATGGTTTATTGTTGTTTGCACAAAAAAACAATTTTTCGTCTATGGTTCCTGTAGCAGCAAACCTAGGTACTTGGTCCCCATGTTATTCTTATGGAAAATACTTAAAATGTTATATATCGCTTATTTATGAATGTATATGGATGAAACTTGGTATGTGACTTCACTCAGATGAGTTCTATTGATATTTGCATAAAAACCCATTATTTTGCGTGCCTTGTTGCAGCAAACCTGCGTACTCATCCCCAATGTTATTCTTATGGAGAATAATTAATATTTTAAATATCGCTTGTTTGTGAATACATTTCTTATGAATCCTGTTAAGTGTTATGTTATATATTCATTGGAAATTCGCTGAGTATGCAGGTTTGCTGCGACGGGTGTATTAATTATTCTCCGTAAGAATAACACGGCGGCTGAGTAAGCAGGGTTGCTGAAGCAAGGAACACAACAAATGGGGTTTTATACAAATATCAATATAACTCAAGAAGGTAAAGCCACGTACCAAATTGTATTAATTTATGTTCATAATTGAGGGAGATAACACGTTACTTATTCTCGATAAGAATAACATGGGAGCTGAGTACGCAGGTTTGCTGCTACGGGAACTATAGGTCAAAAAATGGTTTTTAGTGCAAATATCAATAAATCACAACGATATGAAGCAATATACCAAGTTTCATCAGGATAAGTTGATAAATAAGCGAGATATACATTTTTCTTATTCTCCATAAGAATAACATTGGACAACGTACTGTGTTTAGCACTTTCAATATCTCTGTAACGATTTGACGTAGAGCAATGATCAAAACATCAAATTGTGCGTCTTTTTAAGCTGATTCCAATGTAAAAACTAAAATTTGACTTTTTCAAAAATTATATGTAAAAAACCCAAAAAACCCATTTTTGGGGTACAAAAACCCCCAAAATACCCCTTCAGATAGGTTGATCTGTCTGGTTTTCGAACTTAAAGTCATAAATGTTGCTTTACACGTTTACACCAAATTTCGTCTAAATCGGATTATTTTTTATGAGAGTTATCATGCTCACGGACACACACACACACACACACACACATATATATATATATATATATATATATATATATATATATATATATATATATATATACATATACAGTAGAACCTCGGTTAACCGAAATCGGGTTAACCGTAACCCGGGTCAACCGAAACGGTTCCGTAAATAATTATAAGTACGTAATATGTAAACAGCGAGGCGCTGCGCCGAGCCCCTTTCTCCAGAAAGAGAGCCTACGTGACTTATCGGTGATGCGCGGCGATGCAAGGGACGTTTGACATGTCCTTGAGATGATTCACCTCCCCCACCCCGTCCGCACTAGCCCCTTCCGGTCACCGACCTGGCAATTTCCCCATTCCCCGCGCCATCAGTCACTGTCACAGTAGACAGAGAACTACTGGACTTTGTTGTTTTGTGTTAACGTGTTGCAGTAATGTACCGTTTGTGATTAGCAAGTGTTTTTTTATGTACATTAGTGTACCGTAAAGGTGTGTGTGTGTGCGCGATGGCATCGAAGCGAAAGCGTGTGGTTATTTCTTTTGCGGATAAATTAGCTGCTATCAAATAATTTGAAGAAGGTTGTTTGCTAAAGACTGTTGCGGCTAATTACGGAGTTGGCGTGTCTACTGTCTCGGAATGGGTGAAATCTAAATCTAAGTTTGTAGAGCAAGTCGCAAATTATAACATTGTTTTTAGCTGAAATAAAACACTATATTACAGTACATAGACATTGTTTTAAATTAATTTCTCCTACACACCTTGTTAGGCTATTTTTAGCATATGACGGTTTAACCGAAAAATTGGTTATCCGAAACGGCTCTCCCCCCTTTATTTTGGTTAACCGGGGTTCTACTGTATGTATATATATATATATATATATATATATATACATATACAGTTTTGAACGAATGGTGTTTTTGGCATCTGGGAACGAAAAGTTATCATGTTCCCGGGCCTAGATCTTACCATGCTGACTACAGTAATAGCTTATTCCCTATAGGAGAAATTTGCTAAAAACACCTTAGTTAGTAAAAAGTTATATATTTCGAACCTCTATATCTCAACCTAGCGCCACAGTTAGCAGATGTGAGGCACTCCTCACTATCATGCCACCACTTGACCAACCAGGGACTTCTTGCGCATGCGCGGAGAAAAGGTAAGAGAGACCCACCAACTGTCGTGCTGTCTCGATTCGTCGGTGGCGGGGTCAGCATCGTTTGAGTGAGTAAACATACCGTAGTAATGAGCATGTAACGTCAGCTAAATTTTGGGGGGAATACTTGCGGGTTAATACTTTTCCTAAATTCTAAATTAACATTCTTTATCAACGTATTTCAATGAAAGGGAATCAGGCTAGGTTTTGAGTTGGCTCTGGAAGTTTTGATGCAGTATTATCCTTTCTGTAGCCGCTAGGTTCTGATATTAGGTTTATTCTGAATTAAATTTACTAATTTAACTCATCAAAGATGGCTACGGGTCATGGGATTCTCCGATTTATCCTTGGCTGTCGGGTTTAATGGTGCATGTGTGGTAATTAACAGGTCGATAAATTGTTTGACTATGTTCGCCTGGCCTCGCAGTTGGTAGCATTCAAGATCTACAAATAATCGTGGGAATCCCTACCCCTTTTTTTTATCAAAATTTAAGTAATCAAAATTAAGGCCGTAGAAAATTGTAACCTTAGCGGCCTTTTGTTCACGACATGAATTGGGCATGTCGGAGACCGGATCTCCACAGGTCTGTCGACTATATGTTGCATGTCGCTTTCCAATAGTCTCACCTTTGTTGAGTTATTGTGCGATAGTAAATATAAAACGATATGATAAAAATATAATTTTGAAATAAGTTTCCTTTGGTTCTATTAAACAAATTTTAATCCTCTATATTTTATTTTAGCTAGCTGGGACCATTTTTATTTTTCCACAACGAGTTTATAAGATGATCACTTAAATTGGGTTATTAAAGTGAGACAAATATTAATAGAATTCCAATCAATTTTTCATTTATTTCACACAGTTGTTAAGTTTACCAACATGTTTCCACATAGAAAGATTGTCTTCACTGCCTAAGCAATAAGTTTTATCTAGTTCAATCGAGGTTCAATCCCTACCTAAAATTAAGTATTCTTAGCTTTACAACGATTACAGTGTAATTTTAGTTAACTTAGTGGTAAGCTTTGCGAGTGCACCAAATAAATATGCGACTGTTTTTAAATAAGTCTGTCAAGTTAAAGCTAGGTGTTATTATAAATTATCTAGTCATATAGGCCCTACCGAAGATTATTAAATTTTTTGTCCATAACCAGAAAGGACGCATATATCCACTTAGCTTGGCAATTATCCAAAATATTCCTTTTTAATTCTCGAACAGACTTAAGGAGCTCGTCGTTAAACCAATTAAAGTGAATATTTCAGCTCCATAACAAGAATGTAGCCAAATAAATAAATTAAAAGCACCTCACAGTGTTACCAATTAAGGAGTTCCCTTATCAGTTTCATTTGTTCATTTGTTACTTAATTAGTTTTTAGCACAGCCAGTAATGAATTTAATACACCGAGGAACCCTAGTTACCATTTTAAATTACTTTAAAACAGAATTATTTTCCACAAACCAACCTCAGCAAGGGTAATTCAAACTGCCTCAGTTGGTACAGCAGTTTTTGTAAACAGGCATAGAGCCAGGAGCCAGGACCAACTCAAGGTCACGGTCTCCCACAGCCACCATGACATTCCAAAATGTCGCACACTTTCTAGAATTAGAATTACAGAGGCAGAAGGCTATTCCTTAGAGCAGTGTTTTGGTATTTATAATGTTAATTCTCTTTTAATTCAGTTATCTTTCTAAATTGGATGAGTTAGGTTACAATAGTTGTCTAGGTGATAGTATCGTGAATGTACTAATTAGGAACTTTAGCTGCCTGATAAGATTATTTTAATAATGCAATACTAGCAATTAAATAATGCATTCTAAATTTTTTAATTCATTCACTAACTTAAGAATCTTGTAAGTTAATCCCATTAAGTTTAATATTTGGTATTTCAGGTAAGGTTAACCTTTTTGATAGTCATAATATTTTGATTCAACAACCTTATGCCTTATTGTGATACCTTTGATTTAGAATTTTAAGTAGGCCTAGGCCTACATAAATGAGTTTTTCCCTGAACCAATGGAATAATTTCTCTCTCCCAATTACCAAAAACTTGTCAACCCCAATGCCGGAATGCCTTTTAAATAGGCCTAATATACAAGAGAGCCTCCACAATGGTTTACAATGGATAGGTCATCAATTACAGAAAAAGCTTGCGTAGCCTATTTAGTTTTCAAATACCAGATCAATTTACATTAATTACTTAGGCCTATTTATTTTCTTTTTCACGCAAACAAATGCATGTGAACTTGTGATGCAAAGAATAAAATTATACTATAAGGGATTTGAAAAGTTGAATGGTTTTGTATTTTGTTCATAGAGCCCCTTGCCTCGTATACCAACCGGTAACTTGTTAACAACAAATATAAAAAAAATAAAAAGATTAAAATTATAATACACAAGCTCTAAATACTTCTGTTTAATTTATTGAAGTTGGGCTAGCTTTTGATACAGTTTATGTTAATTTCAGTGTTAGGCTACATTATTCAAATCCTCCCCCACAGCTCATTAAGTTACTTTATGTTAAGTCAATGTTTAGTCCATTTTCACTGCCCTGGTAGTTATTTATCCTGAATTTTAGTAACCAATGTATCCTGCAGATGATACAATTTTTGTTTATCGTACCTAGTGACTCCCTTTTCTGGGTGTTTAGCTACTTTAACCTATTACTCAGGTCTACTTACAATGTGTTCCTGCTCATAACATTCTGTAAAACTCATTCTTCAATTAAGAGGACGCATTCTTGAATTTAAATTTGGTTAGAGTATAATAACAACGCATAGCATGACTTTTGATACGACCTATAGGCCTACAGTACCATGCTTTTAGTAGTCTACTTAAGTTGGCCCTGGAAGCAAATTTGTTTTACTCCTTCCTCTTAGTAAGCGCACTTCACCCTGATTCTAAATTACTTTGAAGTTATTGAATTTACCTTTAAATTATTACGCCTTAGCATGGCAAATCTAATTGACACAAACCCACAAGTATATCCTACCCTAAGACAACATGAACCAAATTATTTCAAAGAATGTCAAGAATTGTTTTACTTGGAGACTCTCAGTTCTGTGGGTACCATCATTTTTTAACCAACCAAACACAAGCTGAATCATCTTTAATCATCGACCATATTGTTTGTATCTCAGGTATTATGACGGCCAAGTTAAAAAAACATTTTGAAAACAGCGAATACACCTCCACCAACCAACTTAACCGTCGTGATTTGCATAAGCACGAATGACATAATTGAGAATACGTTTTTGGAAGATTTCACGAATCAATTTTTGTCATTGTTAAGACTTAAAAGGAAATTATACACACCTGAGCTTTTATTAATCGTGGCCTTACCCAGATTCCTATGTTTCCTTCACAATGACAGTGTACTAAGGCGACTTGACGAATTCAACAAATTCCTATTACTACAATCGCACACCACAAGCATTTTGCGACTGCCCGTTACCAACCAAAGTGCAAGCGAGTTTTTTTTAGCAAAAATATCACCCTTCTGGTAGACCGGATGGCATCCATTTAAATGCCAATGCCTTTTCCCACCTCTCACAACTTATACAAGCTGAGTTGAGCAGTTGGTCTCAGAGCTCTCAAAGTCAATGAACTACCTACCGTATCAATCCCGAACCACAACAGTTAGGCCAATCAATAGTAGGATAAACTAAAGCTAATTTATTATTTTTAATGACCAGTATTGTTGCCACCTTCGACTAAGCAGAAACGCAACAACAGCATCGATGCAAAAAATAAATAAGTATAAGTAGGTAGCCTACTTATTAATGGAATAACATATGGGAATCTGATAGTAACTAAGTAATTTATTTTCATACATATTTATTTTAAAAAAACCCTACTAACCTATCATCTTGATACCTTACCCACCTAAGGTCTAGACCTGACGTAGGGAGATGGTTTATTATTAGACGGGTCGCTTGACCCAAATTTAGATTAGGGCGCACCGTAAATGTCAAGGGTATCCCTAGATGGACTGTCACTTGGGACAACAAAATCGGACAAACTTGAACTGAAGAGCCGCTGGCATTGCATTACAACAACAAAAATTACACCAAGAAACTGGCAGTTGAGCGATCTAAATCCTATCCTATTCCTCTGCATAGCCATGACTATGCAGCAGCATGGGATAGCAGGAACTACGCCTCTTACACAGTAACAATAATTAAACAGCTCACTTCCGCACATTAGCCCAAGGCGACAATGGACGTGCGGTAACGGGGATAAAAAAAATAACCCTGTACCCCCACGCCCAATGCGTCTGGAATTTGTGTCCCTGGAGATACTGGGAGCAAAAAAAAGCTCTTGTGCCAAAAAATCCAGTTTGGGTGAAAGTGATCAGACAGCCGGCGATGTGTTGGATGGTGGCTACCCTTCAAGGAATGCTGCAATTTACCTGGATTTAACCCTTTTCCTCTCCAGAACCAAAAGCTCAAATGCAATCTCAACAGACCAGTGACTTTTGTTATTGAAAATATAGTCAGCTACATAGGCAATGCCACAAGCTCGGAGGCCTCTTCAAAAAAAAAAAAAATTTAAAAAACACCCAACTTGTGTTCAGGTTTATGGCGACCTACAGTGCATCTACCTCCTCTTCACAACTCAAGGTATCTTGATACCTTGGAAAATTTTGAAAATCGCAGTATTATGAATTGCTTATGGTTACCGCTAGGAGTGGCAGTACCGTCGGGAGATTCCACCTTTGTTGGTTATTCCTCATTTCCAAGTTGTTGTCCATCATTTAGAAAGGGGGTTCAAGACCTTTGTTCTCATCATATCCCACCCCTTCCCTTAATCCATTTAGTTTAACAAACTTTTTTCTCACAAAAAAAGGAAAAATAGAAAAAGAAACACAAAAATGTAGCTTTTCTGCAGGTCAAGGAAATGCACCCTAACCAGATCAATATAAAGTTGTTTATAATTAATACTGAGATTACCTCAACGTCTTGTAATAAAATGTAAATTAAACCTAAACCCCGAGTTCCCCCCCCCCACGAAAGTCAAATGAATTTCAAATGCCAATCTACGATTTATCAAACATTCCCAACAAAGTAGCATGGGTAAATGCCCTATCTGCGACTCAAGCTAATGCTCAGTGCATAGCTTTAAATATTGAGCCAGGGGCAAACCTGGAAGAAAATAAGAGTTTTGCTCAAGCAGTTAATCAGGACCAGGCAATACATGGAGCTTGCTTCACAGGAGGAAGCCCCAAGTCCACCCTCTCAGCATGTAGCGCAGCTTGCACCTGATCCCGTCATTACCGAACAGGCAGCTACTACGGTTGCTACCAGTTTGACCACTACCACACCAACGACAATACTTACAACTACCTGCTTGTCAACTCAACCAACCTTGACTAGTACCACAACCTTAATAACATGTCTCACTACACCTTTCACTACTACCTCAACAACAGTCTCGCCAACAACTCTATCACTTAACCAACCGGCTCAACAAACCACCTCCC
The DNA here is from genome assembly GCA_963675035.1 of Allygus modestus. Classification (NCBI taxonomy): domain Eukaryota; kingdom Metazoa; phylum Arthropoda; class Insecta; order Hemiptera; family Cicadellidae; genus Allygus; species Allygus modestus. The sequence continues at coordinate 124,249,787 of OY776117.1, read as the reverse complement.
AGCCCAATATCCTAGATCCAAATTCGCAAATTCTCATTCACTCTCTCCAAACTATGACCCTCAACGCTATAGCTCAAACAGCCAGCTCCTTGACCGATCAAATAAAACAACTTAACCCTGCCCAGACCAGTGAAGATACAAATGTCCACCTTTTGTAAGGGACCTCCTCAAAGAACTCCCGAAAACTTCTGGTGACAACCAACATCAGATTATAATCGTTTTAAAGAAGCTACAAAAAATCATAGATATGAGATTAGTCAAGACAAATATATTATATTAAATGTGCTACCATACACAACCAATAGACTCCGTGAATTTTGGATGACAACCATAGCCCAAAATCTATCTTGGCAACAAACACTTCAAAGTCTTAGGCAAAATTTGTTCACCACCGACATTCTTAGGAAACTACAGAACCAGTATCTCTTTAGGCATCAGCGCCAACATGAACACCAGTTTAAATTTAATAGTCAGTAGTTCCTACCCAGTAGAAATTAAGTTAAGTAGAAAGTGATAAGTATTCAAACAACAATGAAATTAAATCATAAGAATCAAGGGGTTACATTTACAAACTCCTGTATAAATCCCTAGCAAGAATTGTAATAAAAAGTATATATAAACATATTTATTTATTTATATTTTTGTTTGTATTTATTCCATTGTATTTACCTTATGTTTTGATATTGAATGCAGATACCACTAGTGGACTTTAATCCTCAGCGGTGATTATTTGTTATTACCTTGATATTATTGTTATCATTCAAGTATATTACAGGACCTGATCAAGAGGTTCACAGGAAGGAAGAACAGCATCCCGCAGTAATGATTATTATAATTAGTTAGTTTCAGGCTTATACCATGTACTACAGCTACTCACTCCAGCTTCCCCATTTTCGTTGTTTCAGGGGAGGGGGGGAGAGCTGTGAGGCACTCCTCACTATGATGCCACCACTTGACCAACCAGGGACTTCTTGAAAAGGTAAGAGAGACCCACCAACTGTCGTGCTGTCTCGATTCGTCGGTGGCGGGATCAGCATCGTTTGAGTGAGTAAACACACCGTAGTGATGAGCATGTAACTTCAGCTAAATTTTGGGGGAATACTTGCGGGTTAATACTTTTCCTAAATTCTAAATTAACATTCTTTATCAACGTATTTAAATGGTGGGGAATGGTGGGGGAATGGGTGGTTTTGAGTTGGCTCTAGAAGTTTCGATGCAGTAGTTTATCCTTTCTGTAGCCGCTAGGTTCTGACATTAGGATTATTCTGAATTAAATTTACTAAATTAACTCATCAAAGATGGCTACGGGTCATGGGATTCTCCGATTTATCATTGGACTTCGGGTTTAATGGTGCATGTGTGGTAATTAACAGGTCGAGGAATTGGTCAGCTAGTTCGCGAGGCCTCGCACAGAATATATGTCCCTATAATCCAAAATCAAATAAAGTAGAAGATACAATGTTCTAATACTAAACTAAACTCCTAAAACAAAACAATTGTATAATTTTATTTTTTATACGGGTGAGCCAGACCACCACTTGTCCAGCATGTATAACGAGAGAACGGTTTGATCTAAAGTCATCAAACAAAATTATTCCCCACTAAAACGCATATGGGCTATCTATTAAAAATATTTTCATCAAAATCCATGTACAGGATGTTTTAAAACTGAAGGTCACGGGTTCGAATCTCAACATTTTCTTATGTAAACATAGGGAAAATTGTAAATTATTTTAAAGGTCACGTTAAAAAAAACATTTTGGCGGAAACAGAATTCCCTTATCTTTATCCGTTTCAAAATGGCGGCCATTCTTGAGTAAAATATTGACAGTTACAGAATACTATGTATTTTCTAAACCACTACTCTTTTCCAACTTAAATTTCTTACTCGTGATGAACCCAGCATTACTTTGGTATGCTACATGACAGTTTTTTTTTGGAAAATCTATATTTCAAAAAATATTTATTTTAAAAATGCCTATATGCCCAAAATTAAAAAATTCAAATGGTAGCGTATGTCAAACACATACCATTGAAAAGGTCTTGTAAATCCTAACAACTTTATAATTTACACCAACCTTGTATCTCTTTTTGTTTTTCTGCAATCAGCAATAAACACTATTTTCCCATATGAAATGCATGTTAATTTGCATAACACTTACATCTATTCAGCGCCCACATTCACTTGATGTGTTATGTAAAATTAACATGCATTTCATATGGGAAAACAATGTTTTTTGCTGATATCAGAAAAATGAAAAGAGATACAAGGTTGGTGTAAATTAGAAAGTTGCTAGGATTTACAAGACCTTTTCAATGGTATGTGTTTTGACATACGCTACCATTTGACCTTTTTGAATTTTGGTCATTTAGGCATTTTCAAAATAAGTAATTTTTTGAAATATAATTTTCTTTTAAAAACAAAAAAAAACTTTCATGTAGCATACCAAAGCTCATGTAGCTAAATTCATCACGAGTAAGAAATTTGAGTCGGGAAAAATATACGAGAAGAGGTTTAGAAAATAAAGGGTATTCCGTAAATATCAATATTATACACAAAAATGGCCGCCATTTTGAAACGGATAAAAATAAGGGAATTCTGTTTCCGCCAAAATGTTTCTTTTAACGAGAACTTTAAAATGATGTACAATTTTCTCTTTCAGTGTACAACCATGACCTCCAGCTTTGGAACATCCTGTACATGGATTTTGATGAAAATATTTTTAATACTTAGCCGTTATGCGTTTTAGTGGGGAATAATTTTGGTTTGATGACTTTAGACTAAACCGTTCTCCCGTTATACATGCTGGACGGGTGGTCTGACTCACCCTGTATATCGACAAATTATTTATTACCTTTTAACCTACATATTATTTAATTTATCATATGACTTTAACCATTTGTCAAAGTTTGTTTATATTTACCTGCAAGCATATGACTGACGATAAACCTCGACAGAGGTTCGAAATATATCACTTTTTACAATGTGAAGTGTTTTTATTTTCTGGTGATGAGCAGCCAATCACGATTAATTAATAATACCATCACTACAATCCCATACCGCCAAGAATTAGTACAAGATTCTTAATCTACGATCCTTAGAGTATAAGAATATATATTGTAACCAACAATTCAATTGGTTATAAAACTAGAACAGAATGAATGTTTATTTATTGGTTTACATTTCATAATGCCATAGATTAAGCATACTCCTACAGACAGACAGGCAGGCAGGCAGACAGACAGACAGACACACACCATCCCATTTTTATATATTAGTAAGGATCATACTACATATTTTGTATCAGATTTTACATTATTTACAGATTTTAAATAACTGTTAACAAGATAACATGACTATATTAGTACGCTTGTATATCGTGTTTCCCATAAAACCGAGGGCATTAAATAATTGGGTACCTTTCGTTTTCATATGGCAGGCACCTGAGGGAGTTTGTATGGCTATTCTCACACGTACACTCATGACCGTCCTGACCCAATGTTATATACCCGCGCAGGGCAGTTAATCAATCAATCAATCAATCAATAAAACTTTATTCACATTTGCAAAATATACAAAAGAATGGTGTCAACATGTACGAAGTACATACAAATCAAAGTAACTTAAAAACTAGGCTTATCCTTAATGAAAAACTCATAAAAATTATATAACGGCTTCATTACAAGATGTTCTTTCAGTAAACGTTTGAACCTTCTGTATACATTTTCATTCTTAATATGGTCTGGCAAGTTGTTGAAAAATTTAACCCCAGGATAAGTAGGTTTTTTCTTAAAAAAATTATAGTTACATATAACACAGTTCAAAACTATGGAATATCTCAATTGAATCTTAAATATAGTGTAGTGTTTAGAATCTTCAATAAAGTCTGAGTAAAATATACCCTCACAACACAAATTTTAAAATAAAAATAAGTTGATTTAGGTTACTTTTGCTAGTTGTAGGCAAATCAAAATTAATCAAAATTGCAATTTTTCTTTGTTAAGACATATTTTCACTGTCGTGTTTGGTATCTTTTTCTTTAAAATTGCACAAAGGGTCTAAATATACCATTTTAATAACTAAGATTAGTGTTTTCCAATATTAGCAGTTACACACTAGGCGCAGTGTACGAGTCATATACCTGCCGGGAGGCGTTGCCGCCTTTGTGTACCTCCTAATCTGTTAGGTGCCATGCGAAACGAACAGAGTATAATCTGGCCTGTAAGTGGTCCCAAACTGGTTTCGTGCCTCCAGTTGGTTAACGGCATCAACATAAACCACTGTTAAGATTTAAATTCGCCTACCAACTAAAAATAAACAAGTTTCTCATGTCAAAAGAGAACCAAGGACACACAACCATATGTTAGCAAGTTATGTGAGTCGCTGGGCTCAGCTACTGACCTGTGTTGTTGTTCGGAGAGACTTTGTCACTCTTGCAGCCGCACACGTCTATGATGCCCTGCATGGCACCCAGCCTGGGCAGCGACACGTGATTCAGCACTGGCAGGTTGTTTTTTAAGGCATATCTACAACAACAGGGAACATTTCATCAAAGTCAAAACTGTCGAGGTATAACAATGTAACGGCGATTCATCAAAACAATCAATACGACCTGCTACTCGTAGAATTATAATAACATTTTAGTTTTTCCTGAAAAGTTCCATGATGCGGGATCATTTTTTGCAGGCAATGATGGTGGCTGGTAAGATATACACAACTGATTAAATAGTTATTGACTGAATTGTGATAAGAATAAATAAATTACAGAAACATATTTTAGGGAACTCATATTTTAAATTTAAACAAAAATACCCCCGTCGCAGCAAACCTGCGTACTCAGTGAATTACCAATGCAAATATATGGGTATCACTACTACCTAGAGCCACTTACCAAGTTTCACAAAAATACATTCATTAATAAGTGATAAATAGCATTTTACTTATTCTCCATATGAATAACATGGGGGCCGAGTATGCAGGTTTGCTGCTACCGGGAAAAATCAACAAAGAACTTTTTTTGTAGTATTATACCACAACTAGTTGAAGCCACATACCAAGTTTCATCAATATACATACATAAATAACCGAAATATAACATTTTATTTATTCTCCATAAGGATAACATTGGACAACGTACTGTGTTTAGCACTTTGAATATCACTGCAACGGTTGGACGTAAAACAACAATTAAAACGCCAAAATGATGATTTTGTAGAGCCAAACTGATTGGTAGAAAGAAATGTGGAGTTTTTAGTGAAATTATCTGAGGAAAATCTAAAAACCGTATTCCCATATGTCCGTATTCCCATTCACATGGGAAATTTTATGGACACATTTTTTGACTTTTTTCCACAACCACTAAACCTAGCTTAATGATTCAACATACTAAATTGTTTGTTTTTTTAAGCTCTACAAAATGGCTATAACCAAAATCTAGTGTTTTCAAAATTTTAAGGTAAAAAGTTCAAAAAACTAATTTTTGGAAAAATTTAAACCCCCATAAAACCCCTTTCCCATAGACCGATTGATCTGGTTTTCAAACTTAAAGTCATAAATGTTACTCTCCACATTTGGGCCAAATTTCATAAAAATCGGGCGCTTCTTTCAAAAGTTATCGCGGTAACGGACATATATATATATATATATATATATATATACATATACATATACATACACATACATACACATATACATATACATATATATATAAATTTGAACGAATAGTGTTTTTGGCATCTGGGGACCTCAAAACAAAAAGTTATCATGGTCTCGGGCTTAAGTCTTACCATGCCACCTACGGTAATAGCTTCTTCCCTATAGGGGAAATTCGCTAAAACTACTAAAAGAACAACCTTTTTAATTATGTGTAACAAAAACTTATTTTTTATAGACAGTATAGAATTTGCATGTGTGAAAATAAGTATGGATTAGGCTATTTGGGCATGGGAAGTCATTACGACTGCTGAGATTTTAACCCAACTGTGTTATTAGCAGGTCCACAAAATGTGAGTGGTCATCTCGCTAGCCAATGCCCTTGTTATATATTTGCCACTTACCTCTATTTTAGTTTCTGTTATCATGTTTTTATCAACCAGATGTTTTAATTCTTAATGTTATTGTTTTTGTTGTCAGTTTGAATTCAGTTATGTATCAATACAGAATAATTGGATAATTGAACGAAGTGAAAGTATCCTTATACACAACTTTACTGCTTAGACTGGTAAGAGAATCAACTCAACTGGCGTGTCTGTGACCACAATAACTCGAGAATGCATCCACAGTTAAACTTAAAATTTTCCAGAAAAACTTAACCGGTCAAAATCTCGGTCAAGTTCATTATTCAGATAATTTCGTTCAGTATTAATCAAATTATCTTAAAACCAAATTTATTTTTTTCTCCATAAGAATAACATTGGAAGCCATTTTAGTGGTACTTGAATCGTTAAAATTTAGCCGACGTTTATGTTTCAACAACAGAGTAACAATAGTTAGTTTACTAGAGTATACTTTGTTATACTGGATGACAACAGTTTTTTTACCAACAAAAAACACACGAGAGATAAATCGAAGTATATTTTTAAGTTGTGAGCATATTTATTATTTTATAAATTATTAAGTGTACGTTTAAAAAAAAATTACTTATACAGTTAATATTCCCTTAGTACGCCTACTCTGTGTAAATATCGTCAGTCGTCGTCGTCGTCGAAGGCGACGATTTTATCAGTGCCAGACGACAGACAACGCGTGTGGCAGATCGAAAAACTCAGAATAACTTTTTTATTACTTTAGATACTAAGATATTAACTTAACTTATAAAGTTGTTTGTTTTATTACATTTTCTTAGACAATTGGTAGCACAGGATGTTCAATGTGATCCGGAAGTGGCTAAACTTTTAAGTTACCTGAGAAGTGGTATGAATGCAAAGAAGTCATTTTTGGGACATCCAACAGAGGAGTTCAGTTTACAAAATGACTGTATCTTTTGGAGTCGTAGAGTGTACATACCAAGGAAATTAAGACAGAGAGTTCTAGCTGATTTACATGAGGGACATCAAGGAATTGTGAAGACCATACAGTTAGCAAGAGGGTACATATGGTGGCCACGAATTGGCAATGATATTGAAGTAATGATCAATGAGTGTGAGCCATGTCAGTCAGTTAGGAACAATCCAGCAAAAGAGATTTCTTACCACTGGGACTATCCAGATCAGCCAATGGATAGGGTGCACGTTGACTTTGCAGGACCTTGGAAAGGGAGTTATTACCTTGTGGCAGTGAATGCTTTTAGCAAGTGAGTGAAAGTCTTTCCTGTGTCTTTGATGACATCTACTGTAACTAAACTGTCTGATGAAGTTCTTTGCATCATATGGATTACCACATATGGGTATTGCATCATATGCATCATATGATCTTTGCATCATATGGGTATTGGTATCTGATAACGGAACACCATTCATCAGTAGGAAGTTTAATGATTTTTGTAAGGGTTGTGGAATCAAGCAAAAGTTCACAGCTCCCTATCATCCGGCTACAAATGGTATCGCAGAAAGGTGTATTCGGACAGTTAAAAATGCTTTGAAAGTGGCATTAATTAACAACAGTAACACTCATCAAGCTCTCATAACATTCCTTTTTGCCAATAGAAGAACTCCACACTCGTCGACAAGATGCTCACCATGAAAAAAAAGAACAGACCAACAGACAAAAGAACAGTTAAGAGTGTTTGAAGTGGGAGACAAAGTAACGGTCCGATTTTACGGCAACAACAAGAACTGGAAGTTCAGCACAGAAGTAAGTAAATTGGGGAAACTATTACCTAGTCGAAGTAGACCAAGAAACCCACAGGCGTCATACTGATCAGTTACGAGGACCAACAGTTCGTAGCTAGGGAAAGACAAGACATTAAGAAGGGAGGAGATGTTATATATTTGCCACTTACCTCTATTTTAGTTTCTGTAATCATGTGTTTATTTATCAACCAGACGTTTTAATTCTTAATGTTATTGTTTTTGTTGTCAGTTTGAATTCAATTATGTATCAATACAGAATAATGTTATAATTGTACTTGGCGTTTTATTTGTAATAGAAAGGATTTTTCAACCCTGTAGTGTCCCTGCGTCTCAGACATTGGGTTGAGTGGTTGCAGGTTCGATTCTGGGAGTTTCTGCAAATTAATGGGTTTGGATTGTGTTCCGCGAAATTTTTAATTTCTCCCTCTAAAACACTCTGTACTAAATGCCAATGGTTTTAATACACCCAAAAAGTAAAAGAAGGTAGGCCTATTAAGAAATTCTACTTACCGAACATGTGATTGATATTTGATTGAAGATTATTTTCAATAACCTAGAGGTCTTGAGGTTTTTTTTAAACAGCGTTCAATAATACATCACTAACACAAAACCAACCTTTGGCTTATTTCTCTTCGCTTCCTCAGGAAGCCCCCTTCAGGAAACAGTACCATGAGTTTTCGATTGCGCGGAATGTACGAATCCCTGATGTGTTTTTTTAACTGGAGTACTGCTATGTCTCTGTGGCGTCTACCCTGTAATATAAAAACAAAGTAATGCAATAATAATAATCAAACTGATAACTACAAATATTTTATAACATGCAATACTTTCAATAAATTAACAATTTGAAAGACAACAGTTCAGAACTAGACACCGATTAATGGAATTTAGCTATGAATGAAGTTAAATAACTGCAAAGTAAAACTTTTCAAAGGGCAGAAGTCAATTCTTGAACACAAGGAATGATAAGAATAGCAATTCAATAAGAGCTAAGAATAGTAAGTGCAGAGGAAGATTGTAGTCTAACCCCTGAAAAACAAAAATATTGATTTTCACCATATATTTAGGCCTAGTATCACTGTTGTTTATTCGTGGATCTGCCCTTTACTCTTCTAACAACAAAACATGTGTTCACACTGCATATATGACTAGAGAATCTGATAACACATCAACAATGGTCTAATATTCTCTTACGATACTCCTACATCTTCCAAAGCTCGACAAGGTAAACTCAAGATTAGGAATAACTCTAATAAAGTGGAACCTCGATAACTCAAACCTCGGGAGGAACGGGAAAAATTTGAGTTATCGAATATTTCAAAATATTGAGGTTCGAGTTATCAAGGTAATTTTCCACAGACTTCGACGTATTGAGGGTTTTGGTAACGCAACTGATGGGTCATGGAAGCGTAGAATCCTTACGTAATTTCATGCTTTGTATAATAATCATAACAGCCTAAATAATCTTAAACTTATCCTCAGATCTTTTGGCATACTTCAAACACTAAACACAACCTAAAACTACGTTTCATGCTCCTTATCCAGAACCTCCAAACTCGCACTAACTAAAGACACAGACAACGGACAAGTGGGGAGGGAGAGTTGGAATTTCCGGCTGCAAAGTCACTGGAGGTTTTGTGGAATCCGAACCAATGATGAACATCTTTGACATATAGAGGTTATCTCGTTAATACTTTGACTTATAGAGGTACAGCGACAGTACAGTTTTGAGATATAGAGGTTCTCCAGCTAAAACCTCGAGTTATAGAGGTGCAGCAACAGGCTAAGAAAACCGCACAACTTTGAGTTATAGAAGTGTTCCCGGCTAACTTACTAGACTTGTGTAAAATAACACAGCATTAGGTAGGCAAGTCCAAGGGGAATGACAAAACTGATTTTTCAAGGAATTTGAGTTATTGAGGTTTTACTGTACTCTTAAGTTGACCTATTTTTAATTCAACGACTTTCTGATAAATTACAATCATTCAATGGCACTGCTAATTCTCATCTACGACTGAAGATTCTACTGGCAAGGGGAATAAGTATGAAAGGAGTGACATGAAAAATTGCCTTTTTGATAATTAGTTTTGTCTTCCTGTTAACTGTCTAACAAACTTTGCCAGTACTTTCCTTCTAACTTAAATTCTGTATTACATTACTTTAAATAAATAGGTACAATCAATAGGGGTATCCAGAACACTGAAAAATCAATACCAGTACAAAAATAATTATTGGCGTTGGTTCGGTGAAAAACATAACCCTGGTAGAGACACTGTACACACAGTTTACTACAGTAGAACTCCAATTATCCGAATTAATTGGGGATCGGGCCAATTCGGATATGCAGAAATTCGGATAATCAGGTATACCTCGGGAATTAAGCAAAAAACATCACCATACACAAAAAATCAGAATTTTATCGACAAAGTTATTATAAATGTAGTGAACAGAAAGTGAGCGAACTGTATCAAGAATATACGCCATAAAAATCAAATTACAGGAGTTAAATTGAATACAGTATATACAGTTGCTCTTTTCAATAGGCCTACATACTGTACGTATTTCACTGTTCAATGTTGGTTATTTCACTTGAACATCTCGAGCAAAGTGAGTTTATCACTTAGCGAAAGGACAACACGTTTACGTTTTGTACTCATTTCGAACGATAATCTCGGTGAAAGAACAGTAGCGACTGATGATGAGCAGGGCGGGAAGGGGGTATGACTCATTGTTCCCTGCGAAAATATCGTCCGGAAGGTAACAGCGCAGGCTTTTATTTTAGCGCTCACGGTGCATTATCGCTACACGCGCTCCCGCTGTTATTTTCTTGATTTTTATATTTCTATTATTTCACTCAAAATCGATTCGGATAATTGGATATTCGGATAATTGGGGTTCGGATAATTGGATTTCTACTGTATATAAATAAACAGAGATAAGGTAATCAATATTAACTCCCTTCCACAACAACTTATTTCCTTTCTGGGAAAAATAAGCCCCAAAACAACTTTACTTTCAACTTAGCCTGTATAAAAGAAGAGACATTTTTGTTGGGTGCTATATTTATGGTTATCTGAGAATACAAATTAGGAAGTGGACGGGAGGTGTGGGTGAAGGGTTCAGTTTGGGACTGCAAAGAATCTGACCTTGAAAGATGGAGGGTTTATTTCAGCTTCCATAACTGACATTATATTTGCAAACAGAGCAAAGAACATTCACTTTTCCACAGGAAATTAGGTAATAACAGGATGGACGGAAACAAAATCCATTCCATGTCGATCTAGGGGATTTCGGTGACTTGCTTGAGGTAAAAAGTGGTCAATGGTACCGAGATTAGTGTATTTCCTTAGCATCGCCTACTACTCTGACTCTGAAGGAATATAGTAATGGACAGTAATATAGTAATAGGGTTATAGTAATGGACAGTATGATTCCCTTTGAAATATAATTCATCCAGAGGAATGGGCATTCCTAACTGTCAGTTGTACTAATTCAGCTTTCTTACCAGTTTGAAATCCTATACTCTAATAGAGCAATGTCTGTTGGTTTATTTGGTTGTTTGTTCGCAAAATTTATCTCAGAATCCAGTTAATAAATTCTCTTAAAACTTTGGAATTAGGGGCTTTTGGACCCTTAAAAGACTCAGAAAAGTTAATATTTTGAAAAAATCTCATTTGAAATTTTAACATTGAGCTTATGGAGTTCTAAATAAAAAAATACCCCCGTCGCAGCAAACCTGCGTACTCAGCGAATTTCCAATGCATGCATTTGTTTCTCAATACCACATAAAGCCACATACCAAGGTTCATAAAAATACATAAATAAATAAGTGATCTATAGCATTTTATATTTATTTTACATAAGAATAACATTAGGGCTGAGTATGCAGGTTTGCTGCTACTGGGATAATCAACAAAAGATCAATTTTTTGTGCAAATATCAATATACCAGTACTACGTGAAGCCACATACCAAGTTTCATCAATATACATCCATATATAATCGAGATATCACATTTTATTTATTCTCCATAAGGATAACATTGGACAACGTACTGTGTATAGCACTTTGTGTAACGGTTGGATGTAGAATCACAATTTAAACACCGAAATGATGGTTTTATACGGCTGAATTGATTGGTAAAAGCAAATGAGAATTTTACATTAAAATGAACTGAGGAAAAGCCAAAAACCTTTTTCCCATAAGATTAACATGGGAGATTTTATGAGCAGGTTTTTTTTTATTTTCTCTGCAACCACTTAACCTAGGTTAATTATTTAAAACACTATATTTTTTTATTTTTAAGCTCTATAAAATGGTCAAAACCAAAATTGAGTGTTTAAAAATTTTAGGGTGAAAAGTGCAAAAGACTGATTTTTGGAAAATTTAAAACCCCCATAAACCCACCTTCCTATGGTCCGATTTTTCTGGTTTTAAAACTTAAATTCATGAATGTCACTTTACACATTTGAGCCAAATTTCATCGAAATCGGACGTTTTTTACTCAAATTATCGTGTTAACGGACACATATATATAAATTTGAATGAATAGTGTTTTTGGCATCTGGGGACCTCGAAACAAAAAGTTATCATGGTCTCGGGCTTAAGTCTTATCATGAGTCCTACGGTAATAGCTTCTTCCCTATAGGGGAAATTCGCTAAAACGTAATAACCGACAGTGCTTATTTTACTTAAAATTACTTACTGCACGTATACTTATTTATTGTAAAATCCCCAACCAAGAAGCCAGTTAAAGTTCTCGCTGAGACAGTTATCCAATACCCCCGTCGCAGCAAACCTGCATACTCAGCAAATTTTCAATGAATATGTAACATAACTCATTAAAACACTTAACAGGATTCATAAGAAATAAATTCACAAACAAGCGATATTTAAAATATTAATTATTCTCCTTAAGTGACATTCATGACTTTAGTTCGAAAACCAGAAAAATCGGACCATGGGAAGGTGGGTTTATGGGTGTTTTAAATTTTTTAAAACTCAGTTTTTGCACTTTTCACCCTAAAATTTTTAAACACTCAATTTTGGTTTTGAGCATTTTATAGAGCTTACAAAATAAAAAAAATAATATTTTAAATTATTAACATTGGGGATGAGTACGCAGGTTTGCAGAAACAAGGAACATAAAATAATGGGTTTTTATGTAAATATCAATAGAACTCATCTTAGTGAAGTCACATACCAATTTTTATCCATATACATTCATAAATAAGCTATATATAACATTTTAATTATTTTCTATAAGAATAACATGGGGACCAAGTACCTAGGTTTGCTGCTAATGAACCATAAGCGAACATTTTTTTGTGCAAACAACAATAAATCACGACCAGATGAAGCAATATACCAAATTTCATCAGTTTATGTCCATAAATAAATAAGCGATATACAAATTTTTCTTTTTCTACATAAGAATAACATTAGATAACATACTGTGTTTAGCACGTTCAATATCTCAGTAACGAATTGACGCAGAGCAATGATCAAAATATCAAATTGTTTGCTTTTTTAAGCTGAAGTCAATGGTAAAAGTTGAAATTTTATTTAAATAAAAATTACATGTGGAAACCCCAAAAAACCCATTTTTGGAGTACAAAACCCCCCTTTGGATGGTATGATTAGTCTGGTTTTCGAACTCTTTCAAATAAATGGTACTTTACACAATTGTACTAAATTTCATAAAGATCAGACCTTTTTTACGAGAGTTATCGTGCTTACGGACACATATATATAAATTCATAAATAAAAATTTGAACGAATGGTTTTTTTTGCATCTGGGGACCTTAAAATGAAAAGTTAACATGGTCTCGGGCGTAAGTCTTACCATGAGACCTACGGTAATAGCTTCTTCACTACAGGGGAAATTCGCTAAAAGAATCATAACAGGTGTAAACGAGTTCGCACGCAGCACGCTGACGTGAGGGAAGTGAATTTCCACATAAAAACTTGTAAAACTCAAAATAAGTGTAAAAACTTACATTTTTCCAATTTTTATTGAAATCTGAAAATATTGATTTTTTAGGCTGTTCTGATACTCCTGGTTTCATTTACTTGCAAAGCTGGGAATACAATTGTGCACATTATAAGGTTAGGAGAAGGTCCAGGCAGGCTTGAAAGTAGGCGTGAGGTTGCTGGGGATAATATAAGTACTCTAACAAAGGAATAACAGGCTTTTCTAGTGTAAAACCCCCATAAGACAACGTACTGTGTTTTCCGATACACATTTTCTTTAATAACTCGGTAAATATTTATGCTAGAATGACGGGAGAGGGCTTAAAACTTTCGCCTTTCTAATTCCCATCTTTTAACATGCATTCATTTTACATCTGGGGCTTTTCTGACCCTTTTTGGGCCCAAAAACTCAAAATTTGAAAGATTAATCCCCAAAAAATGGGTTTAGAGTTTTCCGATTGTTTTGCCCAACGAACTTGTCCAACAGGTTATAGAAAGGAACATCCCTACCAAATTTGAAGTAAATCGGACAAAAAATGCGACCGCTAGAGTGCATACACACATATATATATATATATATATATATATATATATATACATATATATATATATATAAAATTTTGAACGACCCCCCAAAACGTGTTCAGCGGGTCACGTTAGGAACTTCTATGGTGGTCCCGGGCTTAAGTTTCACCGTGCAGGTCATGCTAATAGTTCACTTTCCAAAGGAAATTCACTAATAAGTTAACCAGTAAACTGTCAAGGTAGCACTTGCACAAGATAAAGTATCAAAAAATGTTTTCTTGAAAACAGTGACTAGAACCATTGAATAAAGATTGCATATAGAGTGGACTTCGTTTTCACCCACGAAATGAATAAAATATTACCAAGTTGGCTCAGTCTGCTCAATAATAGTTCCAATAGAAAAATAATAATTTAAAGACATTATCAGCTTGAAGATCTCGCCATCTGAATACATCTATTTTCTTCGGGTGTTAACTGAAAGAACTGAGCCATTTAAGAATTCCATATGACCCAGGGCCAAAACCAATGATCTTCTCTTTACAAATACAAATGTTACACGGTCAGTAAAACAAGGTTCACACATTTTAATTCCCTTTCACTAGTGGCTTCTAAAACATGCAAAACGTTCCCAAGGTACTTACAGACAGTATAAAGAAGTCTTCGTGTAAGAGAGAGACCAACCCGAAGTTGGTGAACTTGAAGACGCGGTCCATGATCCACATGATGTTGGGCAAGACCTGCGGCCGGGGGTTGAACGTGGCCATCAGCATGGGCACATCGGCCGTGCTCTGGTGGTTGGCTATCACCAGCGTCCTCTCCTCCGTACACTGGCGGATGTCGTCTCCCACCTCCACGACTGTGGACACAACACAGGGCATTGGAAGTGGTGAAAGGATGAGCAAAGCGCGTAAAACAAGCTGCACTGATTGTCTTATAATTTTATACATACAATAGTATCTCTCTTAACCGACCCCTATGGGACCGGGCCATGGTCGGATAACGAAAAAGGTCGGTTAAACCGAATAATACCAGAAACAGTCACAAATTGTTAAAAACAAACTTGTGAAGTATGGTAAACATATTGAGAGCAACTGACTGAATTTAATTTTTTAAGGAAAAATGTAATCGACCTGTTTTAACCTGAAAGTTATTTACGGAATAATATCGCGACATCGGCTGCCGCGGTGGAAATTTGTCTATTCTTGGAAGACGGGCGGTTGATCCGAGGTCGGTTAAGAGAGCTTCCACTGTACGTTCTGTCATGTACTTGACATCAAAATTTGACTAGCTGCAGTGCCCGACTTCACCCTGGGATGACAACAGGTGTGTTCGCTGAAATCTGTGGTTAACCTTTAGAACTATCTTCTTCAAGTATATTCAAACCGGGAATTTGCCTGTGTGCTTTGGGTGTATTACCTATTTCTTCCTAAACATTTTTATTTTTATCAGTTAACCATAGAGACATGAGAATTAGGTAAAACAAAATATAAACGTAACCATAACAATGCACAAAAAATGTATAAAAGTTATAACTGATTAATTTGAATGTTAAATATTACTTCTTATCATATTTCAATTTATGTTTCAAACTATTAAATGGTTTAACAAACTTACAACAACAAACTGAAGGTAAAAGAGGGAGGGAGGGTGGTGAGAGGCGGGGGAGGTGGGGAGTGTGAGGGGGAGAGCAGAAGTGGAAGTCGGCCGAGAGCAACTCCAGAACCGTTGATCCAAGCACATAATCTTATAAAGAACTCTTCAACTCTTCCTTGCATGGCTTTCCAACAGTTCCTACTTTGTCAGAGTTTCACAATGAGTGTAAATGTGTAAAACATACTTTTGGTTGCAAATATTCAAAACCCTAAAAAAATAACTTTTTCATTCTTGAGACGTTTAATTTGCCATCAAACAAACCAATTAATAAGTATATAAAAACAACCAATGGAATTAATAAACACCTACTTTAAATTAAATAATTATACCATATTTTTTAATGACATACAGTGATTATCAGATTTAATTGTACAGTAAATACGTATGTTGCCTGGTAATTTGTTAAAAAGCTTTCTCCCTATGTACTGAGGAGTTTTTTTAAATAGTTTCAAACGGTGTCTTGGGTATTGGAAATCATTGCAAAATCTAGTATTATAATTATGTTTTATGTTGTGCTTCTTTATTATTAGCTTGTACTTCACACAGCAACTTGTAAATAACCGATTAAATGTAAACAAACTATCTGCGAACGAGACAGTAACAAGGGATTGCATCAGCTGGCCAGTCTATAACATCTGTTGCGAGAACAGTGTCGCCAACTCACCGAATGAAAATGTATCTCTAAAATAAACTAAAAAATAGACTAATGGTTTAAAGTAACTAATGTAAGTAATGGTTTAATAACACGGAAACAACCATACAATACATAAGTTAAATTTACACGTCTGGCGTGTATATTCGTCATACGCTTGCAAGTTTCAGACTGAGTTGCGTACGTAAATCCATTCAACACTCACAAACAAAAATTACCGTTAGCGTATATATACGTCCAATGCTTAGGAAGAGTTTAACTATTTAAAGTATTAGGCTAATTATTTAAAGTTTTAGTAGAAGAGAAGTTTTAGTACATTTCACATGTTTTAAAAATAAACTAGATGTTTTTCTTGTTTCCCGTCGTCATTTCCGGCCGATTTTACATGGTTTGGTAATTTTTATGGCCGTTATCACACGATTTTGCAGTGCGCAATCGTTTGCGATCCTCCAAAGATCAACACAAAATACTCGTTTGAATGTCCGAGTACTTATCATAACTTCAAGTAGAGTATTGAAATATTCGGCATAAAAACTGTAATTTTTAAATACTCACACCCCTACAACTGTACCATTATGTATGTGAACAACAAAGAAACAAATATCACCATGAAAAGTTCAATCGAATAGAAAAACTTAAAATAACGTCAAGCCTTGAGGATAATGTTTCTAGAAAGTAAACTAATAGGTTAAATACTGATAAATGTATGACAAAATCTGACTACTGATCCGCAACAAGGTGACTCACTGTCATATCCCGCGGACCAGCTCCACATGGACACCATGGCCAGCAGCCAGTGGAAGAACGTCCCCTCGATCCTCCAGTAGAGGTCCGGGTTGTAGCGCTTCAGTGGCATCAGCACCAGCATCCACACAGCGTACGTGGGGATGCAGTACATGTTGTTGAGCAGCACAAACACGGTGCGGAAGATCACCTTGCACACCAGCAGTATGCTGCACAAACAAATAGCAGGTTTTTTATACTGTACCCGAAACATTATCCATATTGTAAATTATCTTTACCTGAAACGTCTACATCATATTTAAGAATCTATAACTCGCTTTCTCAGCTACAAATGATGTTCGTTTGCCTTGGATTATAACTTTTTTATAATATCTGGTCACAAAGTCCTCTACTGTGGTTAGTTTAGGTTAATCTAATTACAAAAAGTACACGTCCAGTAAAACAATCTAAAAAATTTAACCTACAAAAACTTATGGTCTGAAATTAATGCGTTATTTAATTTAATCTTTTAACATTAAAATAATTTAAATGTAATTTTAGAGCCAAATACCCAAAGTACACATTCTGGATCAAAAGAATTTAAGAGCTGAAATACCTTAGTGTAACCATATTGTTGAAGCAAAATCACATTAGTTGTACAATATACTGAAATATATGTACCGGTAGCTAAAATATTAATATCGAGGAAGCAAATTTTCTTGCAGTATTAAATCAATTTTGATTACACTTTATCAATCACCTAGGAATATTGTAAAAGTGGGTGAGGCTGCGGAATGCTAATAGTTCAACTGAAAAGCAATAAAATGGTTAAAACTGCCACGATGGTGATGAAGCAGTCTTGCAATAAAGTACCAACAAGGACTAAGATCAATAACAATGAACCTCCTCAAATCTAGAGAACCAATCATTTAGCTTCAACTGATTATACTATATCATTGTTGATGGAATTGGGTGAAATTAGTGTTTGATTGCATAATAATAATATAGCATGTGCTAAACACTTAATTTTATAGTGTAATTTGCTATGGTATTTATAACTGATTTAACTGTTGACTGCATGATTGCTCTCATTTTTTTTTTGACAATAGACAGTAACTTTATTCGTGTTCATCAAGAACAGAATTAGCGTCACAATGGTAAAGACAGCGATGTCTTAGAACATAAATGGAGTTCTGAAGTCTTCTTTGCTTTCGGTTGGCGTGATTGGTTCCCTCATCATGGCAATAAACTTGTTCAGTATTTACATAACAAGTGAGAGGGAGCAGAGGCAATCACATTTTATACATTTTCCCAATTTATAAATCAATGGTTTCTTTAAAAAACTGTTCTTCAAATGATGTTTATAATTATGTGTTTTTACTATTTATATTTTTTCACATATGCCATTGTTTACATACAATTATTCTCATAGGTCCTTTGGAAGATTAATATTGGCTGCTTTGTTTTTACTTTATTTTCTCAAACTTCCCCACATAACTTACTTTCCATCAAATATGTTTTCATAATCTTTTTCTGTGATTTAATTATTTGTCACTTATTTTAATCTTTTCTCCCAAATACAGTTTTCTTTTAACCCTTTGAGTGCTAAGATTCTGAAAGTAGTAGTTGAATCCGCGATGTTTTGTTGATTTTTTAAATGTCTTGAACGCCTGCACAGTTAAAATTAATTAAACATGCTTCCACTGGACACACACACAGTACAGGACAGGTAAAAAGTAGCGAAACACCTGATCAGATGTGCAACTCACAAAGAATCCACCCATCCCGTCAGCTTGGACCCGAGCCGTCCACCGTTTGCTTAAGGTCCGCCCTCCCCTTCAACTCTGCCACAGACAGGTGAACTCTCCATGAGTTGCACATAAAAACCACTAACTGTTACGGGATTCGAACCCTCGTTCCAAGTGTTACCCCTGGCCGGGAAGGTAACGCGTTAGACCGCACAGCCACTGATCAGACTAGCAGCTAGCTGTAGCGGACCAGGTGGTATTAGAGCCTAGGCGCTTGACGAGGTGGTTGAGTTTGTGCCTACCAAGTCACACTCAGACTGTTTGTGCACATGTCAGACTCAGACTGCAGACTGACAGTACAAACGCTTATGAAGCAGTAACAGTGTTTATCGATAACAAATTCAAAAGACAATATATCGGTGGTCCATAGCACTGAAAGGGTTAAAAACAATTATTACTTATAACTTACATAATAAATTTATATTTCTTAAAAAAAGTTAATTTTATCAAGTGTGATTTTATCAAATGAAAGAAGTGAATACGAAATTGTTGTGGAAAAAGACACGTTTTCAGGTTTTCAGATATAAACCTAGATGTCATGCCCAAAAATGAATGATGAATGACGAATAATTATTTCAAACCAAGGGTAACTTGTAATTACATGGACTTTTCTTTGGTGAGTAATCCAACACCTTTTATCAAGTGTGATTTTATCAAATGAAAGAAGTGAATACAAAATTGTTGTGGAAAAAGACACGTTTTCAGGTTTTCAGATATAAACCTAGATGTCATGCCCAAAAATGAATGATGAATGACGAATAATTATTTCAAACCAAGGGTAACTTGTAATTACATGGACTTTTCTTTGGTGAGTAATCCAACACCTATTTTATCTACCTGTATGTGGATGAACATTCAATTAACATTTAAAGGATGATGAAAAACCAACTGAATTGTGTTAAAGACCTTTGAACTTCTTAATGAAGTGCAATCTTTACCTTTGAATTTTAATATAACATTGTTATAGTATTATTTTGTGATAATGACTGATCCGAACTATGCTGGACAATGCTGAGCAAATATCAATTAGTTTATGTATTTACTATTGACTAACCTAATATTTTGACACTATGTCTTATTTCCCATGTCTTCATTTATAATAATAAAATACATAGGTTGTACAAATTTGATTATAATTGCATTTTCTTTCAACTTTTGTTTATTCCTTTCACAGTAATTAAAAAACGGTGGTCCACTCACGGTGGTAATTACTCATTAATTCCATCTTTGCTTTTCATAGCTTGGATACCCCCAAAACACATTCATGCTGCAGACTGGACGTCTTATAAGGAAGTCA
This sequence comes from Allygus modestus, assembly GCA_963675035.1. Classification (NCBI taxonomy): domain Eukaryota; kingdom Metazoa; phylum Arthropoda; class Insecta; order Hemiptera; family Cicadellidae; genus Allygus; species Allygus modestus. The sequence goes on along the minus strand of OY776117.1, from coordinate 124,229,366 downwards.
TGGAGCTCTTTCTTCAGCGCATTTCCCGTCAACTGCTGAAGGTTTTTGGCTAGGAGGTTTAACAGCTTTCATCCAATGTAGGAAGGCTTTTCATATAGAGCAGTGCGATGCAGAGGCATAGTGCAGTACATAGTTGGAGGCATGGCGGGTGTTATAGGAAAGGTTATTCTTTCCTGTCTGTAGTTTTAAAGTGACAGTGTTTAGGACTTCTTTAATGTACAGGGCCGGGACAGTGAGGATTCTCAGGGTCTGGAATGCATTTCTGCAGCTCTGTTGAGGGTCAAGATTTGCTAAAGTTCTTATAGCTTTATTCTGAAGGAAAAGTATTCTGATTAAATTCCCAGCTGATGTATGATTATGATTTACTTTTTGTAGCACTCAAACAGTATTATTCTTATTGTCATCAATCATATGACGAGATCAATTGCATGCAAATGTTAAAAGACCAATAAAGTCTCTTACGAGGGTTGCTATTTTAATTTTCATCCTTGACAACACTGATTGTTGCCAGGCGCCAGCTGATGTTTCCGGTTGAAACTTTATGTTGTTAAACATAAGCTCAAACATGACTTATTGTCATCTGTCACTATTAGTGTTGTTAACAGTGACTTTAAAAGTTTATCAACATGGTGAAAATGGAATTATCTCATGAACAGCTTCGTACGATTATTTTTCATAACTTTCGATGTGGATTATCAAGACAAGAGTGCACCGATTGATGGGTCATCCACCATACAGCCCTGATTTGGCACCCAATGACTTCTCTTTGTTCCCGAACATCAAAAACAAACTACGTGGACAACGATTTTCAACACTTGAGGAAGCAGTTATTGTATTCAAATCGTATGTTTTGGAGCAACTCGGAGTAGAAAAAGTACTTTGAAAATTGGTTCAAACGCATGAAAAATTGTATTAATTTTCATGGAGAATACTTTGAAAAGCAGTAAAGCCGAGTTTGTTCCTATATAATTGTTTTTTCTTTGTTAGGCCAAAAATATAAATAGCAACCCTAATATGCCTTTAAATGAATGTTGCTGCTTAGTTTTTTTTTTGTAATTTTACTAAATTTATATTCAATAATATTTAAGTGTTCTACTATAATTCGTTATGATGAGGCTATTCACAACATTACATCTTTCTGGTTTGATATTCTTCCAATCTGATGCATTGGTTCTTAATATTTTAACAAAATTAATTTATTGTCTGATCAATGTAAAACCTATCACAATAATTGCAACTAACTTTGTACAGTGTACACTCCAGACTTTTTATGTCCTACTTCCAGCTAAATTGAATACTGGTACTGCAAATTTCATGGTAGTTTCATATCTTCCATCCAGTGTCGTTATATTACAAAATCCTTATCGTCGTTATAAATCTCATAATAGAAAACACAATTTTGGTATCAATATCAGCAAATCTGAATAAAAAAGCTTTATCTAAAAATTTGTATTATATTTTTTAATACAAATTTAGATCAAAAAGAATATACAAGGTAGCCTATCTGTAAAATCTATTACACAAATTTGTCATACAGTTTTATAAAAGTTCCTGTAAACATAAGTCTGAAAATGTTTCCATCTGCTTATGTTTTCATTTCCAACATAGGAACTTTAAGACCATTATAATTATGCAAAGGAAACTGAGAAATTGCTGGCAAGATGTAAAATAAAAATTTAAGAATTTAAAAATCTGGAAAATAGCCAGGAATAAAAATGTTTGGTAGAGCCCTGGATGTCTTCCAAACTTGATCTAACAGTGCACAACTCACAGTAATCATCCAAATGACTCACAATATTATTGCACAACATTTAGACATTTCAATTTTAATTCGGTTAGGAGGGTCAACAAAACAACCATATATATTTAGTTTTTAAAAATATACTTTAAAAAAAACAAGTACTTTAAATCATTACCTATTATGTACTGCACACACCTCTCATTTTACAGTATGACACACATAAATGTACACATCTCAGGAATAAAATTTTTGTCACAATTTTTGTTGTCTTTAAAACTTAAATTTGGGCATACTGGTACTTGGGAGACAGCACTAACAACATTTATTTACAGTATTTTATCTGGTGGCTAAATTAAATTGATTAACATTAAAATGTACCGAAAATTATTGAGGAAATTGTTAGTCATATCTATCAACCCGAAAATTGAATAAAAGGTATTAGTGAGAAAATATTGGGTGAAAAATATTTATTTTCAGTAAAACTGTAAACCACTCCCTAAGAGCAAAATTAATCAGTATGGGTAAATCAACACATCTAAAATATTTTAATCATAGCGAAAATTTTGGGCCCAAATAGAATTTATTTAAATTCATAGGAAAAATTAAATTTTTGTCTTTAAGGACACTTGTAACAGAATGCTTCCGCGGTATCGTGTAATCATGTAAAAAATAAAATAACAGGTATACTAGCATAAAACACAGTTACAACTCAGTTTAAACTATTAAAACCAAACCAAACCTCATGCAAAAAAATGTGTTTAATAGTTTGCTTCTGTTTTACCAATAAAATTATTGTTGAAGTTAATTTTCCTGTAGAAAAAATAAAGTTTTATTGCATAATACGATACTGCTTTTTCAAGTTTCTTCATCGACAAGACATAATTTTAATTCTTTGAATTTATAGGATGTTAACCCAGGTTTCTAGTTTGGTGGAAGGTCAGGCTCATTTTAAAAATTGCCTTCTTAAAATTACATACAGCAAAAATTTATTTTCATTAGGTGGTATTATTTTGTCAATCCTTTACAGTATAATTTTTTGCAGTAGGCTTTTTGTTATTACGTGCAACTTAAGAACAAATTGAAATTCATTCAAAGCAATTAGAGCGAAAATGAACAAAAGCAGCCTGGAGTGAACAAATTAAACATCAAGACTTGACAAAAAACAATTTGTTGACAACTAATCAGCAAGTAGCCGTAACAATTGGCAGTTTTGATTAAACTCCTAAACTTTTAAAGTCAAATTATATTCACTGGCTTTTTAGATTTTTTAGTCTGAACCAAGACCCTTTAAAAACTAGGTAAAGAAGTTTAAGTAAATATCCCTGAATTATACTGAAGATAATAAGAAAAGATTAAGGATTACAGTACTTATACTGTAATATGTTTTTAATTTTACAACACAATTATTCACAAGATGTAAACTATTAAAATTATTTGTAATTTTAATTGTTTAACTCAAAATTATCAATCTTGAATAGATTTAAAATAAAATTATGTTAATGGAAATTAACCACGGTCATTGAAAAACCACGAAATACCCACAAATTTACATGTGAAAACAGTGAGTAACACTGGGTTATGTACGCAGTAGGAGGTAAAATAAACTCGTTTTCAAAAATTTACTTATTTAAAATATCATGAACAATCACATAAGTTCACACAAAAGAAGGAGGATAATATTATTCTTTTCTTTATATTTTTGAGGGCATAAATTAAAAAAATAGGTAAACTAAGAGTGTATGTTATTTCAGCTTAATGATGTATTAGTTTAACAACTCCACTATTATTTACCAAACAACTCTATAATGAGCAAATAATAACATACTAAGCTAACTTCCATTTTAAATACCAACTAAAATACCTAAAACAATATTTATATCTTATTAGTTCAGACTAACTATTCAATGTTTGCCAGACATGATGTATAAATAGCCATCTGAAGATTTGGTACAACAAATGGGTGGAGTCAGCTGAGTCTGAGAAGGCAATCAGCTGTTACAGGTACAATCACATCAGCTGTTTATCAGCTGATGAGTCAGTAAGTGGGTTACTCAGCAGAGAGCTTCATTAGACCCTGTTGTGAAAGGGTAAAAATAAACAAGAGCGAATTGAACCCAATCGATCTGAAAAGTCCCGTCGTGAATCCTTACAACTGAAATATTGGAACCACTCAACTCGTCAATATTTAACTTTCACCCTACTTACAAGTCACACTCGATCCTTACCTCACATTTTCCGAGTATCGAGTGTAATTTTTCTAACCTATTGGTTTTTTGCTTATTATTTTGGTAGGCACTTTGGGGTAAATTTCTGCTAAAATTTAGTTCAAGGCCAGCCAGTTAGAACACGGACAGTGAAAACATGACTCATGTCCAAGGCCAAGAGGGCATGACAACGTACTGAAAACTATGAAACATTTGGTTTAAGTTGGGATCAAATCAAACAAATAAAAAGGTTGATCTTGGTAAGAAATTAAATTGTTTTTGATTGTTTATCAAAACACAGATATTGTAGTGAAATATAAATTATTTATGTGAAAACATAAATGGCTTGAAAACGGGAAATTTTAATATTTTTTGACGGTGAACACAAAATAGAAACCTAAATTTTTATGTTCCTACCCTTAAACAACATAATACAATACAAAAATCCAAATAACTAAGCTTCTTCCAGGTTTTGTGGTGTAATATTCAGGAAGTAAAAGCCATATCTCACTGTAAACTTCTAGACGGGTCAAACATAATCTTACTTTATAGTTAGTTACACTAGCCGGCTTGACCCGAGGAATAAACAGCCGAGTATCCTGCATAATGTGGTTAACCTCTTTAACTATTTGAATGATGTACTTCTGATTATGTTATCATCTCGTCAAATAAAAATTAATTTTCATGAAACTTTGAAAATCTTTGGGGCAACAACGAAATGAAAATCAAAACCCATTACTTTTCCTGTTTTAGATTATAAGACTCGTGTACAAAATTCACTTCTCCAGCATTTTAGAAAGTTGGAGAACTAGTGATGAACAACCCAGCGCTTTCGTTTTTATATACTAGGAGGATTACTCAGATATATTTTGAATTAACTAAACAAATTAGTAAAAACCCAGATTACTGGGTTGGTACAAACCTCAACCCTGAGAAAACTCAAATTTTATAAAAAACTCATGTGAAGATTGGAAATATTAGCTTTGGGGCTAATGGAGTTTAAAATCAAAACAAAAGAAACAGAACAGCTGTGAACACATAACCAGTGTGAACTGTCAAAGTAACACTTGCACATGGAAAATTATCAACATGTTATTTCTATAAAAATGTTACTAAAACCATTGGATGAATATTGCAAATAGAATGGACACATACAAATCAATCAAATGTGTAAACATAGAAAACACTACCTGAAGACTTGAGTTATAAAAACCGGGAGTGACTCTAGCAACTGAGCGAAGGAAATCTGTTCTTAATGGTTGGGGGGGGGAGCACTCAGTGAAAAATCAATGTGACATTAAATAGAGAGACAATTAATCATCTAACACTGAGAAGACATTAAAAGACTTCTTGTAAATTATTTATGACCATAAAACATTTATCTATTGAGTTGTTTAATGTTTAACTAACGAGAATCAACTATAACCGAGCATGGCTCGGCTCCCCCCCCCCCCCGGGGATATTTTTAAAACCGAAATATACACTAAATTTAAAAAGAAAACTTGTCGTGTAATGTGTAGAAAGGCATAAAAAGTAAAGTGTTATATGAATTAGATGCAAAAACAATTATATATATATATACGTTGAAGTATTGCAATGTATATAAATTTTGAATAATTATTTTCAAACCACAAGATTCATTCCCTGATCTCTCTGAACTCAATGAGATAGCAGTGACTCAGTTTCAGCAGAAGTCTGCATCATAAGAATATCTGTATCCTTGCCTCTTTTCTCATCAATGAATAATAAAGTTAGATGAATTAAATGATTACTTAAGTAACGATATAACACTTATTTTACAATATAAAAGGGTAAACTGTATTGTCTGTTTATTGCCATATCTGTTTGAGAATTAGACAAAATATTTCTAAATAAAATCGAGCTGAAATTTTGTAGAAGGTAATATAAGCACTACCCGCGTTTTAAAGTTCCAATGTTAATCCTTGTGAACACTGACTTGTTTATAAGATTACCAATGCCACACTAAATTCAGATTGAGATTTGCAAAACAATTGGCTTTTTATTGCTACAAGATCTTCGTGTGAAGAAAATGATACCAAATGTTTTTTTTTCAGAGTCTTTAATCTGATATCAATGGCCATAAGTATGAATAAATATGTTCTCTTTCGCATATAAAATCAATTGATATTTGCCTCGTCTTAGTGAGTAACTTTGCTAAAACCATCAGCCATCTCTTCAATATCTTCTCTAAAAACAAATAATAATGATTAAACCTATCATTACGCTGTTATTTGAAAATAACTAAAATTTATAGTTAATATTTAAATGTATTTTAGTTAACAGCTGCCCAAACTTGTGTAACTAGTTTATGGGCTTTAAAAACTGGGCAAATTGATAACTTTGACAAACAATTCTAAATCAAAACTCAGAAAAAGAATAGAACACGTCATTAAAGACACAACACAAAATAATTTCCATGTCAAGGTTACATCAATAAAAATAGATTTGTGATCTGGCAGCAAACCGTAGTTATACATCAGAGCCATTCGTGGTGTAAACTTCCAAGCCCAAACATGAAAGTGTGTCGGATCAAATCAACATCGGCCAGAGTGTACGTTCTATTCTATACATTAACATTTACTGAACAACTATGCTAAGTTATATCATTCCCCTTTCGAGGCATAATGTTGTTTGATAATAGGTTTTGTTTATTTATAAATTAATTACTAGAACAAAACTTTAAAAATTTGTAATAAAGCTAACATTAAAAAAATTTCTGTAAGAATTTGTTCAAAGTAATTTATCATAATAATTCCTAAGTCTAAAGAGAAACCTCAAACATGAAAAATTTTCAATTCTTAATTTTTGGTAAGGAAAATTCTAATCACGCCTAAAAAACAAAGTTTGAATTTGTTAGGCCTGCAAATGAGACTGTTGCCACAACTTAATTAAAAATATTGCAGTTAGGTTTTTTCCTATACAAAAGTATAGCAGCACATTTAAAAGAAGTTTTATTTAAAATTTATATTTTAAAATTAATTATTTTATTAATTCTTAGTGTTTATCAAGTTAATTCAGGCGTGTCATTTGATGGGGTTCTCTTACAACTTTGATATTCATCAGCTCCAATAACTACTCTTTTCATCGATTGAAACAGAACTCCAATTAATTTATGTTAAAAGTTCTTCAGAACTCAACTTTTTACGAAATAAAATATTACACGACCAAGAGAAAGAAACATCAACATTGTCCACTTTTTCTAACCAATCAAGTTTTTTTTCCGCTCAAAACAAACGATTGGGTCCGGCCACTAACGTTCCAAACTACGTATATTTAAAATTCAAGTTTGTTACGCATACATGTTAAATCAACATTCTGGACTAGTGTAGTATATTTGTATGTCAAAATCTATCAAGTTGGCAGCATTATGACCAGTGGACCATTGCCAATGGGGACTCATGGTTCCAAGCGCCAAAGGATGGTTACTTTGCCACAAAGGATGGTCGGTTGCCATCTAATTTAAAAACCAAAGAAAAAGAAGGCAAATTAAATGTTGAAAATTGGTCCAGGATGATTCGTAAGGATTGTAGAACTGCAGGAGATACTTACATGGCAAAATAAAAAAAAAATAGACCAGGAAAACTTCCTCCATCTGAGGTGATTTTACCAACATTTTAAACATCTTGTGTACAATAAATAATATCTTATCTAGGATTAATATTTTGTTTAATCATTGTAATAAACTTACTTTTTAAGACATACTAGCTCTTATTATTTTACAAAATACCTTTGCAAACACCAATTTAAAGTTGTAAAAAATGTGCAAATGACTGTCGTTTTCAACGTTGTTAAACTTAAAATTCCCAATTTTTATAATAACTTTGTTGTAACATTTGTAACATTAAAATATTACTTTTGATGTCTAAATAGACTATATACAACATACTGAACTAAAAAAAATTATTCTATTATTACTGTTGCAATAATTAGTGTTTATCCTTCTCTGAAAGTGTCAATCTGTCACTTAGAACGTATTGGCGTGTCCTATTCCAATGTCCCCAACTATACTCAGTTTAGGATTAAAATGTGTATATATTTTAACACAAGACATAACATTTTACAACGGAAAAAGAAAATAGCATATATTCTGCAGTACTATCATCAACAACTTTTATGTTAGCTAGATATATTTACTGTTTGGATTTAAAAATAATGTAAAACGGTTGTTTTAAATAACAAATATTTTTGATTAAAATAACTCTTAAATCTCAAAATCCCAATAAACCTTTAAAAGGACTTCTTTAATTTGAAATTCCTTTCATGAAGGATGTCTCTTGCATACTACTAATTTAATAAGTATACAGTTCATACAACTTGATCATGGATGATGAAATTGTTCTAGAAATGTATTTGTTTTTCAAGCTGAAACTTCGGGCCTTTCCATAAATATGCCAAAATTATTTTAATTTGTTTAGTTTATAACACTGAAAATTTTTTTTTCTGAAAGTGCAGATGGTTTCAGGTAATTTTCCTGATAAAATTATATACATTCAATTGATTACCATTGTAATAAATCTCCCGAATCTTGAATCTAGATATTCATAATCTTGAATCTAGATATTCATAATCTTGAATCTAGATATTCATAATCTTGAATCTAGATATTCATAATGGGTTTCCATATAAGAAATTATTCATTTGGTTGAAGAAGACTTATCAACAGTTTTTATTTGCTCATGTAAACAAAGTATCAAATTTTACTAATATACCTCACAAGATTCATTTAGCTGGATTGAATTTGGCGGAAAAATTTTATATATAGTAGACCAGTCCATTTGTTAAAATGTAGATACGTCTGTTGATGAAGCATCAGCAGAATACAAAAATAGAAAATCAGTAGAAGTTTCCTCAATCCCAGTACTTGTAAGGTATTACAATAAACCTTAAAACCACTGGCCAAGAACCAAAGGAATAATATATACAACTGTCCCAAAGTCCTTATACAGTAAGAGTTAGTCTCACGACAGATTACACAGCAACTGGGGGTATTAGGGAGTCTCAGCAGCTGACGGTAATCATCTAGTTTAGTCGGAAGTCAAATATTTACAAAGCCAAAACCAATAGTTACGAGGGCTAGACAAGTCTACGTTTCGTCCAAAACCGTGTTTGCTTGTGTCTAAGGGTAGAAGGAATCGGGTCTGGCAAACTCTCATTGCATTAGTACGATTTAGTGGCAATCTTATTTTGTCAATAGTCACCAACAAAGTGAGTTTCAACCCAACTTGTGATAAAGACACTTTGAAGTATCTCTAAACTGAGTTTAAATGCTTTCGGTTGAAAGATAAACCTTATCTTTACCGCATAAAACAATAATGCTCCTCTTAAAAACAGGTATTTAAGAGCAATTCAATCTGGATGATGACAAATATTCTTTGAAACTTTTTCTAAGTTCTTGTATCTACAGTTTATTGCAATTTCATGATCTGTGGTAACTTTAATAATGGTAAAAGACATTAAGCGACAGTTGGATCATTGCAGTTTTATATCTTAAAAACTTTAAACAATGAACAACACGTTTTAAAAGAGTTTACATTTTACAACATACATAGCATTTTTTAAATTAGCAAGTCGTATTATGAGTTTGCATAATTACAATGAGAATCGCCAGAGTTAAATTACAAACAACTTGGAAACTATTAGCATTCGTTAAAATAGCACATTTAAAAATGTAGTGAACAAATTTAATTTTCACCATTTTAAAAGAATGCCAGATTATCCCTTCGGGTTTGTAAAATTAGTGGAGAGGAACAGAATACCAAGATAATGGCTATGGGCAGGGGAGGATTGCCCGCATGCGAGGGGGGAGGTACCTGTATCCGACCAACCGCAGCCGAGACGCGAATGAGGGCCTACTTCGAGACAACACACGCAGGTCTTCAGGATCTAGGAGCAAAATTTCTTCTTCACTGGAGGAGCTGAAAGGGCAACAAGGATCAAAACTAGGGCACAGGGACAACAGAACAAAACACAGGATAAATAAACAGTAAACAAATCAAACTTCTGGTCTGTCACTTTCCGAAGAGCAAGAGTCTTCATTACCGGAGGCCATCTTGAAGCCTTGTCTTATAAAACAATGCTAAATTTCAGTAAGTATTCGCTGACTGTCGTTTGGTTTTGGCGTCAAATTCTATGTTGGTAGTTCAGTCATCTACATTTCTGATTTTAAAAATCGGATATGTTGAAACAATGGAGTCAAATATAAAATGTTTTTTAATTTGCAGTTTGATTAAAAGTCGTATTGATTTCCAGATGAAATCTAAATTCCCAAGTGTAACTTGCTAGAACACTGTCCCACCTAATAAAACAACTGTGCCCTACTACTTTTTCCAATTTTTCGATATTGGCATTATTTGTGCAACATATTTTGGTAGTGCCAATTAGTAAAGAACAATTCAATTATTTATAAACTGTATACTATCTCTCTCAAAGTAATTAAATTGATAAGATAAAAGTTAATCTGCACCACTAGATTAGAAACTGACTTGACATTTTTTATACAAAGGCATATTTTAACAGTTAAAAATACCATACCGTAATCCCTTAAATTAATAGTGCAAAAATCATTACATTGCAAATCAGTCAGTTTTTTTTCATTTAAATACTAATATTTTACTCTGTGACAGACCAGACTCCAGAAGCATGAAATATTTCACAAATAAAACAACCAAACAGTAAAATAAATCATTAAATTAAAATCTAAACAAACTTCTGATTCTGGTCCTGCAATAGTTTTTTACTACTAAGGAACTGAGAGGGAGATATAAAAAAGAACCTTTCTTTTTTTATCCAAAAGACAAAAAGAAAGTCTCATTTAAAATTCAGCATCAAAAGTCCTAAATTCTTTGTTTATTTGTAAAGATGACAGCCAAGTAGAAGAAAATCGTAGCCGTCTCTAATAAGACCAACTATCAGAGACGGCTTTGGGAAAACACAATGTGGGTATGAACTTTACAATTCAGACCAAACTAAGTTGTACTGTGGATCCTTTTTGTAGCAAACCATGATTTCTTGAGTGTATTACACAGAATTCTACAACACATCACAGAAGGCTGACTGTTAGGGGCGGTGGTCACCGGCTGCTTGAAGCGCTAGTGGCGCTAGGTAGCTCAGAGAGGGTGCATTCCTTCACATCCTCTGTCCACCCCTCCAGCGACCCGACTAACGCTGCTGCCTCGGAAGAGCAACCCTTCTCCTATTTCAGTCAACCTTCAACCTTCCGTAGTGTTTTCTCATTTTTTGTAGTAAGTTGGGTTGTATAATTTTGCTGAGTGAAATCAGGGGACACTGACTTCCCACGCCGGTGGGGGGGGGGGGGTTTGATGATGACTTAAGGTCTCAGGGTATTAGTTGTTATTGCTGGATTAGGAAACATTAGCTGCTAGGCACTTCTTCCACAAGCGGGAATTTTGCACAGGTTACCGGAAGGAAAGGATGTAGCAGAAAAGGAAAGGGTGGGATGGGACAGACAGCCAAATTGACCTTTCAAAGGGCCAACTCCCGTGCTCCTGTGATTAGGCTCGAACAGGCGGACCCCACTCTGCTCTCCAACTGGCCAACTCAACTGACAGGGTATTCATGTACAACAGCCCGGGACCACATTCTCAGGTTGGTTGGTTGAAAGGGAAGCTTGTCATAATGGACAGCCAAAAGACATATGTAATGACAACTTCATTTGCTGTACCCAATGTCAGCCTTAAAACAGGGTGTTTTTAAGCCAAAATAACTTGTACTTGAATTTGGAACAAAAATGTTCATGATTTTTAGCAAAAACAAAACCTTTTTTACATTCAGGCAACCTTTTAAAATATTTTAATCCATGAAACCGTTTTTATTTTAGCTAGGTCAACTTTAGAGAACATAAAGACCAACAAAATTTAAAGTCTGTGTAAAAAGAACAGATTTTGTAATGATTAAACCACTTTATTGTACAGATTAAATTTAACATTTTAAAATGGAAATTTTAAAAATGTTGGAATAAAATATTTTGAAGGAAGTTCCCTATAAATCTTTTGGTTTCTGGGATACCAACCGTGTCCCAGTAAAAATAAAAACAATCTGCAAACAGAACAAGATGTCGGAGCCACTTTGCACCTCTATGTTTGGTAACAAACAAAAATATTATTTGTTCGACTGACAAAATTACTTTATTTGAACATTTTTGTTGTCATTACTATACATGCATTTTTGAACTTAAAAGCCGTTTCAATTATATGGCTTTTCAAGTAAATTCCTTTCTCACAGCCTTGGCACCTTGTATAAGCCTCTTATTTGTTGACAAATAATTAACATCTAAAGGCATGTTATGTAAGTAATATTCATTAAAATAAATTATTTTGACAAACATTCACATCCTGTGACAAATATTGATATTTCTAGGTTTTCCCATTCCTTATAAAATTTTTGTTTTAATACGTTGAAAATGGCACACACACATGGCACATCACACAAACATGGCAATCTAGAATGTGATAAAATTTAATTTTGATTTCAAGACAGACTTAGGAAATCACCTCACAATTAACATACAATACTGTGCTTGTAAATCAAAGTAACTAATGAATTAATTCTAGGTTAGTTGAATACACTTTCTGATGGGTGTAATGGTAAAATCTGTTTTAAAATAGAAATTTTACCTACTATCACCCAAGAGTTTTAATATTTATTGTATTTTAACAATATGCTACTTTTAATAGCATGATCAATTTAAAAAGTACTTTCAGCAAGGCCTGGATATTTTGAATTTAAATTTGATAAGTAAAATTAATTTACAGTAAGTATGGAGCCACAACTAAGCCTACTATACACTACATGGAACAGTAGCAATATTATTTCATTTTCATATGTAATTAGCATGCATAAGGATTACGGAGATTGTAGTACCTCCTGAAATATCGCAACAATTATTTGTAACAAGCAAACCAACCCAATAAGGCCAAACACAAAAGATAGGCCTAGAAGATCAAGTAAAATAATTCAATTTTAACTAAATGTATCGTACTCCTAATAACCTCATAAAATTTGTTTTTAATACTGCTCTTTTAACAGGTTCTAAACAAAAATACCCCCTTCGCAGCAAACCTGCATACTCAGCGAATTTCCATTGGAGATATAAATGTCTTAATACTACATAAAGCCATTTACCAACTTTCATAAAAATATATTCACAAATAAGCAATACATACAATTTTAATTATTCTCCATAAGAATAACATTGGGGCTGAGTATGCAGGTTTGCTGCATCAAGGAACACAAAAATGGGTTTGTATGCTAATATCAATACAACTCAACTAGGTGAAATCATATACCAGTTTGTATTCATTTATATTCATAATTAAGGGAGACATAGCATTTAATTATTATCCATAAGAATAAAATGGGGCTGAGTACGCAGGTTTGCTGCTACAGGAGCCTTTGGCAAAAAAATTGTTTTTTGAGCATCAATGTACGTTCATAAATAAGCGAGATATACAATTTTTCTTTTCCTCCATAAGAATAACATTAGACAACGTACTGTGTTTAGCACTTGCAATATCTCGGTAACCAATTCACGTAGAGGAATGATCAAAATACCAAATTGTATGTTTTTTAAGCTGAATCCAATGGTAAAAACTAAAATTTGACTATTTCAAAAATTAGATGTTAAAAATTAAAAAAAAATGTTTGGGGTACAAAACCCCCCCCTAAATACCCCTTCGGATGGAGCGATATGGAAAATTCAATCAGGGTGATTTATTAATCACGATTGGGTTTCTAAATTATTTTTATTATTCGCCTGTGCACGGAATCGGTTATCTGCAATACCATATTTTCTACACTAAGATTTTTATAATTTTTAATCAATCGGCCAACAACAATAGCTATTAAGTTTTAAATCATTTAAAACTCACAACTAATCCAGAGATGATAATAAACACGGATTTCATCAAGATAATATTTTGCAATTCAGATTTAGAACATTTTCTAGTAGTGTTATAATAAAATAAATGGTGTCACACTTTATTAAAACTAAAATGTTATAATTTTAACCAATTTAAAAACAAAATTGGAAAGGTTTTTTGGCATGTTTATCAAACTTGATCAACTTCTTAATCAAAAGTAGGTTAGGGTTAAAGTTTGAACAGAAATATTCTACAGAAAATATACAAGTGTCAGAAAACTCATTAACTTTGTTTGCATGTTCTGTCAGCTTTCATCTTTACCTATATTAAACAACGGTTACAACTCCTCTGGTTTTTAGTTCTACTTTGTGACTACTCTCCTGGTTTAAATGCATATAAAATCCAACATTAAGAGTGGGTCCCAGTCACAAAACATTTGGCGTTTCTACCTGTTTCCCCCCCTGAAGGCCAATGTTAACTTTCAAAGCCCGTTCCTCCCCAACGAATTATCGAATAATTTTGATTTATGGCTTATTTAAACAAGCAACAAAATAATCAGAAATTTCAGTGAGCAAGATTCTGATATATAGAAAATATTTGTTCAATAACATTCCAAAATATTCATTATTTAAGATTCTTTTAAGGGTGGAACTATTTGTGAATTCAAAAATTCTGCCATTGAAATAGGTTTGCTCTTAAAAATTATCCATTAAATTTTGGATTATCTGTTGAGAAGGGACGGACTTTGAAAGTTAACATTGGCCTTATGGGAGCAGGTAGTAAAGTGAATTGTTGCGTGACTTGGGCCCCCTAAAGATCAAAATAAGTGGCCAAAACATTAGAAAACATTGTTGCAAAGCTTCATCCACACAAAAATTATAATTTAAAAACTCTTTAAATCCCATTTATGACCAAATTCATTAAAATAAGTCAACAGTGGTTATTGTTCGTTGAAACCTGTTTGAACCAAATTTTAGTTTTATAAATAAATAGTTTCCCACTGTAAAAACTATGTTTAATAGAAAAGGCATATCACAAAATAAATCCATAATACCTAGTCTCTATCATTCTACAATTTTACAAATATACTGGAGATGGTAAAAATAATAAAAGTTATATTTTGGTTTCTAATCAAACCTCTCTAGCATCAATCAATGTCAATCGATAGATAAAAATTAATACATGAACCACAGACAGGACTTCATCTTTCTCTCTAATGTGTGGGTGGGGGTGGGTAGATAGACAACAATGCGTATGAAACAAGACCTTTGCATTGTGAAATGACAATGCCACTGACATAGCTATTCTCACACAGCCTTCGCCTAACTCCTTTTATATTCAAGGTCACATAATCTCTTATCACCTGTAAAACAGATTAGTATCTGATAAGCTTAAACTCTAGAGACACACTGAGGGTTTGATGTTTTGTGAGTATATTCAGTCTCAAAATTAATGAATTGACAGTGAATATTGCATTAGAAAAATAGCATTGGATGTCACATAACATTAAAAAAGGCATTTATTAAATGAAAATACTACTCTCATTTTAAGGCATTACTGGATTTAATATTAACCCACTGGCATAGACATACGAGCTGGTCTCATTCCTTCCTTGTAATTTTTTAAATCTATGAATTGGAATAGAAATTTGTGTTTTTAAATGGATTTATGGTTTATTTTCATTAAAATACTGTTTTCATTCAGTTTTTAGAGTCAAATTGGCACACACACAGTAGACATAAGTAAAAAGTAGCAAAATCAGTGTTGACCATGTGCAACTCACAAAGAATTAACCGATCCCGTCAACTTCCAAGCAAGCCTGCCACTGTTTGTTTTACTTGGGCCTTCCCACCAACGTTGCCACAGACCGGTTAACTCATTGTGAGTTGCACGACTGGTCAGTTTTGGTCGTGTGCGGGAATCGAACCCACGAACATCGTATCCACACCTGGCCAAGGTAATTCCAAGTCGTAGCCAACTCAGCTAACATAACCAAGGGCCTAGCGGCGATATTAAGGTTTTTTAGTCAGTCCGCGCCCCTAGCGGATTAGGACCGTAGTCGCCCACGGTCATTAGTTACGAATTTTGCTACTAGAGTGCACTATTGCGAATAGAATAAAATTACTACCTTAAATAATAATTACTGATAACCAAATTTGTCCTTAAGAGGGGGCTCCAGTCACCTGCTTCTACCGTAAGACCGATGTTAACTTTGAAAGCCCCTCCCTCCTTAACAGATTATCCTAAATCAATGATTTATAATAGTTCATTTTTAAGAGGAAAAAAATATCTAGCTATTTCAGTGATAGCTTTTGATTTTTGTCATCAAAAATAGTTCACCCATTAAAAACTTGAAAATATTGAATATTTTGTAATTTTGTTAAGGATTATTATTAACAATAGTGAAACTTTGCTCACTGAAATCACTAGATATATATTTTAGCTCTTTAAAATGAGCCATAAATCAACAATATCAGGCAATCCCTTGAGGGACGGGCTTTGAAAGTTAACACTGGCCATGTGGGAGAAGCAGGTATAAACGCAAAAAGTTTTGTTACTGGAGCTTGTTATTTGTTTAAATTTGGTGAAAGAATGCATTGTTATTCATTTATCAAACTACTGTCAGCACAGAAATTGTGGACACTCGAGTTTACGGTATCACACCTCCGAAACGACCCGTTCGATAATACGAGAGACCAATCAAATGAAATGAAATATTGTCAAATTTTATACTACGAAGTTTCAAGTTTTTACATCACTTTGAACTTACTATCAACAACCCTGTCATTAACCCCTATGAGTCACTGTTGCAAGAACATCGCGCTCCTCGAGAAGGAGATATTGAGCCTTCGCCAGCTTTTTCCCGCTGACCAGCTCCTTCGCGCGGGATTAAGAGCGTTTAACAAATATAAACTCATCACAAATCACTTTACATTATATTCTTTAGACAACATCAACATTCACAGACAACATTCTAAACGGGAATTTTTTAAGCACAAGATAACAAAGTTAACAAAGGTTTACAAAATTTACAAGAAAATAAAATATAATAATGTTAAAATTATTAAACTTAACAAAGGTGTTTGCAAATAACCCTCATATAGGTCAAACAAATTTTAAACTGATAAGTTCACTAGATATTTTGTAATAATTGTCTAAATTTGAGATTTACTCAAACATAGTGAAAAAACACCGATATTTTCCACTTTTTTCGTTGTATAAATTATAAAAAAAGTGATGCACAAATTTGAAACTCCGTAATATAAAATTTGACAATATTTCCTTTCATTCGATAGGTCTCTCGTTAAAATCGAACGGGCCGTTTCGGAGGTGTGATACCGTAAACTTGAGTATCCATAATTTCTGCGCGGACGGTAAGTAACCATTTATAAAGGGGGATGTCAACAAGGTGGACATGAGCGTTATTTGAGTTTTTCGACTGAAGGGGCAAAATTATACTGATCCTGATCATCAGAACTTTTTATACATATTATAGTAACATGTTTTCCGAATTATGGGGGGTGGGGCGATTTCTCCCCTTGCCCACCCCCCAAATTATGCCTACGAAGGTGGATCTGTTAAAAATGGGACAAGACTCTCGGGCAAAGATAAATAATAACATGTGTTACAACTGAGTAATAGGAATGTGTCAAAACTACAGCAAACCAAAGAGCGATTAAAAAGAACATGAACATTTTTTAAGTAGTGCAAATTGGATTATAATTCAATTAAGGGCTTTCCAAAATAAGGCAGCCACATGCTCTGAAGTCTGTACAAATCAGAAAGTGGGCAGAATGTTACAAAAGTTATTAAAGAAATTATTCATTGTTTCACCAACTGAATTGGTAAATAAACTGATCAAGTTTCTCAGGACTGACCTGGGAAACTTGAGATATAAAGCGAGCAACGAAAAAAGTATTGGGAATAATTCTAATCATCTCATTAGAATAAGCATCACTGCCAAGTTTATCAAATAAACTCTAACATTTTAAGACTTAAAACACGCGAATAACGGCTGGCCTGCAAACGAGATCCAAACTGCTTCTATGCAGGTTACCTCCCAACACGCATTATTGTATCTCAAATGATTTTAAGTGCATTACAAATTATTATATTCGTGCATTGTTAATAAATTGATAGACAGTAGAAACGAGATATAGTATAAAAATATGGTGGATATTTTTACACAGGAAAAATAAAACTTTATGTTGAACAATTTTATTAATCACATGGTGCTTGTAAAATTAAAGCTGTATACAATAAAACATAACCCAACAAGATAAATTGTGTCCTATATATTTGTACAGTTAGGAAACAAAAAGACGATAATGATGGAAGAAATGACCGGAGAGATAACAAAATTGGAGACTGACTCAGTTGTTATTTCCACTCCAATCACTTGGTTTCAGAAACTGTTTTGCGATAACCTACCATCTTTGACTCTACACTTATGATTAAACCTAATTACAATACTGTGTGGAGTTTTTATTATGCATGTAATAAACGTACAAAATAGGGAATTTGATAACAATTTAATTTTCATGAATTTATAAATGGAACTTCTGACAAATCTATTTCAATGCTCCTTGATCAATCATATTATATTTACTTTAAATAATACAACCCAAGCTTGGAATCTCAATCTGTAGACCGTTTTTAAAGTAAAACAAACAGGTGTGTTTAACTGTGCTTGCTTAGTAATGCTCCTAGCTCCTAAACCAAAGTTGTGCAATTTTGTGAAAGTTTCTCCTAAAATGTCAGTGACATCTACTATTCATTTA
Organism: Allygus modestus; assembly: GCA_963675035.1. Lineage (NCBI taxonomy): Eukaryota > Metazoa > Arthropoda > Insecta > Hemiptera > Cicadellidae > Allygus > Allygus modestus. The sequence continues at coordinate 124,210,741 of OY776117.1, read as the reverse complement.
AGTAGGACATACGTTTTCACACCAAAAAATTATTCTTTACATTCCGGATATAAAACTCATGAAATATGCTTCAGTGGATAGACTCATTTAACTTATACTGTTATTAATTAGACAAATTTTATCACCATATTAAGTTTCACTTTTATTTAAATCACTACTAAATAAAAATTAGGTGGTTTCTGTCTGTCTATTGTTCCATTACACCATAACCACCGGACCAATTCTGCTGAAGTTTTAAACAAATATAGTCTATATACCCAGGAGCGTTATAGGCCTATTTCCGTTTAGAAAAGTCCTCAGGGGAGTTACAAGTCAGCATGTTATTCATGATATGGAAGAGAGTTTCATTTGATTTAAGTCAAATGTATAAATTAATTCGATTAATGAAATAATAATTTAATTCAATTCATTTAAATATAGCCTATAGCTATTACAAGGATTATATCTAACTATCAATGTTTGGTTTACAATTTTTCTACTCTGAATATTCAAATAGTTGCGAAGCACGGGCTGGTTTATTTTTAGTATTATCACACATATTTCTACCAAGGCAGTTGTGAGAATGAAATTTCCTACACAGGTATTTTTGATTAGATTTATATAAAATTTACAAACTCAGTAGTGGTTGGTCAAATTTTTAAAATTAGGGATGCTTAAATATTGCTAATTTGTAAGTACCTTAGTTAAAGATGATTGAATAAGTGTAAATTGTTTGTGCTAGTATAATAAGTTAACTGAAATTACAGGTGAAGTATTTACAAAGAGAATACCAGAAAAATAGGTCAGAATTTAAAATAATTATTAGGAACTTTAAATTGAAAAAACACAGTAGTTCAGGGTTAAAAACTATGTATAATTGTTTATACAATTTACAAACTTATCAAAAACTGATTTGTTACCTTATCAAACAGGCATACTTATCTCCAAGCAAACAATGAAATAGAGACACCAGGGAATCATGTTAAGTTATTCATACAGAAAATGGTGGCAGGATATTGGGAAAGAATCTCGCTTTGAATATTTCCCCCTACCTGACGGTTTCACCTGTTTGGCAAAAACATTGTTTGTACTAAAAAATCATTAAAGATTTTTATTTTTATTACAACTAAATTGGAATTATTCTACAGATATGTAGCAGCGGATTCTGTATAAAATACAACAAATATTTAACATAATGGTTAATTGAAAAAGTATTAGGCCTACTACATTACTGAAAACTATTATCATTCGAATTCAAACGTCATATATTTTTAATATACAACAAATTTAAATTAAAGGAGCTTTCTATTTCATTATGAATTATTTTTAACATCATCAGTATTAGTAAACAAAGTTTAAAATGTTTATTATAAGCTTTATGTATACCTAATCGGTAAATATAGTCACAGCGTACAGTTTACAGTCAATCAATGCAGCAATTTCTACATATTCAGAGTTCGCTTGTTAAAAATGTAATGAAATACACATTTAAAGGCATGTCATAAATACTTTATTTACAATTAAATTTTATGTACCTATATTAAAAACTGTAATCTCAAACAGGTGCATCGTCTACAAAATGAAAATTGCACTTAAAAAACATTTTGTTAAAACTATAAGTAAATACCTAAGCTATGTTATAAATTTGTATTTGAGTTTTAGATTGCAGTATAAGAGGTCGCCGGTTCAATTCCCAAAGAGTCCACTTAACTGTAGGTTCGAACCAACATTCTGTGACAACTATCATAAATCACAATGCCACTGACATAGGTAGTCTAGTAAAGATAAAATCATTAAATTAAATAAAATAAGATTATACATCAAAAGAGATCATGTAAACCGACAAGACAACTTTCAGTTAATTTGGCGTTTAATACTCCCGCTCCAGTATATATAACTTGAGGGGTAGGGGGGGGGGGGGTTAAGGCAGTCAAGCGATTGAATCATCAGTTAGTAAAGAGTCTTGACAAAGGCCCAGCAGGGGTACGGGAGGGGGGCTTTCAACAGCAAAATGATCCTTAACTCATTCATTGCGGCAGTTACGATTAAGCAGGCTATAGGTTTTCTCACGTAAAGAAAGCTTAAGACTAGGCCTATCCAAAACTACACATTCGCGAGTTAAGTTTTTGGTTGTTAGCCTTCTGATAGAATGTACTTTTAATTTGACCAAACATACCATTCTTTATTTTGGGGAAAAACTGTCATGAAACCAAATAAAATAATAAACTAGCCAAAGAAGCTTTAGTTCACATGCTGACAATGGATTGTGTAACATGACCCTTTAGTTTCTTTTTGACTTAATCAAATCCAGGTTCTTTCAATTTGAGACGTGTAGATAAACCCACTATAGTTGTGCTGCTGAATAAATAAATAAATCATTTTTTGCCATTTGACAATATAACATGTATCAGCAATGTCATTGTTACAGCAACAGCTATAGTCAGTAATAAGCGAACTTCTTACTGAACTGGTATAAGACATATCCAACAAACGGTGTAATGTCTTAACTCACACCGATTGTTGGATATATCTTGCGCCAGTTGTGTGTGTTGGGCACTTATTTAACGGCCCAGCTTAAGTAGGTTTAGACAGTTCTGCGTCGACAACCTTGGGATATAAAACATTTGTGACTATTATTTCCCATTATTTTGTTGAATACTTTTGTAAATTCCATCTTGAAAAATTCATACTGAAATAATTTAATTAGAAACTTTGCTAGCACATAAAGCCAAAGTTTAAAACAAAACCAGTTCAAATTTCTATTTTGCAGAACACTTGAACTATCTGCGAGTTTCTAATTACATTTTACCGATTTTTATTTAACAAAATTAAAAAATACTGTCCCTAACTAAAATAACAGTGACCTCTATTACTTTTACAATTATTGTTGATAAGGTTTGGTTTTTAACAGTTAAAAAATAAAATATTTTATACTAAAATTTTTCTAAATACATTTTCTAGAAATATTTATTTCTTCAACAAAATTTCTACCACATTTAACAACACCAAAAGTTCAATATGGTCAGTTTTAAATACAAAACAGCTCTTGTCTTTTTATTAATGCACCATTAAAAGTTTAAGTAAATAGTGATGACCTGTTCTATTTGTAGATTCAATAGATGAAACAATCGTAAAAAAGCGTACAATAATGGGGTCAGAAGATACAGAAGAATACATTAGATAATGAAGGGTTATCAAAGTATAATCGTGACTGTAGAGTCGTGGCAAAAACTGCTTCTGACTAAGACTATCGGTGAAGGTATTTAAACCATTCAACTAATGATCGCAAACCTAGATATTGTTCAACTGTTTTAACAATTTATTCCTACTTACTCTTATACAAATGGTAAAAGTAGACTTTTACAGCAAGAATAGTGTTTTTTTTTCTATAATGACTTTTTACTACTTTAATATTTCATGTTTTAGTACGGCCTTTTAAATTACAAAGAGTGCAGATAAATTATATTTTTTTTGTTTATAAAACAAAATTAAGAGTTAGACATTATTTAAAATTGTAAATGAAATACCTACTACTAAACACAAGTGTAATGTATAAACCTATCTAGAAATAATTTGTCCTAATTTTTGAATCGTTTATGAAAATAACTCACCGCTACTTCCACTTCACCCTTTTACAAAACCCTCAAAACTCTCACCCTTTTAAATAATCATCAAGGCATGAAAGAAGAAATGTTTGAGTAGCTAATATATTAAATCATAAAAAGAGGTCCAAGCACAATCAGCGATTTACAGATAAAATAATCAAAAATGAAAACCAAATGGCAGGCTCAAATAAGTTATAAAAACAGCAATGGTGTCAGTGCACCACAGATGTAGAGCGGTATAAAATATCAATGAGCTCGGAGGGACTGCCCATCACCAGAGCTCACCAGTTTTAATCCACGGATGATATAACGATGTCCACCAGTGGACAGGTCCTTTGACCTTCTTAAACCTACATATTTCACCAGCCAATCAACATCCGAGATATATATCAAATGTGTCTGATAACAAAGTTAATATTTTACTGATTGGTTGAAGGAATGCTTTATATAAGAAAGCTTAATCCGAATAGATTGGAAACTATTCAAAGTTGGTATTTAAGAATTCCAATGTGACTTATCTACAAGTGTAGCAACACACAAGATCACAAGGAGCTATTAAAAGGGTTTTTATTTTAAGCTGAAATAGTAAAATGTTTAATGGGAAATAAACAAATGCCGACTTGGTCATAAAACTCTTATGTTTCACACATTATAGATGAAACGCTTTAGCTACTTGGTAACATTCACTGCACTATTAAGTTGTTTTTAAAACAAACACCAAAGTACCCTCAAACAATTATTTGTTTTACTGTTCATTTTGTTTCAAGGGAAAATACTAGGCTACTTCTTATTTCTCGTATTGGATTCAAGATGTCCTTGGTTTTGTTATTACTATTCATTAAGCTATGAAAACAGTAAAACTTCAATTTCTGGAAGCTGCTATTTAATTTTCTGCAGATTTTTAGAACTATTTTCTTTCAAAATATAGTAAGGTACAATTTTAAGATTTAAAAAATAAAGATATTAAATTCATGATATAGAACCAAATCAATTCAATCGACAAGTAAACATTTAAGTACACAAAAGTAATAAAAACTTAAATATACCTATTGTCTGTACAGGAGTATTGTAAGATGAAGGGGCCATATTTTACTTTGACAATTACTCTATATGATGAAGTGACAGCTAAAATAGCCCACTTCCTTTTACACCCACCTTGCCGAGGGTTTGTGACAATACTTGTCCTGTATAGTGAGTGTCTGTGTCTAGTCTGATTCGATTTGTGTAGGTAGTACTCTCAGGTTGGGATTCAATTTTACTATCTGTATTGCAACAAATAAATACCCCCGTCGCAGCAAACCTGCATATTCAGCGAATTTCCAATGGCGATATAAATGTCTTAATACTACATAAAGTCACTTACCAAGTTTCATAAAAATATATTCACAAATAAGCAATATATACAATTTTAATTATTCCCCATAAGAATAACATTGTGGCTGAGTACGCAGGTTTGCTGCTTCAAGGAACACAAAAAATTGATTTTTATGCTAATATCAATATAACTCAACTAGGTGAAGTCATATACCAGTTTTTATTCATTTATGTTCATACTTAAGGGAGACATAGCATTTAATTATTATCCATAAGAATAACATGGGGCTGAGTATGCAGGTTTGCGGCTACGGGAGCCTTTGGCAAAATTTTTTTTGAGCAAATATCAATAAACCACAACGAGATGAAGCTATATACTAAGTTTCATCAGTGTACGTTCATAAATAAGCGAGATATACAATTTTTCTTTTCCTCCATAAGAATAACACTAGACAACGTATTGTGTTTAGCACTTTCAATATCTCAGTAACCAATTGACGTAGAGGAATGATCAAATTACCAAATTGTGTGTTTTTTTAAGCTGAATGCAATGGTAAAAACTAAAATTTGACTATTTCCAAATTTTTATGTAAAAAATTCAAAAAACCCATTTTTGGGGTACAAAACCCCCAAAAATACCCCTTCGGATAAAGCGATCTGGCTGGTTTTCGAACTTAAAGTCATAAATGTTGCTTTACTCGTTTATACCAAATTTCATCAAAATCGGATATTTTTTACGAGAGTTATCGTGCTCACGGACATACATATATATATATATATATATATATATATATATATATATATATATATATATATATATATATATGTCCGTGAGCACGATAACTTTCATATATATATATATATATATACAGTTTTGAACGAATGGTGTTTTTGGGGTCTGGGGACCTCAAAACAAAAAGTTATCATGGTCCCGGGCCTAGGTCTTACCATGCCGACTACGGTAATAGCTTCTTCCCTATAGGGGAAATTCGCTAAAAACAGTTAAGTGCGGATCAACCTCAATGTATTTCGCAAAGTTACTAATTAAAATAAAAACACTTGTGACTCAAACCCAATAAAATATTTCTTCGATAGGAATAACATGGGAATTTGAGGACTCTGTATGTTTTTTTTGAAACATCTAGGGGATAATCCCTTTAATTTGACACCTCAATCATTAAATCGGTTATGAAATAAAAATATAGCTGACTACACAACAAATTCCTTAAGGAATTTTGAAGTAGATATATATTAACATCAATATAAAATAATTTCTCTAGTTTTCTCTTTTTGATCTTTTATTTCCTCAAAGTTAGAGTGAGATTTAAGAGAACCATTAATTTGGTTTTAATTCATAAACTCAACTGAATGTGAAATATAATGTACCAGGCTTATACAATTGTGCCCAAATTATTAAATGATATAACTGATTATGTGGTTCAGCTCAATTTGAATCCTTCTTGTAAAACGATTTGCACCAAACCCAGTATTAGCTACATTAGAGGAAGATGACCAGGCTGCGATTACAGCGATTGCCGCCTGAACCGCACTCTCCGAGTTTAACGACAAAAACTTTACCTCCGAGAGATAATGCCTTCTCTCTGACTGGGTTTTAATCCTGCAAAGCTTTTGTTGGCGAATTGTAAAGCGTTTAAAACATATAAAGTAATTTTCATACAGATTTGTATGAAAGTAAAAACAAAATTTAATATAGAGGATGATAAAATGCAAAATTAAAAATGAGATGATACTTTTGTAAATTCTTTAATACTTTGTTTAGTTTACTAATTAGGACGAAAGAGCATAGTTTTTCTATCTCAAAGTAAATTTGAATTGTGGTGCAGGAATTGTTTACAATTTTACATTTTTAGGTGGATAGAAGATCAAAGGTCTATTACTTTAAAGCTTCCGTGAACTGATATAAAATCAAAAGCTATTTAGACTGTAACAAGTAACTGTATTGAACGACGACTCTGTTTATTTCAACACTATAGACTATTGATTTGGAAAAAATATAAAATTTCAGATATTGTATGAAATGCAACTTTAAAACATACTAGACTAACAAAAATTGTAGTGTATAACTACTTAACAGTTTTGAGTTTATAAAGTATTGTTACTCCGAGATGAAGAAATGTGATATAACTTCCTAAAAGGCAAAGGTCATTTAAAACTACTCTTCAAAACATTGTTCTACTTTTAAAGTGACAGAAAACTATTCTAGTGATAAATCACAATCGAGATGTAATTCCTTCTTCTTTCGGTTGTGATTTAACTCAGTTTGTGTCTCTAAAAAATGTAAATTAGCAGGTCTAGCACTTTTCGAAACCCGCGTGATCCTTGAAAAAACCAAGTTTAAAGTCCTTTTCCATCACACCAATCCCCTTTATAATTCAAATGTAAAAATTTGATGGTAAGCTTTAAAACGCACACTAGCACCAGCACCGAGTATGAACCAATGATCCGAAGTACCAATTATTGGCAAAGAGAAGGATAATATGGATGACCTGCCTCATCGATGAGACACTTGAAACAGTTTGTTGCCTTGGAGCAGTTCACCTCCTACACCAATGGCAAACAACTATTCCGAGTAGTAACCTTAAGAATAAGAACGTCTAATATACATCATAGTAAAATTAAAATAAAAATTATTTTCATGAGTACATTATTTAGCAAAACGTTTTAAAATTAAATACCCCCGTCGCAGCAAACCTGCATACTCAGTGAATTTCCAATGAACATATAACATAACACATTAAAACACTGTACAGGATTGATAAGAAATGTATTCACAAACAAGCGATATTTAAAATATTAATTATTCACCATAAGAATAACATTGGGGATGAGTACGCAGGTTTGCTGCAGCAAGGCACACAAAATAATGGGTTTTTATGCAAATATCAATAGAACTCATCTTAGTGAAGTCACATACTAAGTTTCATCCATATACATTCATAAATAAGCGATATATAACATTTTAAGTATTTTCCATAAGAATAACATGGGGACCAAGTACCTAGGTTTGCTGCTACAGGAAACATTGGCGAAAAATTGTTTTTTGTGCAAACAACAATAAACCACAACCAGATCAAGCCATATACCAAATTTCGCCAGTTCATCTTCATAAATAAGCGAGATATACAATTTTTCTTTTTCTCCATAAGAATAACATTAGACAACGTACTGTGTTTAGCACTTTCAATATCTCGGTAACCGATTGACGTAGAGCAATGATCAAAATACCAAATTGTTTTTTTTTTAAGCTGAATTCAATGGTATAAATTAAAATTTGATTTAAATTAAAATTACATGTGAAAACCCCAAAAAACACATTTTTTGGGTACAAAACCCCCCTTCAGATGGTGTGATTCATCTGGTTTTCGAACTCGTTCAAATAAATGGTACTTTACACATTTGCACCAAATTTCATTAAGATCGGACCTTTTTTACGAGAGTTATCGTGCTTACGGACATATATATATATATATATAAAAATTTGAACAAATGGTGTTTTTGGCATCTGGGGACCTCAAAATGAAAAGTTATCATGGTCTCAGGCTTAAGTCTTACCATGAGACCTACGGTAATAGCTTCTTCCCTATAGGGGAAATTCGCTAAAACCTTTAAGGTTACTGGTCCACGAAAGAGGAGAAACAGAGGGTAAATCTCTTAAGCAGTACAACGGAAACCCTCCCAATCTTTCCCTCGCCTTAACTGTATAATCAATGCATTGACGGTGACTTTACTAGATATCTGTTTCGCCTGCCATCAGAAGCTACTTATAACAATGAATACACAAACGCTAAGGTGAGGTCTAATGTTAAAAACTCTTCACTTTTTTACGCTTGGAGTGTTGCAGACAAAGTTTTGCACTCAAACAAAAGATATCGTTAGCGGTTTGTGCATGCCTCAGCTGCTATCTCTCGAGCACTAATTCTCGTTTAAGTGCACAATCAGGTGAATAAACTCTAGACTGAATGTTGCCCTTAAGACCAGACGACCGCAAAGTCTGTGTTTGTGTGTTCATGGATCACAATTTCTCCTCTGTGCACTGTCTTATGTTGCCATGTTTTTAAATACGGTATATACAAGTAGAATCAAACTCTTACCTCATGGTGGTCATTTTTTGGCTAAAGGGGGGCGTGGAACTACTCTGTCCTCAGCGTCAGTCCGAAGACAGTCCGTAAACATTCCAACATTCTCCGTTGCCAAACCTGCAACAATAACGTCGCATGAGGAAACAAATATTAGAAAATTAAAATATGAAACAATTTAGACATGTTAACGGGTAAAATTTACAAAAGTGAAACGGGTAAAATAAAGGAGGAGAAATCAGAGAAGATATAAAAATTGTATTTATTGACTTATCTCATTTTTTTGTTTTTATTATCAACTCTTTAAAGTAAAACTGAAACCTTAAAACAAGTGAAATAAGGTAAAATATGAAACAAGTAGTTTATGATGACATTTGATTAAATATAAAAGAAATCAAAATATGTACACATTTACTGTAAACAGGATAAAATAAACTACGTCTCACAACACTGTAAAATATTTACACTAATTCTTTACACTTATCCTTTTGTGTATATTTACTGTCCTGCATGTACTGTGTAAGTGTAAACATATTTTGTAGTGTTGTGAGGCATCGTTTATTTTATCCTGTTTTATTGTAACAACACGTATGATACAATAATCAAGAATTATTTAATTTACTATTAACTTTCTGACACCCCGTCACCCATGAATAGTAAAGACCGTGGAACATGAATTCGATTCACACATTGCCTTCTTGTTATGGAAGGCACGACTGCTCTCTCATCCACCATTTATGGGGGTAAAAGGTAAATTTTACTTCTTTCCATATCAAATAAAATCTTCACTCAATTCAAATTTGCTTTGAAACTTTGAGGGCAAATAGGACAGATCCCGTAAGAGATATCTGAAATGGACTAAGCCTTATGTGATATTCCGTCGATACAGATTTTCAGTTGAACTAGTCAATAAGTTTAAATGAGTGATGGAGCAATCAAAGCCAAATATTTAAATATTAGTCATGTTTTATTTGGCATCCATTTTAGCCCCTGAACTGTTTTTCATATGAAAATTTTGGTTACAGACCTTTTTTCGTCTACACTTCAAATTTGAACAAGTAACAAACTACACATATTATAGTTTGATAGGTACATGTTCAAATTTGAACTGTAGATAAAAAGTATCCTTTTTTCTATATTTATCGTTTTGTATCTAAGTACAGTATAAAGTGTACATATATTTTGTAGTGTTGTGAGACATAGTTTCTTTTATTCTGGTTAATGTTTTAAGTGACAATAAAACAGGCCTAATTGAAATATCAAAAATGTGGATAACGAAACGCAATATTGTGTTAAATAATTAATCAACTTATCATTCGAACATAACTAATCAGAAAACATTTTTCAATTTAAAAACTCAGCACAATCTATTCTGAACCAAATTTTCAGTCATAAACTTGCAAACAATAAAAGAAGCATAAAAACAACAATTATACTAAAAAAAAATCAGTGATGAATATTTCTTATTGCTTCATTCTATCCTCTGATAACAGCTGTTTACCAGTGTCTGAATCATTAGTGGGGAAATGCCACTGTGTGTTTGTAGGGAACCAACATTTGTTATGCAAATCAACAGTGTCCATCAACCCTGGCTCCTCTATCCTGCCTAACTTAATCAATAACTTCGGGGCTCAATCTCTAGACATTTTACTAAACAGTATTGTTTTCAAAATAATTAATTCTCAATTAAATGACACGCAACAAGACCAAGTGCTTTTCGTCGCTCCATGACACAAAATGTTTTCTATAAGAATAGCATGGCAACTTTGAAGGCCAGTATGATAGAGCCCTTTTATATGTAACGATTTTATATTAGCACTGCTTATAAAATGGTTAAAAACATGCGTATCAATAAAAATAATGCAATGCCTACTTGAAAGCGGTTACTCTAAATACTCGTCATTGGACAAAAATTACAATTTCAATTGGACACCATTTTGTACTGGCTTGAGATAAAAACCTCTAGTTTTTGCTATTCTTCTTCTTTTATAAAGACCTTCAAATGAGGTATCCCTCAATGGGACTTAATATTTTAAAAACTTGGGCTGCCCTCAAAATTCCCCATTTTGGGGGCGAGGGCAAAGTTGTGACACTGGTCAAAAAGTGCAGTTTTCTTTATTAGTATAGAGGTGTGCTAGATTTGTTTACCCATCTCCACCCATTGAAAAGTTATCAGGGGGTATCCACACTTTTGCCTAACCCTATATAGAACAGGTTCAGTTAATTAGATTAACAAAATCCTACTTACTATTAAATCAATCCTATTTGCCAAAAAATAACAATGGTAAATTCTTACCCATTGAAAAGTTATCAGGGGGTATCCACACTTTTGCCTAACCCTATATAGAACAGGTTCAGTTAATTAGATTAACAAAATCCTACTTACTATTAAATCAATCCTATTTGCCAAAAAATAACAATGGTAACTTCTTATCAAACATATATTATTTGTGCTCAATTAAATAATAAGAAAAACACACAAAGGGCTATCAGTTAATTTAAATTATTGTTAAAATATTTTGCTTTCACAAACGTTTAGGTACGAAAGAAAAGTTTAAAGTTTGAATAAAAACTGTTTACAAGGATTGCTTCAGTATAGGCCTAGTGTATTTTAACATTCTGAGCACTAGTGGCCATTTGATTTTACTCTTTAAAGTAAGTCATCAACTGTTTACGACAACCTGCTGCGGAACTGGGTTAACCATATTAAAGAGAAACGTACAACCTGTGTCCACTAGGGACTCCATTCAATAATACAGAGAGAGCAAAAATAAACCCATCATATCGTATTAAAGTACGTAATGGTTAATTTCCCAGTAAAATTACTGGTAGATAGTTATTTGACTGTACAAAACTAGTTACTACCCATGTCAAAAAAGTAATTTGTTTTAATAACAATTTATTGAAAATGTCTATGAAACCGCTTAACGATCTTATTGTGATATATCTATATAAATAAATCACAATCCCTTTTTTTGACGTGACTCCATAACTCGAGAACGAGTGCACCAAATTGGACGATTCTTTTTTTGTTGTGTTCCTTAATGCCAGGGGAAGGTTTGTATGAAAGAAAATTTGTAATCCACCCAACCATTATTTAGTAATTTGACTTTAAAAGTTGTAAAAAATGCCTTTAAATTAACATTGGTGGAAAATGCTTTTATTAAACTGTGAGATACAAAAGAGATAATTTCCAATTACAAAGAAACTATCATGATTAAATATCAATCAAATACATTTCATGAAACATAACGTACTTAGTATATAGTGAAAGGTTTTCCCCAAATGAGAAAAAGGGTTTATATTTATAATTCGTGAACAAATAAATTATTAATATAAGAATTTGAGGGACAACGTTCTCCTGTAGACTTATCCCAAACCATTAACAATTTATCCCCTAGATGGCAGCACCTGATATTTGAAAATTTCCAATGCCATTTGGTTTGATCATATGTAATCAATACTAAGATTTAAATGAGTTAAAAAACCTGTGTTTATTTGTTTACATTTTGGCTTTTATTTTGTCAAGGATTTAGAAATTGTACTTAGTTCAAAGCTTTTTTAATAACCAAGGTAAAAAGTGTTATAATTTGAGCTGGAATCTTTTCATTTAACTGTGCTATAATGTGAACCAGAATCTTTATATAACTTTTTTGTGGCATCAATTTGGAAAATCCATGCTTTTCACATGGCCAACTCTATGTCGCCTGTTCCCGTGTCGAAAACCCATAAAACTTATTTATTTATACGCCAAAAAACAAGACTAATAATGTTGTATACCAAAAAGCATTACAATAAACGATATTCACATTAAAGACAGGACAACGTCTGTCGGGTCATCTAGTATAAAAATAAACGGTATCGGGAAACTGACACAAATTTTCCCCCTTTTAGCCCAACTTTAATGAATAAATTACTTTTTATTTACTAAATATATAGAATACAAAGCACGGTCGAATGTACAGAAAATCTTGTAAACAAGTTGTCTACAAAAAAATCCACCCAAATCCCTGTTTTGGAGGCACTACAGAATCCATTGCTTCACACGTGGTTTTAAGAGGGGAATGCCCCCTATTCTCCCCCCCCAAGGGATATTAAGGGGCAACATATTTCGGATTTCCTCTGTTGGTCAATGATAACTTAATAAGCATATCAAGTTTGAACAAAATTGATCAGTAAATAAGAGAGAAATAGTAATTTTAGTATTCCCCATAAGAATAACATTGGACAACGTACTGCTCTTACCGCAAAATGAAAATTTAAATGTTCTCCGCAACCAGCAATCATAGAATAGCAATTCAAAATACCAAATTATTTAGTTTTTTGAGCTATTTTTTATGGTGGATAGTAATTTTTTTATAATTATGGTTTTTCATGAAAAATAAAAAAAAACTGAATTTTTTATGTTTTAAGCCCTGTAATTTCCGAAGAATTTTTACAGAAATGCGGGTGGTGTCATTTTGTTGGAAAAAGAAAGTTCGACAAACGACCAAAGTTTAATTAAAATCTTTAGAGCCGTTTTTGAAAAATTTTGACTTTTCATGTTTTTTTGCAGTTTTTGGGGGATAATTACCCTTAAAAATCAAAAATTCAATAAAAATCAAAAAACGCCTGGAGATAGTGGATTAGTACCTACATACCAAATGTCATAAAAATCGGACCATTGGTTATGGCTCTAGCTCTGTACACATCCATACAGACAGACAGACACACAGACATCACGTAAAAATAACTTTTTTGGATTCAGGGAGCACCAAAACTAATATTTCCACTATCAACTCAAATACAAAAATTTTGACGAAAAAAATACTTTCTCCATATGTATAAGGGGAGAAAGTAAAAAACAAAAAACATTATTTTTTATCTGGTGAAGTAAATCAGAAAGCTACGCTGTATCACTTGTATTTAATGTTCTAATGCAGCGGTTCCCAAACTATGGGTCGTGACCCCACTAGTGGGTCGCGGGAGGAATGTGGGTGGGTCGCGGGAACAGATTATTTACACTATACAAGTGTTTTCTCCGATGAAATGTAAGGGAAATTGAACATATCTCATGACATATGTTATATATTCACTTATAAATACATAATTATAAAACCTGGACTATTTGCCTTTTGTTAGTTTAGGTTGTGTGATTAGCGGCTACTATATGCCTACAGTGGTGGTTAAGTTTATTTTGAGCTAGAATATCCTGTTAGGTAGGCCGATGATTTTTTTCTATTTCTTTCACATTGGACGTATGGATCAAGACTAGATTATGCAGTAAAAGGCAAACATCAGCTACTATTGTTGACGTTCCTACCACGTCTAGTACCAACATTTTGTGTAGTGAACCTAGAAATGACAATGATAGTGAAGTTACTGACTTTTAATTGACTACTTCTAGTAGGCCAAGTATTAGTGGGAGAGCAAAGAACCCGAATAAGGCAAAACCATGTACCCGTAAGTTCAACGCCGATTATTTGAAATATGGGTTTGTGTGTAGTGGTAGTGGTACAGATGATGGCCCGCTGAATCAGTGTGTTATATGTTTTGAAGTACTTGCTAATTAAAAGTATAAAACTCTCAAAACTGAAAAGGTATTTTCAACAAAACCCACGGAATATGCACGTTTTAAACCAATATATTTTTTCCAGAACAAAATAAGAGAATTCTTTTAGTCAAAACCAGTAATGGAAACCTCAATCTCTGGTGAACAAAATAGGCAAGCTACAATTTCTTCATAATGACTTTCCTTATTGATAGTTAAAAATGGAGCAGTCCACTCTGTAGGGGAGAATTGTATTTTACCAGCAGAAAAAATCGTACCTGAAGCTTTGTTTACTGAAAAGCAAAAAAAAATCGGTAAAATCCCTCTTTCAACACAACAGTAAAAAGAAGAATAGATGAAATGTCGGATGCTTTTAAATAGTCAGTAGTTCAGTTTTAAAACAAAGAGAGTACTTTTAACTTCAACTTAATGAAATTACTGATGTTGCTGGCCAGACCAATTAGCAAGTATTTGCCGTTAACAACCACAGGGGATGAGAGTTTTAAATGTCTTGACGATTTTATAACAGAAAATGAAATACTGCTCTGGATAAGCCCATTTGATGATGACTCCCTCAATAATGTAAAACTGTCAACATCCGAAGAAGACTCCCTGATAAAATCTGCATGTGATTCAGCTCTGATATCTACATTCAAGGACTCAAGCTTAATCCAATTTTGGATAAAAGCAAGGGAGGAGTATCCAGTTCTTTTAATCATAGCCTTGGTATATTTAGAAAAATAAATACAGAAATAGGCTTTGTGTGTAAAATGACCTGTGCCTGAATTTGTCATCATTCAATCCAGAAAAAGAGTGTCTTGTAAATAGTAAACATCACCTCCACTATAGTCTCATCAATTTTAAGTTTCTGAAATAAAAGTGTTTTTCGGACTGCATGTTGTGTGTTTAATTATATCACCTTCACTATTTTCATTTCTAGGTGTATTCCCCAGCAGAGCATTTACACGATAATAATAATAGTAATAATAATAATTACTAATATTATTTAATAAGTGGGTCACGACAAAAATCTAGAATGAAGGTGGGTCCCCAGACAAAAAAGTTTGGGAACTGCTGTTCTAATGCATTGTCAATCACATGCTCAAGAAAGTGCTAAGCATCACATCAAATTAAAATATTTGTATTCTTAATTCGGATAAGTATTATATAAATTATAGCCCAAATATAGAATGGCATTAATTGAAATATTATTTTGTTTAGTTCTTATAACATCAACAAATCATTAGACATTCAATAACGTTAACATATACCGGTATATATCCCATATAAAAAACAATAATAATGTTTAGATCATTTTTTACTTTGAGTTTCATTTCCCCTTATGTTTTGCCACAAACTACTAAATTTGAGTCTTTTGTATATAGACATAATTTACTTGGATGAAACTAATACTGATATAATTTTTAAATAACATAAAAATAAAACTTAACCAAGGATCGAGCCTTGCAGACCTCCATTACATATGCTTTCAATAATGATGTCACCTTAGTCAATTTACTCGATTCTATTTTTTTAAAAACTACTCTAATTTTTAAAACTCAAAAATACAGTATATTACTTGAGATTCAAATTTAGCCAAGTTTGTCAGAATCTACCAAGCTGTTTTATCAACTGGAAACTTTGTCAGAATCTACCAAGCTGTTTTATCAACTGGAAACTTTGTCAGAATCTACCAAGCTGTTTTATCAACTGGAAACTTTGTCAGAATCTACCAAGCTGTTTTATCAACTGGAAACTTTGTCAGAATCTAACAAGCTGTTTTATCAACTGGAAACTTTGTCAGAATCTACCAAGCTGTTTTATCAACTGGAAACTTTGTCAGAATCTACCAAGCTGTTTTATCAACTGGAAACTTTGTCAGAATCTACCAAGCTGTTTTATCAACTGGAAACTTTTTGATCCTAAATTACCGAACCAAATGAATGTTAATACTTTGTTGTAAAAATATTAATTGCATTTTTGCAGTTTAATAATCTTACAATGGCCCAGAGCCTAATACAATCCAACAGCTCTTTTACAAAACCTAACATAAAAGTTATCAACTACAATTCAATTTTAATTCTGAAAGACACTTACAAAGCAACCACTGAATTAAGAATTATTGAAAACTATTTCACCTAAGCAGGCTAAACAACCACATCTTTGTTGGCTGTAAGTCCAATAAACTTTGTAATGCCTTTACAATAATTCCTCAATATTAACAATTAATAAATTTGCAGGGAAAGAATACATGTTTGAAACAGTTTGACAGAGGTGACCGAGATTGCTCTACACCTTTACAGACGACAGGGGTGACAAATAGCTTGTGTAACCGCACTCTTTGTTTGGCACTCACTATCGCCCTCCACAAACTGCCTCTAAACTTTTTCCGAGTCAGATCGAGCGAGAAATATTTTTGGTAAAATTATAAAAAAATACATAACACCATTTTCATAACTGGGCCAGATTACTTCACAGCTAATTCGGCTCTATCATATTAAATGTCTATAATTTGTTAATAGAAAGTAAACATACTATACTTATTAGGTACCATACCTTTAATTTTAATACATTTAATAAATTAAAATATAATGTATTTTTCTATGAAGCATGTAATCATACATTTTAATAGCTCTTGACCTTTTACTTGCTTGATTGCACAATTATCTCAATAAATCTCCTTTAAATGTTAAAATATCTTAATTTTCTTTAAAAACGTTGTTTAAATGGGTAACTTCACTTCACATCACCCAAAAAAAAAAAAATAACAAACAGAAAGAAAGCAAAGAACTCTTATTCCCTTAGGGGAACTCTTATTCCCTTAGAACTCTCCCTTAGGGGTCGAATTTTTTTATTTTTCCAAATTGGCCAGGATTGTTCACAGAAATGTTGTTAAAAACTACTTTTACTTTTGGATATAAATATTTACATTTTATAGTTCAATAGACTTTACCCCATTACCAGGAAGTCAACTTAAATACTTTGCAGGTAATAAATAGCTATCAAATCGACATTAAACATTTTGCGTAGCAACACCAAACATAACAGCTAGTGTTGATGCGATGAGCTGCGGCCTTGACCAGCACTCTGACATCATCCACGTTAATAAGGATCTGACTGACCGAGTGACCTTGTCCTACCAGCGGACCCACGGCAGTGGAGGCCACTGGGGCAGACCGTCCATGCACAACATGCACACCGGTAAACAAACTGGTACGCTCCCAGAAGCAAGGCGTTCAGAAAAAAGCAATGATACATTAACAGAGTCAAGGTGTCCAGTTGTGAAATGTAACTTTTATGCACTGATAAAAAAATAAAAAACACAGTAACAGCAAACCTGCACACTCAGCAAATTTTGAACACAAACATATATACTTCACTAACAAATGAAACAATTTACCGAATTTCATTAAAGTATATTTATAACTAAGCGAGATACACTGTAATATTTATTTGTTTACCCTCTATTAGAAAAACATTGGGCTGAGGACACAGGTTTGCTGCATGGGGGGACAAAACGGAGGTTTTTTACCAATATTTTACTAGACTACAATCACATGAATCTATGTATAAGTGTCAACTTGTGTTCAAAAGATAAGAGAGATATAAAACTGTATTTATTTCCCATTTTTATAATAATATTAGACAAGATTGTTTGTTATGTTTCACAATAGATTGATATAGAATAAAAATTTAAAAAACCCCCGTCACAGCAAATCTGCGTACTCAGCAAATTTTCAATGCACAAGATATGTCTTCATACCACATAAAGCCGCATACCAAGTTTCATAAAAATATATTCACAAATAAGCGATATAATCAATTTTAATTTTTTCCAATAAGAATAACATTGGGAATAAGTACATAGGTTTGCTGAAACGAGGAACACAAAAATTGGGGTTTTATGTAAATATAAATATAACTCAACTAGGTGAAGCCATATAATACCGCAGTTGCAGCAAACCTGTTTACCCAGCGAATTTCCAATGGAGATATAAATGTCTTAATACTACATAAAGCCACTCACCAATTTTCATAAAAATATATTCACAAATAAGCGATATATACAATTTTAATTATTCTCCATAAGAATAACATTGGGGCGGAGTACGCAGGTTTGCTGCAACAAGGGACACAAAAAATGGGTTTATCAACTAGGTGAAGTCGTATGCCGATTTTTAATCATTTACGTTCATAATTAAAGGAGGCAGAGCATTTAATTATTCTCCATAAGAATAACATGGGGGCTGAGTACGCAGGATTACTGCTACGGGAGCCTTTGGCAAAAAATTTTTTTGAGCAAATATCAATAGGCAACAACGAGATGAAGCTGTATACCAAGTTTCGTCAGTATACGTTCATAAATAAGCGAGATATAAAAATTGTATTTTCCTCCATAAGAATAACATTAGACAACGTACTGTGTTTAGCACTTTCAATATCTCGGTAACCAATTGACGTAGAGGAATGATCAAAATACCAAATTGTGTGTTTTTTAAGCTGAATCCAATGGTGAAAACTAAAATTTGACTATTTCAAAAATGATATGTAAAAAATTCAAAAAACCCATTTTTGGGGTACAAAAACTCCCCAAAATACCCCTTCGGATAGAGCGATCTGGCTGATTTTCGAACTTAGTCATAAATGTTGCTTTACACGTTTATACCAAGTTTCATCAAAATCGGATCATTTTTACGAGAGTTATCGTGCTCACGGACACACATATATATATATATATATATATATATATATATATATATATATATATATATATATATATATATATATATATAAACAGTATACATATACAGTTTTGAACGAATGGTGTTTTTGGGGTCTGGGTAAATTATTGTTTAGTTTGTACATGAGCTCTGATCAATATTTATGTTAACTTTTGTACTGTATCTATGTTGTTGAAACAAATAAAGAATTATTATTATTATTATTATTATATTGAATTTTTTGTACAAATAACAATAGACTACAATCAAATGAAGCCGTACACCAAGTTTCGTTAGTATACGTTTATAAATAAGCGAGATATAAAATTTTGTCTTATTCTCCATAAAAATAACATTGGACAACTTACTGTGTTTAGCACTGTCAATATCTAAAATTATATATATATAAAGACAAAGGGATAACAGTTACACCAGTAGAGATCGCAATCAGATGTCTGTTATCATATTTTATTTATTTACATTTTGTGGATAATAGTGAATATAAGGTTATGTATTAAGCTAATCAGAACTGTGATCATGGCTTTTATAAGTTGAAACATGTTGTGTTAATTAATTAAAATGATTTCTCCAGGGTACTCATGTTACTTTTTTCCATCTATCATATAGTAGCCCTTCTATGTGAATATAATTTAATATATATATATATATATATATATATATACACAGTTTTGAAGAATGGTGTTTTTGGGGTCTGGGGACATCAAAACAAAAAGTTGGCCGGGCCTAGGTCTTTCATGCCGACTACGGTAATAGCTTTTTCCCTGTAGGGGAAATTCGCTAAAATCAAAATAATTTATTTTCAAACAAAATTTATTGGGAAGAACAAACAAAGAGTTTTTGTATTAACTGTGAATAAGCCAAATACTTAATATAAGATGAATATGGGGTTCACGTTAATAATTTTAAAGGTACCATGGAATTACACCTACATAACCCTATCACATTTTATTAAAACTGGTATGATCTCTATTTCTGTAAACATCAAAACAAGAGACTGAAAAACACCTTTTTTGTGTTCTGGGAAAATCACAACTAATATTTCCACCAATATTGTATCTCAAATTCAAAAATGTCGACGAAAACATTTCTATTTGCTATATATACGGAGTGAATTTAAAAATACAATCTAGTCATTAATAAGGTTCATCATATTTAATTTACTGCTTCGCAAGTTTATTTCAAGACTCAAAGGTTGTTTTAAATTTATATGAGACAGTTTGGTTGGTTGTCATTTTGGTGAGGAGATGTTCGAATGAGCATCATATAGTTGTTTGAATTTCAAACGTTTGGCTATATTATTAGTTACTAAAGCAAACTGTGAAAAACTTAAATACTTATTCACCGCGAGATAAACATGGGAAGTTTTATGCATTTACCTACGGTAATGATTATGATACTACACTGTTTGCGCGAGTTTTCATCAATAAAATGTTTAGAACCAGAATTGTGTTAAATTGTGTTAGAATTTGGTATTGTGAAAAAGCAAAAAAAAATTCAATTAAACTTATAAACTCTCTATTTTTTAATCTATTTTTTAATCCGGGTTCACAAATTCATCCAAGTAATGCAGCACTAAATCCTACTAAATTTCATCAAAATTTGAGGTTTTGTTCTCAAGTCTCAAGTAATGTAGGTATAGATATATTTACAAAACAAAGTACATACATACAATTTAAAAAGAATGGTGTTATTGGCATCTGAAGTGCCTCAAAACAAAAAGTTATAATAGTCCCGGGCCTAGATCTTACTGCGCTAACTATGGTAAACTGCTCATTCGTAAACAAACCAAAACATTCTCGGAGACAGGTTTATAAGTTATAAATTCAAAGGATTATTCACAGAGCCAAACTATTCCCTTGTAAATACATCACCATACAAGTTGATAAGTTGTAAATGGAAAGGAATATTCATCAAGGCATAAGCTTTTAAACGAAACACATTTGCAAAGATAAGTTGTTTAGTTGTAAATTAAACAAATATAGACAAGGTTATTATTAACTTGGGCAACTTTGTTACTTAATACTAAAAATATTAGTTCATTTTTACCATTTTTTTACCCCTCTTAAAAAAAAAACAGTTTGAGCTTAGTGAATCTTTGTTGTCTTTTGTTACATAACGCTTAATTCTATTTTTCGAATGTCTTGAACCTAAAATACCTAGCCTACTGTTAAGTTTCTAATTTCACAAACAAGATTATTTTATTTGTCCTTTATAGCTACAGCTTTCAGTATTAAAACTGATAAATGAAATGCAGACTGTCGAATAAGCTCATAATTCCAACAACTTTCAAGCAACTAAGCAAGTGCTCAAGTTCCCGACAAACTTAGGCACCTATTTATTATACAGTACACCAACCTACAGTAGTTATGTTAGAACTAATTGTCAATTATTGTGAGAATTTAAAAACCAAAGCATTTATCAAAATTGCTTTAGTGTTGTATAAACTGTTCAAATTGTATTAATAACCGACCCCACCGCCAAAAGATTATTCTTGTAAAGAAAAATGTAAACAAATAAACTTATATTTTCCTACCAAAAAACTAATAAAATGTTATTATAATATCAAT
Source organism: Allygus modestus (assembly GCA_963675035.1). Lineage (NCBI taxonomy): Eukaryota > Metazoa > Arthropoda > Insecta > Hemiptera > Cicadellidae > Allygus > Allygus modestus. Next base: position 124,188,907 of record OY776117.1, on the reverse strand, counting down.
GAGTGTTAAGTTTTCTCCCTGGACACTACAAGTGTTTTTTAAGCAATGTATGACTGTCTGCTTGTTTGTATGTGTACAAACATAGAGATCACACCAGTTGACTGTCTAACTTTTATGAAATCTGGAATGTAGATCCAGTTCACTTACATTTACATTTCACATCACATCACATACATTTCACTTTTTTCATTGATTTTTTTTATCCTAAGGGACTAAGGATTTTTGCTCATTTAAAAGGTGACAGTTACACTTTCATGAAAATAAATCTTAACGATAACTAACTCAACGATACTCTGCAATATTTTACTCTCCCTAATGTATTGTGTTGATGGTAATAGGTTAGTGTAATTTTTACTTTATTCTAAAGGTAAGGTATAGGCTATTGGAACTAAAATTTCCTTAGTTTAAACCTTTCCCCCGTCCTAGTAACCATACAAAGTTTGGTTGTTGTCTGTTGACCTGTTATTGTGTGATAAAACTACAGATTGCACAAGGTCCGATCTCAATGAGCTCCACTGGCTTTGCCTCTCAAAAAAGTTAAAAACATCTGGGGACTGCTCCTAAATACCAGCATTACATTTTTATTTAAATCAGACCATTGCACTGGAGTGGTCTATAGGTCTGAACACATTCTCACAGGCAGATAGATATAGCTGTAAATCCCTCTTTTTTAGGATCAGGGGGCATCAAAACTCCACCAATAACTCAGATTCTATATTACAAAAAAACTTTCTCCTTATACTAATCTATTTATAGGGGGAGTAAGTAAAAATCAATACAGTCTTAAATGAGTTTAACATATTTGTAACATATTCACTGCTTCAAAACTCATAAGCTGTTTTAAATTTCCCAGGGGACAATTTGGTTAGTTCATGTTTTGATTCGATGAAGGTTTCAAAACTCATAGGCTGTTTTAAATTTCCCAGGGGACAATTTGGTTAGTTCATGTTTTGATTCGATGAAGGTTTCAAAACTCATAGGCTGTTTTAAATTTCCCAGGGGACAATTTGGTTAGTTCATGTTTTGATTCGATGAAGGTTTCAAAACTCATAGGCTGTTTTAAATTTCCCAGGGGACAAGTTGGTTAGTTCATGTTTTGATTCGATGAAGGTTTCAAAACTCATAGGCTGTTTTAAATTTCCCAGGGGACAATTTGGTTAGTTCATGTTTTGATGAAGGTTTCAAAACTCATAGGCTGTTTTAAATTACCCCAGAGACAATTGTCAAGTTCATGTTTTGATCCGATGAAGTTCGGATAAACAACACCCTACTGGTATTAAAATGTCAAAACTAAATTCAGTCATTATTCGACCTGTGAGTCTGTGTTTACTCTGTGTCCAAGGCTATATTTAGAGATGATGTTTTTCTCAACTGAGGCCAGAGTGGGGGTGGGGGAGTTGTAAACAAGGTGTGTACACAATGAGAGGTGAGGGAAACTAATTACGGGTTACGGGGTGGTCGGCCCCAATTAACCCTCTCATTACTCGCGCACACTTCTCCACCGCCTTGATTAGGGGGTGTCTTTGTCATCTGATAACGCTATTTTAAGAACAAGGATCATGTGGAAGTGTGAGTTAGGAGACTAGTTAGATTGCATTGTGAACTCTCTAGTTTATAAGGAAATATACCTACTCACTATCTTTTAGCGAATTTCCCCTATAGGGAAAAAGCTAGCCCGAGACCATGATAACTTTTCATTTTGAGGTCCTGTATGCCAAAAACACCATTTATTCAAATTTTGTATATACACAGGGTGAGTCAGACCACCCGTCCAGCATGAATAACGGGAGAACGGTTTTAACTAAAGTCATCAAACAAAATTCTTCTCCACTGAAACGCATATGGGCTATCTATTAAAAATATTTTCATCAAAATCTATGTACAGGATGTTCCAAAACTGAAGGTCACGGGTTTGAATCTCAAAGTTTTCCTATGTAAACATAGGGGATATTATACATCATTTTAAAGGTCTCGTTAATAGAAACATTTTGGCGAAAACAGAATTCACTTATCTTTTTCCATTTCAAAATGGCAGCCATTTTTGTGTAAAATATTGACATTTACGGAATACTCTGTATTTTCGAAACCACTACTTGAATCTTTTGTCCGACTTAAATTTCTTACTCGTGATAAACTCAGCTTTACTCTGATATGCTACAAGACAGGCCTTTTTGAGAAAATCTATATTTCAAAAAAATATAAATTTTCAAAATGCCTATATACCCAAAATTCAAAAAAATCAAATGGCAGCTTATGTCAAACAGCATACCATTGAAAAGGTGAAAAGGGCTTGTAAATCCTAGCAACTTTCTAATTTACTCCAACCATGTATCTATTTTCGTTTTTCTGCAATCAGCAAAAAACATTGTTTTCCCATATGAAATGCATGTTAATTTGCATAACACTTGTATGTATGCACTTGTGTGTGGTCACATTCGTTTTATGTGTAATGTACAATTAACATGCATTTCATATGGGAAAACAATGTTTTTTGCTGATTGCAGAAAAACTAAAAGAGATACAATGTTGGTGTAAATTAGAAAGTTGCTAGGATTTACAAGACCTTTTCAATGGTACGCTTTTTGACATATGCTACATTTGACTTTTTTAAATTTTGGGTTGTATAGGCATTTTGAAAATTAATATTTTTTTGAAATATAGATTTTCTCAAAAAGGCCTGTCTTGTAGCATATCAGAGTAAAGCTGAGTTTATCACGAGTAAGAAATATAAGTCGGATAAAAGATACAAGTAGTGGTTTAGAATATACAGGGTATTACGTAAATGTCAATATTTTACACAAAAATGGCCGCCATTTTGAAACGGATAAAGATAAGTGAATTCTGTTTTGGCCAAAATCTTTCTTTTAACGAGACATTAAAATTATGTATAATATTCCCTATGTTTACATAAGAAAATTTTTAGATTCGAACCCGTGACCTTCAGTTTTGGAACATTCTGTACATAGATTTTGATGAAAATACTTTTAATAGATAGCCCATATTCATTTTAGTAGGGAAGAATTTCGTTTGATGATTTTAGACCAAACCGTTCTCCCGTTATTCATGCTGGACGGGTGGTCTGACTCACCCTGTATATTCAAATTGAAGTTCACAAATTAGGGTTACTTTTATTATAAAAATGAAATAAAAACAATAACCAGATCTAAAGCCGATAACGACATTCTTAATAAAATTCAAATACAAAAACAAAATCATATACAAAAAACCCCCAAAAAATCCTATAAATCCTATATAAAAAATTTAGAAACAATAAACAACAGATATTAAATAGAACCAACTCAACCCAATAAGCTTAAATGAAAAGTTTCTACATCTGTTTATTTTCATATGTTTGATTTAATTATTTATTTTGGCTAATAATTTTTAGGTTATTTTACTTGTACACTGTGATCATGACCTAAGTGTCGAAACACGTGTCAGTAATAAAAAATGTTTCAAAAAATAGGGTACTCTGGTTACTGTTTTTATTTCATTTATATATATATATATATATATATAAGTGTGTCCGTAAGCACGATATAACTCTCGTAAACAAACTCCAATCTTAATGAAATTTGGTAAAAATGTGTAAAGTACCATTTATTTGAATGAGTTCAAAAACCAGACGAATCGCATCATCCAAAGGAGGGTTTTGTACCTCAAAAATGGATTTTTCGGGGTTTTAACATGTAATTTTTATTTTAATCAAATTGTAATTTTTACCATTGAAATCAGCTTAAAAAAAACAAACAATTTGGTAGCATATTTTTATCATTGCTCTACGTCAATTAGTTACTGAGGTACGGTATTGTGCTAAACACAGTACGTTGTCTAATGTTATTCTTATGGAGAAAAAGAAAAATTGTATATCTCGCTTATTTATGAACAAAAAATGACAAAATTTGGTTTATGGTTTATTTGGTTGTGGTTTATTGTTGTTTGCACAAAAAAACAATTTTTCGCCTATGGTTCCCGTAGTAGCAAACCTAGGTACTCGGTCCCCATGTTATTCTTATGGAAAATAATTAAAATGTTAGATATCACTTATTTATGAATGTATATGGATGAAACTTGGTATGTGACTTCACTTAGATGAGTTCTATTGATATTTGCATAAAAACCCATTATTTTGTATTCCTTGTTGCAGCAAACCTGCATACTCATCCCCAATGTTGTTATTATAGAGAATAATTAATATTTTAAATATGGCTTGTTTGTGAATATATTTCTTATGAATTCTGTTAAGTGGCTTAATGTGTTATGTTATATATTCATTGGAAATTCGCTGAGTATGCAGGTTTGCTGCGACGGGGGTATTTTAGGTTTTTCATATGTAATTTTTATTGAAATCAAATTTTAATTTACACCACTGAATTTAACTCAAAAAAACAAACGATTTTGTGTTTTTCTCTTTGCTCTACGTGAATTGGTTACCGAGCTATTGAAAGTGCTAAACACAGTACGTTGTCTAATGTTATTCTTATGGAGAAAAATAAAAATGTTACACCTCGCTTATTTATGAACATACACTGACGAAACTTGGTATATGGCTTCATCTGATTGTGGTCTATTGTAATTAGCACAAAAAATAAATGTTTCCCGATGATTCCCATAGCAGCAAACCTGCGTACTCAGTCCCGATGTTATTCTTATGGAGAAAAGTAAAATATCATATCTCCCATAAGTATGAACATAAATTAATAAAACTTGGTATATGGCTTCACTTAGCGGAGTTCCATTGATATTTGCATAAAAACCAATTTTTAGCCTATGAATCTCGTAGCACCAAACCCGGGTACTCAGCCCCTATGTTATTCTTATGGAGGATAGTTAAAATCTTATATATTGCTTATTTATGAATGAATATGGATAACACTTGGTATGTGACTTCACTTAGATGAGTTCTATTGATATTTGCATAAAAACCCATTATTTTGGGTTCCTTGTTGCAGCAAACCTTCATACTCATCCCCAATGTAATTCATAAGGAGAATAATTATTATTTTATAGATCGCTTATTTGTGAATATATTTTTAGGAATCTTTAATAAATGGCTTTAAGTGTTATTAAGACATGTATGTGCATTGGAAATTTGCTGAGTACGCAGGTTTGCTGCGACGGGGGTATTTTTATTTCTCTTCTTAGCAATTTGCAATTTTTTTATCTTGCGGGCAGTTTTTGTATATTTGTTAATTGTAAAACCGCAGCATCTTGTAAACGTCATAAATATTTTTGTGAGAAAATAGATACTAGTAATGTATAAAATGGTATTAAATGTATTTATAAGTAGGCTATAAGAAATTAAAAGATAACTTATGACATGTAAAATTAAAAATTTGTATTGCCAATGCTTATTTAAAAAACGTTAACCCTTCGAAAGTGAATGATGGAAATACCCGCGCACCTTTCTTTAGCCTTGAGAGTGATGTGACGAATTTGTATGTATGTCTATTATTATTTTATGGGTAATTGGCAGAAATAACTGCTAAATTAAAAAAAAAACATATTTTTAAGATATTGGTTCTCTTTTGGTATATTTCATCGTTGATACAGGCATTATATCAACATACGTCAACTGGACAAACCACTAACATATTTTTTGCATACTTGATAAAATATCATTTATTGGAAGTAAATTATCTTAGCAAATTTACCCAATGGGAAGAATCTAAATTACTATAGGCTAGATCTTTTCATGCAAGATATTTTTTACCCTTAAACTTTAAAATCACACATTTGTTGGTTTGACCATTTTTATACAACTTACATTTACAAATTTAGTATTTTGATTGAACCTCGGTTCAGTGGCTATTGAGAAAATCTAAAAAAACGGATTGATAAAATGACTGGTATTAGTACTTACTCGTACTTACTTTGTTAGTAAGTACGCAGAAAATATTCTGCAGCAAACACATGGCTCGTCATACAAATGTATAAAATATTCTGCAGCAAACACATGGCTCGTCATACAAATGTATAAAATATTACAATATAGTTAGGAACTAGGTATCTATTACAAGTCAATAGGGTTGTGCGAGTACTCGAAACTTTGAGTTTTCGGCCGAGTATTTCAATACTCAGACTCACTCAACTCAAAGTTTTGAAAAATACTTGAAAGTTCGAGCGAGTATTTCCCGCTGATTTCCGGACGATCACTAATGATGGCGACAGGCCAAATTGCAGCAGCAAAATCTTAAAGGGGAAAAAAGTTATTAGCTTTTTCACAGCTATTTTGATTGAAAACATCAGTTTTTATTTTACAAACAAGTTCAGCTTTAAAAATAATGAATTTGGTGTTTACATTTTTGTAGTAAGATAATCTGTTTCAGAGATACTCAAAGTACTAACACATTAGGTTGCCCGCCAATGTTACTCTCAAGGAGAATAACTAAATTTGTAAAAAATACCCTATTTTCCCTGCTTATTTATGAGTACTAGGGATCGCCCTAAGGTTGAAATTCGACCTATAATAATTCTATGTAAACCCAAAGCGGTACATAGGAATAATGGCCGTTTACGTGTCCTACCACATGCGTGAGCAGTTAAATAAAATGCATTTGAACCAGTGAGCTTATGATGAACTTCAAAAATAACCTCTTTCTCTCTCTCTCTCTCTCTCTCTCTCTCTCTCCCTCTCCCTCCCCCCTCACCCACCATCAACCTCTCCCACTCACACCCAGGTTTAACTTTTGTAATATGGAGTAAAAGCGGATAAGAAAAAAAGAATAAGGATAAGGGTAAATACCCCCGTAGCAGCGAACCTGCGTACTCAGCGAAATGTTTTTTAGTAAAAATATCAATAGACCACAACGATATGAAGCAATATACCAAGTTTCATCAGGATAAGTTGATAAATAAGCGAGATATACAATCTTTCTTAGTCTCCATAAGAATAACATTGGACAACGTTCTGTGTTTAGCACTTGTCTGTAACCATTTGACATAGAGCAATGAGCAAAACACCAAATTGTGCGTCTTTTTAAGCTGATTCCAATAGAAAAACTAAAATTTGACTTTTCAATAAATATATATAAAAAACTCAAAAAATCTATTTTTGGAGTACAAAACCCCCCCCAAAATCGAATAGGTCGAACTGTCTGGTTTTCGAACTTAGTCATAAACTTTAACTATAACTTTACACGTTCATACCAAATTTCTTCAAAATCGGATTATTTATACGAGAGTTATCATGCTCACGGACACACTATATATATATATATATATAGTATTGAACGAATGAATGCTGTTTTTTTGCATCTGGGGACTTCAAAACGAAAAGTTATCATGGTTCCGGGCCTAGGTCTTACTATGCCGACTACGGTAATAGCTTCTTCCCTATAGGGGAAATTCGCTAAAAACATTCCAGTAGTTAGTAGTATTAGCGAATTTCCCCTATAGGGAGTACACAGGTTTGCTGCTACAGGGGTATTTTTTCTTTACTTTGGTACTAAAAACATCTGTTCTTACTCATGCACTAGCTTATTATAATTGTTATCCGTTAAATTTGCAACTCAATTGATTAATGTTCTTCCATAAGATTAACATTGAAAATTTGAAGGCCTGTGGGGCGTAGCCCTGAGGGCCGATGTAAATTAAATATTAGGTTTCTGCACATCTATACCTTTCTAACGTGTGCGTGAATTTTTCCTAGGACGTACACACGCTGAGAAAAAAGCAGGGACAGTTTTGTGCTAGACAATTAATATAATGATATTTTTTAGAAACTTGATATGTGGCCCATTGATTTTTGCCCAAGGGGGTACCTGTTGCAATGAAATTCTACATAGTAAACCTAATGTTATTCTCAAGAAGAATCAATAAAAATGTTATACAGTATTCTTATTAGGGCCTATTGATAAAAATATTTTTATGAAACTTGAAGTATGGCTTCTGCTTGATGAGATAGTAAGGTTTAAATAGTCCTAGTTACATTTGAAATTTGCTGAGTATGCAAATTTGTTGTGTCAAGAGTTTTTTTTTGTTTTTAGCAAATTTCCCCTATAGGGAAGAAGCTATTACCGTAGGTCTCATGGTAAGACTTAAGCCCGAGATCATGATAACTTTTTGTTTTGAAGCCCTCAGATGACAAAAACACTATTCGTTAAAATATATACATATACATCTATACATAGGCTATGTCCGTGAATGCGATAACTAGAGTATAAAACGTCCGATTTCGATTAAATTTGGCTCAAATGTGTAAATTGACATTTTATGACTTTAAGTTCAAAAACCAGAAAAATTGGACTATGGGAAGGGAGGTTTATGGGGGTTTTAAATTTTCCAAAAATCGGTTTTTTGCATTTTTCACCCTAAAATTTTTAAAACACTTAATTTTGGTTTGGACCATGTCATAGGGCTTAAAAAACAAATAATATAGTATTTTGAATTATTTACCTTGCGGAGAAAATCCAAAAAAACCTGCTCATAAAATCTCCCATGTTAATCTTATGGGAAAAAGGTTTTTGGCTTTTCCTCAGTTAATGTTAATGTAAACTTCACATTTGCTTTTACCAATCAACTCAGCTCCACAAAACAATCATTTTGGTGTTTAAATTGTGATTCTACGTCCAACCGTTGCAGTGATATTCAAAGTGCTAAACACAGTACGTTGTCCAATGTTATCCTTATGGAGACTAAACAAAATTTGATATCTCGATTATTTATGAATGTAAATATTGATGAAAATTGGTACGTGGCTTCACGTAATATTGGTATATTGACATTTGCACAGAAAATTGATTTCTTGTTGATTATCCCCGTAGCAGCAAACATGCATACTCAGTCCTAATGTTATTCTTATAAAGAATAAGTATAGTTTTATAACTCCCTTAATTATGAACATAAATTAATACAACTTAGTATGTAGCTTCACCTGGTTGAGTTATATTGATAACTGCACAAAAACATATATCTTCTCTTTTTTGCAGCAAACCTGCGTAGTACTCAGCCCTAATGTTATTCTTATGGAGAATAAATAAAATGCTATAGATCACTTATTTATTTATGTACTTTTATGAAACTTGGTAAGTGGCTTTATGTGGTAGTGAAAAACATATGCATGCATTGGAACTTTGCTGAGTACGCAGGTTTGCTGCGACGGGGGTATTGTTAATTGTTAGTAGGTTACCGTACTTGGCTTTCAGCCTGCCACAGTTGCAAAAATCATCAAAGTAGTTTTTATGTGTATACTTTGGGGGGAAATAATAGCAGCTACATGTCATCACAGTCATACAGGGCTGGCCTTAGCTGTGTGTGCATCATTTGCGGATGTGACTTCTAATAAACCAACTCTTCCATCCCCACCTACCACCTTTGTAAACATTAAACACTTTCAAACCCACCAAGAAATGTAAATCTTTAAAGATTTTTCACAGTTTTTAATTGATTTTTTGTGTAGTTTTATATATTCAACTCATATAGAGGGTAAACTTCTTACTAAGCCAATAAGATTATATAATTACAGGAACCTTGTAGCCTCTGTACAGTGTGTGTTAGGTATGTAAAGAAGCGGCTCGCGCAGGAGGAGGGGCGAAGCGGTGGAAGGGGCAGCAGGCGATGGAGGGGTACCTTGTGCCGGCGCACTACTACTCTAGTTGCATAATTTCGGAAGTTTTACAGTTGTAAAACACGCTGCACATCCATATTAAACTGACATGATGCCACAGGTAAAACCACAAAAGTTAAAAAATGCAGTGGCAGTGGTTTTAAATACCCCCGTTGCAGCAAACCTGCATACTCAGCGAATTTCCAATGAATATATAACATAACACAATAAAAAACTTAACAGGATTCATAAGAAATGTATTCACAAACAAGCGATATTTAAAATATTAATTATTCTCCATAAGAATAACATTGGGGATGAGTACGCAGGTTTGCTGCAACAAGGCACACAAAATTATGGGTTTTTATGCAAGTATCAATAGAAGTCATCTTAGTGAAGTCACATACCAAGTTTCATCCATATACATTCATAAATAAGCGATATATAACATTTTAAACATTTTCCATAAGAATAACATGGGGACCAAGTACCTAGGTTTGCTGCTACAGGACCCATAAGCGAAAAAATGTTTTTTGTGCTAACAACAATAAGCCACAACCAGATCAAGCCATATACCAAATTTCGCAAGTTTATGTTCATAAATAAACGAGATATGCAATTTTTCTTTTTCTCCATAAGAATAACATTAGACAACGTACTGTGTTTAGCACTTTCAATATCTCGGTAACCAATTGACGTAGAGCAATGATCAAAATACCAAATTGTTTGTTTTTTTAAGCTGAATTCAATGGTATAAAATAAAATTTGATTTAAATTAAAATTACATGTGAAAACCCCAAAAAACACATTTTTGGGGTACAAAACCCCCCAAAAACCCCCCTTCGGATGGTGCGATTCATCTGGTTTTCGAACTCGTTCAAATAAATGGTACTTTAAACATTTGTACCAAATTTCATTAAGATCGGACCTTTTTTACGAGAGTTATCGTGCTTACGGACACATATATATATATATATAATATATATACATATATAAAAATTTGAACGAATGGTGTTTTTGGCATCTGGGGACCTCAAAATGAAAAGTTATCATGGTCTCGGGCTTAAGTCTTACCATGAGACCTACGGTAATAGCTTCTTCCCTATAGGGGAAATTCGCTAAAATGTACTACTAATGCAAAGACGATACTTGCTGCCCCCCTCACCATCAACCAACTAATATAAAATACGGCCACTTTGGAAGAAACACTGATTTCTAGTCAATTAACCACGACCAGAACGGAAATAATTGTAATGACGAGAAGTATTATTAATTCTTAACATTTCCCAATCCATCTCCAATGCTCCGAAATGAATCAGTTAAAAAGTAAGAACTTGATTAAAATTGTAATATACAGACGGAACGATAAACTACATGTTTTTTCCAAAGTTTAAGCTGAAGGAGTGGACCTTACAGAAACCGATCGAAGGGGGCGCCAAAATCTGAGGGGGTGCATCATATTTTCCCCCTTATTACATATAATAGCAATATTAAACTGGAATCATTGTAACTTCAATTAAAGATGAAATCCCGATTCAATACACTCCAATTCCTAAACCATATTTTTCCTCATTTAGAAAGTAGTTTAAAATAATCAAAGAGGGTGGATTAAAACGATTAGTTGCATCGCGTAACTTGATATTTTAACATTGCAATTTCGTTGCATCGTATTGCAAGTTTTATTCACAATCTCAATACCAATCAGAATGCTCTGAAGTTGTCACAAAACGATAGAGATTAAAACAACTTCTCGATTTTGAACAGGGGGGAGCGGAAATTGTGTTACGCGATATGTAAATTTAATATTTAAGTATAATGGAAGGTGCAACATGGTGAATACATAACTTTCTTCCCAATAATGCCTTTTAACAACTTACACTAGGTACTAATATTCAAAAATGTACAAAATCAATCGGGTCTATATATATTTACAAATACTTTATTTTATTAGCGCTACGGACTACGCCCCCCACCCTGCGACCCATCTTGAGTGCCAAGACCCGCCCACCCCAAAAGTGCCGCATCCCGTGCTGGAGCACGGCTCGCACTGCCCTAGAGCCGGTACTGCTAATGATTCTGAAACAGTAGATAACAGGGTTTCTACAGAATTTCAATTTTCTATTTCCCTGACGTTCCCTGACCCTTCTGTAAAACTCCCCTACCCAATATTCGAAATACGTCTTAACATATTTGCTTTATAAACAAGCATGAGTGCACAGTTATTATATATTTAATTGAGCAAAGCTCTCTTTCCTTCACTTTGAGACTTCTTTGTAACGGCATCACAGTGTAATGGCTTTACCGATTGATATGAAATTTGGCCAGTAGCTAGGTGATACCGAGGAAAAGATTTTTCTTTAGAGAGATTTGCAAAATTCCTCCTAGGTTACGCCCCGCTGGGTCTTAAAGTTCACATGTAATTGTAATAGAAGAAAGATTTTATTGGGTTTATGTCACATGTTTTTAACTTACTTCATTTAAATTAAATAAACCGCTGTTAAAAACTATCACTGTTTTGTTTATATTATTTTAAGTTTGTTTACTAAATGTAGCGTTCTTCCCTGTAGATCTTCTTTGTTCGCGCTTTAACGTTGTAACTGTTGCTTCGCTCATTTATGCGTCTAAAGTGTAATGGCAGACCATCCTGGTATATAAAACATTATTGCCTATATCATGTAGCCTATGTCATAAATGTTAGTAAAACTAAATTAAATAAATTTATCTCAATAAAAAATCAATAATTGAGGATTAAAAGATGTTAAAAATAAACTCCTTAGGAATCCTTAGATCATCAACCAAAAATTGAGACTCCACTTAAAAAATACTGCTACATAAGATTGTATACAATCTGGAGCAAAGCATCCCCTCAGTTTTTTTCATAATCGGGGATCAGATGGAATAATAAAAGCACCGAATTGTACAGGGTTTCTACAGAATTTCAATTTTCTATTTCCCTGACCCTTCTGTAAAACTCCCCTGACCAACTTTCGTTATACGTCTTCGCATTCTCACTTTATAAACAAGCGTGTGTGCACAGTAATTATATATCTAGTTTGTAAAACATTATTTTCTAAATCATGTACCGGTATGTCACAAATGTTAATAAATCAAAAAATAAATTGATCTCAATAAAAACTCAATAATTGAGGATTACAATATGTTAAGAATAAATTCCTTAGGAATCCTTAGATTATCAGCCAACCATTGAGATTCCACCTGAAAAATACTGTTACAACAGATTGTATAACAACCAAAAAAAAGCAAAGCATTTCCTCAGTTTTTTGATCATTGGGGATCAGATGGAATAATAAAAGCACCAAACTGTCATATATATATATATATATATATATATATATATATATATATATATATATATATATATTATGATTCCTCACAAGAAGTTATTCTTGTTGTAATAATGACCCTCATAACCTATTTTGAGACTTAACAAAGATTAAAAAATTAATTAATCTGATAAGGTGGAATAGTACCTAATCAGTATTGGGTACTTTGGTATTATACGGATGCCACCCTTATACAGCGCGCTGTGGCAGTTATGTTAGGATGGGTTATCATAAAAATGATTATAGGACTTTCCTTGTTTCGTTAAAAATCGAATGATACCATACTTCCGGCCGCCAAACCCCCTCCAAATAGGCCAAGGTCAGGTCGTTGACCGGAGCGCGCGCATCACCTGTCACCGCCTGTATCTGGGTCAGTGTCATGAGTGATTTATTGCCGTGCACTACGTTACATTTGTTTTTATAATGAGTGACGTTCTTTTGGTGTGGGATTTACCTCGAAATGAAGAGGAAACCGTACGTATTTTTATGATAACCCATCCTAACATAACTGCCGCAGCGCGCTGTATAAGGGTGATCGGGAGTGGCTGCTAGCGGCGGCGACGCATTCAACACGATCCCAGCGGACATCGCTGCCTTTTGGGAGGCACAACACAAAGACCGCTCATCAGAATGATGTAAAAATTGTACAGTAAGTCAATAAAAGTATGTTTTTTCAAATTATGTAGTTATCCTTTGTATCCGGTAAAAATTTAACCTCCAAAAATAGTGGCATCCGTATAATACCAAAGTACCCAGTATTGTCTATAAGCTACAAATTTATTTTCATATCGTATGTGGGTTCGAAACGTAAAAAAATTTAAGCTTTATCTCTGGATTCCCTGACTTTACCTGACCGAATTTCCATTCCCCGACTTTCTCTGACTTCCCCTGACCTCCCCTGACGGTAGAAACCTGTTGTAATGTAAATGTTATATGATGCCACACAGGAAGTTGTTCTTCTTGTGATAATGCTCCTCCTCATAACCTATTTTGAGTCTTAGTAAAGATTATAAAATTAATTTTGTGAAGTAGCGTTAAGGTGGAATAGTAATCAATATCCCAGAAAGGGGAGAGAATTATTTTTACCCTACCTACTATGTAAAGTCGGATTTTACTCCTTGTAATGAACGCGTAAGGTGCTACTTTGTTTCCCTAGAGAGACAAAGTGAATAAAATAACATTGACAATCTGGCAACACAGTGCAATGGAAAACTGGCAAAGCTGTAGATATAACATGTGGAACAGAATCAGCTGATAAGTATTTTGCTACAATAAATAACGTTCCGAGGTTAGTTATTACGCATTACGCAACCAAAATGGACAGCAAATATATGCGAATAGAATACTTATCAATACTTATAGATTTTGGGTAGGGGAAAAAATATTTAGGGTATTACGGGAGTAAAGTACATTGTCGCCCTCTCCTATGGCGTTGGCGCCAACAATTTCCCTCGGGAGATAAAGTTGCACTTTACTCCCTTAATACACAAAAAACTATTAACTACCCGTACAGTATTAAGAGTGGTATAAAACTTTTACATTTCAGGAGAGTAATAAGTTTTCAACCAACTTTTTTAGGAATTCTACAGTAGGCTAAAATATTAGGCTACTTAATATCTTTCAGAAAATATACAACAAATAGGTAACTTACCTTATAGGCCTAATAAGTTTAAGAAAAGAACAATATTTTCTATTTGAACTCTCAGGGTAATGAACTATAGTTGCTCAAATCGATGGAATCAACACAGTAAATCAAACAAAACTTTATTCATAATTTGAAAATTATTAAACTTGTATTTGTTTACATATACTTAGTTTTTAAGATGTAAATCCAGCAAACAAAGCTAGTTTGTTTCGATTTAAATTGCTTTTAGCTGAGTTATTTCAACAAATTTATTTACTTAGAAGAATTCAACTGTCCAACACTGCAAATGAAAGAACGAGAAATCTTCCTCCCCTTGTGTGCCAATATAATAAAGTCACCGGCACAGCTTTTCAACCCTAATTGTTAACCAGTGTTGCCTCCAGTATTAACCAGTAGGCTACAGACCCTCTTGCTCAAAATTAATGTTATTGTTTTGATTTTAGATTCCACTTCTTAATAGTGTTTAAGAGTCGACCGAGAACTTTTTAAACAAAACAAAAAAGTAAACAAGATGATGTCACTAGGCGCCTACCAATAACTTGTCAGCTTCAAAGCTGCACGTGTTTACTGTACGGTGGAACCTCGATAACTCTAACCTCAAGGGGAACGGACAAAATTTGAGTTATTGAATACTATTTCGAAATATCGAGGTTTGACTTATCAAGTAAGGCGATCTTACACAGACTTCCGACTTATTGAGGGACTCGATAACGCAATCAATGAGACATGGCAGAGTAGAATCCTTACGTTATTTCTTGTTTCGAACGCAGTGTATCATAAGTACTAATCATACCGTAATAATTATAGGTAGTTACATATGCTTACAGACAATTGCAAATGTCTACTTTTGCCTAGAACTGTTATGAACAGAGTTTTTAGTGAACGTTAGTTACTAGAAGATGAAAATGTCCGTCAATGAGCTGTGAACATGTAGTTTGGAAAGTAACCAAACTGTTCTGCAATTTGATAATATTTTGCCCGTTTGACCAATTCCTGTCGTTATTATAATACATGTTTTGATAATTTAATACATGTTTTGACTTATAGGCTATCAGTATTTTACTTTTAAAACATTTAAGCTTACCTTGATTTAGTAAAAATCCTCATTTCTAACGGTCTAAGTTAAAGCTGACAGAGCCCAGCCGACAAGCCGGTATCACAGGAGTCGCTACACACTCAACCATAGCTACATTCGAAATACTATGCTATTGGTGGGGGAAATGGAGGGTGCCTTTTGTGAAAAATTACCGGAATAAAGCGCTCTTTGAGTTAAGTTTGGATAGTTCAATAAAATATTTCAATAATATTATAACCTAACACCTAATTTGGACGCAAAACCTTAGTTTATTTACATTTCAAATTATTTAACATTTGTATGGCAATCAAATCCTTCGATATTAAACAAAAATCATCTGGTTGTAAATATTGTCATGCTTATGAAAGTCTATGCCTAAGCCTACCCTAAAAAGCCTATCAAGTGCCCTCAGTTCTAACCCTAAATTTTCAGACTGGACTAAAACTTAATAAGCTTAATATATACGCAAAAGTACACAAATTATACTCAAAAAATAACATCACCATTGCTAATCTTGAACTCTAGTATCTATTTGTGACAGGTTTTCTAGGTGAACTAATTTTTAAGGCCCTAGCCCCTAACACTCTATAGGTGACAGCCTAAAGACATGTTAAGCTTAAATGTATGGAAGCACTTAAGGGCTTACACTAGGAAGGACGAAATAGTGTTACATTACTGTACAACTGATAAACTGTAAACGACTCTATGTCCTTCTAATGAATGCAACTATAAGGTGGTCGAAAATTTTCAAAACTACAATCAAAAAGGGCTTATTTTACTTACCAATTATCATCTGCAAATTAAGCTCATATTGAATCACTAATATACACTGAAACCGGCGCGAACAACTAACGTAATAGTACTGCGTGACTTTTAACAACCAAAGGAATCCGCACCAAATAAATGAAATGATTGAATAATTTAATGTTGAAAAATAATCATCACAAACGCCATTTGCAAATCCACGGCCATCATACACTTGAAATTTGCCACGGTTGCAAGTGATACCTAAATAGTTACGTTTGTTAATGGACATGTAAAATTATGTAGTTGATCTAGTATAATATGTTTATTCAATATAGATAAACGCTAAATTGTTTTATATTCAGAATTGCTTATATTTTTTATCGATTTATAAATGAATTAAATCAGTCTCAAAATCTGGATTACACTTTCACCATCTCTAAGCCCATCTCATAAAGACACAAGACATGTCGAGATGGTCTTCATTGGCATAGAATGCATTTTTGTATTGGAGAATTGATTTAGATCGCTTGATTTGGTTTTAATATTGCCTCAAAGTTCAAAGGCAGCGGTTCTGTTCTTGGCTATATCCTACACCAGCAGAGCTGCCACGAGGCAATTGGGGGTATGGGGCAAACATTCTTTGGGGGTCCCCTGAGACCCCTGGAATTCGGGGGCTCGGGAAAAGTGCCCAGGATGCCCCCCCTCGTTACAAAAGTGGAGTTTTACAAAAGTTGTAAACGCTGCACGGAAGTGGAGCCCTGAAGGGCCAATGGGAAAACAATTTGTTCTCACCGAGTTTTAAAGGATGCGAGGGCGTGCCGTTTTTAAAAGTTGTCGAGCCATGTTCAAAAGCGTTAAGCCGTTTTTTAAGTCGGCATGAAAAAACTCGACGAGCCGTGTTTATAAGTCGGTAAGCTGTGTTTTTTGTTTGTCTGCGAGCCGAGATTGAAAAGACGGCGAGCGCCGTGAAACAATTGGTTAATAACATGAATTCCGAATTACTGTATTGAATTCCGAATTATTGAATTGCTTATAGTCGAAATGTATTCATGAGCGTTAAATTATGCCATTTTAAACAATAAAAATCAAAATCCGAAGACATTTATCATTAGTATTATATGGACAAATTCTTCAAGCATAATCATTAACTTGTGGTGAATAGAGAGAAAATGGCGGCCAACATGTAGGCTTCAGCAATATTTCTTTGAGATTAGCATATTATGTGTGTATGCGCACTCGCACTCAAGATGTACTAAGCTCGATACAATCGGACATTCAGTATCGACTAGAACTATATCGACTCTCGGTGACTATCGTCATTAATATCTGTTAGGAGGTATGTAAATTTTGTAAACCATAAGCCAAAGCCTAATACCTTTTTAAAAATCACATATAGCTTCACCAAAATCTACCTTTAAAATTCTTTAAGTACCGTAAATCACTTCGCATCTCTCTCTGGAGCCACATATGATGCTGGAACTTTTTAGCGAGATGTATAAAACTACTCCAGGTTGTAAAATTCTTTAGGACTCCAACCCATCGACCTTTAAAACTCCCATGATAACCATCATAATCACAAACTAAGTATACTGATCAAGCTCAAATTTTGTAGGATGATTGTAAATTCACTATGGATTCTAAAACAGGTTTACTCCAGTGGCAGATCCAGCCAGGGGGCGATGGGGGCGCCCCTCCCCCTTAGACTCAGAAAATATTTAATTAACTGGGTAATAGTGTGACGCTGTCTGTCGCTGTACTAGCTGTACTCGTTTTTGTTTTCAATACTTGCAAATTTCAAATTCTAAAAACAACTACCGTATAACGCCATTGGAGAGTATTTTCGTTTTGCGCGGCGGGTGTGCAGCCCTTCAATATTCTTCTTTTCTGAAACCTTTGCGTTCTACCTTCAGTGTTGCAAGACTGGGTTTGTTATTTTACCCGCAAACTACCTATAAAATCCCCGCTTTTACCCGGTTATTCTGTATATGTCTGTAGTAATCCCCACAAAATCAACGCGCGAGCTTCAAATATCCGAAAACCGGGTAATTTCTTGTAAATTTCCAGATTATTACACGGAAATTTATCTGTATACCCAAAATAATGCCAGTTTTAGTAATATTAGTGCTTAGTCAGGGCCGGATTCAGGAGCCTTCGGCCCCTAGGCACAATCACTTGTGCGGGCCTTGTTGGTGACCTTTTTTCTTACTTATATCAGGATTTTGAATGGCAATCTGTGTGGTGCGGGCCTTTAGGCGCGCCCCTAAGCAACCTATGATTAATTCCGGCCCTGCGCTTAGTTTTATCATAGACAGTCTATGGGTTTAACCAAGGCCAATTGGTGTTACTGGAGACGACACTCTTCAACAATAATGCGCTAGATTTCTTAAGTTCAAAAGTTGGTACATTGGTCAGAGGATGACAAACCAAACGATGAGTTAGCAAAAAAAAACCATATGATTAAACTATTTTACTGCAGCTAACTGTCATGTAATTATTCGTTAATAGTTATAGATTGATTATTTTTTATCGGGGTATTTTCACCATATATGTATGTTTGAAAATGTAAACCGGCTGTACCTGAACCGGATCAAAATAGTTGGATAGATTCTTCGAGTTTAATATATCTAGAAGTCTTGTCTAGGTAAAAAAGTGAAGCCTTCATATTGACCGTCATTTTCTTCATGTACTCTAAGGCCGCCTTCCCACTAGGTCGCAGCAAAGAGAATAAATAATCAGAGGTCTCTTTCTTATGGGAGTAGCGTACGCCTCAGTGGCAGTTACAATTTTCTCCAGTAGGAAGCGCTAAAGTCTTGAAATGCACCTTGTTCGAGAGGGGAAGAAAGACGTACAAGAGAATTGTCTCATCCCCCTCCCCCACCCTATCCCAAAAAGTTCCGCTCGCGATCTGTCAGCCTCAAAAATTAGCAGAAAACTGAACTATCAGGCAAGAACAAAAGTGTAGGACTCGGCAGAAGAGAGAGCAATCGAGCGGTGAGCGCGCTGTCGTTTACACACTCCTGGACCTCTTAAGAATAATAAAACTACAATGAAACTTATATATTCATTTTCTGCATAAGTTGCCGTATATAACGGTATAAATATATATTAGTTTAAAATTACGTTTAATTTTTAATAATGAAACATATTAAAAAGTTTTAAGAGAGTGACATGAAAAAGTCAGTAAGCGCGAACCTTTTTTATTTTTGAGGTAGAAACAAACTTCCAGCGAGAAAGTTGTAGCTAATTACTTGGTAATAAAAAGTCATTGGAAAACATTTTCCATAGAGCTTTAATAGTTTGTTTAATAGTCCGATGTAAATAACCGGATTAGTTTAGTTGGTTATATCAGTTTGTAGGACATATATATTCATGAATTACTGTTCTCTATTTCTTTAATGGAATAAACATAATATCTTACGGTAATTACAGTTATTGGTTTTATTTTAAACCCTTATCATGTTCACTAAACAGCTTCATTTTCATTTGATTTATAGCAAAAATTATGTATATAAAATAATTTAAATTCTCGAGTGCGCGCCCCCCCCTCAACAAATTCCTAGATCCGCCCCTGGTTTACTCCAGACTGAACAATTTGTTTGGACATAAATCAACACTATATACCTTGAGGAGGGACGGGATTTGAACGTTAGCATAAGCCTTACGAGAGAAGCAGGTAGAAATGGGTGACTGGAGATCCCTGGCTTAAGTTATTGGAATCAACTATTGGCCAGTATCTTTGATTACCATCTTTTTCAAATTTCTTTTAGCGAATATTTCTTAACAGGCTCTAATCATTCTTAGAGGGAATAAGGAATTTTGTATCTCCCTATCAGTTTGGGGTTACAAAGGGTAAAATGTACCCTCTAAAAGCTACAATTTCTGTGGTTTCCTTTTTTGACCAGAGTTCTTGATTCCGGGGAAATCTGCTTTAGACACTTTAGTTACCTCTCCAATGGCTGACCATACTCTTCTCCCGGAAAAACTTTTTTCTTGGTGAGCGAGATTTATCTCACTTATGGATGTCATCTTACCTTTGATCGAGGTGGGACACAGTTAGTTTAACTGCTTTTTATAGACTCATGTAGAAACCACATAGAGGCTCTAACTCAGCCACGGATGATACTAATATGGGAGTTTCTCAGGGCTCCATACTTATGTTCTATCTCTTCTTGTTTTTTGTATCAATGGATACCTGCATCTACATCAAATACGTGTTTATATGTCAATGTGTGTTTATTTGTGCACCACACACGGCTCTATTTATCTGCTCGCTAAGGGCAAACCTTACCTCAAGACCTTGTCATTTGAAAGCTTAAACAAAATACTGATACAGTGGTTACCGACAACAACCTGCATTTAAACAGTTAAAAATCCAACACTATTGATTTTATAATGGTAACTCTAAAAACGTTATTAAATTACACTGACTTTCTTTCTTGGAGATGAATAGGTTTCTTATTGTAATACTAAAAATTTCTTAGACTGTAAAATAACGAAATATTATATCAAATAACCTCATTTGAAATAGTTGTATTTCAACATTATACAGCTCTAAACACAACTAACCATGAGTAGAATATGCTAGCAATCTATTTTGAAGTAAAATTTGTTGTAATCCCACAAGCAGTCAAAATATCCCATATATGGGACAAAGATCCTTCAAGAGCACTGCTCGGGGCTCATACGATTTAAACTCGGAAAGCCACAAAGAATGAAGTATCGATAGTCGATATCAAGAGAAAAGATATTACTAGTCATGACGTCATGGATGTACTCTGCTCCGGGTGAAATTGTGCTCACCGATCACAATTCTGTTTTTGCACAGGGCACTGCCCTGCCACATATAAGAAGCGCTGCTGCCAGCAGTACCAGCAAGACACACACTTCTAGTCGCTGCGGGTCATCAGACCATTTACCTTGCGACAGGACAGGGACAGTGACAGTTCAGTCTCCAGTCGCTGCGGGTCTCTGACCATTTGCCATGCGACTTGAAAATTACGAAATGGAGAGGATTTGTATAAATATTGTATTTTTAATAGTCCAGTTTGTTAATTTGTTATACCCACTGTCCAACCAAATAAAAGTCCAGTAAATTGCATAAATACGAGTTTTCATTTCAAGTTATTTTTAATTAAGTATTTATCTTAATACACATATTAATTTCCCAAATACACTTGCACACAAGGCATTTGTACTGCCCCGACTGTCCGTCGGCACTGCGGCCTAACACAAACACGCACTTTACACGGCATTTGTCTTGCACTCTATGCGCTGCGGCCGAACTCAAGCAATTAGTGATACTTGCATTACCTACAAGGCGTTTGTCCTGCCCCGACTGTCCGTTGTCGCTGCGGCCTAACACAGCCACGCACTTTACACGGCATTTGTTTTGCACTCTTAGTGCTGCGGCTGAACTCAAACAATTAGTAGCATTTTTCCCCTTTTACCAACAAGGCATTTGTCCTGCCTGGACAGTCCGTCGGCGCTGCGGCCTAACATTAACACTCATTCACACGGCATTTGTCTTGCATACCTATCGGTACTGCTGTGACCAAACACTTAAAATTAGTGACACAACGCATCACATTTGGATCTACCTATGGCAAAGAACCCAAGAACCCTCACCCTGAGTACAAAATTAACAAAAAATCTAAAAAAAAGAACAAATTCCTTTTTTATGACAAATTTTAAACACTGTAAGTTATAGTTAATTTTTGTATAACCATCACAATGCATTCATATTAAAATGTATTTTTTTTAATAGTGTTCTTACAAATTATTTTCTGAAATACACTAGTTGGACATTTATTGATAACTTTTGGTGTAGATAACAAATATAAGCCAGTTTAGATTGGGAGTATTGGACACAAGTACAGAGCAGTTCGCAAGTATTTCAGAAAGAACTAGTATTGTTGGGGGGGGGGTAGAAAATGATGTAGTAGGGGAGAGCGGGGTAATACCGTGCGGCGGGGCAATACCGTGCACCAGGGGTGCCCATCCCCCCAAAGGCAGTAGCGCGATTCCCCCCAAAATTATGCCTGGTCCTTTACTACCCCCCCCCCCCAGAGGATGGAGTCGTTACCCATAAAATATAGTGTGTAAAATTATGTTAATAAATGCACCCTTATATGTATCCTGATTACTGAATAAAATAAACCTCAAAAACAGAACTT
The DNA here is from genome assembly GCA_963675035.1 of Allygus modestus. NCBI lineage: Eukaryota > Metazoa > Arthropoda > Insecta > Hemiptera > Cicadellidae > Allygus > Allygus modestus. The sequence goes on along the minus strand of OY776117.1, from coordinate 124,166,376 downwards.
GAATCGCTACTTTGATATTATTTAGTTTATTTTGTATTCGTTACTAAATTTTTAATTATAATTGCATATACACATCAATAGCATTTATTTTTTCTTTATATTTTTAACAAGACAACATTTTTATAGTTGCTAAATATAGGCTATTTTATAAATAAGCTAAGATGAATGGTATATGTAAATAAATATGTTAACTAAATAGGCCTATAACTATAATCTTGCCTCAGGACTTATTTTTAATAGATTTGTAATAATGACTATAATATTTTTTCAATTAACATGCATGTGTCTGTGACGGATGTTTATGTTATTTGATTAACTTTTCTCATAATATCAACGACTAGCTAGAACTGTGTTAATGGAATATGTTATAAATTACTTTATTTAAACTAACTGGTTTGGACAGCTCATTTTCGGGGCTATATTTCAACATCAATCACTAGCATTAAAACTTCTTTGTCTTTAGGTTATGTTTGAAAATGTGGCGTCATGTCGTCAAGGGGTACCGCGCAATGTGCACGGTATTGCCCCTTGTTGAACAATATTGCCCCATATTGTGTTATAACTTATTAATACCTTTATAAAACAGCAGGGCAACACGAAAATGAACTGGTTTATGTTTAACATTCGGAGTGTAGTGGGCGTGACACAGCCAACAGTTTTATTTATGACTATTGTCAATCACAGTAGACTCGATCAGATAAAAGCCTAGAAAAGGACTTTTTTCCGCAGTTTTGTATCAGCTAATTCACTACATCTTAATAATTTCAATGCTAAAATAAAATGTGTGGGTAAATTTTGGATATTTATTTTATTTTTACACAATCTTTGTCATTAACAATGTTGTACGGTATTGCCCCAGCCCTTGGGACAATACCGCGCAATGTTACAATTTCATAAAATGGGTTTAACAATTAATTGAAAACGGCTCAATATTTCAAATGTGGAGCCTAGCTTTTATAGAGAATTAAATTTGTCACAAAATAAGATGATTTCCAGCTTTATTTGAGTTTCCAAATTAAAGATAGAAAATAATGAAGCTTAAGTGCACGGTATTGCCCCGCTCTCCTCTGAAGGGGTCCGCCCTCAGAGGCTAGCCAGGGGCCCGAAAGTCCAGTCACCGGGCCTGCAAACAAAACACAATATTAATACCCCCGTCGTAGCAAACCTGCGTAGGCTTACTTAGCAAATTTCCAATGAATATATATATGTCTTAATAGCACATAAGCCACTTACCAGGATTCATAAGAAATATATTCACAACAGATAAGCGATATTTAAATATTAATTATTCTCCATAAGAATAACATTTGGGGATGAGTACGCAGGTTTGCTGCAAAAAGGTACACAAAATAATGCGTTTTTATGCAAATATCAATAGAACTCATCTAGGTCGCATACCATACCAAGTTTTATCTGAAATCTGAAAACATTGATTTTTTGGCTGTTCGGATACTCCTGGTTTCATTTACTTGCAAAGCTGGGAATACAATTTTGCCCAATATAAGGTTAGGAGAAGGTCCAGACAGGCTTGAAAGTAGGCGTGAGGTTGCTGGGGATGATAAAAGTACTCTAACAAAGGAATAACAGGCTTTTCTAGTGTAAAAACCCCCTAAGACAACGTACTGTGTTTAGTCGATACACATATTCTTTAATAACTCGGTAAATATTTATGCTAGAATGACAAAAGAGGGCTTAAAACTTTCGCCTCTCTAATTCCCATCTTTTTACATGCATTTATTTTACATCTGGGGCTTTTATGACCATTTTTGGGCCCAAAAACTCGAAATTTGAAAGATTAATCCCCCAAAAAAGGGGTTTAGAGTTTTCCGATTGTTTTGCCCAACGAACTTGTCCAACTGATTACAGAAAGGAACGTCCCTACCAAATTTGAAGTAAATCGGATAAAAATTGCGACCGCTAGAGTGCAAACACACACACACATATATATATATATATATGTCTATATATATATACATATATATACACATATATATACAATTTTGAACTACCCCCCAAAACGTGTTCAGGGGGTCACGTTAGGAACTTCTATGGTGGTCCCGGGCTTAAGTTTCACCGCGCGGGTCATGCTAATAGTTCACTTTCCAAAGGAAATTCACTAAAAATTACAGTGACCATAGTTACTCCTCTAATAAATAAACTAGCTAGGCTAAATAACAGGAAGTATTTTCACTTTCCAAAAGGACACGTACACAGGAAGCTGTTTGGACCATTACTTTCCTTGACTGACATACTTTCCTGTTAATGTTTCCTCAGCTGATGTACCAATTTCCTCAAGGACAATCCTGAATTTATGAAACATCCACCCATGAATGCCAGTGCACAAGGATTTAAAACATCTATAGATAAAGGCTTGCTTAAAATCTCCGTAAGAATATATAGATATACTTTATACAAGAAGTCCAAATAATTTTCTAGAGTGATATAGGAAATAGATGGAATAAAGCTTAGAAAATACTTAACCTTGCAATTTACATTTTACGTCTTACATAGATCCTCTTCACCGCAGCCGTGGAGACAGGAGAATCGGTATGTTCGGGGGCTTCGGTGTTGGGATGATTGTACGTACATTTGTATTGGGAGCTTTCCTATGTGAGCCTAGTAGGGCGATTATAATACTCATACAATTCCCTGAGGCTATAGTATTGCTTGTTAGTGAATTTCCTATGGAAAGTGAACTATTAGCATGACCCGCACGGTGAAACTTAAGCCCGGGACCACCATAGAAGTTCCTAACGTGACCCCCTGAACACGATTTGGGGGTTCGTTCAAAATTATATATATATATATATATATATATATATATATATATATATATATATATATATATATATGTATATATATAGAGATAAAAATAGATATATATGTGTGTGTGTGTGTGTGTGTGTGTGCAGGCACTCTAGCGGTCGCATTTTTTGTCCGATTTACTTCAAATTTGGTAGGGACGTTCCTTTCTATAATCAGTTGGACAAGTTTATTGGGCAAAACAATTGGAAAACTCTAAACCCCTTTTTTGGGGATTAATCTTTCAAATTTCGAGTTGTTGGGCCCAAAAAGGGTCAAAAAAAGCCCCTGATGTGAAATTAACGAATGTAATAAGATGTGAATTAGTGTGGTGAAATTTTTAAGCCCTCTCTCGTCATTCTAGCATATATATTTACCGAGTTATTAAAGGAAATGTGTATTGACCAAACACAGTACTTGTCTTATGGGGGTTTTACATTAGAAAAGCCTGTTAATCATTTTTTGGTGTACTTTTATCTTCCCCAACAACCTCACGCCTACTTTAAAGCCTGACTGAACCTTCTCCTAACCTTATAATGCGCAAAATTGTATTCCCAGCATTGCAGGTAAATAAAACCAGGAGTATCAGAACAGACAAAAATCAATATTTTCGGATTTGAATAAAAATTGGAATAATTGTATGTTTTTAACTTATTTTGAGTTTTTATAATTTTTATGTGGAAATTCACGTCAGCGTGCTGCGTGCGAACTCGTTTAGAAGGCATCCGGGTACAAATTATGTAGTGAAATTATGATTTTTGATTTTTTTTATGATTATGATAGTGACAATAGTTACTGATAGATGGTCTTCATTGTTTTCTTGTAATTAGTTACCCCCATGTTGTTTTACTAGTTTTTGCCTGTGTTGTTGAAAATTAAAATTTTATACTGACCTGATATTATATTTTTGGCATTCCCGTATTATTTTTTAGGTGGTTTTAAATGAAATTTAATTTATGTTCTAAATGTTCTAGAAAGTTACGGCAAGGATATGGTGTTTTATGAAAATCTATTTGCAGTGTTTTATGGGGGGCTTTGTCGATGAATCGTATGACCTTCTTCTGGAGAATGGAAATTTGTTGAGTCAAGTTTTCACCAGTGGCTCCCCATGCAATGCCAAATGCGTAGACATGTGCTATATCTACGTGGGACATAGCATCCTACTCATAGTTCTGGTATAGGCTTAGACACACTGATTCCAGATTAGGATTTTGAGTTCCCTCTCATATTCCATATTCTCACAATACTCGTTGAGCAAGCTCTTAACCATTCTCAGATCTTCGTCTTAAAATTAAGTCTTTACAAGGAAACACGCGGTAGGACTACACAATTCCACAGGACTACAGAATTTGTCTAAACCTGATATACCCTTTTACTTTCTCCCCCTATACATAGTATATGGAGAAAGTATTGTTTTCGTAAAAATTTTCGAATTTGAGTTGTTAGTGGAAATATTCGTTTTGGTGCTCCCTGAACCCAAAAAAGTGGTTTTTACGTGATGTCTGTCTGTGTGTGTTAGTGTGTGTGTGTGTCCGTGTGTGTGTGTGTGTGTGTGTGTGTGTCTGTGTGGATGTTTACAGAGCTAGAGCCCTAACCTATGGGCCGATTTTTATGAAATTTGGTATGTATTTACTAATCCACGATATCTCCAGGCGTTTTTTTAATTTTTTTGGATTTTTTATTTTTAAGGGTAACAATCAAAAAAACCCCAAAAACCGCCAAAAAACATGACAAATCCAAATTTCTCAAAAACGGCTCTAACGATTTTGATTAAACTTTCGTGGTTTGTAGAACTTTAGGTTTGCAACAAAATAACACCACCCGCATTTCTTGAAAAATTCGGGTTCAGAAATTACAGGACTTAAAACATCCAAAATTCAATTTTTTGGATTTTTTATAAAAAATCATAAATGTTAAAAAAGATTACTATTCACCATTAAAAAGAGCTCAAAAAACTAAATAAATTAGTATTTTAAATTACTATTCTACGATTGCTAGTTACGGAGAAAATTGAAAATTTCATTTAGCGGTAAACACAGTACGTTGTCCAATGTTATTCTTATGGGGAATACAAATATAACTATTTCTCTCTTATTTACTGATCAATTTCATTAAAATTTGATATGCAGGTCAAGTTAGCATTGACCAACAGATGATGTTCGAAATGTGTTGCTATTTAACCCTGGGGGGGCAAGGGGGCATTTCCTCTCTCAAAACCACTGTGTGTGGCAACGGACTCTATAGTGCCTCCCAAAAAGGGATTTGGGTGGATATTTCTGAAAACAACTATTTTAGACAATTTTCTGTACATTTATCTATACTTCATATTCTATATTTAGTAAATAACAAATATTTTTGTCATTAAAGTTTGGCTAAAAGGGAGAAAGTATGTGTCAGTTTCCTGATACCGTTTATTTAATTACAATTAAACACAGCGACAACACAGTGTCAGTACGCCAGCGTTGTCCGTTGGTTAGGGAAGATGTCTACATTAGTAAAGCTTTCCCTCCAGACCCAGGAAGGTCGCGTACCACTAATTAACTGGTCCAGTGAATATGGCAAAAACAGGATTCTTCCCCGTGGAACAACACCGGCAGGCGTATAAGAAAAATGCTGAGTTTAAACTTTTTAAAACAGTGTTAGGTCGTAAATGTTATTTATACCAATAACACATAATATTGATGTACTTTAGTGTAATATTAGTAACGTGGGTGCTATTTAAACCTTTAGGCTGATCCAGTAAAATTAGCGAAATATTTAACATTTTTTATGAGTGAACGAAGTTACAGCATCTATGTTTTATTTATCTGCTATCCCTAAATAATGTTCACTTGTGTTTTGTTTCCTGATAAACATCAAACTATAGCATTAATTTGTCAGGATCTGTAAAATTTATATCTTGCATACATTCATCTAAAACATAAATACATAAATCTTAAAATATGTATTTATTCAATGTTGATTGCGTCCAGAACTGTTGAATAACAATTGAAATATAGGTTTACATACCTTCAGTCACCTGCCTCAGTATAGGCTCCCTCAGTCGATGCCTAGCATTCCTGCACATTAACTGGACTAATTAATGTTTCAGTGTTTTAATCTGTGTAAGTGTTGATTTAATGTTTAGCAAAATGTTTAAAACCAGAAAAATTACATTTTTTAACGTCCCTGCAAATTGAAAAACATGTTCTGAATCATGCGTTGGATGATCTGGAATTATAACTGTTGACTGAAGGTATGTCAACTTATAAGCATGATGTAATTGGATTGTTTTATATCATATTAAAATTTTCGCACACGTGGCACATTTGACTTTTAAGATTACATAGCATGTACCAGCAGGCTGCAATGTGGTTTTAGATGGTGATTTTGTTTATTAATGCTTAGAATATTTATGATGTAAAGACTGCTTTGGACACATACACACCACAAGGTTCATTATGCTTACCTCGTTCACCATAGCGTTGGCTTGGTTCAACGTTCTAGAAGTGTCAATTTACTGCCACGCTAAGAGACACTTAGTTCGAGGAGAGAAATTCATCATTACAAAACGAGAAACAGAGACATTTTTTGGTTGAGCATTACATAACGTCAACATTTGAGCGACTGCCTTCCCAAATTGGGATCAAAATCATTGACATGCTCCCTGACCATCGTCAAAGAGTCAACCAACCATCAAAGTTTTAAATGAAACTGAAGAACGTCTTGGTATAAAATGAATTTGACTTTGTTGATGATTTCACGAGTAACCGCTGGACCAACACCACCCTTAAACTTCGTCAACTGTGGCTGTGACAGTGTGAGTGAAAGAGTGAGTGTAATAATTAATGTATTTTTGAATGCGAAGGTGAATGTGTTGCTTGTTTTGAGATCAACTTAAATTTACGCTTTCAATAAAATGTATGTCCCTGCATTACACAATCAGTGATAGTGTTATTATACCCATACATCGGCCTTCAAACCACCTTACGCCAAAACGTCGCCTCCACCGAATCACCAATTCCCCATGTTACGACGTCGATCCGTGTAAAGCACGTTTCATCAGTGAAACCGAAGAAAACTGGGACGGACATAAACGCATCTATGGCAGCCTGTGCATTGTTGGATTTCCTGCGATCGACAGCTGAAAGGGAGAGAAACGATCGCGTGAAATGAGCGAAGTGGATCGACTGATAAACCACGAGGATCCCGCGCGGTTATGTGGAGACACTCACTCCGGAGTGGCAGTGCGAGTGGGATAGTGTTCCTCCCTCTCACTCCCTCACCGTTGCAGATTCGCGGCTCACTCTTCCTCTCTCCATCGCGCCAAAAGGTTCGGTTCTGACAGCGCTCTTATCAGTGTCGGTGCGGTGTTGTGAAATTTAAACTTTAGTGGTTGCGGATTTTTGGGAATCCCTACGCAGTTTGCAGTGATTCAGATTTTTTACGGTGAGGATATTTCACTCTCTGGATTTGAGACTGTGGCTTCACAGTTCAAAAAGGTTGTACTGCATTATGACAGTTTTGCGGAACAGTGAACATTGTTAGGGGAAGAAGAAATATACCATCCCATAGAACTGTTATCTCGTCAGGATGTGGAATATAAGTACTAGTTTTATTTTTATATGTTTGAGGGATAGTGTCAATTTATCTACACCCTCTATAAGTGAGTGAAAGTAATATTCTTCGTTACTTGGTGGACATTGACATTGTTAAGGGAAGAAGAAATAGTCCATCCCACAGAACTATCTCATCAGGGTTATAATATATGTACTAGTTTTATTTTTAAATGTTTGAGGAATAGTGACAAATTATCCACTCCCTCTTTAAGTTAGTGCAAATCGTATTCTCTCTCTGAGTTTTAGCAGCCAAGCAAACGAATAAACATTTTGATTGTTACTTTGATCGAATTGTGTAAACTGTAGAACACTCATATTTGAAGCTAAAGCGTACCAAAGGATAAGTGAGTTTTATTTAAGTCAAGAAATGTGATACTTTAAAATTATTACGAATAAACCACTAGGCCATCTGGATTATCTTCAGGATTAACCAAATTCAAAACGTAAACCTTTCCTCGAAGACTGTTTAATTCAAATCGTTCTGATTCGACCTTTACTGATTCGAACACTAGTAAAGTTGCTCAACTACAATTCACATCGTGGTGTAACAAAACATGAAGAACGAAGAAGACGTGGACCAGCAGGTGTGGAAGAATGAAGAAGAATGCAGAAGAAGATGACTCCCAGATCTTCAGAGGCGGACTTCATCAAGCACCCCCCACGCAGAATATGTAAGTTAACACGCACACTTGAACCTATATAACTTTGTATGCTTGTTTGATCCACCTTTATTTGACATCACATCCATGAGCACAATATCGACTGAAAATACCGAGAAATTCAGCAGTTACTGACCAGATTTATTGAACTGTTGTTAAGGATCAAATCCAAAACCCTCCAATCCTTTGGAAATAAAATATCTAAACTCGTTTACATTTTGAATGAAATATTATTTATTTATTTTGTCATTATTATGTTCGTTCAACAGTTAAGTTTTATGCAGCGTCTAATGTCCAAAATCCCGCACAAGGACTTTTTTTATTTAGATAAGGTTGCAGACTTTAAACGCAAAAAATAACCAATTATTATCCTCCTTTTGTTAACCTTACATTATATTACAGGTTAATCTAAAAATACATTTTTTCACCAACATCTTTGAGCTTAAAAAACCTAGTGGCCCCGGCATGTATTTTAATGCACAAACCGTATTTTTACGTTCTTTTTTATGTAAATTATAAAAAGACATGTTGTAAAATAGCTGACATTTTACACCTCTAGCCTTTATAAAACATGGCTTTTTAAATATATTTCTCTTGAGCTCTTGCATCAACAAGTAAGGAACAAAATACTTTTTCAATGAATATTCAATCGGACATACGTTAACCTCGGATCAGTGTTTTCCGAAAACATTATTTACGATACGTGCAACTAAAAATCAGTTTAATATCCAATAGGTATTCCTAATAAGATATTGTTTTTCTAAGCGTTTGATGCTAAGGTTTGACAATTTTAATTAAAAAATCAATACGTCCCATTTTAATACAATGTTTTAAATAATTCTTTATCCTCAGTCTTTTTTTATAGCAAACTAATTACGTATAAACCAGATTGTTCGGTTCGGAAACCATCCAAAAGGGGACTTTAGTATAATAATGGGTTTATTGTTTATTTACATACAATTCTTTTTGAAATAAGATTTTGGCTCGCATCATTGGATTCAGCTTTAAAAAACCATTTGGGTTTTTTATCATTGCTCTACGTCAATTGGTTATTGAGATTGATATTTAAATACAATACGTTGTCCAATGTAATTCTTACAATTTTATATCTCACTTATTTACGATAAAATATTAATAAAACTTGGTACGTGATTTCATCTGGTTGCGATATATTGATAGCCGCATTAAACACCACCGCAGCAATTCTGCGTACACAGTCCTATGTTAAAATATGGTCATAGGGTTATCCCATGCTATTCTTATTGGGAATAAATAACAATCTATATCTACCTTATTTACGAATACATTTTGATTAAACTTAGTGGTATGTGCTTTCAGTGTTCGTGGTCTATTTATATTTGCATGGACCATTCCATTTTAATTGGTCCTTGTTACAGTTAACCTGCATCATCTGATCAATGTTATTCTTATGTAGGATGGATAAAATGTTACATCTCGCTAGCTGATCACTATTGTTTTTATGAAAATATTTAAGAGGGCGCTCCAGTCATGAAACTTTTCGCTTCTACCTGCTTCGCCCATAAGGCCAATGTTAACTGTCAAAGCCCGTTCCTCCTCAACGGATTATTCGATATCGTTGATTTATGGCTCCTTTTAAAAAGCAAAAATATATCTATCGATTTCAGTAAGCAGAATTTCGATATCGCAAATACTAATCGATTAATAAAATCCCAAAATATTCAATATTTACGATTTTTTATGCGTGAACTATTTATGATAACGAAATTCTGCTTACTGAAATCGCTAGATATAATTTTGATCTTTAAAATGAACCATAAATAATCCATTTCGGACAACCCGTTGAGGAGTGACGGAGTTTGAAAGTTAACATTGGTCTTATGGGAGAAGCAGGTAGACGCAGATGAATGGAGCCCCTCTGTTTTTTGTGTTGGTAGGTTATATTTTATTTTATCGTAAATTCATTGAATACGTAGGTTTGCTGCGACAAGGATATTTTTATAAACTGCAACGTGTAGAGCATAGAAAACTAGTTTGTTACTTTTCTGTGTTGTAGAGCTAGCCATTCAGACGTGTAGCTTTTCGTCCCTCTTTCCACGCTTAAAAACCATGAATCTGCATCGCGTTGATTTCCTGGCCGTCTTCAATTTGTTTACTATACAATTATTCTCGTGATACCATACATCGACTAATAAGGCTCAGAATATTTATGGAAGAAGAGTTTTAACTCAGCATATAAGACGGAAGCTGGGTAGAAACTAGAGCAACACGATAGGGTTCTCCAGCAGAAGCCGATCTCATCACGAGGTTCATGCGTGGATCTATACTTTAACTTGAAATGAGTAAAAACTGGCAATTTAACAGAAAGGTGTATTAGATTAGATTGCTGGGAGGCTGCGGCCCTACTCAGAATAATTGGAGTCAGGGCTTGCGGATGTCTGCCTGTGGTCTCATTGTGACGCTCCAGTGTTTTACTCAGCCTTATCTGAGCTGCTCTGCCCTGCCTGAGTGTCTTATAGTGCTTGGACCTGACGAGCTCTACAATTAGTTTGGCAATTTCAAGAATTTTTGATGAATTTGGTTCAGAATTTCCAAACAAATTTTGTCCTTACGTAGAGTGCCTTTTAATATATTGAATGAGGAAGTTCAACCTTCATGCAATGTCGGCAGAAGTTACCTTAGCTTGTAGGACCTCTGAAGGTGTTTTTTGAAGAGGCCGAGTCTAGTTCAATCAAGTTTGCTTATATAATAGCGGTCACCCGCTTTTCGTAAATACCTCCGAATTTTCTAACCAAAACGTGCGCGAAAGTTTACTCACAATTCGTCACTGTTTTAATAAATGTGATAGCCTATTTGTATTCGGTGTTCTTGCAGCTCCCACGCTTCGCCAAATATTTGTAATTCGGCCAAACACTCGGCTGTATTCGCGAATAGTGTAGGACCACTTTATAACATCAAAGCCGCATTCAGTTCTTCTAGTTTTCACTAGGAATATAATAATATAGCTATGCCCAGTTCTACGTTCGCTTTGCAGTACAAGTATTATATACGAAGTGACTACGTACACGTCCAATGTACGCAAATTCACATCACTACCACTTAGGTTAGGTTAGGTTACGTTACGTTACGTTAGGTTAAGTTAGGTTACGTCACGTTACGTTAGGTTAGGTTAGGAGGTTTTCTGGCTCTCAATCTGTTTTAAAAATCATAGGAAAAGTAACGTACGGTGCATAATTTGGAACGGACGTGAACAGTAGCGGCTCCCGTCGGACGTGTACGTAGCCTCTACCTATTATATACGGAAGATGGTCATGCTTACTATCTGAGCTGAGCTACTAGTTGGTGTTGTTATGCGGGTTGCATCGACTTCCTCCTAGTCCAGTTCGAACTGCCATTTGAAATTCATTGCTTAAGGACGCTCCACACTGCACGGTGAACGTGGAATAGAGTATAAAAATTGCGTTCATGCCTAATCAACATGAGTAGCACTACCCGCCTAGATAGGAATGCTGAATTCGGTGTTCATTAACCCAAAAATGAAGAGGCTATGACCGGATCATTGTTGTGACAGGTGACTCAGCAGTCGGCGCTATTTGGTGGGAAGACAGTGCCTGCTATTTGGCGGGAAGGCAGTGCCTCGCTCGCTTGTGCCTTGCGCAATTGTCTAAATCTCTGGACCGAAACTCGGTCGGTCCACATTGTTTTGCACTCTCATTAGGGCACAAAATGTGAGTAATTATCCTGTAAAGCGCTCAAGGTAATTTCCGCAGAGAATAAATTAGCTTATCTCCCTAAGCTAGTTAAAACTTATATTACTTCAAACCTACTACAAAATAAATTTAGGTCCGAAGACTCATTATCAATGGATGTATATGAAATCAAGTTTATAGTATATGTTAAAAGTTATCATCCTTAGCGGATTTTGTCTAGATTTCGCACACATATAAATATGTTTCTAAATATTTTTCCAGAGTTACAAATCGTGTTTGTATCTATTCAGATGTGTATGAATCAATGGGCAAAATCTAGACGAAATCCAGCTAAGGACTTTTATTATTACTTGATTTCCTATAACAAACTGATAATGAGGGTCCTGAAATCGATTTGGGTCCTTCATTTTTTAGCGAATTTCCCCTATAGGGAAGAAGCTATTACTGTAGGTCTCATGGTAAGACTTAAGCGCGAGACCATGATAACTTTTCATTTTGAGGTCCCCAGATGCCAAAAACACCATTCGTTCAAATTTTTATATATGTATTTATATATATATATATGTGTGTCCGTAAGCACGATAACTCTCGTAAAAAAGGTCCGATCGTAATGAAATTTGGTACAAATGTGTAAAGTACCATTTATTTGAACGAGTTCGAAAACCAGATGAATCGCACCATCCGAAGGGGGGTTTTGGGGGGATTTTGTACCCCAAAAATGTGTTTTTTGGGGTTTTCACATTTAATTTTAATTTAAATCAAATTTTAATTTACACCATTGAATTCAACTTAAAAAAACAAACAATTTGGTATTTTGATCATTGATCTACGTCAATTGGTTACCAAGATATTGAAAGTGCTAAACACAGTACGTTGTCTAATGTTATTCTTATGGAGAAAAAGAAAAATTGTATATCTCGCTTATTTATGAACATAAACTGGCGAAATTTGGTATATGGCTTGATCTGGTTATGGTTTATTGTTGTTTGCACAAAACAATTTTTCGCCTATGGCTCCTGTAGCAGCAAACCTAGGTACTTGGTCCCCATGTTATTCTTATGGAAAAGACTTAAAATGTTATATATCGCTTATTTATGAATGTATATGGATGAAACTTGGTATGTGACTTCACTAAGATGAATTCTATTGATATTTGCATAAAAACCCATTATTTTGTGTGCCTTGTTGCAGCAAACCTGCGTACTCATCCCCAATGTTATTCTTATGGAGGATAATTAATATTTTAAATATCGCTTGTTTGTGAATACATTTCTTATGAAGCCTGTTAAGTGTTATATTATAATGTGTTATGTTATATATTCATTGGAAATTCGCTGAGTATGCAGGTTTGCTGCGACTGGGGTATTTGGATATTCAATAGTCAAACATTCTTTATTCAAAATTAGTACATATGTTGTACAAGAATGGCGTCATATATTTGAATATTCAAACAATAAAATGTCTGTTAATATAAATAAAATAAAATAAACTAAATTAATTGATCTTTTACATAAAAAATCATTAAATGAATAAAGTGGTTTTGCAGGAGGTATTTTTTCAATTCTTCCTTAAATATTTTAGCCAGTGGCTACGTACACGTCCGACGTGAGCCGCTACTGTTCACGTCCGTTCCAAATTATGCACCGTACGTTACTTTTCCTGTGATTTTAAAAACAGATTGAGAGCCAGAAAACCTTCTAACCTATCCTAACGTAACGTAACCTAACCTAACCTAAGCGATAGCGATGTGATTTGCCTTTACATTCGACGTGTACGTAGTCACTTCGAATATTTTATCATCCTCAATTTTTGAAATATTTTCTGGCAATAAATTATAATATTTAATTCCCGCATAGGAAGGTTTCTTTTCATGGAACTTAAGTTTATGTTGGGTGAAGGCAATTCTGTTTTTGTTCCTCGTGATAGTTATGACATGACCCCAAAGTTATAAAAATAAGAACTATTTTTGAATTAATCTGCTAGTTATTTTTTAACATGTAAAATTAATTCAAAAATATATAAACTAAAAGTTGTACAAATTCCCAGTCTTGAAAAGTGAACTTTAACTGAATACACCCATTTCAAACCTAACATAATTCGTATTGCTTGTTTTTGTAAAACTAAAATCTCATCTAAATTTCCATGAGGTGTAGCTCCGTATAGAAAACACTTTAACATTCCTATACCTAAGAAACATTTATACCTAAGGAATCAATGTACCTATTTCCCCCGCTCTAGCATGCCGGGAAGTTGGGGAGTTGGTGATCAATGAGTGAGGGCTTTGCCTTTTATAGGTAGGTACAGAAGATTGGTATTCTTATATTGATATTATTTTCCTATTCGTCACATTTTTGATTACTAAATAAAATCACAGTAATGGCAAATAATACCATGGCAGATATCAATAACAAGAATCCCCTATAACTTGTCTAAAGCCTTTGTTAAATTTGACAAACCCTATGAGTAGTTATAATGTAAATATAAACTTAGAAAATTAAAGTTTATATTTTAAATTAACAATTTTTTGAGTATAAATTTAAATCAAACTTCGTACATTTTATTAAATGATATATAGCCAAAATTTAAGTCTATAATTTTAAAGTTTTATACTGTAATGAAGACAATAGCGCATCCCAAGGATAAATTATTGATCTTTTAATGAATTTGTATGATCTAGATCTAACAAAAGTCACAATAAATCTTTACCATCGTCAGTTCTTGATAATTTAATTTAGGAGCATGTTTAGAGCCCGAAACAGAAACAAATCAATTCAACTTATTGTCAAATTGTATCTCCCCTTACAAAATACCAAGTAAAAATTAGATGGTCGCATTCCCTCTAAAATTTTAACAAGCACTGTTTAATTAAGTTTATTGCTTCTTTTCCAACCTCTAGCACTGTATCACTAATTCGAAGTTTTTTAACACTTTTTCTACGCTATGAAGCAATCAATCATAAACTAGTAAACTACTCAAAGCTCCAACTGAACGGTCATAAGCGTAAAATACCCCTGTAGCAGCAAACCTGCGTACTCAGAGAATTTCTAATGCATATATATGTATCTTAATACCACATAAAGCCACACACCAAGTTTCATCAATATACATTCATAAATAAACTATTTATGACATTTTAATTATTTTCCATCAGAATAACATGGCGGCTTAGTATGCAGGGTTGCTGAAGCAAGGAACACAAAAAATGGGGTTTTATACAAATATCAATATAACTCAAGAAGGTAAAGCCACATACCAAATTTTATTAATTTATGTTCATAATTAAGGGAGATAACACGTTACTTATTCTCCGTAAGAATAACATGGGAGCTGAGTACGCAGGTTTGATGCTACGGGAACTGTCGGGCGAAAAATGTTTTTTAGTGCAAATATCAATAGACCACAACGATATGAAGTAATATACCAAGTTTCATCAGGATAAGTTGATAAATAAGTGAGATATACAACTTTTCTTATTCCCCATAAGAATAACATTGGACAACGTACTGTGTTCAGCACTTTCAATATCTCTGTAACCATTTGATGTAGAGCAATGATCAAAACACCAAATTGTGCGTCTTTTTATCCTGATTCCAATGGGAAAATCTAAAATTTGACATTTTCAACAATTATATGTAAAAAACTCATAAAACCCATTTTTGGTGTACAAAACCCCTCCAAAATACCCCTTCGGATAGGTCGATCTATCTGGTTTTCGAACTTAAAGTCATAAATACTGCTTTACACGTTTATACTAAATTTCGTCAAAATCGGACAACTTTTACGAGAGTTATCGTGCTCACGGACACACACACACACACACACACACACACACACACACACACACACACACACACACACACATATATATGTGTACTAAAACATTGAAACATATATATATAAATGATGAAAAAGAAGTTTTTTGTGAATTTTCGTTTATAATACAAACGTTTTCAAGCAATAAAGGAGAAAGAATGGAATTTGAACAGTAAATAAATAGAAATAAACAAATATTTTACATCTGACTTTTAAAAACTAAAACAGATATGTAGTTTTGAACGAATGGTGTACAGTTTTGAACGAATGGTGTTTTTGGCATCTGCGGGGACCTCAAAACGAAAAGTTATCATGGTCCCGGGCCTAGGTGTTACCATGCCGACTACGGTAATAGCTTCTTCCCTATAGGGTAAATTCGCTAAAAGTTAACAGACAGATTATTCGACATATTCGACGTTAAACGTAATTTTTGATGTGTTATAAAACACTTATATATTTTTTCCACAATGCCATTTGGGATTGGTTGGTAGTGCCTTAGAATAAAAAAGCTGAATCTGTCCACATTGTAATCCTAATATATTATTTTTCAAGGATGTATTTTGTCGGTATACCATGACATCTCCCTGAATACTCCATCAAAGCCAATAATTGAAAAATGAGAAATAAACAAACAATTAAAAGCCGTACAAATTATTATTTAATGGATGATTCTCAATGTATTTGTCAATGTCTTGGTGGCCCATCTTACAGCTACAAGTTCAACTAATAAGTATCGATGCAGATGCACATTAGTGTATATGCCATCTCTTGGTATATTTCTCGATTTATCAAAACTTTTGATAGTGTAAACCACAATTCACTCCTTGTTAAACTTCGAATGATGGTGCAAGATTTAATAAAGTGGATGGAAGTCAGAAAACTTCAGCACTAATGGAAATTAGAAGGCTTCAACAAGCTCTATGGCAGGCAGCACACAGAGCAGAAGAAACTCCAGAAGAACAGCAACTTTGAGGTGAATATGAAGCACAGCGACACGCCTGATTGAGAGCAACTTAAATGGCACTATGGCAGAGCAGTGATCCACAGAAACTGTTGAAGCGGAAGCTCGCAGTCGAATTATTGCTGTAAGGGCTGCCCAGAGGAAGCAAACGTTTACCAGAAATACGTGGGGCGTCTTTGAATTTGCGGCCTTGGAACACGACGCGACTCTTAGTCAGTTAATCTTACTAACTATATGTAGTGAACGCGGACGAAGCCGCGCGACGGGTAACGGCTAGTATAACATAAATTCTAAAATCAAATCTCAAGATTTCAAGATTGGATTAAGATTCTATTAAATAGTATTATTAAATATTTATACTGTACATTTAATGTAGTCTTAACCTAAATTAATGTAATGGCTAGCCTATACTTGAATACGAATGTCTGTTTGTATGAGAACATTAACTCGGAACCCAGTGGAACGATATCGTTACAACTTGAGAATCCGGGGCCTTTGGACCTAAAATATCTATTGGTAAAAACCGCAACACCAGGAAAATTCATACTTTGTTTAAAATGTCATTTGAAATTTGTAAACTTTAACATTGTTCTTATGGAGTTTCAAAACAAAACAAAAGAATCATAACAACTGTGAATGAGTCAGTGAACTGTCGAAGTAGCACTTTACACAAGGTAAAGTATCAACAAATGGTTTTTTTGAAAAAAGAAAAATAGAGAACCATTGAATAAATACCTCTCCAAACCATTGATTGGACATCTCTTTCATCTGCGAAACCAATCATCTCCGAGTATGGATCAGTCTCCCCGGTGGTTATTGCAATAAAGGAACGAGTTCGCACGCAGCACGCTGACGTGAGGGAAGTGAATTTCCACATAACAACTTGTAAAACTCAAAATAAGTGTAAAAACATACATTTGTCCAATTTTTATTGAAATCTGAAAACATTGATTTTTTGGCTGTTCTGATACTCCTGGTTTCATTTACTTGCAAAGCTGGGAATACAATCTTGCGCAGTATAAGGTTAGGAGAAGGTCCAGACAGGCTTGAAAGTAGGCGTGAGGTAGCTGGGTATGATAAAAGTACTCTAACAAAGGAATAACAGGCTTTTCTAGTGTAAAACCCCCATAAGACAACGTACTGTACTGTGTTTAGTCGATATACATATTCTTTAATAACTCAGTAAATATTTATGCTAGAATGACGAGAGAGGGCTTACAACTTTCGCCTCTCTGATTCCCATCTTTTTACATGCATTAATTTTACAGCTGGGGCTTTTACGACCCTTTTTGGGCCCAAAAACTCGAAATTTGAAAGATTAATCCCCCAAAAAAGGGTTTAGAGTTTTCCGATTGTTTTGCGCAACGAACTTGTCCAACTGATTACAGAAAGGAACGTCCCTACCAAATTTGAAGTAAATCGGACAAAAAATGCGACCGCTAGAGTGCAAACACACACACACATATATATATATATATATATATATATATATATATATATATATATATATATATATATATACAATTTTGAACGACCCCCCAAAACGTGTTCAGGGGGTCACGTTAGGAACTTCTATGGTGGTCCCGGCCTTAAGTTTCACCGTGCGGGTCATGCTAATAGTTCACTTTCCATAGGAAATTCACTAATAAAGAAACAATTTATTCAGCAGATTTTCCACTGTAAACTACGCATGGTCAATTCTACTACTCGCTAAAATTGATTTTAAAACAGATAAATTGGTCGAGTCGACGCGGTCGTAGGCGTAGCGCAGTAAACACACTAACCATTGGACCGTAACACCATCGACACCACGAGGAAGTGGGCTAATGCCGGCGTTGTTCCTGGGGCAAGAACTCAACTGACCACAGGCCGTTCTCACCTGTAAATCTTCAACAGACACAGACAATAGAGGCATGGTGAGAAAGTGTCCTCGGTTTTAGTGTCTGCGAACAAAATTGACTTGTAAGTAAAGGGTATTTGTTTTAACAACTATGTGACGGCCTTTTTATTATGCTGTACTTCCACGTCTGCAAACTATTGGCTCTAACTTAGTTGTTTACCACTAGAGAACAATCGGGAAGTATATTAGGCTAATTCAGACACTAATAAATTGTGGTCTTTTTCGTTATGTTTCGGATCCTGGGTTAAACTGTGGATCTATAAATTAACAATAGTCATTATGCTGTAAATTATTCTACTTAACTAAAGATTGAACAGTCGATATTAGCCAGTAACAATGCTATAGGGACTTTTCTCATCACATACATTCATAATTTATTTATTTTTGCTTTAAATACGCACGAGTGACTGCCGGTGTCCTGAATAGTACGATGTAAAGTCCTTATGAGTAGAAGAGTTCTTGGTTTTCCGCTGAAGGAGTTATTTTTCAATGATGCGTAGCAAAAACTCCCATTTCGTCAACATTCTAGCGGTGAAAGTAACAAATCATTAACGATAGTCAATCATTGGACCGGACACACTGAATCCGTGTGAAAAATAAAGTCCAAAACGTATTGATGGTTATTCCACCGAGATCTTCCTTCTACCAGCACTCTCTCCACTATTGGAAGAAAGCAAGTAAGAAAATCGCAAACGCATTTACTCGCGGTTCCCATGAAAGGACCCTTGCTTGATGTAGATTTCCCCCAGAATTCTCGGACGGCATGCCATGGTCTACTGGAGACGGGCTGCCAATCCTCTCTAGCCAGCCAGGAGCAATTCATACATTGCCAGGAGCATTGGTCCGTGTGAATACACAATCTCTGACCACGAAGTAATGGCGACAATAATTGATGGTGATTGTTCGTTTTGTCTTACAAGGTCGGCGGTGAACTATAGAAATGGAGAACGTAAACAGAACGTTTAGGTAATCTAATCACTCCACTCACAAGATCGAGAAAGTAAGTGTGAGGAAAGTGTGATATTTAGGGACAAAGGTTAATGGAAAATGTTTGTTTTGTCTTACAAGATCCGCGGGGAACTATTTAGTGAAATGATGAACGCAAACGAAAAGTAGTCTAATCACACCACTCACAAGAGCAAAAGCCGGCCAGTGCGGCGTTTAGGGGCAAAGGTCTATGGAATATGGTTGTTGTGTCTCGAACGATCTCCATCATCACAAGTTTCTGGACGCCATCTCAGAGTTTATTTCGACCAATGTAAAGTTTGCGCCTATATTACTCCTCACCTGATCGTCACATACAATTCATTTTGGTATCAAATTGAAGGTTTTATGTTTTATCGTCCTCTACTGTAATACAATTGAGAATTTAGAATTTGTTTACAACTTAATGAGCAACTGTACAGTAATGCAATTTAAAATGAAACAGTTAATTATGAAATCATAATACCCAAATTATGTTGCCGCCTAAATGTTTTGTGACGATCGGGTGAGGAGTAATGGAGGCACAAAGTTATCACTGGCGTTATGGAACAAAACTCCCAGATGGCGTCTGGCAGCCTCCGGTGATGAAGACTATTAAGTTGAACCCCTGTATAACTGTTTATTGTTTATTCAGTCAGTTACATAACATCATATTTATATGACAGGTATTACATACAGGTAAGTAGGTATTACATAAATCTATATTTTTAATACGCTAGGCATATTTTTGTCATGATTGTTTCGGAGCGGTGGTGCTACCGATCACCATGTCCAAGGTGTCGTTAGAAAGGTCTTAGCATGTAGTTTTGCCATCAATTAAAAAAAATTTATAAAAGTCACCGTGGACATGGGAAAATATGGGGTCAAAGTCGCGATTTTCCCCATAGACATAATATGCAGTTACAAACCAACGATCGAGAAATCAGCTGTTTATTTAAGGAAGTGGTTAAACAAATAAAATCTGACCCTGAAAAATGGTTATTGAACGTACAGCTGGCAACAAAACACCAGTTTTTATTTGCACAAAATCAAAACATAACCAAAAAAACGTTCGACATAATGGAGACTATAAGACGTCGACCAGGACGGCCAAGAGGAGGAGGCCGACGAACTTTAACTGGTAGACGCGAACGAAATACCTGCGCCAGGCGGTGTGAACGAAACAGTGGCGCTATCTGACGACAGAAGTCTAAATTACGTGTTGATTGAAAGTACGTTGTTGTCATCCGTTTTAATTTCAGATGTTTTGATATGTTTGTTTACAACTGAAGAAACCTTTCGTTGGGTACAAACTTGCTCGGATTCGAGCAACAGGAAAGCTAGTTTGGTCTTAATATAAACAAATACAAAATAATAATTCAAATTAACAATATGACTTGTAAAGTAAAGGTAAATATAATTATAATACAATTTTTTCTACAGTTAATTACCATTTAAAAACTCTAACTTAGGTACTTTTTAAAATTACAAATCAAATTTATAAACAGTTTAAATATTCTTCAATCGAATAAAAACAATTTGTTTATAAATATTCTTTTAATTTATTTTTGAAACTAAAGACATTTCAATTTTTAATTCATTGGATAATTTATTTACTAAGCGCATTCCAGTGCAATACGGTAATTTTTCAAATAAAGTTGCTTTGTGTTGAGGATATGCCAGTACATGTTTATATTTAGTGTCATAAGAATGTGAGCTAGAAAGAAAATTAAAATTTGGTTTGTGTTTTTTCATAAATAGAAATAAATATAAATGCATGACAAGTGAGAATTTGTAATGATTTAAAACTGGGCTTGGTTGATGATAAAAAGGGCACATTATTGATTTTGTAATAATCTTATTTTGTAAGCTAAATAATCTTCTACAATTAACTGAATTCCCCCAGAAAATTATACCATAAGTTAAATTTGAATATACATAGGCGTAATAAATTGTTAAAAGTTTGTTTGTGTTTACTAATTTAGAGAGAATACAAATCATATAATATGCTCTGCATAATTTAGTGGCAACTGATGAAATTTGATCTTTCCCAGAAAACTTGTTATCAATAATTATACCAATAACTTTTGTATGTTCAGTCAAGTTGAGTGGTGAATAAAAAAACTATAATCTGTACTAGAGCTGTTACTATAGTTTGAATGAAAAACGACAGTTTCTAACTTGTTGTTATTGAGAAAGAGAGACCAGTACCCTTAAACCACTCATCCATATAAGACAAAAGTCTTCTTTTAATAATTGTATTAAAGTATATACGTATTTATTAGGGTTAGTGTTACAGCGGTAGTATCATCTGCAAACATAATGAGTTTAGAATTCGTTACTATTGATGACAAATCATTTACATAAATTAAGAAAAACAACGGTCCAAAAATAGATCCTTGTGGAACTCCAGAATTGATATTTTGATATTAATTAGACGATGAATTAATTTCTAAAACCACTTTTTATTTACGATTTTTAAGGCAAGTGGAAAACCAATCAAAATCAGTTCCTTGAATTCCATAATATTTAAGTTTTTGAAGTAGAACTTTGTGATTTACACAGTCAATTGCTTCAGACATGTCGCAAAAGACGCCAACAGCGTGTTGATCCTTGTCAGTAGGGGGCCATTGCCCCCTACTCTTGTCAATTACATGCAATATAGAAGTAATTAATTCATTTATTGCATCACTTGTACATTCTCCTTGTCTGAAACCAAACTGTAAATCATAAAACAAGTTTTTTTTTCAATGTAATCAGTCAATTTATTAAGAACAACTGATTCATATATTATTGAAAACCCAGGGAGAATATAAATAGGTCTGTAGTTATTCATTAAAGAGGGATCTCCTTTTTTTAATAGGATAAAAATTGCTGCATTTTAAAAGGTCAGGAAAAACACCAGCAAGCAATGAAACATTGATCACATGAGTCAAGGGCCATGAAAAAAGAGTTGCGCGTTCTTTAATCAGAAATGTAGGAATTTCGTCATAACCAGCAGCTTGTCGTTTTTATATTTTGTATTGATTTTATTACATCGTTTACAGAAATGGAACCTAGTGAAAATAACCTTGTCTTGGATCTGGGCACATCTTGTCTTGGTAAAAGACCATGAGCAGCAGTGAAATTTGGAGAAATATTTAGGTTGTTGTCCTTCTTACGGAATCTGTGCAATATAAATGCAAAAAACTGCTATTCACAGGTCTTCTTGCACGGATTAGCCTCGGCATTAGCCCATTTGGATCCGTCCGGTTGTTTCTTGCGTTTTGTAAGATGGCTCATGAAAACAACCAAAACCGTTGGGGGGGAGGGGGTGCGTCCCCTGGTTAATAGGAATCAACCTCTGTTCTGATGGCGTCGGCTCGCTTCCTACAGGTTAAGGGAAGCTTTGGCTTTGGCCCTAAAACCATATAGAATGGAATGTTTCCAATAGCTTTGACCGTATCAATGTACACTAAGAAGGAGCGGAGCTGGTATAATGTACCCATCACATCGTTTGTTGCATATATGCCATACAAGGTCTGTATAAAGGTCGCTTATTCACCGGCTTAACTACAGTGAAATGTAGAATGTAAAGAGAGCGTAAGCGAGAATAACGCTTTGGGAACAAACGTTAATGGCGTTTTGTTATGTATGTTTAGCGGTGATCGATCCAGTGAAATGGAAAATGTTTCGACAAGTGTGACGTATTTCGGAGAAACCTCTAAGGGGAGTGTTTTGTTTTGTCTTACAAGTCGGTGTTGAACGATCTAGTGAAATGGAGAACGTAGTCTAAACGAAAGTTCCGGTCACGGTTCTCTGCTCGTGTGGGGTTTAACGGATGGTTTGTTTTGATTCATGAGATTTACTAAAGTAATTGGACCGCGATAGTGTTTGACTTGAATAAACTAATGGCGAAAGAAAGTACACGATTTTAACTATACTACATTTCTGCATGCAACCTCATCGGGTTGGGCAACATCTACGGATTTATTTAAATTCAATGTATAAGATGGTTAACCAAACTGTATGATTAGTTTTGATTTTTAGCGAATTTCCCTTATAGGGAAGAAGCTATTACCGTTGGTCTCATGGTAAGACTTAAGCCCGAGACCATGACAACTTTTTGTTTTGTGGTCCCCAGATGCCAAAAACACCATTCGTTCAAGTAAGCACGATAACTCTCATGAAAAAGGTCCAATCTCAATAAAATTTGGTACAAATGTGTAAAGTACCATTTATTTGAACGAGTTCGAAAACCAGTCGAATCGCACCATCCAAAGGGGGGTTGGGGGGAGTTTGTACCCCAAAAATGTTTTTTTGGGGTTTTCACATTTAATTTTTATTTAAATCAAATTTTAATGTATACCATTGTATTCAACTTAAAGAAAAACAATTTGGTATTTTAATCATTGCTCTACGTCAATTGGTTACTGAGATATTGCAAGTGCTAAACACAGTACGTTGTCTAAAGCTATTCTTATGGAGAAAAAGAAAAATTGTATATCTCGCTTATTTATGAATATAAACTGACAAAACTTGGTATATGGCTTCATCTGGTTGTGGTTTATTGTTGTTTGCACGAAAAGCAAAATTTTCACATATGGTTCCCGTAGCAGCAAACCTATGTACTCGGTCTCCATGTTATTCTTATGGAGAATAATTCAAATGTTATATATCGCCATTGACTATAAATCTATAGTCAATGATATCGCTTATTTATAAATGTATATGAATGAAACTTGGTATGTGACTTTTCTTAGATTAGTTCTATTGATATTTTCATAAAAAACATTATTTTGTCTTTCTTGTTGCAGCAAACCTGCGTACTGATCCCCTGTGTTATTCTTACGGAGAGTAATTAAAATTGTATTTATCGCTTATTTTTGAATATATTTTTATGAAACTTGGTATGCGGCTTTATGTGGTATTAAGACAATGGAAATTCGCTGAGTACGCAGGTTTGCTGTGACGGGGGTATTTTAACTCTTTAGATAAAAATCTTCTTTATGGAGTTTTAAAAAAGGTGTTAGCTTCGATTGTGGATAGTTTTGCTGCAGATACTACGTCATAAGTGTGTTTCTTTTTTGTTGTCAGAAAATACTTGATCACAGATACATTAGGTACTGTAAATATTTCAACACAGACTTTTTTCAGTCTTATTAGAGTCGTAAGAAAATCATTTAAACACTCTTCGGTACTCATGATTTGAGGGGTACAACAAGGTGGCCTCACATTAATCCTCAGACAAGAGAAACTGTTACAGCCTTAAACACCTTACAACTTAAGAGTAGCCAATATCTCTAATTTCGTAAGAACTTTTTTGATCGGCTACTTCTGACTTCATAGCGCAGACACCAATTTCCGCCAGCTCCGTCCGTACCCAATGTTATCAAAACCCAATCTGGTCGTCAGAAAACAGCACGAAGATCATTCTAATAATTCTATCTATTGTTGATACTTATAATTCTCAACAGTTCAAAAATCTAGATCCTCTCAGGCAAATAAGACCGATCTGCCAGGACAATTTGAATCTCTGTATCCAGAAGCTAAACAGAGCTGGATGAAGAGATCACGTTGGATGCTAAGGCCGAATGGGACGTGAAAGTGTTGTGATCTGGAGCGAGAATAATCCGCCATTCGGCGCAGGATAAACACTCATTATCATCATCTGACCTGAGGCCACTCAACAACTGATTAGTGACGGTGGTGGGCGGTCCAGCTGATTGTTGGGTCTGTCTGTGGTCAAGACCAAGACTACCTAGGTGGTGTTGTCAAGTCACCGCAGCAGGATTGTGCTAGCACGACGAGTCTGATGTAAAAATGTCAGAGCAGACGTCAGTCTTCACAGACGTCCTGTCCATACAAAAACTATGGGGAAAATCATAAAATGTAAAGCCGCCACATTTTGTATTAGTTTAACACTTTCTTTCGATTAAATGTTATTTTTTCATGGGAGTGAACAGAAATAATAAATAGGACTAGGTAATAAGAATGTTCGGTCTTTGCATTGGATATATGTGGTGAAATCTGTTCAATCGATTAAATAGTTGATAGGAGAACAATAAGTAGGTAGATTACTTTGTGGTAAAATATTGAATAACCTACATCCTAAAATATAAACGATGATTACAACAAGTTTCACTTGTCTACAACATGTCAATAGAAACAAAATGTTCATGAAATTAAGTGAAACAGCTTTTTACTTTCTCCCTCTATACGTAGTATATGGAGAAAGTATTGTTTTCGTAAAAATTTTCGAATTTGAGTTGTCAGTGGAAATATTCGTTTTGGTGCTCCCTGAACCCAAAAAAGTGGTTTTTACGTGATGTCTGTCTGTGTGTGTGTGTGTGTGTGTGTGTCCGTGTGTGTGTGTGTGTGTCTGTGTGGATGTGTACAGAGCTAGAGCCCTAACCTATGGGCCGATTTTTATGAAATTTGGCGTGTAGGTACTAATCCACGATATCTCCAGGCGTTTTTTTCATTTTTTTGAATTTTTGATTTTTAAGGGTAATTATCCCCCAAAAACCGCCAAAAAACATGAAAAATACAAATTTCTCAAAAACGGCTCTAACGATTTTGATTAAACTTTCGTGGTTTGTAGAACTTTAGGTTTCCAACAAAATGACACCACCCGCATTTCTGGAAAAATGCGGGTTCAGAAATTACAGGACTTAAAACATCAAAAATTCAGTTTTTTGGATTTTTCATAAAAAATCATAAATGTTAAAAAAGATTACTATTCACCATTAAAAAGAGCTCAAAAAACTAAATAAATTAGTATTTTAAATTACTATTCTACGATTGCTAGTTGCGGAGAAAATTGAAATTTTCATTTAGCGGTAAACACAGTACGTTGTCCAATGTTATTCTTATGGGGAATACAAAAATAACTATTTCTCTCTTATTTACTGATCAATTTCATTTGATATGCAGGTCAAGTTAGCATTGACCAACAGATGATGTTCGAAATGTGTTGCTATTTAACCCTGGGGGGGGGGCAAGGGGGCATTTCCCCTCTCAAAACTACTGTGTGTAGCAACGGACTCTATAGTGCCTCCAAAAAAACAATTTGGGTGGATATTTCTGAAAACAACTATTTTAGACAATTTTCTGTACATTTATCTATACTTCATATTCTATATTTAGTAAATAACAAATATTTTTGTCATTAAAGTTTGGCTAAAAGGGAGAAAGTATGTGTCAGTTTCCTGATACCGTTTATTTAAAGAAGAAATTTACATAATACCAATTTTACTTCACGAATCATAAAACATTATAATGTAATAACTACAATTGTAAGATCAATGCGATGCACCTTTATTCAATTTGTTATCAACGACATGTCAAAGAAATAATGTTTAAATTTATACAAATTAAAAAATATATAACTATGGTTAAAATCTATACTTATTTAATAGGCGAGCAGGTTTTTTGTGACAATCACTCCTAAACTACTGAACCGATTTTCATGTTTTTGGTGTCCTTGGAAAGAGCCTAACGTGAAGTTGTGCAGGAAACTTTTTTTATAGCGAAATCATTTGTGAGTGAGGCCCTGGGGCCCCTTGAAGTTTAGTTCTTTCCCATAAGCTTCACATTAGGAAATAACTATAAGTTATAAGCAATCAGCTGGATAGAGTAAACACAGTTAATCAGCAGGCCATGTTGGCTTTGGAACGGTAACACAATATTTATACGGTAATGTCAGTATACTATTACGTTGTGATCGCGAGCGAAGCCGCGACAGGCTACTAGTATTCAATAATTATTTTACCGGCCCCCGAACTTCATCTTAGTGGCACTAACTGATTCCCTTTTACCAGGGGGTTCAGGGGTTCAAGTGTTCTGATTCTACCTGCCTCTCCCATAATACCAGTGTTAGATTTCAAAACCTATCTCTCCTTAACGGATAATCCGTAATTGTAGATCTTTGGTTCATGTTGTAGAGCAAATTAATACCCAGCGATTTCAGTAAGCAACATTCCATATGGCAAATATTAATCTATACCTATAAAAGGCAAAGCCCTCACTCATTGACTGACTGACTGACTCACTCACTCACTCATTCATCACGAATTCTCCTACTTTCTATTTTCCTGGAGGGTTGAAATTTTGTACACTGATTCTTTAGGCATCAAATAGGAAAACTAAATGGTTTTCATCCTGACCCCGAAAAAGTTCCCATGTATTCCTTATGGACATTCATTTTTGATGAAAATACAAACAGCTGATCTTGATTCGTAGAAGTTCCACGGGCTAACGACAGAATGCAGCACACACAACTGTCATAGTTTTGCTTTTAGCGAACTTCCCCTATAGGGAAGAAGCTATTACCGTAGGTAGCATCGTAAGACTTAAGCCATGATATCTTTTCATTTTGTGGCCCCCAGATGCCAAAAACACCATTTGTTCAAATTATATATATATATATATATATATATATATATATATATATTAAAATAAAAAGACCAACTTACTTATAAATTCGTAATATTTCGGCTTATGCCATCTTCAGACGAAACTACATTACAAAAACAAATAATAATACTGTAACCTAAAATTATATGTTTATATATATATGTGTTCGTAAGCACGATAACTCTCGGAAAAAAGGTCCGATCTTGATGAAATTTGACGCGTAAAGTAGCATTTACTTGAACAAGTTCGAAATCCAGACAGACCGGACCATCCGAAGGGGTATTTCGGGGGGGTTTTGTACCCCCAAAACGGGTTTTTGGGTTTTTCACAGGTAATCTTTATTGAAATCTATTGAATTTTAATTTACACCATTGAATTTACCTCAAAAAAACAACCAATTTGGTTTTTTCTCATTGCTCTATGTCAATTGGTTACCGAGATATTGGAAGTGCTAAAATCAGTACGTTGTCTAATGTTATTCTTATGGAGAAAAAGAAAAATTGTATATCTCGCTTATTTATGAACATACACTGACGAAACTTGGTATATGGCTTCATCTGATTGTGGTCTATTGTAATTAGCACAAAACATAAATTTTTAGCGATGATTACCGTAGCAGCAAACCTGCATACTCAGTCCCCATGTTATTCTTATGGAGAAAAATTAAAATATCATATCTCCCTTAAGTATGAACATAAATTAATAAAACTTGGTATATGGCTTCACATAGTTGAGTTCCATTGATATTTGCATAAAAACCAATTTTTTGCCAATGAATCTCGTAGCAGCAAACCTAGGTACTCAGCCCCAATGTTATTCATAGGGAGAATAATTATTATTTTATACATCGCTTATTTGTGAATATATTTTTTAGGAATCTATATAAGTGGCTTTAAGTGTTATTAAGACACATTTGTGCATTGAAAATTCGCTGAGTACGAAGGTTTGCTGCGAGGGGGTATTTAAGAATCATTTGTGAGGCGAAGCCTGCGGCTTACAGCTAGTAGTTCAATAAAATTCCAAAATATGCAATAAACTATTTACTTATGCATTTTTTATGTGGTAAACTATTTGTGGTATTAAAATTCTGATCACTGAAATCGCTGTTTTAGCGAATTTCCCCTATAGGGAAGAAGCTATTACCGTAGGTCTCATGGTATGACGTAAGACCGAGACCATTATAAATTGTTGTTTTGAGGTCCCCAGATGTCAAAAAAACTATTCGTCCACATTTAAATATATGTGTATGTATATACAGTTTCGAACGAATGGTGTTTTTGGGGTCTGGGGACCTCAAAACGAAAAGTTATCATGGTCCCGGGCCTAGGTGTTACCATGCCGACCACGGTAATAGCTTCTTCCCTATAGGGTAAATTCGCTAAAAACAATAATCCATAAGTTGTTATTGGGATAACCTTTTTTAGATAAATTATACTCTTAGTGAAAGTGCTTTTATCAATTGACTCCTTAAATGATCACTTAATAATTAAATTTTGTTCCCCATTTTATAGTGCGATTAACGAAAAAGGTGACTGCCAGGGCGGCCGCGCGGCGACCGAGTTGATGTAGTAACATTCTGTTAGCGAATTTCCCCTATAGGGAAGAAGCTATTACCGTAGGTCTCATGGTAAGACTTAAGCCCGAGACCATGGTATACTTTTCATTTTGAGGTCCCCAGATGCCAAAAACACCATTCGTTCAAATTTTTATATATGTATACATATATATATATATATATTTATATATATATATATATGTGTGTGTCCGTAAGCACGATAACTCTCGTAAAAAAGGTCCGATCTTAATGAAATTTGGTACAAATGTGTAAAGTACCATTTACTTGAACGAGTTCGAAAACCAGATGAATCGCACCATCCGAAGGGGGGTTTTTGGGGGGTTTTGTACCCCAAAAATGTGTTTTTTGGGGTTTTCATATGTAATTTTAATTTAAATAAAATTTTAATTTATACCATTGAATTTAGCTTAAAAAAACAAACAATTTGGTATTTTGATCATTGCTCTACGTCAATTTGTTACCGAGATATTGAAAGTGCTAAACACAGTACGTTGTCTAATGTTATTCTTATGGAGAAAAAGAAAAATTGTATATCTCGCTTATTTGTGAACATAAACTGGCGAAATTTGGTATATGGCTTGATCTAGTTGTGGTTTATTGTTGTTTGCACAAAAAAAATTTTTTTGCCTATGGTTCCTGTAGCAGCAAACCTAGGTACTTGGTCCCCATGTTATTCTTATGGAAAATACTTAAAATGTTATATATCGCTTATTTATGAATGTATATAGATGAAACTTGGTATGTGACTTCACTTATATGAGTTCTATTGATATTTGCATAAAAACCCATTATTTTGTGTTCCTTGCTGCAGAAAACCTGCGTACTCATCCTCAATGGTATTCTTATGGAGAATAATAATTAAGTATCATATGTTTGTGAATATATTTCTTATAAATCCTGTTTTGTGGCTTAATGTGTTATGTTATATATTTATTTGAAATTCGCTGAGTATGCAGGTTTGCTGCAACGGGGGTATTTTATAACCTTCTAGCTGATGTACCCGATCTTTGCACGGGTTAGAAAGGTTAAGACATTGAAACAGCTGTTCTTGCTTCTGCTCTTTCAGTTGTCAAATGGAGGTGTCCTCAGCTGTTCGCATTACAGTTTCTGAATGTTTACTTTCTTCTGAAATGTAAACATTGAAACTTAGGACGTTCACGGGGCGTAGCCCGAGGGGATTTAAGGAAGTGAATAGGCCTATGAGTTGCATGGGTTCAAGATATACCTTTGTGTAAAGTCTCAGCCCACTCGGTTCAGTATTTTTTGCGTTTACCCGGGACATCAGACAGACAGACAGACAGAAACCACCTCTTCTTTATAATATTATAGATAGATAGATTGAAAACGTAAAACACTTCTAATAAATGTTATTTAAATAGTCAGTTAAACAAGTTGTTAGCACATGCTTCAAATATTTTTTATCTCATTCCGATGAGCTTATATTGACAGTCAATGGTATTTGACAGACATAGTCAATGGTAATATCTTTTACCCAAATTAAAATAAAAAGTTTTCGCAATTCCTGTTTTTGAATAAATGCATTACATTGTAGGTTCCCTCTGCTTGTCATGGAGCCACGACACAGTGTCAATCGTCCCATAAGGTGTTGGGGTGGTTCTAAACGATAGTGTGCTTAAGCCTAATTTCGACCCTTTCGCATAGGTGAACACTGAACGTGTTACCTATCGAGCTGTCCCCATACAAATCACATAATTTTTTGTCAAAAATTTCAACTATCAAAGACTTATATGGGCAATATGATAAAAAGGTTGTTAAACAAATGGAGCGAAAGTGGTTGTTTTTGGTGCGAAATCGTGTTTTACGAGCGAGGCGACGCCGAGGTTACACGAATTTTTCGGGTAGGTTACAAGCGTGACCGTACATGAGTAGATTAAATCCACTGTAATTACAACGCGGCCATTGCCATCGCCGAACACAAAACGACGAGAACTCTGCGGCAACAATGACCGTGTGAACCGGGGGCAAGATGGCGGGTGACTGTGTGTGCTTCTTGTGTGTTTGGAGGTCATGGTGGCTGTATTTCCCAGTTAGCAAAGGAACCTTTACAAGGTTTTCAGTAGGTTATAAACGAAAGGATCAAGGTTTACATAACATTGACAATGAAAATGGAAAACCTTACGAAAACGTTGACGACAGGGTTAAGAAAATGGTCAAATTGACCGACGACAGGTTTTACCATTGATTATACATCTTACAATTCCGAAAGATGTATAACCAATAGTTTTACACTAATGTTGCAATGACAACGTTTCCACAAGGATTTTATTAGGATAAATTCTTGTCATTGTAAATCTAGGGAGAAACTTAGAGGTCTTTTTCCGTTGCAAAGTTGTTTTCATAGTCTTGCATTAGGTTTACACAGAGAACCTTTTTAAGACAATTGCACGGAAAATATATGTGTTCAGATTTTAAACTGTAAAGTAATTAAATCGGCATAAAAACATGTAGCCTGTGATAATTAAGTCGGCCTCACATTATTCACGTTTATGACCGAATGTTTCGACCATAAGTTCTTCCACGATTCGACAAACATTCAAAATAAACAGAACATTCGGGCGTATTCGCGAATGTAGGACTGCTTTAGGCTGCTGTTAATGTCCATTTTACATTGAAGGATGAAAACAATTTATGACTGAATTATTATCGTCCGTGTAGGGGAGGAAAAAGCAGACCCTCATCAGTCTTCCAGCCAAGCGAAATTAAGATAGGGGTGAAAGGGAGTGTTACCTCTTCCACTGTTCATACACAACCTTTGGTGAGAGTTTTTCGAGAAAAGGTGGTCCCACACTTCTCGCGAACACGCCCGAACATTCGGCCGAACTTCAAATCTTCGGAGTATTCGCGAGAATAGTGGGAGCTGCACCAACTTTTGAATACATACAGGAACATACGGGACGGAACGTTCATGAACATCCGGGAGAATGTTCGGCCGAATCTTCAGGCCTGTTCGCGAGAAGTGTAGGACCACCTTAACCGTTACCACGAATAAAAATATTCCATCCCTCTCCCACCGATTCTCGTTTAAATTATTTCTCAATAACAGTTACGGAGTAAAATTCCTCTACGGAACTGTTAAACCAAACTTAATGACGTACTATCGACACTACAGCCGTAACTAAATAGTTATATTAAGCAAAAAACAAATAGCTTAAGGTTGGATTGGGGAAGCCGTACTCATCGCCACTACTCAGTCTCTTTCTAAAAATTTCTCAACAAATTGTTGTTTTTCTTTAACGCGTATCTTCGTCATATTAATTTTCAGGGCATTCCGACAAACGAAAAATTCGCGAGTAAAAAATCGTTGAACATTTCTTCTTCCAAATCTATATTTAACCAACCTACACGTGTCACGTGTAGTGCTTCCCTCTGACCTACTACATGTGACATATCTGATGACAAAATCGCCGCCGATTTCCTCCCGTTCCACCAACGCCGGGTAATGATAAGAGAAGGAGGGCAGTGTTCATTATCATTACACCGAGCAGGAAACATAATGACGGTATCATTACAAAGACAGTCGTCATTTCAGGAGGTTGCTTTGTCTCTCCAGGAAACTGTTTTAGTTTGACACATCATCCGTCTTGTAGAACATGTCCAAGGGGCGGTGACTCGGTGGGTTCTGACCGTGGGGGTCCGAGATCTCATATGTGATATGATACTGCATGAGTTGCAGGTCTTGTGTCTCCAGGAGAGTGTGATATTGCAGGATACTTGCAGATATTAATACGAATCCTAATATATAATTTCGTAAGGAGAAATTGTATAAATTTGTGTCTTTGCGCAGGTTTAGATACAATCGCACGACCTAGAAGCTACTTGAGACATTAATAGATAGTTAGATGGGGAATAACCAATGGAGCCCAGTTTTCTTTGCCCACCTTTAAAATGTCCTTGATAACAAAAAATCACTCTTTAAATAGAAGTAATGATTAGCTGTGATCATTTATAATGTGTTTGATTCTGCGTTTTATCAATTAACTGTGTCCATACTTTCATATTGACTTAGTTTCATCATCCTGTTATCCGTAAATAGAATATCCAGATGCAGAAAAATCAAATATTTAGTGACTGGCTATAGACTCTACAAGCCACTAGTATATTTGTTCGGTTTTGTGTCATAAGACCAGTGTTGACTTTGTGCCTCTGGTACTCCTCACCTGATCGTCAGATACAATTTATTTTGGTATCAAATTGAAGGGTTCGTCGTCCTCTAGTAGAATACAATTTAGAATTTGTTTACAGATTAATAAGATTTTGTACAGTAATAAAATTGAAAATCAAGCAATTTATTACGAAATCATAATGACCAAATTAAAACGATCGAAAATTTAATTCCCTTCAGAACCACACACCTTTATTTTGACACCAAAACGAATGCTTATTTGTGATGATCAGGTGAGGAGTAACGTAGGCAAAGTTAACATTGACCTTATGGAACAAAACTCCAAGATGGCGTCCGGCTACTCTCCGGTGATGAAGACTCTTAATCAAATCTAACTTTTAAGATTAAGAGTCTTCATCACCGGAAGTTGCCGGACGCCATCTTGGTGTTTTGCTCCATAAGGCCAATGTTAACTTTGTGCCTCCATTACTCCTCACCTGATCGTCACAAACAATTAATTTTGGTGTCAAATTAAAGGTTTAGTCGCCCTCTAGGGAAATGCAATAGTCGAATTTGGATTTTGTTACAAATTAATGAGAACATGTACAGTGTTTCAGTTCAAAATTAAACTATTTATTATGAAATTATGATACCCAAATTAAGGAATTTGACATTTATTTCCCTAGAGGACGACGAAACCTTTAATTTGACACCAAAATGAATTGTATGTGACGATCAAGTGAGGAGTAATGTAGGCACAAAGTTAACATTGGCCTTATGGAACAAAACCTAAAGTTGGCGTCTAGCAACTTCCGGTGATAAAGACTCTTAAATCAAAAGTAAAGAATCAAATATATAAAACCTCTTTTCTACAACCCCCCTGCAGGAGCCCCAATCGCGTTGCGTCCGTTCTACTGCCAGATCCAGGGAATTAGACATCTCCGTTCTCACCATTGTGTGCATATGTGTAGGGGCCATGGCCGCTGGATGGGAAATCCTCGACATTGGCCTCAGGCTCTCTCTTCCTCCCCAGAAATGGCCCCTAGAGAATGGCGGATGTTCAAGTGTTCACAGTTTGATGACACAGTTTCAGGGGGTTTCCATTAGGGTTTGGTTATTTACACTCCTATAAAACAATGTTATGCACGCTGTGGTTTAAGTTTTTTCAGACCTTTATTCGGAGATGTTGCTTTATACATACATTTTTATTAGATTTGTTTCAACTTTACCTATCGTTTCTAATGTTTAAAACTATACTACGTTTCAGGAGGTAAGGCAACTCCATAGGAAAATAGGGGAAGGTTGGTCATGAAGAGCCGCGTTGTAGTCGATGTGCCAGGAAAGTGGTTACAGCCATGAGTCTTGAGTAGATAGGTTGCCAAAAGGCAGAGGCTACGTACACGTCCGACGTGAGCCACTACTGTTCACGTCCGCTCCAAATTATGCACCGTACGTTACTTTTCCTGTGATTTTTCAAACAAATTGAGAGCCAGAAAACCTCCTAACGTAACGTAACGTAACGTAACCTAACTTAACCTAACCTAACGTAACGTAATGTAACCTAACCTAACCTAAGCGGTAGCGAAGTGAATTTGCCCTTACGTTGGACGTGTACGCAGTCACTTCGTTGCCAAAACCTAAACAATGTGGAAACCATTGGACCGTGCTAATGGTCGACTTCTTGGGTCTATTGTGTCTGCTCAGAGTTGGGGACACGGCCTGCGCGCGGTGAGGCGGCTCAGTGAGTGAGTTATACTCCCAATCCCGTTATACAAACAGAAGACAGCCTGCTATTGGTTCTCAATTAATTCAACATTACGATGTTAAGTGCCGTAGGATGTTTGATGATTTTTAATGATGAACTATCTTACAATTCAAACCCTCAAAATAACATATTTGCCTAATGTATAGTTAAAATAAATTGCAAACAAGCGTGGAAAGATTTGCATTGATATAAATGATTAAAATAAATAACTATTTCAAATCTAATTAAATTTTATACGATGAATGCCTACATATTTCCCCATTTTTCTCAAACGGACTCATATGATTTCTGGTGTAATCTCTGGTCTATTAAAAGTTACGACGGTAATTAATTGAAGTTTAACAGTGAGTTGTTAGCACTTACTACAGTTCTTACAAATTTTACAAGGTCGCTATTTCTAGTCTAAAAGTAACACAGTTAGAAATTTATATTATTGTTACATATATTTACAAAATGTGTTCATGGTGTAATTAATAATAAGAGTATTGTAAGAGGAGTTTCTAATTCAATCTATGAATGCCAATCAATATTACTTAACTGATTCTTAAAACAGTGATTTGAGAGTTTTTAGAGGCCCCTACACGCCACGCGGGTTAGTGTACGGCACGCGAGGACGGGGCAGCAGGACACAGTAAAATATCAATACCCCCGTCGCAGCAAACCTGCATACTCAGCGAATTTCCAATGGAGATATAAATGTCTTAATACTACATAAAGCCACTTACCAAGTTTCATAAAAATATATTCAGGAATAAGCGATATATACAATTTTAATTATACTCCATAAGAATAACATTGGGGCTGAGTACGCAGGTTTGCTGCATCAAGAAACACAAAACGGATTTTTATGCTAATATCAATATAACTCAACTAGGTGAAGTCATATACCAGTTTTTAGCGAATTTCCCCTATAGGGAATTAGCGAAATTTCCCCTATAGGGAAGAAGCTATTACCGTAGTCGGCATGGTAAGACCTAGGCCCGGGACCATGATAACTTTTCGTTTTGAGGTCCCCAGACCCCAAAAACACCGTTCGTTTGAAACTGTATATATATATATGCAGTGTGTGTGTGTGTCCGTGAGCACGATAACTCTCGTAAAAATAATCCCATTTTGACGAAATTTGGTATAAGCATGTAAAACAGCATTTATGACTTTAAGTTCGTAAACCAGACAGATCGACCTATCCGAAGGGGTATTTTGGGGGGTTGTGTACCCCAAAAATGGTTTTTTTTTAGTTTTATACATATAATTTTTGAAAAAGTCAAATTTTAGTTTCTTCCATTGGAATCAGCTTAAAAAGACGCACAATTTGGTGTTTTGATCATTGCTCTACGTCAAATGGTTACAGAGATATTGAAAGTGCTAAACACAGTACGTTGTCCAATGTTATTCTTATGGAGAAAAAGAAAAATTGTATATCTCGCTTATTTATCAACTTATCCTGATGAAACTTGGTATATTGCTTCATATCGTTGTGGTCTAT
The DNA here is from genome assembly GCA_963675035.1 of Allygus modestus. NCBI lineage: Eukaryota > Metazoa > Arthropoda > Insecta > Hemiptera > Cicadellidae > Allygus > Allygus modestus. The sequence goes on along the minus strand of OY776117.1, from coordinate 124,129,644 downwards.
TGATATTTGCACTAATATACATTTTTTGCCAATAGTTCCCGTAGCAGCAAACCTGCGTACTCAGCCCCCATGTTATTCTTATGGGGAATAAGTAACGTGTTATCTCCCTTAATTATGAACATAAATTAATAAAATTTGGTATGTGGCTTTACCTACTTGAGTTATATTGATATTTGTCCAAAACCCCATTTTTTGTGATCCTTGCTTCAGCAAACCTGCATACTCAGCCGCCATGTTATTGTTATGGAGAATAATTAAAATGTCATAAATCGTTTATTTATGAATGTATATTGATGAAACTTGGTATTTGGTTGTATGTGGTATAAAGATACATATATTTGCATTGGAGATTCGATGAGTACGCAGGTTTGCTGCTACGGGTGCATTATTCATTTATGTTCATAATTAAGGGAGACATAGCATTTAATTATTATCCATAAGAATAACATGGGGCTGAGTACGCAGGTTTGCCGCTACAAGAGCCTTTGACAAAAAATGTTTTTTTTAGCAAATACCAATGCACCACAACTAGATGAAGCCGTGTACCAAGTTTCATCAGTGTACGTTCATAAATAAGCGAGATATAAAATTTTTCTTTTCTTCCATAAGAATAACATTAGACAACGTAATGTGTTTAGCACTTTCAATATCTTGGTAACCAATTGACGTAGAGGAATGATCAAAATACCAAATTGTGTGTTTTTTTAAGCTGAATACAATGGTAAAAACTAAAATTTTACTATTTCCAAAATTATATGTAAAAAATTTAAAAAAAACAAATTTTGGGGTACAAAACCCCCCAAAAATACCCCTTCGTATAAAGCGATCTGGCTGGTTTTCGAACTTAAAGTCATAAATGTTGCTTTACACGTTTGTACCAAATTTCATCAAAATTGGATAATTTTTACGAGAGTTATCGTGCTCTCGGACACAATATATATATATATATATATATATATATATATATATATATATATATATATATATATATATATATATATATATATATATCTACAGTTTCGAACGAATGGTGTTTTTGGGGTCTGGGGACCTCAAAACGAAAAGTTATCATGGTCCCGGGCCTAGGTCTTACCATGCCGACTACGGTAATAGATTCTTCCCTATAGGGGAAATTTGCTAAAATGGTTGTACCGTACTACAGTATTGGTTACCGACTGCCGACAGTGGATGATGTTCTCTTAGCTAGAGGGTTTCTAGTCCTACTAGTGGCCGCGGCGATAGTGGCGCTACCGCATCTTGCATTGAAAATAATAACAACCAAATTAATTTTACAATATTTCATTGGTGGACGTGAGGATGGCACAAAGCACTTTCGAAATTAATCTGTTTATGAACCTCAGAGGAACAAACTGTCGATCAGTAGTTCCTGTTATTCATCGATTGAACAGAGTGAAGGAGGGAGGTTTTTGAGTTTTTGAGTGGAAGCCATTATTTTTTGAAAAGGCGTAATGCAGTTTAAAGAAGCTTAAAACCTTCTCACGAATGTACAAAACAAAGAAACAGAGATTCATCAATGTTAGTGCACCTGTTTTCCCGTGAAAAGCGAACAAAAACCCGTCCTTGAGCGTTACCGACAGACAGACAGACAGAAATTGAGTTAAGACTTGTTTTTGCTTCCCGAGGGTGTAAAACGTGAAAATATGCACAAATTTCATAATTCCAAGCAATGTACAGACAAAACTCTAATTTTATTTATATCGATTTAAAAATCGTAAACTGTCATCAATCTATATGACATATTGATTGGTATTGATCACTTACTGACAATGATCATGCAAGTAAATAAGATTTTAATTTATTTTTTCCGTTCCTTTACCTACCGAAAGGTAGTGTAGTTTTAAACACTAATAGCGGTAGGTAAAGTCCAAATAGATATAATAATATTTAAAAAATCCCTCGCTTTAATGAGCTTCAAAAATTCATTTACACATTAATCCGGAAGTTTTCTAAAATAAATAATACTACTCAAATGTTATATATTACTAAAAGCACCTGCTAGGCTTGAACTTTGTTTCTGTATATCAAACACACAATTCATATATGCTGTTTTGTTGGTTAATGCGTAGGTAAAGTCTGTCGTTTTTATAACAACATACAACGAAAAGCGTAGGGAATACACAACGAATTCAAGAAAAGCGTAGGGTTCTCTAAAGAAAGCCATTTCCGGGTTCTCTAATTACCTTACATCCTTTAACTAGATCGATTTGTGATACGAATGTGATATTAGAAGGAATCCTAATTTGTTTAGCATTGGTTCAGCTATGGATTATTCCTTATATTTTTGTAAATGCAGTAATTTTAACAACAGATTATTTTCTAACTAAAAATAAACTTGTTGAGCTGAAGTTTGGTAAAACAAATACCATGGTGCTTGATTATGTGATGTGTTTGGGGTTATAACCGGAAAATTAGGGACTGGAGTCTGTGACGGAGGTCTGTATAGTCTTGTGGAAACCGATTTCTTGTCAGAACGACCCCCCCCCCCCAACACAGATAGTTACAATCACGATCACGCATTTGAATTTGACTGAATTCAGTCTGGATTTAAGTGTTTACAGCTGAAGATAATTGTTAAAAGTCAGCTGGCTGAAATATATTATTTACAGTTGTCAGGCATTTTTTTAGTTTCGCGTGCACGACAGGTAAGCTACATTCAGCGCCGCTATTTTAAATTAGTACTAGCAGTTACCCGGCGCGCGTTGCTGCACCCAAAACTTTGAATTTTTTTAATTACAGCTGTTAATTAATTACAGCTGTTAATTTTGTAAACACTAAATTTCTAAAACCTGACACTGCACCCTTGTTTGCCCTCTGGGTCGAAGCCCTTTGGACAGATTTGCACCAAACTTCACACAAACCATCCGTGAATAATGCTTAATAATGCCTGAAAGTTTCATTGCAATCTGTCGAGCGGTTTCGGAGTCCATAGGCTACAACAACATACATATATACATACATACTTCCTCTTTTATAGATATAGATTACGTAAAACAGCTGTTAACAGTTAGAGTCGTTTCACGATTATCCCTAAAGTTTAAGCATCCATTGAAAAGTTGGGAGACTACTGAAAGGTTGTCGAGTGACCCTACAGTTCCCTCATTTAAGACTAGATTTAACTACCTTTAGGGATTCAGAATTCAAATTTACACGAATTTCCTTCCCACTAAACGAAACAGTTTTGAATTAGAGAACAAATGAGTTTCACGACGTTTCGGGATCTGAAATCTGATACCGTCTTCAGGTGGGAAATATTCTTAGAACATAACAAGATTAGTGGATTCTATTAAAATCTGGGAAAAATCACTGAAAAGCTTAAACAGAGAACAGTAAAAGCAGTCAAAAATGTCGCCAGCTTGCTATGTTCTGGGTATGTTTCTCACCTGAGGACAGGATCAGGTTCCAGGTCCCGAAACGTCGTGACATTTGTTTTCTCTAATCAGTGATAGAAAATGTCCGCAATAATCTCCTAAATAACATAAACTCACGATCATCAACAATGAATTTGAAACAAAGAGTTTTGAATCACTTCGGAGATCGTCCATTCTTATACTAAAAAACTAACTGGACAAGAACAATTATCCCGAACGCCTAGTTGCCTTTGTAGAGTCACAATGAAGCCAGGCATTATCCTCCGGCTGAGATTAGCATGACAATAAAATTATCATATTCCAGGTCAACTCGAACAGACGATGCTCTCTGGGGCTTGGTCCGCGCGGGCGTGTGTGTGTGCGCGTCCGCACGCGGCTAACGCGTAAATAAGTGCGAGTACTGCTGTGGGCGGGGGGGATGTAACTGGGCCGCTGTCAGTTGACAGTTGTCACAGCCTAAATAACAGCAATTACCTCCGCAGCGCCGAACGGCTTTCGGGATATGTTGGCTCTACGATACTCGTGAACGTTTGTGCTTGCAGAAAAAATCCAGAACTACCACGAAAAAACTTTTCAGAGTTCAGTCAAACAATAATAATTAAATATAATTCCGTGTTAAATATAAGGGTGGCAGTCACGAAACAGTTGGCGTTTCAACCTGCTTCCCCCATAAGGCCAGTCAGTGTTAACTTTCAAATCCTGTTCCACCGCAACGGATTATCCGATGTAGTTTATGGAAGCTCGTTTTAAAGAGAAGTACCTGGGGGCCGAGCTTTGCTCGGGGGAAGGCCAGTCAGTTTGTTTAGATGACTTGGAGTAATATTTCACCACTTCCCCCTACTGATAATAAGATTTGTATAACTCATTTGCCTCTTTTCTACATTTTTAAGGTCACTCCAGTTGTTATTTATAGCTCAGTGCCCCTTTGATTTATTTTACTACTATATTTATGTAATCTTCACTCAAATCGTTTAATCTCTGCCCTCAATAAACCACATGTTAATAATCATAAACAACATGAGTATTACTTTGACAGTTCCCTGGTTGATTATGAACAGCTGTTACAATTCTTTTGTTTTGATTTGAAACTCCATAAGCCCAATGTTAATTTGTTTAACTTTTCATTTTAGTTTTTTTACATTACTTGATTTTTGCTGGGGATGAGGCCTGTATAGAACTTATTTTTATCCCAGAAATTAGTTATTTTGAACATTTGAAGGAAATCGTTGGAGCCGTTTTTGAGATCCGTGTCGCAAGCAAGCAAGCAAGCAAACCTTACTCATATTAGAGTATAGGATAACTATACCTAACGATATCAGTGAGAAAAATGTCGGTAACCATAATTAAAGTTAAAAAACAGTAAACATTTACGATTTAAGTTTTGGTTGAACTATTTATAATATACAAATTCTGCTCACTGGAATCGCTAGATACAGTACTGTTATGTTCTTTGAAATGAATCATAAAACAACTATGTTTGATAATCCGTTTAGAGACGGGATTTGAAGAGGCCTTATGACCTTATTCGAGAAGCAGGTAGTATCTTAAGACTGGAATACCCTCTCTGTTAACGATGGAGATATTTGAATATGTTTTGTTTAAGTTAAGATAATCAAATGCTTGAAGCTTGTTATATTGACGTAGTAAAACAATTTATGTTTTAAGTTTTAGAACAAATAAAATCACAATACAGAACAATATTTTTGTCCTTAAAGTAATGCAAAGAAATTACAATAGTCACAGAAAGTCGTTGCTATTGGGCATTACTAAAATTATTCTGTAAGACACAAAGTAATGGCATTGTGTGCGAAATAAATTTGCAAATCGAGGTCATGTCTAGGAGAATTCCGCCCTGTTGTTGAACGGACGGCAATAAGTAATTGTGTTAGTCACGCTGTCGGGAGTGACGACGTGCCTTAGGGTGTGAGCGTGTGGTGGGGGAAGTTGAAAAAATGTTGGTTCTAAAGATGTCCACGGGGGTCGCTTTCTTTCGAGGGAATGTTGCGCGGAAGAGGTATAGACACCACGGAAGAGGTAGTCACCACCGAAGGAGTAGAATAGGTTTATACAATGAACGAGTTCGCACGCAGCTCGGTGACGTGAGGGAAGTGAATTTCCGCATAAAAAACTTTTAAAACTCAAACTAAGTGTAAAACATACATTTATTCCAATTTTTATTGAAATATGAAAACATTGATTTTTTGGCTGTTCTGATGTCCCTGGTTTCATTTACCTGCAATGCTGGGAATACAATTTTGCGCATTATAAGGTTAGGAGAAGGTCCAGTCAGGCTTTAAAGTAGGCGTGAGGTTGCTGGGGATGATGAAAGTACACCAAGAAATTAATAACAGGCTTTTCTAATGTAAAACCCCCATAAGACAACGTACTGTGTTTGATCAGTACACATTTTCTTCTATAACTTGGTAAATAGTTATGCTAGAATAACGGGAGAGGGCTTAAACGTTTCGCCTCACTAATTTCCATCTTTATACATGGATTAATTTTACGTCTGGGGCTTTTATGACCCTTTTTGGGCCCAAAAACTCAAAATTTTAAAGATTAATCCCCAAAAATGGGGTTTAGATTTTTCCGATTGTTTTCCCCAACGAACTTGTCCAACTGATTACAGAAAGGTATGCCCCTAACAAATTTGAAGTAAATCGGACAAAATATGCGACCGCTAGAGTGCAAACACACACATATATATATGTCTGGTAGTCCAGGGCTTAAGTTTCACCGTGCGGGTCATGCCAATAGTTCACTTTCCATAGGAAATTCACTAATAAGTGTATACAATGTTCTGTAAAGGTGATGATGGCCAGCTAGAAACAAAGGGATGAGGGGAAAGTTACTCCCTCCACTATTCATACTGGTTGCTGGCAAAGCCAACCAGAAGAAACTGTGAATGAATCGATATCAGCTGTTTAGCGATCAGCTGATGTAAGTTTTGCTATCAAACAAATCAATCCAATGTCATAAGTAAGGAAGTATTGTGGTGGGTGTAAAACCTCCTCATCCTCTTGTTTCAAGCCGGCCATCAAGTCATCTCCGTGCAGTACTTCCTGGTTAGCAATACCTTCAGCAGCTTTGACACGCAAATTTCGCGCAACATTGAAAGTTACAACTTTTATTCTGTTACAAGGTGTACTTGTGATTATTACTCCTCTATTGACAAGCACAACCGGCCCTTCTAGAGACAGACGGGATGTCTCTACATACATCGTACGCCTAGTCGTATGGATCAGATCAGAAAGCTATTCGATAGGTTAATATTAACTATTATTTGATAGGTTAGGAGTATGGGGGCATGACCGAAGTTAATATACCTATATGTCTCGTCTCGGGAAAAAAGTAACGCCTACATGCCGACCGCCATTTTCCTCAGGTAACCAATCAAATACTCTCTTCACAATTTATATGTTAGTCAGCTGACAAACGTATAACTTGTGAAGAGAGGATTTCATTGGTTACCATGGGAACAGGGTGGACATAAGAGCAAAATGGCTGTCAGTATGTAGGCTACAATGTTGGCAGAGGCTACGTACACGTCCGACGTGAGCCTTTACTGTTCACGTCCGTTCCAAATTATACACCGTACGTTACTTTTCCTCTGATTTTTAATACAAATTGAGAGCCAGAAACCTCCTAACCTAACCTAACGTAACCTAACCTATCCTAACCTAACTTAACATAACGTAACGTAACCTAACCCAACCTAACCTAAACGGTAGCGAAGTGAATTTGCCCTTACATTGGACGTGTACGCAGTCACTTCGTACAATGTTTTACCCCAGACGAGTCCTCTAGATATATCCTATTTAGGCATAGCCAACGATCTTAATACATCTCGAGGTCTCATATCTCTTGGTTAAAAGTGAAGCCTCACTGTAGGAGATTTTTGTAAACAAACCGTAGAGACCAATGGTTTCCAGAAAACATATGATAGCAATGTTTGTCATATAAGTTGTGTTAAAAATATGTTCTCGTTGTGTTAGAGTAAGAGGCACGTAAGTTGGCACCAAAGACTTAAAACTACCTCGATGGTTGGCACAAACCGAAAAAAACTATTACCTTTTGGCGAACTCAAGCATAAAATTCAGTCTTAAAAACATAGTTTCCATATGTTTTGTTTCTTAATCGTGTTTTCAATAACCACCTGTTACTGCAGTTGCACCTTGAATGCAGATTTTTATATATTTATTAACAATTTAAACTATTTATTATTAAATACCCCCGTCGCAGCAAACCTGCATACTCAGCGAATTTCCAATGCAAAATATAAGTCTTGATACCACATAAATCCGCATACCAAGTTTCATAAAAATATCTTCAAAAATAAGCGATATATCAAATTTGAATTATTCTCTATAACAATAACATTGGGGATGAGTACGCAGGTTTGCTGCTACAAAAAACAACAAATATAGGGTTTCTTGTAAATATCAATATTACTCAACTAGGTGAAGCCACATACCGAGTTTCATCAATATAAGTTCATAAATAAGCAATATATGCCATTTTGATTATTCTCTATAAGAATAACATGGGAGATGAGTACGCAGGTTTGCTGTAATAAGGAACACAAAAGATGGGTTTTTATGCAAATATCAATAGAACTCAACTAGGTGAACCAACATTCCAAGTTTTATTAATTTATGTTCATAATTAAGGGATAGATTACATTTTACTTATTCTCCATAAGAATAACATGGGGGCTGAGGACGCAGGTTTGCTGCTACGGGAATTATTGGTAAAAATCGGGTTTTTTGTGAAAATAACAATAGACCACAACCAGATGAAACCATATACTGTACCAAGTTTTGTTAGAATACGTTCATAAATAAGCGAGCTATAATTTTTTTCTTATTCTCCATAAGAATAGCATTGGACAACGTACTGTGTTTAGCACTTTCAATATCTCTGTAACCATTTGACGTAGAGCAATGGTCAAAACACCAAATTGTGCGTCTTTTTAAGCTGATTCCAATGGAGGAAACTAAAATTTGACTTTAAAAAAAATTATATGTATAAAACTCAAAAAACCCATTTTTGGGGTACAAAACCCCCCCAAAATACCCCTTCGGATGGTCCGATCTGTCTGGTTTTCGAACTTAAAGTCATAAATGCTGCTTTACACTCTTATACCAAATTTCGTCAAAATCGGATTATTTTTACGAGAGTTATCGCACCCACGGACACACACACATATATATATATATATATATATATATATATATATATATATATATATATATATATATATATCAGTTTCGAACGAATGGTGTTTTTGGGGTGTGGGGACCTCAAAACGAAAAGTTATCATGGTCCCGGGCCTAGGTCTTACCATGCCGACTACGGTAATAGCTTCTTCCCTATAGGGGAAATTCGCTAAAACACTTATAATTTAAAATATGGCGTTGAAGAAATCTTTAAGTTTTTTCTCTACTGAAAACTTTTATGGAATAATTGCAGATTACATAATTTTATAGTCGTTCGTTAGTTGTGTTGCCATGGGAATGGAGGGAGCAGAGGGCAAAATGACGGCCACCATGTAGGCTTCACTTTTCTTGGAGATGCACATGTGCAATCTATATATACTGTATTAATGGATATATAAGAGCGTCGGCATCTTGCACACAACGCAGTGATTAACTGATTAGGCTTGTTGGGCAAGGCAAGGAGCTATAAACTTGCATCAGCTTCAATATGACTCAAGAATAATCTGTAATCTGCAACTTGTACAAAGAAACTGTTTCGGTTACAAAAGAAAGCAATACGACTGATTTTTGGAATGGTAACGCTTGATGCGTTTTTTCCTGACAATAACTTACAGACTTTCCCCTTTATCTACATTTTTAAAACTCTTTCATTCCTGGTTAAAAACAGACACTTTTTCAGATGGGCCTCATTTCTAGGTTTCATTTTCATAATGCTGGATCCCTGGCAATACACTCAATTAACATACAATTCCCTCCCATCCGATCTCATGGCAGTAACTGATGTGGGCAAGTTTAGGAGGAGGCTGAGATCCTTTTTGGTTGATAAGGAATACTACAGTGTGTCTAAGTATTTTATTGACAAGAAGTAATTATTGTTTTTACCGTTGACATATGTAATATTGTAATGTTTTGAATATTGTGCTATTAATTAGTTATATTTTCTATGTCACATTTTTGTACTGTTTTTGACGTTTGTCAATGCTTGTAAAAGTCGGTTGACAAGAAAGATCTGATTTCTTATTTCTGTTGTATGCTGTATGGTCTGCATAATATAGGCAGTAATATATATTATTCGAATCAATGGAATAGAATATTTTTAAGGGTGCGCCGTACCTCCCTTCCGCATGCTCAAGTAAGGGGTTTGCATCTCCCTCATCGTAGGCTAAATTGTTAACCAATTAAAAATAATTTGATGTTATTTAATTCAATAAATGTTCATCTAGTGATCATACGATTTAAAAATCGTGATTTTAATTCAAAATAAGTGGTAGGCCATTAGTAATGTTCTCAAATTAAGCGTTTTTCTAAAGATTCCTAACGTATGGAGAAAAATTATTTTGGAGAAAAGGAACCGTATGATCCCTAGATTGGAATCTGAAAAGTGTGAAACTGCAAATAGTTTGGTAGAAATCTGTAAAATAACAGTGTGATCGGGAGAACAAAATGGTCTTCAAGCGTAAATATGCATGGCCCTGCTTGTTGACGGCGCCGGCGCGGCGCTAAACAACAACGAGTTCGCACGCAGCACGCTGACGTGAGGGAAGTGAATTTCCACATAACAACTTTTAAAACTCAAAATCAGTGTAAAAAAATACATTTGTCCAATTTTTATTGAAATCTGAAAACATCGATTTTTTGGCTGTTCTGATACTCCTGGTTTCATTTACTTGAAAAGCTGGGAATACAATTTTGCACATTATAAGGTTAGTAGAAGGTCCAGACAGGCTTGAAAGTAGGCCTGAGGTTGCTGGGGATGATAAAAGTACTCTAACAAAGGAATAATAGGCTTTTTTAGTGTAAAACCCCCATAAGACAACGTACTGCGTTTAGTCGATACACATTTTCATTAATAACTCTATAAATATTTATGCTAGAATGACGAGAGAGGGCTTAAAACTTTCGCCTCTCTAATTCCCATCTTTTTACATGCATTGATTTTACATCTGGGGCTTTAATGACCCTTTTTGGGCCCAAAAACTCAAAATTTGAAAGATTAATCCCCAAAAAAGGGGTTTAGAGTTTCCCGATTGTTTTGCCCAACGAACTTGTCCAAATGATTACAGAAAGGAACGTCCCTACCAAATTTGAAGTAAATCGGACAAAAAATACGACCGCTAGAGTGCAAACACACACATATATATATATATATATATATATATATATATATATATATATATATATATGTCTATATATATATATATATATATATAAAATTTTGAACGACCTCCCAAAACGTGTTCAGGGGGTCACGTTAGGAACTTCTATGGTGGTCCCGGGCTTAAGTTTCACCGTGCGGGTCATGCTAATAGTTCACTTTCCAAAGGAAATTCACTAATGAATTCAATCTGGGTAGGGCGCACCCTTAAGTGTTCAACAACTGAACACCTCAGTTACACGTTTCTGATACCCGCTCAACCGGGCTTCGGCGCGTCGTGCGCAGTCTGGCGGAGCAATGATGAAGTCGTTAGCTCATTCAGTTTCATCGTGCGAAGTCTGGCGGAGCAATGATGAAGTCGTTAGCTCACTCAGTTTCATACGCTCATTGATCTGATGAATAGTTTATTGAATACTTTCAACCCTTTATGACCAATAAAAGTGAAAACGCATAATCGAATAGTCTTTTTATTATTCATTAAGTCCGAGTCTTCCACTTTCCAGCTTTCTCCAAGATTATTTACTTTTATGTTATAAAAGTCAAATATTTGTAGCCCTTTTTCTTCACTTTTCAAGGTCTGAATCATTTAAAAAAAAAAAAAAAAAACAGACAAACCAAACCTCTGTAATCGATGCACAAAAATCCTACTCCATGATAACCCAAGAAGCATGTTATTAAAAATAACACCAGATTTAAAATACTATTACTCTGGTAGTAATAGTTGAGTTGAGTTCCTGGGGCCCTTTAAAGTTGAGTTTTTTTTCCATATGCCTTGCCTGTGTGTAGAAGGCAGGTGGTAGGTAGGTGTTGGTCTGACTATAAAATGAGACATCAAATTTACAATGCTGCATATTTTAAGATTCCGCGGAGGGGATCAAGGTTTATAATAATAACTATGGCGACCCCTAGTCCGGCTTCGCACGGCGAAAATATTTCAACAAAATACCCCCGTCACAGCAAACCTGCATACTCAGCGAATTTCCAATGGAGATATAAATGTCTTAATACTACATAAAACCACTTATCAAGTTTCATAAAAATATATTCACAAGTAAGCGATATATACAATTTTAATTATTCTCCATAAGAATAACATTGGGGCTGAGTATGCAGGTTTGCTGCAACAACAAACACAAAAAATGGGTTTTTATGCTAATATCAATATAACTGAAGTAGGTGAAGTCATATACCAGTTTTTATAAATTTATGTTCATAATTAAGGGAGACATAGCATTTAATTATTATCCATAAGAATAACATGGGGATAGTACGCAGGTTTGCTGCTACGGGATCCTTTGGCAAAAAATTATTTTTTTTGAGCAAATATCAATAGAACACAACCATGTGAAGCCATATACCAAGTTTCGTCATTATACGTTCATAAATAAGCGAGATATAAAAATTTTCTTTTCCTCCATAAGAATAACATTAGACAACGTACTGTGTTTAGCACTTTCAATATCTCGGTAACCAATTGACGTAGAGAAATGATCAAAATACCAAATTGTGTGTTTTTTTAAGCTGAATTCAATGGTGAAAATTAAAATTTAAATATTTCAAATATTATATGTGAAAAATTCAAAAAACCCATTTTTGGGGTACAAAACCCCCCCAAAATACCCCTTCGGGTAGAGCGATCTGGCTGGATTTCGAACTTAAAGTCATAAATGTTGCTTTACACGTTTATACCAAATTTCATCAAAATCGGATCATTTTTACGAGAGTTATCGTGCTCACGGACACATATATATATATATATAGATATATATATATATATATATTTATATATATATATACAGTTTCGAACGAATGGTGTTTTTGGGGTCTGGGGACCTCAAAACGAAAAGTTATCATGGTCCCGGGCCTAGGTCTTACCATGCCGACTACGGTAATAGCTTCTTCCCTATAGGGGAAATTCGCTAAAAAGCTCCATAACTTTGTCCACTCTATAATCAATAGACACAGCTGATCAGTTAGTCAGTGAATTTAGCAGCTGTTTAAAATCCTACTTATATTATAAAAGTGTGGATGTATGGATGTTAAGCTAAAGTTTGTGTGAAAATGGCTTACATATCACATTAAAATATGTACCTTGTCCACATCCAACCTTAGGGCTCCACCCCTCGGCTCCTGTAAGTTTCAATGCAAATCGTATGGGAGGATATCATTCATAAAATTACTACTTATGTAGTTGTTTGTCGGTTAGGACAAAGGAAGTCGAATGGTAAAACTAAATAAAGATTCGATAGTACTGGTCATGTTAATATTTTTAATATGTTTTAATTTATCGCGAGCGAAGCCGCGGGTAACAGCTAGTATTTTATATTGGTCATCTGTGAAAATCATAACAAATCTTTCTTCAATAAAACTAACATAGTAACTTTGAAGTCCAGTGGGACGAAGCCCTACATTCCTAGAACCATGATGATTGGCTAAAAACATTCGTAGGGTCGACCTGAATAACCATGTAAAGTTTCATCGAAATCAGAGGAGTGGTTTAGGAGGGGTTAACGGTTAAACAGGCAGACGCAGAGGGTTAAACAGGCAGACGCAGAGAGTGACTTCCACTTATACTATGTATAAAAATAGATGTAATCTACATTGCATTGACAGAAAATAATGTTTATTTTCTAGAATTCAGAATAGGAATAATGTATATGGGGGGCGAGCTTTGCGTGGAGGAAAATCACAAATGGATACTTTACCACGCGAATTACTTAGAAAACTCACCGGTTGTTTTTTACAAGCTGATATTATTATTATTATATGATTTAACAGCTACGGGCTATAGGGGGTTTCGATGTATATTTTGCACACATATATATTTTTTGTTTGTTTTTTGTGCTTATCCACACCAGTGATATGTTTGATAGTTTGAAAGGGAACGGTCCAATCCGTTAGGGTATATGACAGGTAGACATTACAGACATGGCATAATTACAAACAATAGTTCTCGATAACATCACACATCAGACCAGTAACTTGCACGTAATATAGTATGACGAAACCAGGATATTTCATGAGCGTATAAACGTGTTTGATTCCTCACCCTGTAACCAAAGCAGTTTTGGGAATTCCATTGATCTAACTGAAGTATTTTTATTTTATGGAGGAGACAATATACACCTTGGAATATTTCCTGTTCTTTTAACATGATATTAGATATGAAAGATAAGGTTATCGCCGCTAAGGATGGTCTAAATAGAGAAGCTTTAACACGATGTGTTGTAGTAGTGAAGATGCAGGCTCTCAGAGAAGCTGGCTGTAGAGTTATAATTTCGGATTTACAAATGTTGGAATCAAATATCTATACTTATTTAATAGGCAAGCAGGTTTTTTGTGACAATCACTCTTCCTAAACTACTGAACCGATTTTCATGTTTTTGGTGTCATTGGAAAGAGCCTAACGTGAAGTTGTGCAGGAAACTTTTTTTATGGAGAAATAATTTGTGAGTGAGGTCCTGGGGCCCTTTAAAGTTGAGCTTTTTCCCATAAGCTTAACATTAGAAAATAACTATAAGTTTTAAGCAATCAGCTGGATAGAGTAAACACAGTTAATCAGCAGGCCATGTTGGCTTTGGAACGGTAAGACAATATTTATACAGGAATTGTGATCGCGAGCGAAGCCGCGACAGGCTACTAGTTAACTTTAAATTTTATTGCTTTAAAGTCCATACTAAATGCAACAGTACTTATTTGTGAACGATAGTGATCTAAAATTCGCTGTTTCCGCTGATGAAACTAAACTGTGGCAGTGGCGTTCGGGGTAATTCGTTCGTACCGAGGAAGCTAGAGGTTCGTACTGATATTTCGACGTTGCGATCAATGGATGTATTTTATAGAATAGCATAGAAATTTATAGTATAATATACGCAAAAAAGAAGACTTAAGATCAAAATTTATCAAATGTAATCATACCAAGAAAAAATTACATTAAATGTCAAGAACAGTATATAACAAAATTTGTTAAACCAACTAACATACTAGAACCCGACTTTATTTATTTTATGTATTTAGATTTTAACAAACATATGTTCCAAAAAATATGATGAGTAACTTGTGTATTTTTATATGTAAAATGTATTTTTACATTGATTCGCATTATTTACTTATGCGAACATCACAACCAACGAACTTAATCACTACGTCCTTGTAATCTGGAAGGCTTAGTAATAATAATAATAATAATAATAATAAACATTATTTGACATCCTTGGGTGTATAAAAGTTAAATATTTACAATAGTTGTTAATAAATTATACAATATTATTGTAGTTTTCAGAAAAACTCTTAAATTTCATAAATAAATTTTGTGATTAATTAAAATGTTACGTATTTTTTTATCCGTTCATATCTTAGTTCCCTTATTTTCAAGTCTAATTAGTCTCTTAAATTTCATAAATAAATTTTGTGATTAATTAAAATGTTACGTATTTTTTTATCCGTTCATATCTTAGTTCCCTTATTTTCAAGTCTAATTAGTCTTGAAAACAAGGGAACTAAGTTATGAACAATTCAAAAAATAAGTAACATTTTAATAGGGATGTGCGAGTACCCGAAACTTCGAGTTTTCGGCCGAGTATTTTAATACTCGAACTCGACTCGGAGGTTTTTGAAACCTACTCGAAAGTTTGAGCGAGTATTTCCCGCCGATTACCGAACGATCGCTAACGATTGCGAGCGGCCAAAACGCGTAGTAACGGCCATAAAAGGCGATCGCATCACGTAAAATCGGCCGAAAATGACGATCGGATCGCGCAATTAATTTCGGCCGTGGCAAACGATTTCGTCATTTAATATTGATTATAAGCGATTTCTGGACCAGGTGAAATTGGCCAAATGACAAAAGGGCCCTGTTTCATCGACTAAACTGTGGCAGTGGCGTTCGGGGTAATTCGTTCGTACCGAGGAAGCTAGAGGTTCGTACTGATATTTCGACGTTGCGATCAATGGATGTATTTTATAGAATAGCATAGAAATTTATAGTATAATATACGCAAAAAAGAAGACTTAAGATCAAAATTTATCAAATGTAATCATACCAAGAAAAAATTACATTAAATGTCAAGAACAGTATATAACAAAATTTGTTAAACCAACTAACATACTAGAACCCGACTTTATTTATTTTATGTATTTAGATTTTAACAAACATATGTTCCAAAAAATATGATGAGTAACTTGTGTATTTTTATATGTAAAATGTATTTTTACATTGATTCGCATTATTTACTTATGCGAACATCACAACCAACGAACTTAATCACTACGTCCTTGTAATCTGGAAGGCTTAGTAATAATAATAATAATAATAATAATAAACATTATTTGACATCCTTGGGTGTATAAAAGTTAAATATTTACAATAGTTGTTAATAAATTATACAATATTATTGTAGTTTTCAGAAAAACTCTTAAATTTCATAAATAAATTTTGTGATTAATTAAAATGTTACGTATTTTTTTATCCGTTCATATCTTAGTTCCCTTATTTTCAAGTCTAATTAGTCTCTTAAATTTCATAAATAAATTTTGTGATTAATTAAAATGTTACGTATTTTTTTATCCGTTCATATCTTAGTTCCCTTATTTTCAAGTCTAATTAGTCTTGAAAACAAGGGAACTAAGTTATGAACAATTCAAAAAATAAGTAACATTTTAATAGGGATGTGCGAGTACCCGAAACTTCGAGTTTTCGGCCGAGTATTTTAATACTCGAACTCGACTCGGAGGTTTTTGAAACCTACTCGAAAGTTTGAGCGAGTATTTCCCGCCGATTACCGAACGATCGCTAACGATTGCGAGCGGCCAAAACGCGTAGTAACGGCCATAAAAGGCGATCGCATCACGTAAAATCGGCCGAAAATGACGATCGGATCGCGCAATTAATTTCGGCCGTGGCAAACGATTTCGTCATTTAATATTGATTATAAGCGATTTCTGGACCAGGTGAAATTGGCCAAATGACAAAAGGGCCCTGTTTCATCGGCCGGAAACGAATATCATACCTTGTTTTGTTAGTCAATACGTAATCCAGTTTAATTGTACTGGCCAAAACTTTGTACTCATGTATTAAACTAGTTAGAAACAATGTTTAGATTATCAAATCTAGGGTGGTATCCAAATCCCATTACACTTTTTTAAACTACCAATTGATGGCAAATACTCGCTCGAAGATACTCGAAACTCGAAAATAGTTGGCACTACTCGACTCGGACTCGACTCGATTAAAAAAATCACTACTCGCACACCCCTACATTTTAATTAATCACAAAATTTATTTATGAAATTTAAGAGTTTTTCTGAAAACTACAATCATAATGTATAATTTATTAACAACTATTGTATATATTTAACTTTTCTAATTAGTCTTGAAAACAAGGGAACTAAGATATGAACAATTCAAAAAATAAGTAACATTTTAATTAATCACAAAATTTATTTATGAAATTTAAGAGTTTTTCTGAGAACTACAATCATATTGTATAATTTATTAACAACTATTGTATATATTTAACTTTTATACACCCAAGGATGTCAAATAATGTTTATTATTATTATTACTAAGCCTTCTAGAGTACAAGGACGTAATGATTAAGTTCGTTGGTTGTGATGTTCACATAAGTAAATAATGCGTATCACTGTAAAAATACACCATAAATATAAAAATGCACAAGTTAATCATCATATTGTTTGGAATATATGTTTGTTAAAATCTAAATACATAAAATAAATAAAGTCGGGTTCTAGTATGTTAGTTAGTTGTTTACAGGGAGGTTTATTGTATAACTAGAGGTAACACTGCTTCACTATTTTTGTCGATAAAGCGAGCCGGTAATTTTGTCAGGTTGGTACACTGGCGAGGCAAATTTATCGTTCTTTGAACTATCCTGATTGGTTGTTTTAATCCCTTAAGTGAATCTACCCTTGCACATCACCGGAATAAAAGTAGTAATAGTTGGAACAATTTTTTTTTTCGTTTGTTTTATGCATATACTCTTGTCGTGAAATATGATAAATTATGAGCAAACAAACAAATACAAGTTTATTAATGTTAAAATTATGAGTAAGTATTTGTTTGAGTCACTTTGCTGACTCGTTCGATTTCAGCGTTCTTTGCCTAACCAAAATTTGGAAAGAACGGCTCGCAGTTTTGTTCATCAGTGTTACCTCCAGTAATACCAATAGAACTCCTTGGTTGGTAACACCTAACAGCTGTTATAAGTATTATATCATCTAAACATAATTGAAGGGCATAATAATATGTTCATTAGGTATGGAAATAACAAATTACTTGAATGGCAACTCAAACTCTTTTTTTTCGATGCCGAATGTAGTTATATATAAAAATAGGCGAGTGAGCGTAACGAACCAGCTCATCTTGAAAATGAACGAATATTTGACATAAAACAAATTCAATTGCTTCAGGACAGGACAACGTCTGTCGGGCCAACTAGTATAACATAAACCAATAAAATTGTAAAGTTATCAACTTAACGAATAACGTTTGGTTCTCCAATGCATTTTTAATAAACAAAAACAATAAATGTAATTTCCGCTCACAAATTATGAATGCCAGTAAATAAATCTGTATTTTTTCTGCAAGCGTTTGTTATTGACGATAATTGTTAATAAAAATTAATTTGCTTTCAAGAGTTCGTTTATTCAGAAAAAAAACACTGTATACTATCTACATGAAACTCTTCGCCATCCCGGTGAGTCGAAAAGAGTTCATGCCCTCTGATCATAAATTTCAGCCTAACTGTTCTTTATGGCGAGAAAGCTGATAATAGCTGATAGCTGACAGGTAGTTGTGGTGATGACAGCCTGTAGCGAACTCTATGGGGGAACGTAATGATACTCGTTGGTGACGTAGGGAATGTATACGTGTAATGTTGAGGTTGAAGAAGCTGTTGTCACGGTTTATGAACACTAAGAGGGGGCTCCAGTCACGAAACATTTCGAGTTTCGACCTGCTCCTCCCATAAGATAAATGTTAATTTTCAAATCCCGTCCCTCCTCAATAAATTATACAGAATTATTGATTTATAGCTCATTTTGAATATAAATACCCCCGTCGCAGCAAACCTGCGTACTCAGCGAATTTCCAATGCATTTATATGTTTCTCACTTCTACATAAAGCCATTTACCAAGTTTTACAAAATACATTCATAAATAAGTGATTTATAACATTTTATTTATTCCCCATAAGAATAACATTAGGGCTGAGTACGCAGGTTTGCTGCAACGAGGAAGATAAGAAATGAGTTTTTATGTAATTATCAATATAACTGAACCAGGTGAAGCTACATACCAAGTTTTATTAATTTATGTTCATTATTAAGGGAAATATAAAACTTTACTTACTCTCCATAAGATTAACATTAGAGTTGACTGAGTATGCAGGTTAGCTGCTACGGGGACAATACAAAAAATTTTTGTGCAAATATCAATATACAAGTACAACGTGAAGCCACATACCAAGTTTCATTAATATACATTTATAAATAGTCAAGATATAAAATTTTATTTATTCACCATAAGGATAACATTAGACAACGTACTGTGTTTAGCACTTTGAATATGTCTGCAACGGTTGGACGTAGAATCACAATATAAACACCACAGTGATTGTTTTATGGAGCTGAAGTGATTGGTAAAAGCAAATGTAAAGTTTAAAGTAAAATTGACTGAGGAAAAGCCAAAAACCTTTTTCCCATAAGATTAACATGGGAGATTTTATGAGCAGGTTTTTTTGGATTTTTTCCGCAACCACTTAACCTAGGTTAATAATTCAAAATACTATATTATTTGTTATTTTAAGCTCTATGACATGGTCAAAACCAAAATTAAGTGTTTAAAAATGTAAGGGGGAAAAATGCAAAAAACTGATTTTTGGAAAATTTAAAATCCCCTTCCCATGGTCCGATTTTTCTGGTTTTTG